>CM074579.1:12490000-13690000 GCA_037305975.1 Chrysolophus pictus | reverse complement strand
CCTATTTATTTTCCATGGAAACTAGAATAGATACAAAGAGCACAGTAACACTACTTGATAGGGCAAATTCTCAGCTACAAAACACTGTTTTTCAACATAGCTGCTGCAGATGTTAACCAGCACTGAACAAGAGCTGGCACGCCACTGTTGTAAAAATCTGCACCAGTGGAGGTGACACAGTGCCCAGCACCTCGCTGTGCTTGCATCCGCTGTTTGGCCTCCATAAACATTCAGCAAGTGTTGATGAATGTCAATGGATGCCATTTTTTCCACAGGGAAGGACATTGACACACCTTTACTTCATGTGCACTTCCATGTCAGACGCCATTTTGTCAGACGTGTCTTACTGATGCTGTCACGTAGTGACAAAATGTAACAGAATATTGGTGGGAAGTTTCAGCCTCCACTGTCATCCCACCAATATCTGCCTCTGAGATTGTGGGCCAACATCATAAAATAGGAGGCATAGCTTTTGGAGCAACCGTCATATCTTCTTTCAGTAATTCATAGCTTTTGTCTGTTCAATCATTTGAGTAGCTTTAGGAGGCACAACAGTCATGTCCAATTAGGCATCTTTCAGCTGTACAGCTTAATCTTTGTACATAGGAAGAGTTTCTGAAGACATTGGTATAGTATTGAGATGATAGGAATAGGGAGCCTGTTTTCTGACTGTTTTGTCCCAGCACTGAAATTCAAGCACAGGTCAGCAATAACCAAAATGCTGGTGTTATATTAGTAATAATCTAAAACATAGCACCGTATGGATTTCTGTGAAGAAAGTTAATTCCACTGCAGCTAGACCTACTACATTTCACTGGTATTTCAGACACAGTTGAGGCAGGCATATTGGGTTGCCCAGTTCTCATTTATTTCTGTGCAATCAGAGCATACTGAGGACGTGGTGAAGATGAATTTAGGTTTGCAAAATTTAGTTTAGCAGAAGGAAAAATCTCCTTGGATATTTCCTTGAAGAAGCTACTTCTCTATACCTTGATATGGGACTGAAAAATGAATAGCAAATCAAAGAAATATTAAATAAATTCTTGTATAGTTGCTCATCTAATCTCTACCATCCAGATGTGTATTTAATGAGTAAGAAATAATTCAGTTAAAGAGTAAGAGGTAATATTAATTCTATTTTCTAGCTTCAGTGTTCAATATTTCATGTCAACATTTTTTTGTGCAGTAGTTATCCTCATAAGGACATTGGGTAACTAGATATAAATTATGTTTATGAATCATTTTCATAGGTTAAATTCATTGTTTTAGAATGAAAATCATGTTTCCACAGCAGGAGGTATCTATGCAAATATATACTTATGACAAGAGGAATCTTATCAGATAGTAAAATTTTAGTGTTTTAGAAGAAATATTAGTGCTTTTTAACATTTTGCTGGTATTCTTTTCAGCAGGAAAAAAATATTAAGGAATAATTCCAAACGTTAACTTATTTTCTGATTTTTTTTTCCTTTTTCTTAATTGTTTGTATGATGGAATATATCAACTCCTAATACAATCAATAGTCTTTTTGAGACTAATTCTGGGCGGTCATCTGCCTGTAACATAGAATGTGCAAATGCCTCTAAGATACCATAAAAATCTCTAAAATTTGATGATTAAAAGGCTTATGTATTTTAATATGTATTCTCAGATTCACATTCTTGTCAGAGAGGGAAAATTTTAAAAAGTACAAAATGGATGACTCAAGAATCAATTTAATGTGCAGTGTAATCAAACAACAGGGCTGCCTCAGAGGCATCTATCAACAGAAACACCCAACTATCACCACTACATTCTCTTCAGGAGCCAACCCACTAGTCTAGGTGTTACTGCTGGAAAATATATAATGCAGCTTCACATTAGGATTTGAGAACTGCCAAGCATATCTCCAGAGTAACTTTAACAGTGATTACACTTGATGAGGGAGGCAGAGGAAGTATGGGCATGTGCCAGCAGCGCTAGGCGGATAAGACCAACATTGAAGGTAAAGTATATTTATGTGAATTTTTATTCTGGCATTAAACAGCAGTTTTTCATAGGATGAGCTTTTGCCTACAAAAGTCTCAGGTGTTTCTGCTTAGTGCCAGTCTCTTTTTGTAAATATCTAGACTTATAATTATGTCCAGTAGTCTACATAACAAGGAAATGTTTGAAGGCACCCAAGACAGTAAAACCCATCATCATGAATTGCCTCTATGATACCTTTCAGTTCTCTGAAATTCCCAAATGAGAAAGGCTATTTTAACATGCATGCATAAGCGGTTTCACATTTAGCTGGAAGGGAAAGTCGAACTTGTGAAAAAGTAAGAACTTTGCTTCGGGTGGAGGAGTGTTGTAGGCTGCAGTCCTAAGGATTGTGGGATAGTAAATGTCATCACAGACTGAAGGAGTATACTTTATTACTATATTTTATTTTCGTTATCTAGTGCTTCAAGTTAACACCCAGTCTACAACAATCACAGTCAGCCAGCAGATGTGTAGCCATGAAGAATCTGCAAAGCAGTTCCATATAGTCCCACTCATCAGAAGTCGCTCTAAAAGGACAAGCTGGAGCTTGTTAAAGAACTTCAATTTTTGCTTTTTATCACAAGATAGGAAAGTCTTATCTGCATAAGAAGCTAAAAATAAATCTGTTCTCTTATTCAGGCCTACTTTGGTCTTCTGTAGCTTTTTTGTTTGTCATTGGTGGGGAAACGCCTCTGTATTTGTGGACTGCATGCTAAGCATGTGTTTTTTTTTTGTTTGTTTGTTTTTTTTTGTTTTGTTTTTTTGTTTTTTTCCTGAAGTGCCATTTTAAAACTGTTCTGAGACAGCATAGAAAGACTCCTTAGAATGAATGTAGCCCTGAAGTAGGAAGAAAACTTTGTCCTGGAAGGAAAGCGAGAGGAAAGCCTTCTGAGAAGGCCTACTGTGCTGCTTTTAATGCTTACTACATAAACAAAGCCATCTAAATCTAAAAAAGTGACCGTGCCTTGCAAGCAGAATTTGTCAGTGGGAAACCATTTGCCCTCCATTAGGAATGATGGCTCAATGATCACAGCAAAATACTCCAGCCAAAGAATTAAGCTTTTGTTATGTCTGAATTTAAGTGAGGATGGATGTGCAATTTCCATGTTTTCTTTTATTTAATAAAGAAAATCAAAGTATCACTTTATGTTAGGGGTGATCTTTTTCTTCAGCGCTGGAAGAAAACCTAGCCAAACAGGGTAGTGAATCATGACGAAGCCTACTGCAGTGCCAATGGTTTCAATAATTTTTCAGAAGGAAGACTGTAAACTAAATCTGTAAAATCCCTATTTATGAGAAAGCATTTCAGTCTGTATAGGAGAAGATAAAAAATAATTTATAATAAATAATTTTACCAAAAAAAAAAAAAAAAAAAAAAACAAAGAGGGAAAACCAATTTCATGTACCCTCAACTTCTGGAGCTTCAGAAGTACCTTTGGAGGTAGAGAAATACCTTTGAATAAACATGGGATGCTTTCATCAATTTTAGTCTATTTACTCACTTGAAGATCAATACAGCAAAGAGTTGTTTGGTCTTACATCAGCTTGCTCTCCTGTATAGTCTGAATGATTCTATGGTCAAAAAAAGAAAATTTCAGAAACTAAAATAAAAAGAGGGAATAAAGAGGTTTTTAAGCCTTGAAAAGCTTTGAAACTGCTGGGTAAAAAAACAGTTCAGGCCGTAATGATATTGATTGATCAGTCTTCATTCATTTTATCAGAAAGAAAAAAAAAAAACAGCACCCAAAACACAGGAGGACTGTTCACATCCGAAAAAAAGTGTTATTATGAAGGGAATGTTTATTTCTTTCAAGTTATGAGTTTTTTCTTATTATTTTTTCTTGATCTTGATTTTTGACTTTTAGTCTTAGTTCACCCAGGCTATGAGTTTAATGACATTAAGCTAATAAGATAGGCTGCAGTCTCATTCCTTGAAGAATTTGCTATGCATATAGAGACACATGTGCAGTCAATTTTTAATGAAGCCAATAAATGAATACCCTCTGATCTCAGCTAAAGCAAATATTTTCCACACTACTGAAACTTCTGCTGATTGCAAAAGTATATGATGTCATAACCACTGTCCTCCCAAAGTAGTTTTTACAGGTTGCATACTGCTACCATCTTTTTCCCAGTGCTTTCATTTCACCGATGGAAATTTAGACATTAATAAGGTAATAGAAAACACAAGAAATCTTGACATCAGCAGTCTATTTTGCATACCTTTCTAGCTCCTAATGAAGTTGGGATGATAGATCATGTGTATACATGGCAAATAAGAATAGCAGTCATCATCTCATCATTTTAATTCTTGTATACTTCACCTGAAATTAACTGATTACTGCTCCTAAATTTGCTTTTTCAGTGTACAGATGGTGTATTGTAGACACAGTTTGACTCTATAGTTCATGGGTGGATTGGTTATAGCTGATCAAATAGGCTATTTGGATAACCAGTATAGAATTTAGACTTTTGTTTATACTGAGAAAACTGTTGTTTTTAAGTGCTAGATCCATCAGCAAAGGAAATATTTTCTCTTAACTGCAGTTCTCCGCTTCAGTGCTTTGACAGTAAATAAGGAAGTAAAAAGCAAATTTTCACAGGTTCAAACACAGATGGCATGTCATTGATAGAGAACAGAAGTGTATCTTCAAGTAGACATGACAGAGATCATGGCCATAGTTAGCATTCTTAGAAACAGACATGATGTAATCTCAGACAAGGTCACTGGTGTGAAAATGCTCTCTCTATTTATAAGATCTTATAAAGCTGCTAGAATAGTAAAGGATAGTATGTAGAATAAAGCTGCTTCTCAAAAAGCTACTCATCCTAATAAGATTTCTGGTATGTAGTTTAAAGCTTGCCATTTTTCTCTATTCCTTTTTTAAGTCTTTGTTAAGGGTAATATTTTCTATTCACAGAAAATGTTACTACAGGACTCCAGAAGGATTTTACTTTCTTAGGCTTTATCTCTATTAGACTTTCAGAGCATAGAAAGTATGTCACCTAGTATACCTCTCCCAGTGTACTGTCCTTCATACTTCGATGAAAAGTAGCTTATTACTTATCTAATATTCAAGATTAATTTTCATTTATCTAGTAATAGAATCATAGAATGGCTTAGGTTGGAAGGGACCATAAAGATCAATGAGATCCAAACCCCTTCCATGTGTGATGTTGCCATCCACCAGGTCAGGCTGCCCAGGGCCCCATCCAACCTGGCCTGAAATGCCTCCAGAAACAGGGCACCCATAACTTCTCTCATTAGCCCATTCCAGTGCGTCACCACCCTCTGAATAAAAATTTTCTTCCTAAATCTACCCTTTTCCTTTAAAGCCATTCCCTCTGTTCTATCACTATCAGACTGTTTAGAAAGTCAGTCCCCCTCCTGCTTGTAAGCTCCCTTCAAGAGCTCAAAGGCCACAATGAGGTCTCCTTGGAGCCTTCTTTTCTCCAAGCTAAATAAGCCCAGCTCCTGTAGCCTGTCTTCATAGGAGATGTGCTCCAGCCCTTTGATCATCTTTGCAGCCCTTCTCTGGACTCTCTCCAATAGCTCTGCATCCTTCCTGTACTGAAGGCCCCAGGCTGACTCAGTACTCCAGATGGGACCTCACAAGGGCAGAATAGCCCCTGAAGTACTTCTGCACACATTTCCAGTATTTATTTCAGTATTTTCAGAGAATTTTCTTTGCCAGTTACTGTCAGTAAAAGTGATTGTTAAAAGTGATTGACATCACTGGCTGATACGACTGACTGAGATTCTTAGTGTAGGGCCAACTTTATTTATCATTTTGTTTTATAGATGTTTGCAGTCACTTATTTTCCTGCTTATGTTGTTGGCATATATATCTTTTTATATCATTAAATATTAGTTTGCAGAGCTATTTTCAGGAAAAGCAACTGAGGGTTTTCTCAAAGTTATCTTGCAGCCTCAATGTGTTTAGTCTCCTGTGTCCTCAGAGATTGATGTTAGAGGACGACAGCTAAGAAGATATCTCCTTTCTTCCATTCTATCTTCTTGAAAAAAAAAGAGTCTATTACAGAGTCCCAGCGGAGGTGAGCAGTTGGGAGAAAGAGGTAAGAACTGGTGAAGTTATAAAGAAGCAGAATGTCCTGTTGTGCTCAGAGTCTGAAGTAGAAAATAGAGGGTTTGTATGAACTTTTAAGTTCAAATTTAGCCTAGGTGATCACTTATTTCCTTAGACTAAAGTGAAGCCAATCTGAGATAACTCCATAAATGACACAATATCTGACTGTTGGACCTTAAGATGGAGGACATCAGTGTACTGCTCTCTGTTGGAAATGGAGATATGAACAGATTTATCTGTAGATCTACAGTTCAAGAAAAGTGCTGCATAAAAACCCTGAATATGAGGTTGAAAAAAATGTGAAGTGATGGTCCATTAAGACTATTATGTGGTAGTTCAGGTTAGAAAGGAGAAAACTCAAAATGACTGGCAGCCAGAGAGAAGAAAGAGGTTAAGAGGTGAGAGGAAAGCAGAGCCTTCAGGGAGCAATTGATTTCCTTGTATTCAATTTGTTTGTGTTTTTCCATCAGTGGGGAATGACCGTAAGTCCACCTACAGTTTTGATCAACTCTGCATGACTTCTTCAGTCTGCATACCAGAGAGGTGAGCGTTTCTGACTTTCAGTAACACAACAGATTGGAATTCCATGTGGATTTTGACTGTGCACACGGAAAGTGTTCATGTTAGAAAACGGGACAAAGACTTTTGGATCCAGTTCACTTATATATATATATATATATATATATATAAAAATATATATATATATATATGTGTGTGTGTGTGTATGTATGTATGTATGTATATCGACAGAGTATTTACTTTCTCCATTCTCCAAAGCTTTCTTAAAAATGAATACCCTTTTAGAGATTGCTTTATGACACATGCAGAGCTCTCATTTATTTGGGGAGTTTTGCATTAAACACTAAATCTGAAACATGAATTCAACTAAACCAAGAAATAATGATATTTAAATGATGTTTAGCATGGTCTGTTGGGATAGGACAAGAGGAAATGGTTTCAGACTAAAAGAGGGGAGTTTTAGATTGGATATAAGGAAAAAAAGTTTTTTACAATAAGTATGCTGAGGCACTTGTACAGGTTGCCCAGAGAGGTGATGGATGTCACAGTTCTTGGAGACATTCAAGTTCTGGGGCTCTGAGCAACCTGATCTAGCTGTGGATTAACCTAAATCCCTCTTCATTGCAGCGGAGTCAGACTACCTGGCCTTTAAGGGTCCCTTCCAACTCAAATGATTCTATTATTCTATGAATGTCAGTACCGTGCATGGTTTTTATCTCATTGATATCATAATTTTGGAAGGTTTTATGTATGACATTAATACAAAGTATGGAGTAAATTTTCATGTGACATACAAAAAGACTTAAAGTACCGTAGGCATTTAGGTTAATATCATGAAAGATAAAGAATTGTCTTAAGTTCTAGATTGTTTATGTTCCTGAGGCTTTTTTTTTTTTGGTTAAGGTGAAGAGACTAACTGATCATGTTAATGTGCTTGCCAAGCAAAGTAGTTTGGTTTAACAGGTTGTTAGACCAACATTATTTTTTGCACAGCTCCATACTAGCCCAGTACTCTAAGAATTAGGTACATAAAAATTAGATACATGTAAAAGAATCACCACCATATAAAAGGAGTATCTTCCTGATCCCCGTCAGAATGATCACAAGGTAGAAGGTTTTTGGGAATCTCCTGGAGACAGAGAAGGTGCATGTGTGAGGGAACTGTTCTCAATGTGAGAACTGATCCAAAAGAATGTGCTATTTCAGAAGGCTGTTTGGAAGTTATCAAATCAAATACTCCAGAGAAATGCTCTAGCAAATCACAAAGTCAGCTGGTAGGCAAATGTAGATGAGAACAATATAAGACTCTGAAGCTGCACAAAGTATTTGTAAAATACTCCTGAATTAGTTAAATGCCTGTTCACTTTCAAACCTTGAAAATGACATTGCTTGAATGACAAATGTCAACAATATGCAATACAATGGAAGACTAATCTGTATAAAATTAATGATTACTTTTGAAAGTATACTTGAATGCTTTCATCAAATACAAATGCACTATATCTACGTTATTCCCTCTTCATGATTTTGGTATCTTGATTGAATTATAACACAGACAAATATTTATATTGTCAAGACTTCTGAGACTTTTCTGCTCATTAGTATGTAGATGTTGCTCATTAGGTCTACAGTAGGCTTTATTGTGCTGGTTAACTGCCCTTTCCATGGTGGTCTATGCTTTTCAATGACAAATGACTCTGTGTAATTTGGGTGCTCTATCATTAAGACAAGGAAGGGTATTTATGTTTTCCTGTACGCAGTGTAACTGTGAGTGCACACTCACTTTGGGGGAATTATGTGCTTATTATGACAAATAGTGCATTTTCAAGTATTTAAGATCTTTTTTTGGAAAGAATCCCTCCTCTCTGTATATATTGAAGGTATTGCTGTGACACAGCATGAAAACTTATGGTATAGTTATCTGAAAAAACTTGTCCACTCCCTATAACATGTTTAGATTTCTTTTTTAGACTCTATAAAATTTTAGCTAGCACTAAACATAGAACTTCATTCATCATCACGCAAGCAAAGGCTGCCAAAGGAAGCCTACTCTTCCTGAGCTAAAAGTGGCAACACTCCAGTATTGGCAGAAATCAAATGAATCATTTCCTGCTTTTAGTTTTAGATAAATAATCAAAAAAGATTGTCTAGATTCTGATCCAAAAGTAATTTTTCATAGCAAGGAATAAGACTACAGCTACAAAGACTTTAAATGGGGAATGTTTTCCTGTTAATTACTTGACTGGAAAGGCCCTGAGGAGCATATAGTCAGATCAAACTATCAAAATCCAATTTAAAATAAAATGTTAAATAATCGTATTGGTTTCTAGGTAGAGTAACTTGAAGTTCACTGAAACACAGAAGTCTGGAGATTTCCTCTGCTCTTATTGCACTGTATGAATGTGTCCCTACATGTACTTGTTGGTTCTTCCTCCCTTGAAGGCAGAGGAGATGCAGGGGCTGCCACTGCTGAGGGCGCATAGTAGTGAATGTGGAGAGTTACATAATTAGGAATTGTCATCTGAAACTCTCCCTTCTTCTTTTATTTCTTTCCTCTCTAGTATCCAGCATGAAGAGAGTGTCTGGACAGTTGACAAGGGAATGTGTGGCTGCACCTGCTTATGTGTGGTAAGGGGAGAGGTAGTATAGGGATTGGAGAAGTGCTGGATGAAATACCCTGAAACCACAAGTGGAGAGTATGAAATGAACAGAGGGAAATGTGCAGACTAGGAAATGAGAGTACAGCTCAAAAGGAGAGAGTAGGGGTATGGCAGTGGCCAGATGAGAAGTTTTGAGAAGGTTTGAACTGAAGGAATTACTAGAACTGCGCTGAGGTCAAAGGGATGTAGAATGGTGAGGAAGGGCAAGGTCAGTGATGTAACAGATGAGACTTGAGACAAGAAGAGGACAGGTTTCACTGCTTGTGAGAGCACCTGTGAGCCTCATCCCTCTTTTGGTTTCATTTTAATCACCACGAAACTCACAGATGAAGCATGCTTCTTACCCAGCTGTCTTACCCAGCTGTCATACCTGCCTCACCAATGGATGATGACATTTTAGTATGAGTTTATCATGAGTGTGCATTAGGTCTAGCCATCAGCAACAATTGCTTCTTTGGTCTTTACGGGTGTTTCTCACAACTGGAACTGTTAGGCACCAGGAGTCCTTTGGGAAATGTTACAGATCTCAGATGGATAATTTTGTATGACAATTTCCTACTTTCACAACAAAACAACTCAGTATTTTTTTTAATAGTAGTGTGTAATGGAGTCTAGTTTGGCAACCCAATGGAACGTGAGCTCTAGTGGAGCTTGGCTACACACAAAACAGTAAGATGAGGTTGAATCATGGCACTTATGATAATGAAGTCTTGCAGTCCATGTTACCCCTATCAACTGGGATGGAATAATCACTGTGCAATTGGGATTCTCTAGCACTTACCCAGCTTTGAAAATAAGTTTGCTCATAGCTGGGCAGTCTCCCACTCCCTTACGGGAATGCTCTGGGACTGGAAATGTGAGACATCTCAGACATAGCAACAAAGCAAATCCAGTTATCCTCATTCTCAAGATACAATCTAAATCATGAAAAATTTCTCTGTAATGATTGCTTCAGCGGAAGAGTAATAATTTATGTATATAATATAAAAATTATATATTACAGTCTTGTGGCTAAATCTAGATTTTCAGTTTAGGATTTTGATTGTAGGACAGAAATCTATAAAATTGTCTTTTCTGAGTTTATGACCCCAAACCCCAGCATTCTTGCACAAATCACAAAATTACAAGTCTAAAGGGAATGTTTTTCTGAGATTTTGTTTGGATCTGAGTGAGGCATTTTTACTCATTCTAGGATCCAAATCACAAGGGTATTCTTGGCATAAGTCTTGCAGTTGAAACCACTCAGAAATACGACAGAAAATTGACTCGATATGTGGTTTTGGATCATTTCAAAGAGTAAAAGGTGTGATTGGCTGTCATTTCTTGGACACAGCATGCTATTAACTCCTTGCATATCAACAAGAAACAGAAGAACAGCACAACTGCATCTTTACAATACATACAATCTCAACATGCATTCTGAAATCACTGTCAATACATGGATGTCAGGATATTCATTCTCTAACCACAACACTAGTAACTGTTAACATTGCCAATCTGCTGATTTTATGATTTTATGGCTAGGCATTTGAGATCTAATGTCCTTCTTAATATTTAAGCACCTAAAATAAAATATTACATAAAACAATAATTCAAAAAAAAAAAAGCACACAAAAAAAAACCCAACCAAAAAAACAATGCCTCAATTATTGGTTGAATGTCTGCTTTTGTGGTTGCAGAAAGAAGCTTAAAAATGTGACCATACTACAGACTGAGAATAATATAAGTAAAATCACTTTCTTTATAATCTGAAGTGCAACCCAGTCTTAAAACTGTTGGGATCTGACTCATGATTTTTAAGTGTTTGGGATTGGCAGTAATGTACTAATATGTTTTACATCAAAATTCAGCTTCAGAAAAATATAACTTTTGCCATCTACAAATTTATAGAGTGTGTCTTGCTACAGGAATACAAGACATAGAAGGAGAGGCAAAATATGAAGGATCCCTCCCAAAACTAAATCCTTTCAAATTTTTTGCTCATGGAAGTACAGTCTGAAGGAGCATCCAGGTTTCTAATCTTGTACCATGGGGTAAAGCTTGCCTAACATGATGAGTATGACTTTGCAGAGTGGTTGCATGCTATGGCATTACAGCTAGCTCCATGGGGAAGCACTGAACGCTGTGAAAGTACCTTACCTCTGCACCCAGCCCAGGCTGTGAGTGAATACCACACTTCTGCCCACAGTAATGAAGCCCACTGTCTTCCAACATAAATATTGTTTCTTGGTTACTAATATAAATAAATGTATTGCACATTACATTTTTGGAGAAAAATGTGCAAGACCAACATTTCTGCAGTCAAAAGAAGAGGTCCTCCCTCTGTTTCTCTCCAGTCTTCATGCATGCAAACTTCCCCTTGAGTCTCCAGGAAGTTACATGACTGAAAAAACCCTATAAAATCAAGCAAAAGCATTTTCTGAAAATAATTACTAGATTTTGATAAATCTTTTCTTCCAGAGGTAGAAATATCCTGCTATTTCCTCTATTTTTTTAAATGATACTTTTATGAAATAGTTATAAGTTCTTAAGTTTACAATTCTCTGAAGAGAAAAATGAATCACTTGTTCACTAAATGGAAAATAATATAAATAAGAAGATAAGTAGCATAGTGAAGAGTGTGATTTATTATTGTTCACATCCTATGGTATGTCCTCAAAGTCTTTCAATACTTTGAATAGGAAACAAAACTTAGATTCATTCTTATTTCAGTGAACATGAAAATACCTTTATTTGATAAATTTCTACTGTTTCGATAATTCCATTTAAACTTATCTTAATTGTATTCTTCATAGTTGCAATAGACAACAGTGATGGGAAGAAAGAGACAAGTAGAGAAGAAGGAAAATCTTTATTATCAACCTTTAAAAGCCAACTAACTCTTTTTATATTAGGATTGGGACTGAATTATCTTCTCATACCCAAAGCTAAATCTGTGGTTTGTAAAGAATTAGTGGTAGGTCAATGTTAACACTTTGTTGTTTGGATTTTATTAAATGAATCACTTGAAGGCACAGGAGTGTGGTCATGTTATGTGTTAAAGAATTCGCTACTCTTGTATGTGTATGATGTAATAAGTGTTTTAATAACAGTGTTTTTTCATTTTAGTTTGTAAGGTGAGGTTGCAGATCTCTTTCTTTACTCAGTGGAAACCAGCGTGGTTGCATTATTGTTGATTTTTGTTTTATTTTAATTTAGTTGTTTCTTTTCTGGTTTTGTGTTGGTTTGGGATGTGGTATTTTGAAGCCAAAAAGCCAAATTCTCTACCGATGTTGCAGTCCTGGTTTTAAGTCTTGTGTGCAGGGAAGAAGCTTAAAAAATGCCTTAGACTACTCTTTTTTTTTTTCCTCTTTTGCAAAGGAGATTGCCTCACTGGGAGAAACCTCTTGTTGATGCTATCCCCATTTTTTTTTGTAGATGCCTTTATGGGAACTCACACATGATCAATACTGCTAAGGCTTAGAGGAGTAGGATTTTAATTAATGTCTCACTTTTATTATTCACACATAGGTAAATATTTCAGATGTTAGAAGGAAATTTACTGCCTGCTTTTCACATATTTCTTTTAATAACAATGTAGCTCAAGAAGAGAGAGGTAGATGGGGATTTGAACTCTTGTCTTAGCAGTGCCTGTTTACCAATCACAACAAAGGGAGTTTGGTCATGTGACTTTAAGGAGTCGTAATAATCCTCCCGGGAAAAGAAGTCCAGTATACAGATATTTGAGTGCCTAAGTTTGGTATCCAAAATGAAAAGCACTAATTCTGATGTTGCTCTGAATTTATTAAGGACAGTGTTTGTCTGCAGTTTCAGTTGTATTTGTTTTGGTGTTTCTGTGCATGGTGAAGTTATGCTCCTTGAGGCATTCCCAGAGTATGATGCTGTGTGTACTTCTACACAACTACTGTGTATCAGAATGCTAAAACAAGATAATGTTTATTGACAGCACGGCTAGTTTGAAGTGTGAATTTGGCACTGCTCAGTATTTCAGGTCTTGTTTGAATTTGACATCTCATCCAAGTATTATCTGAAACAGCATCAAATTAAATTATGGACAATTCTCAGCTTCCTAAAAGATTTCCATTAGTGCATGTTTTACAATCCGTATTTAGTAAATAATTGTCTGGAGCTGGAGGCTAAACTAAATTAAAACATACTGTGGGAGTTAGCTATGCCATACAGTGAGAAATAAGCAAGAAAAAAATGGACTTCTCTACATGAACAAAACAAAGATCTTCTAGCTCTGTTCACATGCAAACTAATTCTTTGTAATATAAAAGTGGAGACAGGCTTAACACCATTTCATAGTTCTGCTAAGATGCAAATCTACTGGGTATGGAACCAAAGACAGTTGTAATCGAATTATTACTATTATTTTTTTGAAATCTATCTTTCTGTAACTTGTGGGCTCCATAGACCATTACTTACCAGAGACAGAATAGGTGACACAAAGTATTCTACCAGGAGAGCGTAGACTCCTTCTATTCAAGGTGTGCTTGGTGTCAAAGCGTGACACAGGTGTAATCACCATTACTACCTACTAATTGATATGAGGTGCAACTGTAAAACTTGGGAACCATTTTAAAGTTTAGCTGGAAATATGTACAAAAACAACAAAAACCACCTCAAAAAATCAAAGAAAAGTGTGGGAAAGAGATCAAAGATGAAGTAGCTGGTGGATGTAGTGCTCAGATAGGAATCTGAGGAACACTTAATATAATAGTGCACGTGAAAGCATTCACAAATCATCAGTCAATTCTGGAATGTCATGAGGTTAAGGAATTTTTTGATATAATAAATATAAGTCTGACTTTGTACTTTAAAATCTCAAGATTGGGGCACATTGAGTCACATATTTTTATACTAAGTTGCAAGCCATAATGTTATATTTGAAAAGAATGAAAGCTAAGAATCTTATTTTTGCTCAGGAAAAGAAAAAGAATTTTGAAAAAACACTTGTTGGGTGACTTGAAATAAAAGTCGTAAAATTTGGCAAGGTAGAGATAGAGTGATCTGGAAAGTACTTTGCTGAAGAAAATTGCTGTTGGTCAGTACGTGAGAATTTGAAAATAAGGTTCTTTCATTTTTATGAAAACAGCAGTAAACATGTATAGGGCGGAAAAAACTCTATTAAGTTTAGAGTTCTGATAATTGACTTCTCCACGAAGGATTCTTTTTTTATGAAAAATGTATTTATTACTCATAAATATTAGTTTGACTACTTAGTCCTATAATTTTCAAGAAACTGATTGAGTTTTCCACTTGCCTGTGCTCTTATCCTGTATGATTTGTTTCATACTACATTTTCCTGTTTGGTTTAGGAATGGAGGCAATAGCAAGGAGTATTCTTTTGGTAAAAAACTTCTAGATAGGAGAAAAAAAAATGTAAATACGCTTTTATAATTATTATGAATTATAATGAATATCAAAAAGACACATGAAAAATTGCTTAAATTATATAAGTGATATAGATAGACAATAAACATATTATATTACACCATTTTGAGATCTGGATCTGAAATTATTTCATCTGTTTTTTGGCGAAGCTAAAAACCTTTTAAAACTCTAATTAGCAATGGTTGATTATGAAAGATTTTATTTTTGAATATAATTTAAGAATTTTTTAATTCTTTTTTTTTTCTTGCATTATAAGATGAAGAATCTAAGCTGCTGAGACTTTTTCATCACCCTGTTGCTGAATGCTAAACAATTATTTCATGTTTTTTATTTTTTTTTCTAACAAAAAAATGCCCTCCTCCTTTCAGCTAGGCAATTAAATGTCAAGTTTCCTCCTGAAGGGCACATTTTATGGAGAAGTTATGAATCTCTGAAATTAAGTTTGTAATGGAAAATGTGACAAACTTGACCATGGTAATGCAAAAATACATTCCTAACACTTAATGCATGAAGGACTGAATATATAAAATATATTTCCGACATACTGTATGTTTGTTGCATATTAAACACTTAAAAATGGAAAAAGCAGCACATATTCCAACTGTTTTTTAAATATTTATGTAATATAGCCAGAATACATTGAAAATTGTGGGACTGAAGAGTACATGGTAAGTGTTTAAACATCATCAAATGCAATAAAACGTTTCATTTGAAATGTTAAGCAGGTGATGAAAATGTCATGGAGAATTACTATTTGGTTTGCTATAAAATAATATAATTAGGAGAAAATGCATAAGGAATATTTAATCACTAAAGTAGAACTTGCATAAATAAGTTGTGTTTGCATTTGTTCCGATATTCAGTTTTGCAGCAGGTCAGAACTTTTACCTATAGATGAGCTGAGGTGCTGTGGCACATTCCGGTGAGACTGGACACTTC
This sequence comes from Chrysolophus pictus, assembly GCA_037305975.1. Lineage (NCBI taxonomy): Eukaryota > Metazoa > Chordata > Aves > Galliformes > Phasianidae > Chrysolophus > Chrysolophus pictus. The sequence goes on along the minus strand of CM074579.1, from coordinate 13,674,390 downwards.
CATCTTCATAAGCATTGAGATGTGTGAACAGCACAGCAGCTCATGGCATGCATTCTTGCCTCCTTTCGGGCAGACTGAAGAATAGAGGTAATATGGGACATGTTTCCTTCACAACCTCTTTCAAATATGAACATGCCAGAGGAGGTTGAAGAAGAAAACTGAAAGCAAACGAATCTCTTTCAAGGTAAGGTGGCAAAGAGCAAGAGAGGTTGGCAAAGAAGATTAAAAGAGAAATATGCCTGGCACCTTTAGGCAGTGATTAGACTTCATCACTAAAAATAGAAGAGAAAAAAAGTGAATTGGAGGGAGATATAACTGTGGTCTGTCCATGAGACAAATAGAAAATGCATATGCTCTACACGTTGTCTTGTAGCTCATTTTTATGTTCAGGAAGGCACAAAGAAGCTTGAGGAGCATTTTGATCCTAGGTCCTTAATACAATTTAATGTTTTTGATATAAATGATATTTGTAGAAGCATAATTTTAGTAGCTGAAATAAAGCAATTACTGTTATCAGTTCATATATTCCTTCAATTTCTAGAGCTTCTCCAGTTTCCTCTCCACTGACATATACTATTTTTCTCCTCTAGTTATCTATGACCCTTTCCATCTTGTCTCCTATCCTACTAGCAGCTTCCTGAATAATCACTTATATTTCCTCTCAAAATACTCATTCAGCTACCTTGCCTTCCTTTGCTGGCACCAAAGAATTACTGCACAAGGAGAAAGGTCTTTTCTATTCATTAAATAATAGTCCTCGTTATTATTCTGAGAGCAAAAGTGAGTTGCTGCTACCTCCTCTATCCTTTTCCTCCAGTCAGAAGATGTTTTAATTGCCCTGCCATTTCTTCTTTCTGCTTGAGATTAGTTTCATTTTCAGTGGTTATACTTAAACAAGTCTTGGACTTGAGTCAGTTAAAAACTCTATATTTGGCCTCTGTATCATGGAAGCACAAACAAAGCAGCTAAACACTGTGGAAAGTTGTTGTTGTGTGTTTTCACTGGCCACGCATAAAGCTCTGCAGTGTAGAATCAAACATGTTTTGCTTAGAGTGGTGTCTGCTGGAATGATATCCTTTGTGGTCATATGCTAAACTGTGGGTAGACTGTAAGCTACTGTTATTTCTTTTGCTCTTCTCAGTAGTTATTCTTGTTCTTGGTAGTAGGATCAAGTCTGAAGTTCAGACTCTGTGTCTAGATCCTGTTAGGAACAATCTGGAGAAGACCTAGAATTGCAAGAATTTCAGTATTGGTATTTGATAGTTAAGACCTCTTCACATTAACCTTGAACCCACTCATTCTGCTCCTTTCTCCTTTTACTGTTGAAAAGAAAACGAATGAAATCCATGCGCAGAAGTTTCACTTTTTTACTTAATAGTCTTTCTTCAAAAGCTGATGACTTGTTATGAAATATTCACTTATATCAAAAGTTTTCCTTGCCTTTGTTAAAATGACTGTTATTATATAACTCAGTTATTTCTTAACCAACAGCTATATTGGTTTAATTTTCTCTACTTAAAAACTTATGCACAGCCTTCCAAACTGCATTAGGCTAACAAAATTTGCATTTGGACTCAACTTTAAGCTATCAAAAATACAGATGTTGGAGTACCAAATGCTTTACTATAATACAGATAGAAGCGGCAACTGAGCCTTACATATATGGCATGACATCTTTAAATATTTTATATTGAATATTTTTTTCAGATAAAATGGAATGATTGAGTATTTATTACTTATAGGCAGTATGTAGGCCCACTGTGTATGTAATATTCTATCAGAGGAGTGTTTTAATATTCTGGGATAGGTTGGTGGTTTTAATGACACTATCATCTATGGTAGAAAAAATTATATCTGTGAAAGGAGAAGCATCAACATTTTAGTAGTCACATTTTAGTCATTCTGGTACAATTCAGAAGGAATGCATGGAAGGAATTCAGAAAACATGATGGATTTTTTATTTCCTTCCTATCATAGGGAAATTTCTGAAATTTGTAATAAACATGGCAGAAAATTACACTATCTCTACTTTTCTCATACAGAGTATTGGACCAAGTAACTGGAAAAGCCTGTAGAATTTTTTGTTTAACTGAAGTTCTAACTTGATGCCCTGTTAAAAGAATGTTAGTTATTCCTGGATTGTTACAAGGTGTTGAAAACCACCTTGTCTTATTCATGCTGAACTTAGTCACCTTAAGTGTAACTCCTCAAGCAGACAGTGGCATGTTATATAAAAGGCTTCAGAATTTTCTGTGATTAAAAATGATGCTGTTGGGACACGACCTTTTAACAGTGTATTTATTAACATGAATGGAAAGATCTCTGCTAACCTTTTCTTGATCAGAGCTGTAATTGTGAGGGGAGTTAGTAGATGAAAATAAGAATATCACAACTAGCATCAGAAAGATTAAACAAAAGTAAGGCAAAATAGAATATACTTAGTCAGCATTTTTTCATTTAATTTTGACTGCTTATAATAAATGTTTGTACAATGTGCTGAACAGGTGCTTTAAGGGCTGATTTTATTTTCACAGTAGTGGGTGAGATATCACTAATCACTCTCAGAGAGTAGTAAAGAATATAAAGATAAAAGACAGTTTTAGAAGTAAACATATTTATTTCATGACAGTGTCTTTCATGCTTACATTTCCTACACTCCTGATGATCCAGAGACATCTCTGCCCTGGCAATCAGAAGACTTCTATCATAAACTTGCTGCAGGACTCTGGATAAATACAGTTTTCAGTGTAGTCTAGGTGACAGAGTGATTAAAAACATATTCATATCACGGTACTGTTTCCAACATCCATAACAGTAAGATTCATAAGCTCAGAGTAAAATGGAGGCACAAATCTTCTAAACTTAGACATGCTCAAGGTAACTTGGCATCTTTGTTTCCAAACTAGGAATGTAATATGATGTTGTTTACTACTGGTATTCACAAAAGACAATTCATGAATTGATGTCTATTCCCTTACCAAATCTTGAGCAGTCTGAGAGCCAGGCTTCAACTGCTCGCTGCAGAATGAACTAACACTAGTCAAATTCATTTAATCATTTAGAAAAGACAACAGCTCCATCAAAACCTACCAAATAGCCTAACAGAACAGCCCAGCTCCACGCTCTGTGTAAAAACGGTCTGTAGCCTTTTATTAATAGGACAGATTAATATGGTTATAATTAAGGTTTAACTGGTACGGACAGAGCTCAGTTCCATGCTTTTCATCATGTTGGGTGGGCAAAACTGAAATGTTTGTCAGCAGTGAGCTTTCCTTAAATCTGAGTCAAGTGACAAATTTTCAGACAATCTTGTTGCAGGTTAACATCTGTTTGAGTTATTTGCTCATTGTTTTGAAGTACTTAAAGAACACACAGACATATATATTAATGTACACTGGAGACAGGATAACCTATTAGAAATGTAGGTACAACAGGGTTACAAATGTTACTTGATACCTTAAAAAGCCCAAGATACCTGACCGGTGTGTAGGCTTTGTTGCTTGATGTAGTCAGGTGATAACATATGTACACTCATGTTGCCTACTTCAGCAAGTGTCAAAAGTTCATGCTAAGTACTACATAAATTATCACCTAATTAAATGCTGTTATGGTTTGGAGTGGGAGGGAAGTGTAAACCTGATTCTCCTTAGAGAGCTATATGCAGAAATATGATGTAGAATTAATTTTACGAATAAAGGTCAAAGATCAAAGTCTGAACGTATTTGTTGGAAGGAGGAACTAGAAGGGAATCTTTGCTTCCCTAATTAAATCCTTTTCTGCTCATGAAAACACCAAGAGGTTCATTTGGTTTTATGTGTGCTCCTCCATTCTGTTGCAGAGATGTCAGGAACGCTGTTTGGTTACTGGCATTATTTATACCTCAAAGGCTTTCTGAACTTCCTAGTGCTATGCTTACATCAGTATTTACTGAATCGTAGTTGCATTTTTCTGGGTACTTTGTAAATAACACATTAATATTGTAACAGTGCTAAAATTATTTCTTAGAGCTTAGAATTAAATGTTATTATGGAACATTCTTATTTGAAGACAATAAAACTGTATATTTATGTGTCTATCAGTTTACTTTGCTCATGCAAACCATCCAGATGTGTTATTTGTGTGTTAAACCTGAACACAGATGTACTTCTGCTTGTGCAAGTGATGGTGTTGTCCTGGATGGCTAGGAATTTTAAAATATAGAATCTGAATTAGTCCAAGGAAATATTTAAGATCAATAATAATCTTTGGACGTGTGAGAATTGGGAATAATCTTTAGAAGAATTTTAGCTGTAATTTATTTGAATTCATCACCCATAATTTTCTCTCTTCCATTTGTCCCAGTAGTTTAGGTGACAATATCAGAATCGTGGAAAATATTTGTGTGATTGTGCCACTGTTTCCTTCAGCTTTTGGCTTACATATTTTAATGAGGCCCAAAGTTTGTTGTTAATGCAGTGATCTATACCATTTTGATACTTCAGATTAAAATGTCCTTTAGGGCAGGAACAGCATCTAACTGTATTTCAATATAACTAGCAACATGTAGTTTTAGTAGTGAATGAAATTTTTAGCCACTGCTAAAGTGAAATAAATTCTGGTAATATTTGTGGTCTCTCAAGGAGAAGGAAACAGAAGCTATGAAACTAAAGTGAGAAAGTCAGGATAAGTTTTAAGAAACACTTTAAAAGGAACCGAACTATGTGTTTTTGGGCAATAAAGAGATTTTTCTGGAGCAGTCTGTGGTTGTACCACCAAAAACAACAAGGAAGTCAACATTAGCAATGTGACAGTTACAACATTGATTCAGAAAAGTATACGATAGTTTATTTTTTCCTCAGACTAGACAGCTACCAGCTGAAGGCAGCTGAACACCTCCAGACTTCTGTGTTAAAACAACACATGCTAGTGGAAAGAAACAGTAACTGAAGTGGGGGAAAGAAATAGTCAAACACAAAGAAGCAAGGTAGACAAACAGTTTGTTGTCCCCACATGCATCTGCCATCCCTCCTTCTCTGCCCTTCAGGAAGATGGAGAGGGGAAAATGTCAGTAATAGTGGCAAGCAGTTTTCCATATCAGACCATAACTGGCACTTTAGAGCATCTTTACAAAGATGCCAATGACTGTGCCACTGGAGAAGCCAAGTTTCTTCCTCTTTTCCTCCCCAGGTGAAGTCTGAAGCATGTTGGCATACCTGTGTTGGAAAATTTGTATTGGCATTGCCAATGCCAGTTATGCATTCAGACTCTTGACTAAAAGAGAGAGAAGCAGTTTGCAGAGTTCTTGAAGATCAGTGACACTGAGCCACCTCAGTGTATAAGTAATTATATTTTCCTTGACTTTTATGGAGATTTTTCTTCTGTTTATTTTGCATGATGTTCTTTTACGTATGATTTTTCCAACAAACAAGTAACTAAGGGCACAGATTATATGCATATATCAGCAGGTACAAGGAAATGTGCTTAACCAGAGTGCAAGCATTGTGTAGCTGGAGATGCTGCTCAATAAATAAGGCCAGACCAAATGTTTTTTATACTGCTTTACACTGCTTTTTTTTTGTGGGTCAGTGTGTGAATTACACTGAAAAAGGGAATATCAGTTTTTACTTCAATCTTGAACTCTATATTGCAGCTTCTGTAGTAGCATTTTAGTACTTCTACACTGCAAAATTGTGTATTCTGAAAAGAGGGGGTAACATCTACTGTAGAAGAGGATGATCTATGCTATGTTACTATGAACATCTCTGCACTTCTTTTACACTGACATGTTAGAACTATAGAAGTATGTCCTAAAATTATCCCAGATTTCTTCAGAGATGAGGCCACTTTTCACATTTAGAGGCCACCCGAACTACCCATCTCTGTCCTCACTTCATGAAGTGCTGCTGGCACGAGTGCAGGTGAAGCAATGAGGGTGTACCAACCAGCATGTCCCCATTTCTTAATCACTTGCAATACTGCAACCTAATGATGCTTAACTAACTAAGGCTTGTAAAATGAGCTACGCTGTGGAAATGCAAAGCCTTATCACTTTTCAGGGCTACTTTACAATTGCTTGCAATTGCTGATGAGCCCAGCTTCCTTCTTACAGACTGTGGATCTGCTTTTGTTCAGTACAAGGATCAGGTAACACTGACAAAGTGCCCAGCAGTCACTTAACTCTTTTGTCATTGTCAGGCTGCTCTGTTGTATTGGTTCCATGGATAGTTAGAGTCTGCTGGAAGAAAGAAAGCTGCTTTAAACTGCTACAAGGTGGGTGGTGATCTTAGAGTTGTCTCAAAGAAAAGGAAAATCATGGGTGGCCTTGTAGCGTCTACTTCTCCCCTTCTGTGTCAGATGGAGATTTAGGATAAAATTTGTTTGATGATATCTGGATCTTTTTTACTTCAATGAAAGAACAGTTAAGTCCCATCAGTTGTCTCCAGGGCATGGTCTACAAGCTCTGCCATTTGTTACCATCATCACTGTGAAACAGAGCTTTGTGTCTTTGTTTTCTCATCTCATTATTTTTAGGCCTCCACTTGTACAAGTTCGGAATTCTTTTGGCCAGGGAACAACAGAAAGGCAGAAGACTAGTGTTCTCCTCTGTTTTCTGTATGTGCAAGCCAGCCAATAGTATCTACTGTAAGTTTTGTTGAAAGTCAGACTGGATGACACAACAAGTATACTTACATGGAAGAAACTTCGTGGTCTGCTCCTTCAAGGTCATAAGCAAAGAGGAATACAGACCTCTGGACCAAGTTTGGTTTACTAATCTTTCAGTTTTTCAGCTAAAAGCTTAGGATCAGTTAGAGTGCTAAAAATCTACACTGGACTCACAGCCAGTGTGTCTGCAATGCTTCTTTCAGCACGCACAAACTGAGTTTAAGGACTTGGAAAGCAGTTCAGAAATTCGCTGGCCCAAAAGCAAAAATAAACCATGCACAGTATGTCACATTAGCTCTTAACTGTCTCCAGGAAGTGAAATGTTTGACAGGGAAATATATTTGTTTGTGTCCTCATTTGATTCATGTTTCAGGGAAAGAATTGATGTCATACCCCCAGTGGAGCACATCCATACATCAAGGGGAGCATACCGCAGCCTACAGGATGTCATCTTCCTGCAGCCTCCTCCCTGCTTCCCTGCGGAGGTGAAGTGCCATGCAAATGAGGAAGACTTAAGAAAAAGGTAATTTTTTATTATTTTTTTTTAATTTCCAGCTTTGACAGGAATGTTTTAGATGGCAGAGGAGCTACACTGCACCCTCTCTGAATCACCTTGTTGGATAGCCAGAGAAACTTCCTGAATTCCTCTAGAAAAGATGGCATGCCTTCCTAATTTTTGTTCCTTCTCCCCAAAGACACGCTGCTAACTGCTGCTGAGCCCTCTGTTCATTCCTCTCAGGCCCCTGGATGCACCACGGCTAACTTGATGAACAAGCCAGATCTGGACTGCCATCTACTCTACAAGTAGACAGCAAGTTGACTGATTCTGTGTGGGATAAAATGTGGGATGGGATCAGGTATATAAATATTTCTGTATTTGGAAGCGTTGAGTCAGTTGTGGTGGATATCTTCCTTTGGCACCTAAATTCCCACTCAGTGTCTCTTCCCAGTAGGAAAACATGGAGAAATGCTAGTAAAGGCTTCCACAGATTTAGTATACATAAGGAACAACTCCTTAGAGAAGTCTGTGAATTTACTATCATGTAAAAAATGTAGGCCAGAAGAGACTGGATCCAGATTATAATTATAGAAGATGGCTGATAAAATACTATCAATAGAAGTCTATAATGCACACAATTCATTTTCTGATTTGATTCCTTATTTGTTTTCACTATAACACTGGTATATTACCTGGCGTAGGGAACCTGCTTTGGCAGGGGGGTTGGACTTGATGATTTCTGGAGGTCCCTTCCAACCCCTACAATTCTGTGATTCTGTGACACAGATGAACTTTTTAAGGATACTCTCTCAGACTACCTCAATTGTAGCTTTTCTGGCACAGAACAGTAAAACTTAGTGGATCAAATCCTTAGAGAGAGGTTGAAGGAGTTTGCTGATGTGCTAGTCCATGAGCCATCATAACTCTTCCTTTCTCTGTCTCATCTTCAAATTCATCTTGTTTTTCCTTTCTTATTTCTTTCTGACATAAAGAGTACCAGAACGTTGTAAGAAACCTACACTGAACTCTTGTATTACCTTCCCATACTGCTGTGATTGAGATGGGTTTTTTGATGAGGGGGTAGCTCCAGGAATTCATTAAAGATGTGACTGTTTTCATGCCCAAAATACTTCCTTACTATTTTAAGGTGAGCAGATATGCTAAAGCACTAAAAATAAATATTTAAAAATACTTTACCTCAAAATACCAATCCATCAGCAGCAGATGGTAAAAGAACTGTTAAAAGGTTCTTTACCTTGCATCATAGTCTGAGCAGAACCTCAGATTTACAGGCTTGTGGTTAAGAAAGATCTAGGCTGCGCTGCTACCTCAGCTGGCATCACAGGAGGGGACAGATATTTTTCAGGTTTCTTGAACTCTTGGGATGAGTGTTGCAGGTCTCAGCATAGCACAGGAGTTTCCAGTCTGTTCTTAATGTGACAACACACTTCGCGAAGGCTTTCTGATGTGTCACAGTGCCAGGAAGAGGCTTTTGTGAACAGTGCCTCTTATACTGTTGTGGCCATGGCAATGGTTGTGCTTCTGCACGATGTTAGCAAAATGGGTGCTGTTTTCCCCACACAGAAAATCATTTCCCTTTTGAAAAACTTTTGAATCCCATCACCAACTTGTTCTCTTGCCTTTATTTACTCCCTTTCGGGTCTTCTACTTTCCACAGCTGCGCATTGGGAAGGAGCCAGCTCTGTGGCTAACCAGTTCTCCATGAAGTGACAGAACCCAACCATAGCTCTGGCACTTCAGGTGGAGATGCCCACTGCTTCCCTGAAAGGAGCATCAGATGGAGAAGTAAAGAAAGAACTTCTCACAGTTGCTGGGCTCTATCAGCATTAACCAGCAGGACGATGAGGTTTTCAGTTGCCTTGTGCCAGATGGCAACGTTTTGATCGCAAGTCTGTGCTCTGTGGTTATGGCAGAACTTCATCTTCAAATAACTTCTTGGTGTTTGAAATTCAGGCACAGCCCACTTATTTGGATATTTCAAGATGCAAGTTTCAGCTGAACCCATAAGCAAAAACTGGGTTTTAGCAATGAGGAAAGCTTTCCCCAGGTATGCAAAAGCTAGGCAGAATGATGCAGTATTCCCAGGTAGTTTGCTCTGTGTTGAATGAAATCCAGAGATTCTCTGCTGTAGGGCTTACACACTGCAATTTACATCTGCAAATATATATGTACTCAGTAAATACTCTGAATGCTTATGCTCCACATAAACAAAATGTCCTGTCTAAAGTCATGGTCGGTACAGAGAATTCTTCATTACCAGTGTATGATTTCAGTTTTAATTTGCAACTTAGTACTACTGAGAACTTGCTCTCTTAAGGAAAACTTATGGTCTTAAGACCAAAGATCAAATCAATTTTTTAAATTTGTGTCTTGGGCAATGACTATACTGAAGATAAGCAGTGTTTAATTAAAAAAGCAAATGCCTCCATGAACACAGAATATGTAAATATTTCAGCTGTGGGTGATATCCAGTCTTGAAGAATGTACGGGCAGAGAGGAGAATTTCCAGGTTTAAATAATGATATAAAACAGCAAAACAATAATCTAACACAAAAGCAGTCAGTGTCTGGGGTTTTGCTGAGCAAATACATCCCTGTTTCATATGGAAATACACTCTTGTTACTTGAACAGGGTCAGCTGAACGTTGGTGGTCATAAGGGCCTGCAGGGGTTTGGGTTTGAGGTTATTTTTGTTTCTAAGTGGGACAGCTTATCTTGCTGTAAGTTCACCTATTCCTCCATCAGTGGTGTCAGTGTACTGGGTAGAGCTTCTTCACTGTCATGAAGCAGCAAAGCCTGAGAGCAGTAGAAATGGGGGTCATGGTATGCCTTGAATTCTGGGTGCAGAAAACCAATCCAAAGATCGTCTTCAATAGATAAGGGTTTACTTCTCCATAGCAGAAATTGAGAATAATGCAACAAGGAGCAAGTAATCCTCAGTGATGTCTACTTTCTACACAAAAAGCTTTCAATGTGTGTCTCTCTCTAACTCAGCCACTGTTTTCAGGATGTTTTGTGACACCACAAAGCAGCAGTTCTTTACTCTTCTGACTAAGACATTTATATTCAACCCTGACATTTTAATCTAATAAAAAAAAAAAAAAAAGTATTTTACCTCCTTGCAGTATAAACAGAGAACCTCTATATAATGGGCATCTGTGGAATATGGAATTAATCCCACTAGTGCGGAAAAACCTTCATAACTCTCTTGCGGCTTCATCATTCTTTGAGTTATGAGGTCTTCCTCTCACTTGTGGGATAAAGTCCAAATCCCACAGAAGCTTATTATGTGTCCGCTATTTATTAAGACTTCATCATTTAAAACAAAACACTTAAGAAAGACACTGGGAAACATTTAAAATCAAAGAGGTTTCAGTCTGAGGAATGGTTGTTGTATTTGAAGGTTTTTCAAAGCAGAGAAGAAAAAGTTCATTTTAGTCCTGATAACCACTGAACTTGCTGCTTCTGCTTATTTTTCTTTTTTCCTTTTTCTCCACGGAGAGATTCTGAATGTTTTTCCTTTCTTTCCTACATGATTTTATAAATCTTTTAGTATCCTTGTGAAGACTTCACTTACTTTCCTCTGCCTTGCAGACCAATGACTGGAGCCATTAACCATGAGTGAGAGCCCTTGTTCCCTGCTCTACGTATGTAAGCATATGTATTTGCTGTACCTTGACTTGCAGAAAGTCTTTTAAATGACACCCACTGTTTTGCAGAAGTGTAACATAATACAGAATTACTAACTTAAGATTAAATCTAGTAGTTCAGCAGTTCTAATGTTTTATACCGAGGATATCCTGGAGTAAAGAAATTTTGAGGCATTTTTCTGCATTTCTTCTTGCTAGAAAGAAATAACTGTTATCACCTATATAATTCTCCCCTTCCCTCACATAGACATAATTAAACTGTTCTCAAAATAGTTGTGAGAAATAAGGGACTTCATTTTACAGCTGTGTTATTCTGTATATCAATGGTAAATCTGGGATTAGCAGCCAAAAGATGCTGGCTGCCAGCCCTGAGCTAAGGTATGGCTCCTATGGTAAAGTTAGTTGATATTATGCACTAAAATAGGCAGATAGTTTTTCTTTATCATGTTATGGTGAGATGAGAAAGCTGAAACAGTCATACACTAAATGTGGAACAGATCTTGCACAGTACCTCTGTATTTGTTCATACAGCTGCGGCTACTAATCCATGCTCACTTCCACTGGTAGTGAGCTTAGATTGAAATCACAGTGCTGTTAAAGGGTCTCGAAGTGTGATGATGTTGGACCTTTTTGCCCTTTGAAAAGTTAGAGAGCAGGCAGCTTCTGTGACTAGTGGGGAATACAAGAGGGTTGTTTGGGTGACAGTGGGTATAACATTTTTTAGCTCTGCAAAAGAAAATCAGGTATATATAGATAAATTTCAGGGGAGTGCATACTTGAACTCTAAATCTATTCACTTGTTCACGTGTTTTTTCACTAAATCAATTTTCTTCTCTCTGATAGAGAAAACATGATCCAAATTTAAGGCAGACAAGAGAATAAAGAACAAACAGCCATATCTGCTGGCTTTTTCTAAAAAAGCAAAAGGCTACTTCTGACTCTCACCATACCAAGAACTCAAGATGGGCCTCCTTTTCTGAGAATCCATAAGATTTATAGTAAAAAAAATGTACAGGCAGTCAGAGGGCTTCTACTTGATGACAGATCTTTCTGCTCAGCCTTTGCTGCTGAGTGGAACTGAATTAGCACAAAATGACCCTTTTATTCTACTGTAGCACAGATTTATATTCTCAAGGGCTGCCCCTCAGTATGGGTAAATTGTCTGAACTCTTTCAAAGAACACAAGTTCTGATGTTTGAGGCTTGGTCCTGGCAAAAGGTGAGCACATGCTCACAAACTCTATGGCTTTATGAAAGACATTTTCACTGTAAGATACTTCCAATCTTTAAGTTCCTTTTGATATTTTGATCAGCTTTTCAAGATCAAGGAACAAAGTTTTAACTCATTATAATGGATGATGTTGTAGCCTGAACATAATTGTCCTTTTGATCTAATATTTTTTTAGATGTAAAAATTTTGTAATGAAATTGAGATAACTTTTTCATTTGTATTTTAGAATTACTTTGCCACTTCAGAGAAATTCATAAATATTGTCCTTTTTTTTAAATTATTTTTTTTATAATATTTACATTCACTTTAAAAGAAATCTGGGACTAATCTGATGACAGCGGCCTGGTTTTTCCTGCTCTGTGCATAAGCTGCTCTGTAGGAAAAATTTAGGTTTTGGATAAAAAGAACAGAAAAGGCAAGCAAAGTGTGGAGTGCAGAAGCAACAGGAAGTGAAAAGGTGGCGAGAGTGAAACAAGAATGTAAATCACGTTTTTTATGAGTGGCCACCCGGACGACAGAGTGCAGAAGCAGATCGGATTGTTGTGAGAAATAACAATGAAGAGTGCACATGTAATAATACAAAGTGCCTAAGAGAGGGCTGGGGCCAGGCAGCGGTGGGGAAGGCTCTCATGGAGCAGGGCTGGAGCTGGCTCATTGCTTACACTGCCTCCCAGCTCCCTTTTGCTCCCTCTCCCCCTCCCTTTTTGTTTCTTAAACAAGGTTGGTTTTGCTAGGGATGGTCCAAAAAGGCACCCTCTTGAACAATAAACACAAATGACTGTGGTGGTCCTGTCAGCTTTGGATCTTTGTAAAATAACCAGTGATCCACAACACTTTCTGGAATTGATTTCACAGGCTTTCCCCCTACCTTCTCACTGACAGGCTGGAAAAAATTTCCCCTACCACCATCGGTGAATGCTATTCATTTTCCCATTATTTTAAATTCTTACATGCAAGGAGTCCTAAAGAGCTATCCCTTTGAAGCAAAGGTGATTTTGCTACTGAAGGGGCAACAAATCAAACACTGTGCTCACAAACTCTTACATTTTGAAAGAACACTTCCAAATGATTAAATAGTTATGCATGGCAAGGGCTTGAAACTTTGATGATTTATTCAGCCTCCATAACCTATAGTAAAGTATAAATTTTTGTTAATAGCGGCATAAATGTAACATTCTCTCCTTCTCCACCCTCCCCCATTTTTTCCTAAGTGTAGGACTTCCAAGATTTTTGGAAGAAAAAAAAGCATCTGTTTTTCTGTATGTTTGCTTTTTTTATAGACTTCATAAATCCAGCAAGCTTCTATTTGGACCACTAGGCCCTTTCAATAGAAGCATGTTTTCACTGGGATTTCCACATTCATAATTATTCCTCTCGTTTCTCTGCTGTGAGAAGACAAGCTGCTATTTCATTGCTTTGGGGAAGTTAATAATATGGTAGGCAAAACATCAGGAAAAATTATAATGAATGAACCTATACAAATTGTAGGGAAACACATGCTGCTGTTATAAAATGTTCCCATCATAAATCCCGGCAAATCACTCTGTGCACAAGTGAATAACTTTTTAACACATAAACACTCAATTAATTAAAGGTAATATACTATATATGCTCAAACTAGTGTGACACAGAAAGGACAGATTCAAATAATGGCATTCAAGATTGTGGGCCCAGTCGTGTCTGCCACAGTATTCCTGAGAGATTTGAGAATAACAACACTACAAAGTAACTTACTTCTATACCTAAAGTGAAAATAAAGTTTTCGGCCTCAGTGTTCCAGTACCACAGGTTTTGCAATCACTTCAGAAATTATTGGGAAACTCCATACTTTTTTTCCTCACCTTAATTCGTAGCGCATAGTGAATATTTCCTCAGTGTCATGTAGGTCACTGCTCCCTCTTCCTCTAACCTTCTTGTTTTTACAAACTGATACTCTGAAGAGTATTTCCTGTAGCAATTGCATACTTGCAAGACTTTACTGCATGTATTGCATTTGTTGATATTGCCTTTTCCATCAGTGGCTGTGGTTCAGTTCCACTGAAATATTTGTGTTCATTTTGAGAACCATGTTGGCCAGAATTTGCTGGAACTGTTTTAAAAATACTCTTTAAATGTTTTATCTCTCTGTGAAAGAAAAAAAGAGAAAGACAGAAAAAACAAGCAAACTTCGGAATGTTTTTAGTTTTGATGATGTTTTTGTCAAGATCAGACAGGGACTCACCAGCTGTAGAAAAATAACCAAATTGCACTCACGTAGGAATGTACAAAGCAAGGTTCAGTTCCCTGTTGCAGAGCTTATTTGGTTTTCTTTTAAGTGGAAATAGCTCCTGCAGCAGCCATGGAGAGCAGCCTGTCAAAAGGTAGCTAAAAGCAGTGACTCTTATTGTACACTCAGAAATTTTTATTCAGATACCTGATGTTAAATGATACTGCTATATGATTGGGTAAGTCTCCCTATACTTTATGAAAAAATAAATAAATGTTTATTATAGAATAGGGATTTTTTTTTTTTTTTTAATTTTTCAAAGGTTTCTGAGGTCAAGAAAGTTTTTTCCAATCAGATTTAAGCTGCATACTTATACCATGTCCAGATCTTGCGTGTATTGCATGTGACAGAAGTTTTGTATGGCTGGTGTAATTTTAAGTGAAGGAGAATTAACATTTTTAATCCTGCTCACCAGTGTTCCTTTTTTGTAGTTCTTACATAATTTGAGTTATATGTTGATATGCTTTCATATTACTTCTGTGATTCCTAGATCTAACTAGAAGCAAAAATTCCACAAGATGAGATAATAGAGCAAGTACTTGAAAGTGAAATTAGACAAAATAGTAAAAATAAGAAGATATTTCAAATCTAAGACTGTTCTACCCCTCCTCAAGGTAACAGAGAATAACATCTGCAATTGATAATGAGGGTATTTTTGGGTGTAATCACTCATTTGGAATTGATATAGCACACCTAAGAGTTCTGCCTGAGCACCAAACCAGGATGAGTATGATGCTTTCAATGCCCCAAGAATAAAACATTGTGTGAATTAAGATTTCATTGTAAGCAGAGGTCAGTTTTAGAAAGTTGAAGTCACAGGTTGGATATGGGAACCCCTTGGTAAGGTCATTCAAGTTGAGTAGGCCTGTGAGATAGGCTGAAAAATGAAGCTCTGTCCACTCCAACTGATGTTTCTCCAATTGATGGTAGCTCCTTCAAAAGTCATCTCTGAGGGCTTCTTATTTTACTCAGGACATATTAGTATTTTTTATTGCCACAAGGGAGTCTCATGCTACAAACATCATTAATAGCTTCCCCAACATCACAAGGAATCAAAGGTGAATCCCTGGTCATTCTACAACAGCGGTGAGATTTGATCACTTATTAATCACCTTAATAGGCCACACTTAATATTCTCTTTTTAATTTGAGTGCACACAGGGTAGTTTGTAGTCCATCTAGATTGATAAAGATAGGAGTCCCTCATGTGTAGAAGGGAAAAATAACAATAATGGCTACATACCTGCTGGCCTTAGTGAGCATGATTATAGATTAGAAATTTTCTTACTAAATTAATGGCAGAGATATTTTAGAGCCTAAAATGAATCCATGTGCTTGGCCACAGCTACTTTAAAAGATTCACAAGCATTTAGGTCATTTAAAGGCTTGTTGGTTGCTATAAAAAATTTATCCTGTTAAACTTTATCCTTCACTTAAGACATTTGAAGTCTAGTTGTAGAATTTATGTCTTCCATTACTCTGCACTTATTCATCATATTTCATAACTGTTCTCTCAAGAGCATCTGTTTTTAGCCCTGGAAGTGATCTTACACAGGTATGTAACCAAATGATGCCTATTTTCATACCAATTTTAACACTTTTTTTCCCCAAAGAATCCTTAAATGAAAAGCATGCTGATGTTGACAGTAGCCACTAACAAATTCACAGGGTAGTAAGTGAATAAGAATTGATCCAGTCTAGAATTTTTCAGCTGGTGGCTACCTGATCCTCTGGGAATTTTAGTCCACTGACTCCTTTTTAAACTTTGGCTTTCCCAATGCCCTATATTCATAATATATATATATTTTGATGTTGTTATATGAAACTTGATAATTAATAAGTTGCTGGTGATGTTTTACTTTGCATATGACAATAATCTTTGGAATGTTCATTTACTTTGTCCTTGTCCTACCAAAAAAAAAAAAAAAAAAAAAATAGATGGACAGTCTTTTTTAAAGTTATTGAAAAATTCAGGCCTAGCAAATTCATGTTAAAATCAATAGTTTCTAGAATATGCCAAAAAAGTCCTACTAGAAAATCAAAATGAAAATCACTGTCTAATCTTTCAAAACTTCAAAATAAGTTTCAAAACTTATGAGGAGCGGCTGAACAAACTGATATCGTTTACTCTGGAGGAGGCTCAGGGAAGACCTTATGGCTCTCTTTAAGTATTTTAAAGGAGGTTGTCAGAAGGGGGATCAGTCTCTTCTCTGTGTAACTAGCAACAGGATTAGAGGGAGTGGCCTCAAGTTGCCTCAGGAGTGGCTCAGGTTTGATATTAGGAAGAATTTCTTCTCTGAAACAGTGGTCAAGCACTGGAATGGGTTGCCCAGGTTGGTGGTTGAGTCACCGTCCCTGGAGGCATTCAAGAAATGTTTAGGTTTTGTATGTAATAAGGGAAATAGTTTACTGGGGTTATATTGGTGCTAGGTAAACAGTTCAACTGGATGACCTTGGAAGTCTTTTCCAACTTTGGTAATTCTGATTCTGTGATTCTTCACTGGCCTGACTCTGGAATTTTGAGCCTTCAGCATGGTTAGTCGTGATGTGGAGGTCAGAGTTGAAGGTTTTTCCAGGTTCCAGGAAATCCAGAAGGATCACTCCTTTCCTATCCCAAAAGGCTGCACGTCACTATGCCAGTTGAGACTTGCATCTTGACTTTTAATTTGATGAGGAATTAACATGTTGCTACTTCATGGATAGCCATTTTGATTCCAGCTTGTAGTAGGAACACCACATCTTGTCACCAATAATAATGCAGTCCAAGAAGCTGTCACTTTCAACCTCATATTGGTTCAATGGATTCTGAAAAACCTCCATACAGTGTTCTTTCAGTTCCTGTGAGGGACTCACCTGGCATAAAATTTCCAGTATTCCAATGTTACCACCGTCATTTCCAATGCATTGAAGCCAATATTCAACTTTTTATGCAGTTCCCTGGTCATAATCCATTGTTTCGTGTGGATGAGCTGGTTGAGATGCTCTTCATTTTGTGGTATGACAGCTCTGTGTGGCCATCCACAACATGGCTTGTTTTTCATGTTTCTGTCACCGCTGCTGAAATGCACTGCCCACCACTTCACTGCGCTCAGATTCGCTATTTAGTTTCCATAAATGGTCAGCAAACATTGATGAATGTCAGTGGGTGGCACTTTTTCCACATGGAGAAATTCAGTGACACACCTTTGCTTCATCCATGCTTCTGTGTGTATGGTAACTGTTGAGTCATGCCCCGAAACACTGATTGAGCACCTGGGGGAAAGACCCTGTCAGCCCTGGGAGCACAAGTGAATGCAATTCAGCTGTGTGACCAGAAGGGGTGGAGCCTGGCTGCACCTTTCTTAGACCTCATTTCAGGGCTGACCCCTACTGGGGAAGGTTCTTTGGTTGGAGATATCTCTGTTGTGGAGTTTTCTCTGTGAGTCTAGATCTTCAGAGATGGGTGAGCACTTTTCCTTTTTTTTTTTTTCTTTTTTTTTCTTTCTTTCTTTTTTTTTTTGTAATGCCTTTCCATTTGTGCTAGTCCCTTTGTTATTACACCTCCTATATTGCTATTCCACCACACTGATCTTTCTGATTGTTACGTTATGTCAGGAGACATTTTGTCAGACTGTTCTGCTGCTGCCATCTGTCACATGGCAACAAAATGTAATGGAATATTCATGGGAAAGTTCACTCTCCATCTGCCTCTGACATTGTGGGCCAACATAATAAAATAGAAGACATTACTTTTGGAACAGCTTTCATAACTGTGAGAATTTTAGGTAGTTGGGATATGATTATCTGTTTTGAATTTACTTAAGCTTTCTGTTTGATCATCAGGTCAGTGTATGTGTGTATGTCAGGTCAGTGTATATGTATATAAGCTGCCTTCAGTGCCTTGTTCAGTGGTAAACTGTAGTCTCGTGCTGTGTAGTTATACTCTGAGCAGTAAGTACCTGTGTGCACCTGGCTTTGGGCAGCTGCTGAAGCAACAAATACTACTTGTACGTGCATGTATACAGACAAGAAGAGAAAAAAAAAAAACTAAACAAACCATTCAAAAAGGAGTAAATGTGACTGGAATTGTCTAAATGCACATATTCGTCAACAAGGATCCAGCACTGTTTCTCCCCTTGAAAAAACCTCCTGGTGGAGAAGATGGCTTTACTATGGGTTTGTGAGACAAAAGCTTCAGTGGAAAATAAAATTTGGCTTCTGCTGTCGGGGCTGTGGCTCTTTCCACTTATCCACTGGTGTGACCTTACTGGGAGAGGACTTGAGATTTCCTGGGTCAATGAAATGCATGGTTCCTCCTTGCTGCTTATCCCATCCTTGGAGACTGCCTGTCCCTCCACCCAGCCCCAGGCAGTAACGCCCACAGGGATGATGCATTTAGGCAACCCCTGTGCCAATGACCAGACATTGGAAATCTAGCTGTTTCATGCAGGATCTTACTGTGGTCTTTCTTGCCACAAAAGATCAGACTGAACTGGGGGCTGACATTATCCAGAGCTAGAATAAAACGTTTTAGCAATAAAATCTTCCTGCAGAACATATATAAATACCATTGGAAATCCCTCCTCTGGGCACTGTAACATATTCATCTACCCCAGATGAATGGTCAGGGAAGTATTTCCTCATTCTGCACTTCAAATCTCCATGACGTACACAGATATCATACTGATGGACAATGTCTCAAATTCTTTTGCCCTGTCCTCTCCTATGAACATTTCAGGGAAGAGATTCCGTGATACATAATTGTTCTGTAAGTTTTCAGAGTGGGAACTAACAAAAAAATATTGCATTTGCCCATATAGTGGCATAATGAATATAATAAGGAAGGAGGTGCACATTGTGTGATTTCCAAACATCAGTAGTGTAGCCACAAGAATACAACACATCAGAGCATAACAGTTCTGTTGAAAGCAAGTTTTCTTTTTTCTTTTAATAACTTTTACAATGGCTTGAACTGCTTTCTTTTTACAGTTTCCAGTTGTTTCCAAAGGCAACTTATTCCTTATTTAGTGTCTCCAAAGTTCATTGAGGTGCTTGGATGAATGGTCCTATGTAAGTGCCAAAGGTTACTTTATTCACTGAACTTCAAAACATTGGAAATGTCTCTTCTAGTTATGTAGTGGCTTGAATTTGAGTTATCACTAAGAAATTCTTATACTCTTTGGATTGGATCTGGTGTTATATGTGCTGCGGAGTATTATAGAAATATTGAACCTGATACGCTATTATGTCACAGAAAAAGGTTGTGCACATAAGCAAATGCTAGTTACACCTATATTATTAAATTGTGCTAAGGAACTTCCTGGATACTGGAACATCTATACAGCTAAATTGTTGGAATGCTTTCTGAATCAAGGTTCAATCCTGACGTCAATCTGAACTGTGGCAAAGGTGTATGACTAGCAAGAAGTTTGCATCTGATCACCTTTTGTTCGCAGGTTAAATATTTTAGCAGTAGTTTCATGCAGATTTGGTGTAGACATAATCCTTATATAAGCTTGCATATTGGCTTCAGTGTTGGTTAGAAACCAAACCTTGGAAGAAAGTATTTCACTACTTACAGTCTTGGGACAATCAACACCTGCCTCCTCTTTGTTGCAGTTACCTGCGGTAACTGAGAAATAGAATGTGTCTGTCTTATTGCGGTGTTTATCAAAAGAGAGTTGATGTTGTTTGTGTGCATGTTTAAAAGAAGACTATCCTATATTCCAGATTATTTCTGATAGTTGTATGTATAGCGGGTAAATTAGTTAATGTATGCATGATATTAACGTGTACTGACATTTGTTTTATAGAATTATTCCAACATTGACGTACAATGTGGTTGGTGTGTGTGGGTAGTCTTTAAAGCCAGAATAAAAAATTTATCTCCAAATGCTAACATTTAGGTGCTGATATTTATTTATTTAATTTTAAGAAAAGTAAATACTTAGAGGGAAAAAAGGATGAAAGTCCAATTTTTTGTAGTAAAACATGGTTTCATCATAAGTTAAAGCTTTTAGTAATGTTTTGCTTGTCACCCAATATTGCAGATTGGTGGTTATAATAATAATTAAATGCTTTATTGATTTACATCTAATCTCTATGAAATTTAGCAGTGGTGACAGTAAGGATCCTTTTGAACAAAGGAAAACAAACAACAAGACCCATGTAGGTACTTAGGGTGAAATTCTGGTCTCGTGGAAGTAAATAGTAAAACTCCTGTTGACTCCAATGGGGTTAGGATCTCTTCCCCTTTCCCTCCACCCCTAGTGTGTAACCACAGCTGTGCTTTTGCTAAGCAGCATGCAAGAACAACTTATGAATCACATCTGGTGACCCTGTTTGGCATCACAGCAGAGAAAACATCAGTAATATTAACCTCTTTGGTACATAAATTAAAACAAAGAGACTTTTGGACCCCCTGGATAATGCAAAAACTATGGGAAAGAAAATAAAGAAAGAATAAAAATGTTTTAGAAGAACTTAGAAACAAAGCCACAGTAATACTGAGAGAGAAAAGCTGCTGAAGCCTTGTAATTGCAAGATTTAAGAATAAACACACTTTTCTTTCTCTTTTAGATTCAGTTGCCAATGTAACTTGATGAATTTCGTTGGTTTGTTTCCACTTGTTCTCACTGACGCAAGCTGGCAATAGTCTTTGTAGAATTTCAGGCTCTCTTGAGTCACTGTCTTGATCTTCAGTCAAAACCTCTTCGTTTTCCAAGAACCTCTTAATTTTCCATTTCCTCTTTGGCAAAGCTTAAAACCATGTCCAAAAGCAGTATTAGCATTTTTTCACCTGAGACATTGGAATTTCCACCATCACTAGGCTTATTTCCATTTTCTGTCTTTGCAAACTATCTTGTAAGAGAAGTTAATACCCAGTCCTCCACAATTTTTCTTTTAAGGGTGTGTGTGTATATTTTAGTCTGAGGAGGAATTTCTCAGTCTGAAGTTTAAATCAAAGCTATCTATATCCTGGGCTGAATGAGCCTTTTGGATATAAACATTCCCCAAACAAGGCATTTGTTATCAGAATCTAGAATGCAGCACTGTACTTTCTCACCACCTAGGCATTTAACAGTAGCATTAAAGAGACAAATTCCTGCATTTTAACCCTGCTGTAAAGCCTTAGGCTAGTTATTTAACTTATATGACTTCTTAAATGTGGTGAATTTTAGAGGAGACTCTGAATCTAAAAACTACAAAGAGCGTTATGGAACATTATATATA
Organism: Chrysolophus pictus; assembly: GCA_037305975.1. Classification (NCBI taxonomy): domain Eukaryota; kingdom Metazoa; phylum Chordata; class Aves; order Galliformes; family Phasianidae; genus Chrysolophus; species Chrysolophus pictus. Next base: position 13,652,872 of record CM074579.1, on the reverse strand, counting down.
AGCATATGTTAGTCTGCTTCTTCTGATCTCATTTATCCTTTTTAAACAAATTACCAGGCTCCAGAATATGTTAATTATATCAGAGGGATGAAACAGTCTGATTTAGCTCATCTGCCAAGCTAAGTGAAGTCACAGGGCTGAAATGTACAGGAGAGTCATCTTCGACTGGATTCACTGTAAATTCTGAATGGCTGCATATCAGCATGTTGGATGTGTTTGGTTGAAGTCTAGCTCCTCTTTCGGTCATTTCTTTTGAAAAATGCCATCTTTGCCATTGTTTGTGAGCACCAGGGTGCCCTCTAATGGGTCCAAGGCTCCTTTCCCAAAGATAGCAAAGTGTTTAATCCCACCAAAATAAAATACTTAAAAATAATTATTCAATACAGGAATATTTAATTACAGTAATAATTTTTAATAATTTTTGTAAGTCCAGGAAAGCAATTAAAAAGCATAATGACAGTTATGTTCCAAGTGTACAATGAATAACTTTCAGTGGTTTTAGAATCATGGAATTATAGAATCATTATGTTTGGAAAAGACCACTGAGATCATCTAGTCCAACCATCAACACATCACCACTATCCCCCACTAGCAATGTCCCTCAGTGCCACGTGCTAACATGTTTTTGCATGCTATCATTTTTGTGAGTTAAAATAAAGAAAAGGCAGTTGTGATCAACAAATGAAACTTAGAATTAAAGCACATGTCTAGAAGGGTTAGTAGGAGTTGTCTGTATGAATGACATTTCATGTTAGTATAAGTACTCAGTACTAGGATATCTGCCAACAGTAGGGAGCACGATTGCTTATTATAATGAAGTTATAACACCATTCCATAATAATGTAGAGGAACTGAGTGAATGCAGAAGTCAATGCAGAGAGAACAAAGAAAATACATGCAGGAAAAAAAATGCTTCTATGAATAGTACTGTAGCTCACAAGTCACTGGCTATTCAATCATTAAAGTAATATTGAGCAATGCTGTTGTAGGACTTCACACCAAAATTATATTTTTCCCCAACACTTTGAAACCTTTTGTCTGCAGAGAATTTTGATGTTGGAACTCAGTTCAGTTTTAAAGCACATTATAGTTTTATTAAGCTATGACAATTTCCCATTGTGGAAAAAAATGTACTATTAATATTGGAGTGTAAAGTATCAGTGGGCATAAATAGGGCAACCAAGGCTAATAAATGGTTGTAATGGGGTATTTCAACTATCTGCGCTGAAATTCATCCTTTACAGTGGGAGATCTAGAGAAAGGGCAGTTTGACCTCTCAAACTATATTTTTACAGCAGTTAGTTCTACAGCACACATGAGGGAAAGTTACTCTGTCCTATGTAATATACAAGTGTTGGTTCAAGAAGTAACTATTGCTGAGCCATTAATTAATGGTGACCACAGCATAATTAAGTTCAACATTCTCAAGGGAGTGATTGAAGCAAATACAGGACTGTGACACTAAACTTTTGATAATGAATTTTTTTTCAAGGGGTAACTTAGTTAGAAAACCCTAAAGTCAAAAGTGAGGAAATTAAAATCCTTACGCTCAGCATGGAGGCTTCTTAGGCATCCCAGGAGTCACAGAGGAATGAATGCACCTTAACAAAAATGAAAATAGAAAGCCAATTAAAAGCTAGTATAGTTAGATTGCAAAGTTCAAGATGTTATTTAAGACAAAATGGTAGCCTTTAGAAAATAGTAATCTAGTCTTCCTGAAAGAAAGGAGAAAATATTATAGAAAATGGGAATTAGAGATGTAAAACATAAGGCATAGAGTGAGAAGTAACAGACAAAACCAAAAAAATAAACAATATATTTATATGGATCTTAGTTTCGAATAGTGTGAGAAAATAGGTTGATGCATTTTTGTGTTGCTGGGAAGATATGGATAATACAGAACTCGGAGGAAAAACTTACAATGTTTGTATTAGGGATCTTTTCAAATATGGCTAAGATGTGTATTAAAAGATTTTAATAAAAGGAATTCACTGTTCATACAGTAAACTGATAAACAGAAAAGCACTAGAAGAAATAGAGTACAAAGACACAAAGGCAAGCATTGCTGTTGGAGACTGATGAAGTATGGGTCTAAGTGCCAGGCTTAAGGTTTACCATTTCCCCTCAAACTCTACTTATACCCATGAGTGATTTAGTACTGGCTTGAATGGAGCAGGATCTTACCTACAGACTCTAATTAGACTAAAACCCACACGTTATGCAGGTCACATCTGTTGGCCTCCTGTTAGAATCCTATTAGCGTTATCTTTTAAACAGGGCTATCTATGACTAGGAAGGAAGGCACTGAGAGAGAAACCTCTTCTAATAATACCTGTTGCTCCTCTTGTGTTTGTAATCTGAAACAAAAAATGAGTGGCATCACAGTATTTTCATTATCTTATTTACTCCAAGGACTCACATTATGCGAATAATGATCTTCTTTCTTAAACAAGTCTAGCACTTCCCCTCAGCTGGTACCTTCTGAGCTATTTTGACAGAATTGACACTGGGATCAGAATTCAGATGTAAATGTTCAGACATTACACCAAATCCTTGTTAAACAAGTCTAATAACAGAAGGAATATTCATTGAGGAGTGTATGATGATGTTCCTGTGTGACCAAAAAACAAGCCCCACGTTTTGTACACTGATTTCTGAGACGTCTGATCCTTTAAGTAAGAAACATTTCATTCTCCATTGTGAAGGATAGAGATTCATAATAAATCTGACTTTACAGAGACAACCTGACTTTGCAGAAAGAGAAACAAAACCCAGAGAGAATGTACATGACTGTTTTAAATGACTTATGCATTTCTAGAATTATTTTCCAGAAAAACATAATGTCCTAAAGGAAATATGCAGTTCATGGTGTTGATGGAAAGGGCTCACTAGCACTTCGTTTCTGTGACTTGCATAACTCACTTATAGCTTTGCTTTTCATGAATAATTCTGTCAATTCAAAGTCACGTCAGCAATAATGCTTTATACCAATCTATAATATTCTTTTTTGTTTACATACGTGCATTATGTGTATACAGCTCCTATCCTGATAATAAACTGCCAGATGAGGGATCCATTTATCTTGCACCTTGATGTCTTCCCATGCATTAATCCATTTCCACTGGGTCAGTTTTTAACAATCTGACCCTCCCAGCAATTAAAAACAGCTGCCATTTTCTCAAACAAATCTGCCAGGAAAATATTTCTTGCTTTCCTCACAAATGTGGAACTCTGAGCCACCCTCCCACCCCCAAATTACATTGGACTGATTCCCAGGCCATGTAATGTTCAGTCCTGGGCTAATGGTCGGTTTAAGTTTCAATAACCCACAGTTCGTTAGGACCAGAAATAGATTATACCGCAGTAGAGATGGGATTCCCCCTTTTCCAACAGGATATGGCTTTTTTCCTGCTAGGTTGGTAGAATATAAAATACCAGAGTTTAAAAGTCAGACCTTTGTAGGTGATAGTTAATGTTTTAAAACATTTTGTGTTGAGCTGCTGCCCACAGCTGCAGTTGAGGTCCTGCTGAAAAGCTGCTGCAGAAATGCATGGCCACAGGCAGCTCTTAATGCAGGCGCTTTGCACTCAGAAGAGGAAAATAGTAGCAGGGAGGACGAGTTGGTGACAGGAGTCAGCTGGAGCCATGCAGGAGGTTAGTGCTGAGCTGCGATTCAGCGTGTGGCTCAGCTCGCTCCTCATCTACAGTTCCAGCCTCATGCTAGAGCTGACTCTCCAGCTAGAAGCGTTGCCTTTATCTAACTTTTATCTTGAGCATTTGAATTTGTGGTCTGTAGGCAAAATAGCTTTACAGGCACTAAGTAAAGTGTCTCCAACAAAGAGCTTAAAAATCCTGCAGTATATGTAAACCAGCTTATTTGTGTCATGATGTAAAACACCTGCTGATGTAAAGTGGCCTGAAGATTTTATTGCTGCTCCGTGGTCAGCTTAACTCATGAAGTCAGACATACATGAGTCATATGTTCATCTTATTCCCACCCGCACCCAACACTTCATTTATCTGCTCTGTTAATATACACAAAACTTCTCTATTAAAAAGATGTGAGTGCTGATATGCACTCTACGCTTAAAATTCACAATCACCAGTGTTCAACTAGATTCTCCTTTTGAAGAGTTGCTCAGTTGCTTGCCTTTGGTTTAAATTATTCTCATGCCAATTGATGTGTTGACAACTTAGCTGAGATGGCAGACAGCAGAACATTTCCTATGACAGGAAAAGAAGAGCAAAATGGTATTCTTTGGTAAATCATATTTTCCTCACAAAAGCATGGGACACAACGGTTTGCTTAACCTGTGAGAGCATTCTTTGTATAGAATAGTTATTATGGTTAGACTAGATCATCTTAATGGTCTTTTCTAGTCTTAATGATACTGTGATCTGTGCTGAGGGGAAGATCTGCTCTCCATTCCTTCATTGTTTTGGAAGACTAAGTTTGAATGAATCTTTCCGTGCACCTCTGGCTTAGATGTTTAACTCATAATACACAAAGTGAGAACAACCTCTTAAATATTAATTGAGAGTTAAGGACATCTTCGTAAAGATTGCAGTTCAAATTCAAATGAGTCCAGAAGTGAACTTTCAACCAATTTGTGAAGTCTTTGATATCTACTCTTGTTTTATCTGTGCATCTTGAGATTTGCCACGGTAAATGGGAGACCACTATGCAATAGCAGTAACCCACACATCTTTGTATGCAGCTGTTTCTTCTTCATAAAAATAAACGTTTGTACATAGCGAGTTTTTTGTTTCATGCTTACGTGGCTTTGTTTTCAGCAAATCATTAAAAAAAAAAAAGTGATGACTTACTGCACTGCTTTTTTAAATCTAGTCACAAACCACAATCGCTTACAGGAAATGGAATGTTTACTTGAGTTTATTATACAAGGGTCTGGATATGAGCTGTGGGATTTTTACACCTCATAGCAACGGTATTACAATTTATTTACATCTTCATGTTGGCAGCTGCACAAACTCTTATGAAATAGGACAATCACACCTTAGGGAACAGTAATTATAGGCAAAGGTATAAATAGTATAAAGAAGTACACGCATTTGGCTCTAAAGTTGAAGAAAATAGAAACTATTCTGGCAAATCTTCAAAAACACAGCCTCTTGTTCATTATGAGGGCATGAACTAATTAAACCTAGCTTGTCAAAATCGGCTGCATGAATAAATTCTAGTCAATTCTGGCACAGTCATGCTCCAAACCCATGAAGAACAAAGTTGTTTTAGTGATGTCATAATTTGGACTTTCAGAGTATGATATCACTTTTGACAGAATTAATGCAGAATTAATACCATATGTATAAGCATTAATAGGTATTGAATTGAACACCCAGCGATAAGTCTGTGTCGGTTTCCAAAGTAACAGCCTGTTTTTTTTTCTTTCATAGTGCTTACATTAATGTGGTATCAGAAGGCAAATTTAAAATACATTTCAACACTTTTATAAGAAAGCATTTAAGCTTTACATTTCTGCCTCTATTTCAAAAGCTGTTTGCATAAGAAAAGCAATTAACCTTCAGTGCTACATTTTTAATAGTGACAAAATCAATGGCGTAAGAGAAGAATTTTAAGGCAATTGTAAACTTAAAATAGTCACCATTTTTGATAGCTGGAAGAAGAAATCCTCTGAAGTTCAGTTGCTCCATTTATAAATCATTTGGTCTTTTTATACAACAAATCTGAAGTTAAAATCTTGCTGCATTTGGCAGCTTGTTAGTTCCTAGTAACTGTCAGCGTCCAGGTGTTACTCTTTTCCAAATGCTTTCGCTGTCTCCCACCTCCTTCCTTTCCCAGCCTTGATATATTAAATTCTTTCACACTTATCCATGATGGTTTTTAGGGTCTTCCTCTTCAGTTTTCCTTCCCCTCAGGATATAGTTATATTTCGATGATTTATAGCTGAAGCACAGAGTTCCACTTCTTTTGTCTTCAGATGCATGTGCTAAAGAGCCACAGAACAGACGCTGAGTAGAGAAAAGTTTGCTGATGGAGCTAAAAGTAAGAAGTAAAAACAGAAGTTGACCTTAGGGTGAGAGAAGCTCTCTTGATACTGAGTACTATGGTAATAAACTCAGAAAGAATATTTAACATTGATAAATGTGATGAGTTGCATGTGAGGAAGTGGTGTCCATTCTGCACTCATGGTGAAGGGATTTGAGTTAAGTCTTGAAAAGGGAAAAGAGATTTTAGAGATATAAGAGGTATGAAAAGTCAGTTCCATATTCAGTAGTAATAGCAAAAGTAAACCACATATTAGGAAAAGTATGAGAACTAGGAAAAGTTAGAGAAATAAAATGGAACTCTACTTATGCCCATGCGTGGCTGTTCTCTCCCTTTCTCAATGTGGATATAGAAGAAATGATAAAGCTAGTGGGAATGGCAACAAGAATGATGAAAAATAAGGATTAACTTCATATGAAGAATAATTCAACTGACTAGGACACCTCAGCGTAAAAAAGGTGTGACTGAATGATGTGTATTGCGATATTTCATGACAGTAACAATGCCAGGTGAGAATACTACAAAAGCACTCTCACAGCATGAGAAACATGGATCTTATAATATATATCTTACAGCATTAGCTAATGTTCTTGTTGATGATATTGTTTTCTGTCTCTGCATTATTGTTTGTGCTCTTCTGACTTCTAAGTACTGCTGAGAATCAAGGGAATTTGAAATTTGTATGCCTTCTCTTTATTAGTGTGCTGAACATCTCTTTCATGTGTCTGAGAAAGAGCAGATGTGGTCAGGAGCAGACAGGAAGACAAACTATGAGAGAATTTGCTTGTTGATGATTGGGGAACAAGTGGGTTTATCCCATGCACTAGTGTTCTGCTTAGGCCCTGAGGTGGGGATGGATTCAGAGATGAATTTCTGAGTGCTAGTTGCTCCTGTGTCATTTTGTACTGCTAGAAATGCAGCATTAGACCGTCAAGTGATGGTCTAAAAATATTTGTTCTTTCTCTCAGTGGAGTGCTTATTGCCACTAGTCCTATCCAGTGTTAATTTATCTTAAGGAAGCATGTGTAGCCCACTATGATTTCACAGTAGGGACAGTCTGTTCTGGAGAAAAATGACATTTGGTTTCAAGAAACTATGATTACAAAGAAAGGGAAAATAAGAACAACTCATTTCCTTCTCCATTGTCTTGCTGATAATTAAAAAGAAAACTGAAGTATAGACTATTTCCAGCTTTTCTTGATGAATCTGTAAAATTTGTGTGACTCCTCTTGGTGTTTTACAGTTTTAAATAAAGCACAAGTAATGATCTCAAAAGCAAATCATTGTTTGCTGCACTTGCACCTGCCTTAGATTCCCCTCTCTTGTTTTCGTATTACCCCTCCGGGTTCCTGATAAATTCATAATGCAATCCAGGCCACCTTTTCATCACGTACCCACAAAAACACAGATCCACATGGGAGGTTTCACAGAATGCATTAAGTATGCAGAGTTCCTTTATTGCTTAAGTAAGAAAAGCAAACTATCATTTACAGAGAAATCAGAGTATCAAAGAGAGAAGGAGAAAGATTTAATTATACAGTAGCTGCACAGTTGTTGCATCTAATGAAAGGATTTTGCTTTAGTTCCACCATAAGGATTTCAGATGCTGTGATATGCAAGAAAAACAGACAGGAACAGTAAGGAGCAAGCATGATTTTTCTAGTGTCCATCAGACATTACATTGCTCTAAAGGATTTATTTTGTACTATTTTTAAAACTAATTTTAAATGGTTCAAACTAAATGGAGTCTAGAGTTTCTGTCTTAATTTATATACTTGAACCAAAAGTAGTAACCTCCTTCAGTTTCTAGTGATATAGATAGGTTTGATCAAGTTTATACCCCTCAGAATATTTTTTTCTTCATTGTATAGGATTTCTCTCAAACACAAACACCAGTATGTAACGTGATGGCATTTTTCATATTTGTAGTTCTCTTACTATGGAGGTTTTCACACTAAAATTTCCAGAAGTTTCTTATTTTCTTCTCACGGGAACGTTCCTTGGATGGGAATGCAGTTGTAAAGGGGAATGTTTTACATTTTGTTGTTAAGCTAGCAAAGTCTGGACTTATTTTGCCTTGGGGAAAGGAATGGGACAGTCAGAGTGAAATGTAAATACACTGCAAGTATCAGTATCTGTGGGCAAAACATGGCCTTATGAAGTGAAGGAAAGATTCTGTTCATTTTATTGTGTTAAGAATGTCCCATTACCATGAGTAGAAGAAAAGGAAGGTCTTGAGGTGGCAAAGCCAGTGCAGTATATTTCACAGACCAAGAGAAACTCTTGCAGCAACTCAGTTCATGTGTTCATCAGCCTCTAATGCGTCTGTTAGGGAGAAGGGACTTAATTCTTTTTTGGATACATAGCCCTACTGGATAGCAATGTAATGAAATGTAACTGTATATTTCCCTGCAGGGCTGGTAACTGAAAGACAGTCCGGTCTGGGATTTTTAAACATGATATTCAAATATGACTTTCATATTATATTTGGTATGTCTTCACATTTGTGGCTATAAAGTCCAGACTCATTTTCCACCGGGGCTTTACTTAACAAACTCTTCTTGTGTGTTTCTTACTTGGATTTTAGATTGTTGGAACTAATTCTTCCCTGAATTTCCACTAATGTCAACCTGTCAAAGAGATATTGTTAGACATGAGGGACCTGGCTGAAATTTCTGGGTTTAAATACAGCAATTTTAATTTGCGTTGAACATTACAATAGTTAAGTGTTCCCTCACCCTCTGCAGACACACGCACACGCTTCTACCCGTGATACCAAACTATTGAATTTGGTGATTAGAAGCAGGGTTATATGCTTTTGTGTCAGGATCATACTCAAAAATCAGAATCTTCAAGATGCCCATATGCAAACCAAGGAGGTGGCTGTGATCATGCGGTTTTATCCTGCTTCCACCAGAGTCATCTGGAAATTTGCCATAGGCATCATCAGTAGTACTAGACCCTCAACAAGGAAGGTAAGATCACTGTGAATGCACAACACTGTTAATTATCATAATTAAAATTTAGGCTTGTATTCGGTGCTGCAGCAACATAAGCAACAGGTAATCCAAGATTTCACTTTCCCAGGGAAATAAAATATTTTTCCTGGCCTCACATGATTTTTTTACACACTTTTTACAATGTCTCATGTATTTTAGGAGATTTTTGTAAGAGGTCTGTCTTTTTTATGATCTTTTTGAAGTGTTTTGTTTAAAATGTTTACTCTTAATGGTTTAATATGCCTGGAGAATCTGAAAGGCACCAGTAGGAAAAAAAATCTAAATAGATAAATAAAGAATACAAATGCATGGAGTACATGGTTTTCCTCAATGTCAATCTGGCTGTGCTATTAAGAGAGCTTTGAAGAGAACATATAACTTTCTTCTGACTTACACAAGAAAAATGCCCAACATTTTCTTCATTGAGAATCAATGAATAAGTTAATATCTTAGGTGATAAATATGAGCTGCATTTTATTTAAAGCTAAATTTCCACTTTAGATGCATTTAGGATTTCTAGACCTCTTGATACACAGCTACTCTTTATAAGCGTTGTGAGAGCTGGATGTTTCTGTCTTTAAGAGGAAAACAAGCCCAAGGTTGAGAAAAAAATTAAGTACAACATAAGAATGCAGACCAATATGACAAAATATTGTCATGGACATAATTTCAGAATAATGTCATGGACATTATTTCAGTGGTAAGCATTACAAGGTAAGCACAGAAATCCCACTCCTGAATTGGTTAAATTTCTTTACTGAAAATACTGTCCGTATTACAGGACTGATCCAGATTCACCTCTGGCACACAGAAATCATCTTTAATGTGCTGGTTAATAACCCCAAAGAGACCCTCACCTGTTTGGCCAGACTCTGTTGATTTGCTTTCTTTCTTTCTTTCATGCGTTGTAATTTTTTTATGGTGCATTCAAATGTTGCTGACTCTTGATTATTCATTTGACTTTTAATTATTTTTGAGTGTTGTGTTATCACTCAATCGGACATGTTTTGAAAAGTATATAGCACTCTTATTGGAGGTGCCCATAGCAACCATTGTTTCAGAGTACTTTCATACCCATCGCAGAATGATGACACAATTTGAACACATCTGAGCTATTTTGAGTGTACTATTTTCAGACCACACTATCTAAATGTAGCACTGTACACTGATCTTACTTCTTAATTGTCAAAGTGTTTCTTTTGTGTTTGGTTACTACTACAAATTATTCATCTTCTTTACACCTGACATAAGCCAAAGGATGTTTATGATGATATCTTTCTTTTCTGAACATACTAGAAAATTTTTTTTCTTTTTTTTTTTATATTTTTTGCAGCACAGTTGTGGATTGGTTGAAGATAAAAAATGGTGGAGTAGCAAGTAAGCATGTCATTAGAATCCAGAAAGTCACCATCTAACAGAAATATTTTTACATTACATCACCACTTAGAGAGTCACAGCCTCTTGCTAAGGTGTCTTTCAATGGCAGAAGAAAACAATTCCTCCACAAACATAAACAGCATGTTAACAGCTGAAGTCACAGCTCAGTTTGCCTCCTGGCCAGGATACGCATTCCATCTGGAGCTCTATCAAGACAGTGCAGGGAGGTCTGGCAGCTGAATAATGAACTCTAAGTAAATAGGTCATTACAACACATTGTTTCTGTGTTACAGGATTTCCACAATATGTGGGACTGATTATGAGTTTGCAGCCCGGATTCTCATCTCTATAAGATGTTAACTTTGCCTCAGAAGTTCTCTTACTCAGGAAGCTTCTGGGATTCATCTCTCTGAACTTTAGATAGCAAAAATACCCATGAACCAAGGCCAAGTGTTCTTTTGTGAGCATTTTCTGACAAGGTACAATAATGCATCTGTTAGCACATGTGTAAATTTGTGTACTTTTTAAGAGAAAACTTATATCCAAAAAAGCACTAAACAGAGTAAATCCTCAGAACCAAAGTATTTGAGAGTTAGTAAATTTATTAGCATCATTCATCTTCATATAGAGAAAATCATACCAGTAGTCTGTTAATGAGTATTTCTTTAATACATATAAGTGTTCTGAGCAGGATGAAATACTACACAATTCTAAAACTCATCACTACTTTTGAGTAAATTCATAAGATTTTTGGAACTCTGCTATTATTACTATATACACATATGAAAGAAAACATTTTTAACACCTATTCAGTATGCTCATTATATTCTAACTTGTATTTTCTCACACGTATTTTAAACATTTTTCTTCTAGTCTTGTTTTGAGAAAGTGTTCTGTAGTCTGCAGCAGCATTCTGCATATATCATCTGGAATTTTTCAGAACTCGTGTCAGATAATATGATTGTTAATTGTTGTAATTACAGGCAGAAATGTGCTTTGTCCAACTTTTGTTCCACCTGGATAAGCTTTTTAAGAGACAGGATATATTCTTTACCTCTTTGAATAACTGGTGAATTTCTGTTAGACTCTGAATTCCTGGGCCATTTGGCCTCCTAATTAGCAGTCACTCTGTCCCATTTGAAATAGACTTGGGATAGACAGAGATCTGACTTGTCTAGTTATTACTGCTGGATAATTTGCTTTTGAAGCTACTTTGAATTTGAGGCTCATCATATTTTAGTGTCTTCTGACGTGTAACCTTGGTGATTTATACCAGTGGCTGCCATAATTCATGGAATCACAGAATGGCTTATGCAGTGCTATAATGGGATGGAGAGTACTGCAAATAATAGTAGGGTGGCAAAATCTTTAGCTACAGCAGATGAGAATGAGCCCAAATACAGAAGCCACAGAAATGAAGCTGATTACCTTTGGAAGGCCTCAGGTAGGCAGTGACCTCCAGCAAGAGATTCCCTTGCCTCCTCTGCCAACTCCTAAATGAGATCTGGGGAGGGCTGGATCCTGACTCCACCCACTCTGGTCATTCAGGTGCATTGCATGCACCATGCACCTGAGCTCCCCTGGGTTGGCCCTGCCATCTCACCAGATGCTCAATCACTATTTTAGGTTGTGACTTAGCGTTTCTGCTACACCTTGGTTTTACAGCACATTAAAGATTGTCTAGTTCCAACCCTCCTGCTGCCCAGGCCCCATCCAACATAGCCTTGAACATCTCCAGTTATGGGGCATCCAGAGCTCTAGGTAACCTGTGCCAGTATCTGACCCCTCTTATGGCAAAGATTTTCTTACTTATAACTAAATTTATCCTCTTTTAGCTTTAAACTTGATCACCTTGCATTCCCTAATACAGAGTCATTCCTGTGGGTCTCTTTTATCTACTGTAAGTCTGCAATGAAATCTGCCTGGAGCCTTCTCCAGGCTGTACAACCCTGAATGTCTGATCAGGCTTTTCAAACTGGAGAGCAAGAAGAGAATGCACAGGCAATGGAAGCAAAAACAGGTAACCTGAGAGAGGTGGACCTGCTGGAGTGCATCCAGAGGTTATTCAAGATTTGGAATGTCTCCCTTATGAGAACAGGCTGACAGACTTTGGATTGTTCCTCCTGGAAATGAGTAGGCTTCAGGATCTACTGAGAGTGGCCTTTCAGTGTCTAAAGGGGAACTATAAGAAAGAAGGGGACAGACTCTTTAGCAGGGTCTGTTGTGAGAGGACAAGCGGAAATGGTTTCAAACTAAAAGAGGGGATATTTAGATTGAAATCAGGAAGAAGTTTTTTACAAAAAGGATGATGAGGCACTGGAAATATTGAAATATTGGTGGTCGAAACCCCATCCTTGGAGACATTCAAGGTCAGCCTGGCTGGGGCTCTGAGCAACCTGATCTAGCTATAGATGTCCCTGTTCATTGTAAGGGAGTTGGACTGGATGACCTTTAAGGGTCTCTTCCAACTCAAGGATTCTGTAATTCTATGATTCCATGATATTATCTCAGCTCCTCTCCATAGGAGAGATGCTTCACTCCCCTAATAATTTCTGTGGCCTTCCTCTGGACTCTCTCCCAACAGGTCCATGTCCTTATGTTGAGGTCCCAAAGCTGAATGCAGTACACTAGGTAGGGTCTCATGTCAGATACATTTATTTTGATGCAATCCAGGATGCAGTTGGCTTTTTGTGTTGCAGGCACGCATTGCCAGCACATGTTGAACTTTCATACCCAAGTCTTTCTCTGCTTCTCTCCATCTTCACTTCTCACCTTGTTCATATTCATGTTTGAGATTGCCCTGATCCACATACAGGACCTTGTACTTGGCCGTGTTGAACTTCATTATGTTCACATAGGTCCACCTCTTGAGCCAGTCAAGGTCTGTCTGTGTATGATCCCTTCCCTCACATGTCTCAGCTGCAGCATACATGTTGCTGTTATCCACAAACCTGCTGAAGATGCACTCAATCCCACTGTCCATGCCACCAACAAAGATGTTAAATAGTGCCCCCCGAGGAACACCATTCATTACCAGTCTCCATCTAGATGTTAAGCTTTTTTTTTTTTTTTTTTTGTCATATGAGACAGTGGTGAATACTTTGCACAATTAAGCAGAGAGAGGTGTGCACCATGCTCTAATGGGTAGTAAAGACACAACTGAATGTGTTCCTTGATACCTAGTTTAGTATTTTGGTGATAAGGCAGTCTTTTTGTCCTCTAGTTTCCACTGGACAGGTGTTTTGTAGTCTATCTCCCAGCATTCTAGCCTAAGATACTTTTTGATTCCAAATGCCACTCTTAGACTTTTGTCTCAGTTCTCAGTCTGACTCATGGAAAACTTTCTTCCTAAATGATATTCATTGTTACTGGATGTGATTGGTTCCTCTCAGACTATAAAGACAGGAAAGAAATTATAATTGTGCTTTTAACTTTTATTGTCTGCATGAGGTTAAGCATTAGGACTCCTCCATTTATTCCTGGGTCATTTAAATCAAGTTACAATCTAGACATGCATGATTTGAACAAGTCTGTGTTCTCCTTTTCTCTTTCTGGAAAAAAAGTCCTTCAATATTAAGTATGAAAGTTACAATATCCTATCTGCACATGAGGTGTGCAGACAGCCATCCACGTCCTGGACTAAATCCTACATGTCTATGAACTCTACAAGAAGTTCAAAGTCTTCACGTACTTTGAGTGATGCAAACATGCTTTATTTATGACTGGAGGTTTGGATTCCTTCATTTTTTTTCCACACGCAGCTTCTAATTTTTTCCCTCATGCTATCTCTACTCCAGTGAGCCCTTCCCTCTCTCTTTTTTATCTCTTTCTTCACCACTGTTCTTTTGGAGGAAAATGTGAGTCTGGATTTTATTTTATTTCCACCTAAATCCTTAAAATGTGGAATTCTTTACTTCAGGGGTTTAAAGTAGACCCTCAAGGCTACCTTGGCAGACTTGCAGTTTTAGAGGATAGATTTTTCTGTTTTGTTTAAGAATGTATCACAAGCAATGGCTCATAACTTTAAGCGCATAGTAAAAAAATAGAGATGACTAATAGCTATTTAGCGAGTAATGATGGCTTAGCAATATTTACCACTCTGATTTGGCCTCTCTGGCTCCATTTCTTAGGATATTTTCCTGAATTAAATTTGCCTCAGTTCTATAGCCAGCAGCTGTCCGCAGGAAAAAAAAATGTCCCAAATCCTCCAGAAATAATGATTTCATATTTCTAATAGGTTCCTTTAACTGCACAATCAAAACGGTCTCTTGTGCCCTCTAGCATGTGGTATGTTATAATAGAAAAGTTTATGTAAAATAGCTAGAGAAAGGCAGGCAGAACAAATTAAAACTTTAATCTTAATAGCTTTTTATGATGCTTCATGTATAAGTATGTAATGATTGATCAGTAGAAAAGGGAGAATGTATATTTTTTTGAGTCTTGCTCTGGAACTAAGTTGATAATCACACCAAGCCAGTTTAAATGAGGATGTTCATATAAATTCTGGGTCTGCTCCCCATCCCCAAACAGACGGTGCTGTTTTTCTATTCATGTGTAAGCATCACAGTATTTTGTTTCTAAACGTTTAGGTGGTATTAGCTCATCTTGAGACCAGCTGCATTTAAAAGAATACAAGGACATGGATATTTTTTCAGCTCTAACATAATTACTTCTCTAATATATTTTGCCTGAAATTGCTAGATAAACCCATTTCTGGTAACTCCAGTGGAATTGTATGTCAGTCTATAATGCAGCTTTTTCCCCCAGGAACTGCATTATTGTAATGTTTTAACACATTTAGTGCTATACATTCCTTATATTTTCCTTCGTGGGGAAAGAGAAATATTTCTCTCTACTATTTTAAGTGTCATCAGAATATTTGCTAGAGTCCTGCCAATGCTGCTGGTGCCTTCTGAATCATTATTTTGTTATTAAAGCTGTTGGTTCTCTTAAGATCCAAATGTAAATTTTAAACAGAACATAAACAAATAAATGAACAAGCATGACTTAACTCTTAGAGATCAAGTAGTGACTTTTTTTTGTATTGCTTTTATATGTAAGAAAAAAAACCTATAGAATCCCAGACTGTTTAAAAAATCATCTGAACTACATTTCAGTTACAGAAGAATTAGTTCTTAAATTCTCCTATGTCACTACTATTTGAAGCTACTATTTTGATAAACCGATGTGGTAAAGTGATGCTATTAAAATTCAGTATCATCCAAACAGTGACAGAATTGATTGTTTTCAAAACATGATACATTATTTGTCCTGTGCATTCTGAACTGTAAACTGTGCAAGAAAGTATATTCAGGATAAAACACTTTTAGAGGCAATACATATGTTGGGTCAGAGATTTAAGAATGGATTAAAGATTAATTTTTCAAAGAATACCAAAATATTTCAAGCTTAGACCAGCAGAAAGGAGTTGTATTTGTATAACTTCAGAAGCTTTGGGTCATGCTTGACTTGAGAAATCCTGCAATACTTTACATAAATGAAACTCTGTAGGTCACTTAATGTTTTCAAATTTTTTTAATTAGAAATAGTCAGTTAAAGGTTTCATGGTTTAAAGATCATTTCTGTTTTGTACAGCACAAAATCTTAAAATTAATGAATTGTTTTCCCACTTGACTGAAATACGACTTATGGTTTTGACAGTCCTTTTAGACTTTAATTTGTGGAATAAGCGATAGGACTTTTTTTTCTTCTTCTTCTTCTTCTTTTTTTTTTTTTTTTCAGTTAAATAAAGTGCTTGGCTGTAAAACATCCCAAGGAAGAGCAATTTAAAGTGATTTGCAAAAAGCTGTAACCAGTTATTCTTCCCGAATCAGGTGCTTAGTTTATAACAGTCTAGAAGAAACCAAAAGTTCAAAGTTATAGCTGTTAAACATGTTAGACCCTTTTACCAGAAGTGCCCTACTAAACAGAGTGATGTTTAGCATGACTATGTAACTTTGATTTTCATTTAAACTTGTAAAACATGAATTTCCTGATTTTGCTAGTCCCACTGTTCCCAATAATATGGAAAATGTTGCTTTCCCCAAACCTTAGCTAGTTCTCCCTAGTATAAAAGCATGTTCTAACCCTCATGAGCATAGTAAGCTGAGCTGTAAAACCTTATAAATTTACATTTTTACAGAAAAAAAATAACTTTTTCTAATGAATTATTGCTTTAAGTGTTTGAACTGTTTTGTTTACAAAAGTAAGAAAAAATCCTGTTCTTATGCTCAGTTCTGGAAATATACAAAGGAGAGAAAGAGGAACGGGGAAAATTGTTACAAACATTTCACAAACTCGATAGTATTTTTTTTAACTTCATTTATGTATGTGCTAGTGGAAGTGAACTTCTCTTCCTGTGAATGGTAACAAAAGGCAGATATTTAAGTGGAGAGTTAAAATTTCTTTGATTGTAAAACAAAATGTGTACGTTAGAAAAATATATGCTATATACTGTACTATTGAATAGAGTGAGAGCATGTTTAAATTATAGGAGATTTACTAAACACAGTGCATGGGAACAATGATACTGAGGCAGCTCGATGGTCCGCACGGTCTAATTTCTGATAGTATTCAGCTGCTAGGGAGAAGGCTGTAACAGACAGACATAAAAGCTGCTCTGTTTATTCTTAACCCAGGCTCATAGTGGTTGACTTCTGCTTTACAATGAGAAAATTGATATTATGCAGATGGAATTTGTGTTCTATAAAGAAAATCTCCACTTCTTTAAAAAACACATTAAAAAATTTACTGAAAATAACTATTACGATTTTTTTTTCCATTTGGAATTTTTAAGTTTTTATATGAAAAACAGAAAATTTTGGAAAGAAGGCATTTTAATTCGTTGTTTTTTTTTTTTTTTTTTCCTGTAGCATATTTCTGTGCAAGTTTCAATGGATATTTGTTCTTGCTTCCTGCTGAACACTATAACTTAATATTTTTATTATTCATATATTTTTAATGTCGGTAAGCCAATGTCTGCTGTGATATTTTCTGGCAATCAAATTATACAACTGTGGATTTCTTGAAAAAGAATTTCCCTTTTTCTGTGCGGTTTGTTCTATTTTCTTCGGCTGTCGTTCTGCATTTAAGCTGGATAAAAGGACAAACAGCATTTGCCCATAAAGTTTCCATATCCTACTCAGTATTTTGCTTTTCTGTCTATTTTCTCTCATGACATGGAAGTGTTCCTGAGCTTTGAAACTGTCTTGTTTTCTAGTTCTAAACCTTGAGCCTCATGCTATATTTACAGCCAGCGGTACAAGAAGACTGTTTCTGGGCTCAGACCACACCTGACTTTTCCAATGATGGATTTGTTTGTGTAAGATGGAAACAAGTTGTGGCTCTCACTGAAGATAAGGAAAGCTGTTAAACCAAGCTCGAAGACATGGGAGTTGATGAAAAGTGGCATCAGGTATTTAGTGTTAATGAGTTAAGTAGGTTAGTGAAAAGACAAGAGTGAGACAAAGAAATGTGCAAACACATTTAATAACTGTATGCACAGTATATTGCCTGACTGCAATGCATACAACTCACTTTTTAAGGAAAGCAGTAAAAGGAATAGATCATCCCTCCATATTGAGTCACCATTTCAGGTCTCTGCAGTCCTCTCAATTTAACAGCCCTCTCTGTGGCAGGATCTCAGAAACAGCTGCTCTTTGCAGAGGGACCTGCGCAGATATGAGCTTACCTTTTTTTCCTTTGAGAAAATTCACACTCTTGCATTTTTTGAGCATTAAGTAGGAATACTGTGCTAAAATAAAGGGAATAAAAAACAATTTTTGAATGGCTTTTCCTGTTCTCAGCCAACTCTAAGTAAACACTCTAGAGATGGGAGGAATGAAGGCTATCTTTGTGCCACATATTCCATTTACTAAGAGGCAAGAGAGTCATTCACAAGTTCCATTATGTGCTCATAAATCCTAGCAGAGTTCCTTATGTTTGTTTTAATAAGCAAATTTCACTGTCTACTGATAAATTGAAAAACTCAACTTGATCATGGCTCTCTGGCCTGATAGCAAAAGGAAATGTGCATTTTACAGAGACTAGCAAAGTCAACCATCTAAACTAAGCTGAGAAAACAACTGTTTAAGGTTTATTCCAGCAGTGGTAAACATCAGTCATCTTTAGTCCCAGATGTGTTAGTCAGAAAGGCAACCACTGTTAAAAAAAACATTCTGTGAAGTATGCACAGATGATTCGTACTCTTCCATCTCTCCCAGCCAAGAAATAAAGCTAATCAGTTAAGCAGCAAGTCTGGTAGCTGTCTTCCTAGAATTCTTTCACAGGTAAAACTTTTGCATTTAACAAAATATTTTGCTATAACTAATCCTTTCAAAATTACACTCAACAACTCAGAACCACTACATAGAAATTCCAACTGTTGCCAGTGCTTCTGAAATCCTATGCCATGGTTTGTTTTTTAAGACAACACATAGCTGCTAACAGATATAATAAATGAATATATTAAGCAGTATCCCACACACAGAATGAATTAAAATATGAGGTATCTTACATGAAATAATCTTGAGGTTCCTCTTTACTCTATTGTACAATTAAGGTGCTATATAAAATGGGTAGTTTGGTATTACTGTAAAATATTCGATTGGCTCCACTAATTTTGCAGTATGACCAAGGTTTAAAAAAGTGTGTGAAGTGATAAAGTCTAAGACCTTATTTTTGAGTTTGAATGTTTGCCCCAAACATGCTAATAATTTAGCAATTATTTCACAGAAAAAAAAAAAAAAAAAAAAAAAAGGACTCCATCCTCACCTAACCCTTCTCTTTAGCTAGTGCAAATGGTATGTGCGGCAATTTTAACTGGGTCATTGGCTTGGAATTATTTTATTTTGGAGACTTAATACTAATCTCAGTATTTTGGTTCTGTTAACTGCATCATCAGGCTAACAGTTATGTTTTATCAAATAGATAGTACACCAGAAAAACAGTTGTGAAACCATTGTCATAGAGGATATGTTTATGTCAGCAGAATGTTTTAAAGAAAAGCATAGAATAACCTCTTATGGAAGTCTAAATAGTTAGCCATATCACCGCTGGAATGACAGAACTGAACATCCTTTTTTTTTTGGGGGGGGGGGGGGGGTGAAACAGGGATTCAAATGGGCCTTGTCCCATTGCCCTGGACAGGCATAGGATCAAGACAGGCTCTTCCTGGCTGGAAGTCACAGCCAGTCCCCAGAAGCAAGAGGTGCACTTTGGGCTCTGACAGTAACCTCCAGAAACTGAGCAAGGACCACAGGCAAAACTCTATGTTCTTTCAACCAAAGGCAGAATTTTTGACTTTCCATTTGCTCAAAATTTTAAAGAAATATTCAGTTTGGGGTTTATCTCCCCCAAAGTGAATGTCTCTGCTTGCACTTCCTCAAACCCTGCCAGCCACTTTTCTAGTTGACTACATAGCTGACAAACCAACAAAAGACCACAGGTATTCATATGATGCCAAGTGATATTTTTGGGGGTTTCAAGCCCATTTTTGAGTTGCCACAGTATAATTTTAGCATTTTCATGATATGAGAAGAAGAAGAAATGGTTTGCAGTTGTTCTTCCAATCTATTGTAATAATTCTTTAGTCTGCCTGATCTTGCCATCACAATGATACTACAGAAAAAGTGGATCCATGAATGCAGACACTATCTTCTGAATTTTTCTCATTAAACAGCGTCCATTTTTGTTGTTAGGGAATAAAAATGAAGAAACAAAGGTATCCCTTTAGAGCTACATAAGATAAATGCATACTAAATTACTGTTAAAAGTAATAAACATGCAGGGAATAAGAAGGCTATTAGAACTAAATTCATGTGATAATTTTATTACTAAATGTATTTATGGGATAGCAGCAGTCTTATAAAAAATGTTACAATTAATTCTACTGCACTTTAGAAATTTGGCTTGGATAGACAAAATAAAAAAGAATGAAACAATCTGGAAAATCCAAGAAAATTAATTTTAATGGCTTAACTTATACTTTCTCACATTATTATATATAAAATATACAAATTTAATAAATATATATATATTTTATTTTATACTAAATCATGGAAACAATGGATCAGGACTACAGTACTCAAACAACATAATCACTGTACAGTATGTCAGTGTTGTCCAAGAGCAAAGACAAGGTAGAGAGGGGTGGAGATTGGAAGATGTGCAAGGAAATAGTGAGACAATAATAGTTAGCATCACAGCAGTTTCAGTGTATAAAAGTCAAATTATTGCCAAGTTCTTTGCAGCATTAAAAAAAAGAAAAAAAGAGAGAGATTGAAAACATACTGTATTTATAGAAAACTCTTTCAAAAAATGTGGTATGCCACAAGAGAGAATATGAGAGTATTTGAGGAAAATTTAGCAAATAGCTGTCTATGAAAAATCATATAAGGAGAATTAGTGGCAGTCTTTGAAAGTGAGGATATAAATTTTGTTGCATGCAGTAGCGAACAAAGATTCAGAAGAGTATACAGAATTGAATGAAAAATACAAGTCAAAGCGCAAGCAAAGGACTCTTTAACTTCCCATATTGGTATTTTTATTGTTTATGTTACAGTGGAATTTAAGAGACCAGGTCTTGCTCTTGTGAGAAGCGCAAAACAAGCCCGTAATTTAATAATATTCAAAACTATTCTTTTACTTCTCTTCCTAAATAGCACAACTTTAAATGCCTTTGGGTTAGATTTCACAACACTTTGGCATTCATTTTGCTTGAAATGAATAAATTATACATACAAAGAACCTTGATAATTCAAAACCTTTTTTTTTTTTTTTGTGTGTGTGTGTGTGTGTGTGTGTGTGTGTGTGTCTCTATGTGAAAAGTCTATCATTCCGATGTGCTTTGAGACCTGAAGTGAAATACTTTGACACCACCCCATTTGGTTTTTCCCACTCTGGAGGATATCTTTTTAGACATTCTCCATTTCATGAATATGAATGATCACTTTATGAACGGCACTTGCTCATTCTGCCACAGACTTGGTTTTACAAAAATAACAAGTACTCTACAGAAATGTGAAACTTCGAGGTGTCCAGGAAGAAGCTCTACTTCCCAAGTTATCTCTGGGCATCGTGTTGCATGTTTAAGTTCCAAGAACCTGAACCAAAGTCAGTATTCTGTATTTTTTCAGCTGAAAAATCCAACCTGATAACGTAGGACCAAACTGGACTGGGATCAGTGTTAGCTGAAACCATGTAATATGTAGGAATTTTATGTGAAATAAGCTGTCTGAGCATAGCTTGTGGATATACACACAAGGCTCAATTCATCTGGGGAGGACTTTATTCTTATCATCCATCAGCCAAAATGAAGTTCTCACTACAACTCTGCTGTAGATTGCACTTAACATAAACTTCCTGAGTTGAATACCATTATTTCTAAAATAACTTGAAAAAATCATTTGCATATTTCCCAGAATGTCACTTTGGGCTACTAATCAGACTTCTAACAAGTATAAACTGGACAGCTATTTCTGCTCCAGATGCACACGCATTTGCATTGCGTGCAAACAACTTTGTAGGGTTGGTAGAAAAATATATTTTTGAAAGTAGCACAAATTGTAGAATGTTAGCATAAACATAATTCTAGCATTTAACAGTCTGGATTCCTGCTCATTAGTGTAAGCATACTCTCAATTGTTACTTATTAATGTTTTTTTTACACAATTTTTATATATCTGTGCATATCAAACTAAATTTCAGTTGAAAATTTTGTTTTAATGCAATTCTATTTGGAAAAGTCTGTCTCATCTTTAATATAGGCTTAGCATCTGTGTGTTTGTGTGTATGCGTATGTGTGAATAGACTTCCTTTTTTAAAATATTTTATCATTAATTAATCAGAAATGCTAGACAGAGTTGTCTAAATGGATACCATTTACTTCTTATAACCAGACCACTCCTTTGGATGCTAACTGTAGTCTGCGGATGCCCAATTGTGGAAAAATATAGTATTTTCCACATCAACATCTGCCTTCATGACACTGTTTGCAAATATTCATTCTGGCAGTTTAGAGATTGCTTTTTGAATCTCATATAGTTTGCTTACAGATGACTTCTCTAAATTCTTTCAATTTGCTTTCACTACATAAAATAGATTTATACTTTTTATTTTTTAGTTTATCTTAGAATAAAACAATCATCAAGGATGAAAAAGACTCCAAGATCATCCAGTCTAACTGTCTTCCTGCCAATAATATAACTCCACTAAACCACGTCCCTATTGCATCTAAATGCTTCTTGAACATGTCCAGAGATAGTGACACAACCATCTCCCTGGGCAGCCCATTCCAGTGGGCAACCACTTTAGGTTAGAAATCTGAGGCAATGTTTTGAATAACACAGGTAGGAGGGAAACTTTGTAAAACTGAACTTGTATTCAGATGAATATACAATAGCTTAAATGCTATTTAGTTAGATGAATTAGATGAACATCTCAACTGTGCAAACTTTTTACAACTTTTTAAAACTTACCTTTAGCTAACTTATGGACAAGATCTGAGGAACTGTGAAGGTTAATTTGCTGATTTTCAGATCATTCTGGAAAATCTAAATAAAAGTTTCTAGCTTCTTTCCCACCATGGTCAGTTTTGACTCCGGCTACAGACTACAATTTCAAATTCTATTATTTAGAAAATTGAGGAAAAAATATTCATGCTTCATTTGATGTCATAGCAGTATTATATGCAAGATCAAGGGAACAAATTAGGTAAACTGAAGTTCTTTTGATTTGGAAAAGTCAAACTGGAAACGAAGTCCTTAGACTGACTATGAGGAATCAAAGATGTTACTGGCCCTCGGTGATAATTTGCACATGTACAGCAGGTGCACTGATGTCTGTTGATCCTGGATACAGAAATAAAAAGTAAAATGAGAAAGCCCAGAGCCAGCATAATCTCATTCATTCCAGAAGAGCTAAAACTTTGTTTTCCCATAAAGCAAATTAGATATTGTAGACTTCAAAGTGCCAAATTCTTTAGCCAAGGAAAGCAGAGAGTTATCCCTTATTGCTGGGGCCACCTACTTGGTTTCTCCTCTCAATAAGGAATATGAAAAAGAAAGTGCAGCCTGAATGTGACAATTCATGGATATCTAAATTTTATTCTGCTTTTAGAGTCTTCACGATGCAATTAAACTGCAATGAGGCAATCTGGCGTCACCCAAGAATCATCTGTAAGTATTATTGAATACATAGATGATTTGTTGCAAGGCAAGGTGCATATAGAAGTTTAAAAATTTGACTGTATTATTCCTTTTTATACGTGCTTTTCTCATGGGAACACTACTGTTTGTGCAAAGTGCAGCTAATGTGCTTAGAGATTATTTCATCATCTTATTTATATTTTTGAATCCAAATACTTGATGGAAGATTCATCCTAGAAAAAAATTCTGAATTGGGAGAACATTTATGTATTCCTATTTTCTTTTTTTCTTTTCCCTTTTGTTTACTTATATTTAATTTCTGTTGGTTTTGTTCTGTTTTGTTTCTCTTGATTTGCATTTGCTTTTCCTGTATAAAAGTAGTATATTTCTTTTTCATTTTAAAGCTATAACTTTTCAAAACTCCCTCAATCCTTGCAAAGTTTTGAAGGAGTGCAACTGAAAGTAGAGAACAAAAAAGGCATGTCAGTCTTTGTGTAGAACAGGATCGATAAAATGAAATGAGAGGAAAAAACGGAAGTGACAGAACAGCAACCAAAATTTAGAGATTTACAGAGACATTCAACCAAAAATCACATGGCAACAAAAGTCTTCCACAATGTCTGTATTTGGTGAAATCTTTGCTGCAAAATGTAAGTTAAAATAATTAACAATTGATTTTAATTAGCCATAAGTAGCCATGATAAAATTACCGTTATGATGTTTAAATTGTCATAACCAGGTGCTGGAGTTAACATGCCTCAGAGCTCACAAATGAACATTTACACTGTCAGGCATTTCCTTGCCAGTCTACAGTTGGCTCACGTTCAGATTTATACATATACATATACATATATATTTATATATATATATATATATATTTTTTTTTTCCCTAGAAAAGAATGCTTGAGCTTTGCTACACCTATTAGGAGAACAATTTCTTCTTTTCCAGTGGGTGACCAGTGCAGCTTGTTTAAAGCCTGCTCCTGAAGTCATGGACACAGGTTAGAAGGTTGATTCTCTGTTGTAAGTGTGAACCGAAATATTTTTATCAGTTACAGTACATATGGTTTCTTGCATATCCTGCATAATTCAACACTGAGAGAGTCGGGGTATATTGCACATGTACATGGGAATCGGATTATCTTGATACCTGTCTGCAGCAGGGGATTGAACTAGATGGTCATTAAGGTTCCTTACAATCTAAGCCATTGTATGATTCTATGATTCGTTCTATGATTATTATAATTACAGTCTCAGTATCATCCAGCTTTGTGAATACTGCAGCTTTTACCAGGTGCAGTGGTTTCACACCAATGGCCAATGAAACAGTGCCAAACTACTCTCTCACTTACCATCCTCAAAAGCAGTTAGGGACAAAATAAGAGATAAGTATAGATAAAGGTAAAAGAAAGAGAAAAACAAAGCTAAACAAGAAGAAAAGGTCAGTTGAAAACAAAAAGAGAGAAAACAATTATTCTTTGCTTCCTATCATCAAGTGAAGTTTGGCCACATCTTGGGAAGCAGAACCTCAATATATGTAGGAATTGTTCAGGAGGATTGGTGTTCATGTTTCTTCTTCCCTTTTCCCCACTTTTACTGCTGAGTGTGACATCATATAGTATGGGATACGCACTTTGGTCACTTTAGGTCTGTGCCCAGACTTGGGGTTTGGGGCTGTTGGAGAGAGCCTCAGTGCTTTGCCAACACTTCTCAGCAACAGCCAACGCATGGTGTGGTGTCAAGGCTACAAGTGCAGAGTACAGCACTCATGGGCTGCTGTGGGGAAAGTGAATTTGCTCTCCAGGCAGAGCCAGAGCAATGGGGTGCAGAGAGAGCACTGACATGGTGTGTGCGTCCCAGGAGCAGGAAGCTAATTGCTGAATAAGCATCACGGGCAATTTAAGAATGAGTGCAATGTAATTTTTAAAACCTTAGAATGTAGATAAAGCTAGAGCTAGAGTTTTACTTTGTTGTAAAGAGGTTGCCTCTTCTCTCCTTACCAAAAAATATTTATTTCCTCTGAACTTTCTTTAGTTGCTTCTTTTTTGTTATGCTTTTCACTAATCTTTTGTAAAAGAGTTTTCTCCCCTTTTGGTGGGATCTTTTTTTTTTTTTTTTTGAATCCACAATATGAATTTATTAAACAACTAGAGACTGCTGTTTCTTGGAAAGACATTTCAAATTAAATCTCTTTCATTTAAATTTAACGTCTCCACCACAAGCAGCTCCTTGTTATTCTTGTCTGTAATGCACATCTCCCGCCCTCCTTCCTCTTTAGCAGTTAGCTCGGCTTTAAACGAATTGCCTCTATTTCCCCACCAGCACCAGCTGCCGTTTCTTTTCCCGTCAGTGGGAATGAAGCAGTGGGTGCAAAGTGCAGAGCTGCTGTCAGTTGTTTATCCAAGGGCTGGGGCTATCTCACAGGGCAGCTTCCCCAAGGAGCCCTGCTTACAGTAGCGAGGAAGCCAGGGCTGACTCACGCCCGCTTATCGCAGCCGCCGACGGCTGAGTCTCCCCATCCACTCCGCCTCGTGGAGGTTTTGTTTGGAACTGGCAGCTCCTGCGAGTGCTGTGAAATAGCTGACTGTCCTCACTGGCTGATGCTTCCAAAGATTGTGGGCTGGCAGAGCTCCACTGTAATCACATTTTTATTTAATCGTTTTATCAAGCCCAAAAGCTGCAGACTGCAGTTGCAGGTAGGGCAGGAAGGTTTGGCAGTGATGCTGCCAGTTCCCCTGTTAGTGCTGTGGGGCTTTTCCTGATTTACCGCTCTGTCCCCAGACCTGGGATGGAGGCAGGAGGTGTCTGGTGGAGTCACCATCACTGGGAGTGTTCAAGAAATGTGAAGAGTACGGTTTATAGGATATGGTGGTGATGGGTTGATGGCTGGACTGCTTAATCTTAGTGGTCTTTTCCAACATGAATGATTCTATGATTGTATGATCATATGATTCTATGAAGGTAAGATTTGCAGATGTGGATCCAGGCTTTCCACTGCTGGTTTGACTGGAGTGAACTGGAGCTTTAAAATGAAGCTACCCAGAGGCTGAAGTCTGCTGTGATTCCAGCTTCGGGCATGGCTTAAAATCTGTAGAAAAGAAGTGTGCACAGATCTCTTGGTGGGAGCTTGAGCCTGTCCACCACACAGGCGTACTGGGATCCTGAAAGCATGGCTCAAAGCCAAACCACTCTTGCTCAACCCTAAAAGCCCTATTGCACTTGGGCTGACACGGTGCTGGGGCACTCAGAGATGTGAACACTTATGAGGGTGGTGTGGTTCAGGTTTTGGAGAAAAAGGAGATGGGAAGAGGGAGCAAAGCCCCAAAAGGTACCAGGAGCTACATGGAGTGGAGGGGTGGGGAAGGAGAAGAAACCAGGGAGGATCAACACTGAGAGGTTATATATGTAAAAAGTAAGAGAAAATAGGGTTGAGGTCTGCTGCAGAACAGGTGTAAGAAATAGGATGCGTGCCAGGGAAAGGAGGCAAAGACCTCCTACACTCACAGTTGTATGATGCTCAGCAGAACATGGGGTAGGTAGCTTGGAGGGAAGGGATGAGAGTCCCTTCCTGTTTAGGACATTTTCTTCCTGCTCCCTAAATTCCACAGTTTACCTGGAACTGTTGTGTATTATCAAAGAAAATCTGCCCCCAAAGATACTTAATCTGTAAGTTCTGGGATTGCAGTTTTGAACAAGAAGAGTGATTTCCTTCGTCAGACCATTCCTGACAATTTATGGATAAAAAGCCTTAAATAATCAAGTCAAAATGCTCCTGAATCAGAACAACGGTAGATGATACATGAACAGAGATATTGGTTGCATTTGGCACATGGGAGCCCACAGGTTGAAACCAAATGTTTGTTGTATACTCCGTGTGGTAAAGTAAGCAGTTATAACGCGACCCTAAATGAACATGGGAGATGAAGGTTACAAATTCATGGCTGCATAAATTGTGAAATTTAAAAAAAGATCATTAATTTCTTTTTAGTTATTTGTTTCATATAGTGTAGCTACTGGGGGGCTACAAGGGGGAATTTTCTTAAGGAAGTGCTGGAGCACTTTTAAGAAATACTAAGCAACGTTTGAAGTCAGCAGCAATTAGAATTGGATACTGTTGCAGTGTATTTATATAGTAAATAAGGAAAGACCACACATAATTGCAGTTATAAAAATAAAGGAATTTTGAAAGAGAAATAAAGGAATTTTGAAAGAGAAATTAAACTCCAGGCTTCTGAGTGTAACTCAACTTCTAAGATTAGGCAAAAATCAGCATTGATGTTCTGGCCTCCAACCAAATACCAAGATCCATTATTTTTTTCATGCCCCATTTGCTATAGTTTTGCAGTCTTTTATTCAGGGAATTGTTTTGCATGTGCAAATGATTTGCATTTGTTTTCTTTAATGAAATACAGTTTGACAATTTAAGAATCTTGGCACGAACAGAAAGAATTTTAATGTGGTAGAATATTTCTAATATTGTATAAAATTAGGAAACAACATAAGCAGCATTATTATTCATAACTGTATTTGAGTCTGCAATTTTTCCTGTAAGGTTTCATGCATATAAAATGGAATACCCAGGGTCTGGCCATGTGTTAACATCTCACATTACCTTTCCTGCCACAAATGCTACTTATTATAATAGTACAAACTGAAATATGTATTTTTATTGCTGCTCCAAATGAATAAGAAAGGAGAGACGCACAAATACAGATTTGTTATTTAATATTACATATGTCTATTTTATAGTCTGATAAAAGTTTTAGTTGACACAGTGCTGAATAAAGTAGCCCTGTACAATATGTTGATTCAAATATTAAACTTGTGAAATTTAATAAAATAACAATTTAAACAGGTAAGGATTAATGAAATACAAAAACTATTAGAAACATTCACATAATTCAAAATAAAATTCTCAGCCATTATCAGATGTAGGAAAACCACATAAGAATCCATAAAAAAGTTTTCAGACTCCAATAAGTTAGATATAATAGGCCTTTTTTGTCAAACACAAAAATAAATATTATTGATTTTATGAATAAATACATTTTCTTAAATGATTTAGAAAGCTCTGTTTATTCATATACAGACAGTGTTTAGAATATGTAGTAGCCAGTATGTCTGCAGATATATTTATGTTGGACTGTTTAGATTGGCTTCACCTCTGTAATAATTTATAACAGTTTCAATGTAAACCTGCCATTGAGCAGGTCATAAAGGTCCTGCATTTTAACCATCATAATTTCAGATAAACCCACAAAACTATTTCTTGCAGGAAAGTTCTAGTTAATCCTTGAATATCTTTGGGATGGAATTTGTTTTTTTATTTAGGCAAATTTAAAGAGCAATAAAGGCTGTATTTTAACTGTGTTTGATATTCTAGTACTGGTGATAATTTTAAAAATATATTTTTTGTTTTGTTTTACAACAGTAACTCTTCATTGACACTTATTAGTACAAAATTTCTGCCATTTCATTGATTTCATGTCTCACTCAAAAGAGAAAGCTACTGTTCATTTTTAAATGTTTCATTGTACACTAGAAATGTTAATGTAAATACAGCAGTGTTTTTCCACATGAAATGGAGATAGACCAATACCATTTGTTTTTCGCTTGATTGAAGTTCTTAAAAGTGTGGATTTTTAAAGTGTGAGAATTATGAATCTGATTTTCTACAAAATTCTACAAATTTATTTGTGTTCAATTAAATATTCTGGACTATTATAGGCTGGACATTTTTTAAAAATGTCATTTTAAACAAGTAATGCAAACCATGAAAACATGAAAAAAATTATGTTTTTTTTTTTTTTTACTTAAAGAATCTTCTATCTTGTCCTGAGCATCTTCCTTTCATACTCTAACACTGCCTACAATAATAGAGGGGTTTGCCTTCTTCTCCCTTAAATTTCAGGTGTCAATCACAAAGTCCAGTGGTTCTGGGCTGATCACAGATGAGACCTGATCACACATAGGACCAGCGGAAGAACTGTTGCTCTAAAACCATGCTACCATCTGCAAGAAATTCAAGGAATCTTGAGCTTATTCTCAGAAAACACAGAGAGATCCTGATAGCTTACTGTTTTCACTCAGATTTGTCATGCACATCACATGCCCACTCCCACACCTCTTGTTGAAGGAAGCCCAGAGCTAATGGTAGTGTGTACAGAGGATGCCTGCAAGATGGCTGCAAGAAATTGGGTAGAGTTATTTTATTAAAAAGAAGAAATTAAAAACTTGTAGCACTTTTCAGAATAAAATATTATGTAAAGATCTGTCCGGGCAGAAAGTTATTTATTCTTTACCAGTTTTCAATGTCAAATTAAGAAATATACTAGCAATCCTTGTCTGACATTATCCCTCTACTCTCTGATGTTCATTCTACCAAAATGTCGTTAGAGAGATATTTGATTGCCTGCAATGGGGAGCATAGAGGATTATGCATCTAAGAGAAAATGTAATCTGATTTCTGTAAATTGAACTGAATTTTATTTGTACTCCAACAATATTCAGGTTTACATTGAGAATGTTGTTTGGATGCGTTGCTCTTTGAATTATTGAAAGTTCTAGCTATGAGACAAAACACTGAGCTCTAGCTCCAGAACTGAAAACTCAGTTAAACATATATCCCTAGATCAAAAAATAAAGAAAGAGCTGTCACGGATAGCAAATTGTGTAGACTATCTAGCACTGTTACAGTGCTCATGTCCTGCCATAGTGTTGGTTTTATCTATTTTCCAATGTGCCTACAAAATTCCAAAGTATTTGCACTATTGATTTTCAAATTAAATTCTGGAACTTTTCAATATGTATAAATGTCCTGATGGTGAAACATGGTTACACTTTTTCATTGTATTGTTTATCATTTAATCTCCTCTATGGCCTAAAAATCCCTTTGATAAGAGTTAACATGCAGACATAGAAGAGAGATCTGGTGGTACAGATCAGCATTCTATGTGGCTTTCTACCTTTGAAAAATTAGAAACGTCAACACTATGGGAGTATTTGTGTGGCCTTTTGTAACGTATGCTTATTTTGTTGGTAGCTCAGCCATCACAGAGATCACATGCATTATTATAGAAAGCACGCATTCTTCAAAGGCTGGAAAATGGAACTTCCATTCAGATCTATATATTTCTTGCATTTATATATATACTGATAATGGAACTGGTACAAATAATGCAGATTACATTTTCTGTAAGAATGCTGTATTACATCTATATCTGTGGGATCATTTTGTGTTTGGTCTCAAAAGTACACAATGATGTTAAGCATGACTTTCTGGTCATATTTTTATTTAATTATCTACCCTATACTGTATTTCTAAGATAGTCATGAATATGAGACTGGTGTGCTGAAAAACTGCTGCATTTTGTGATCCAGACAACACCAGGTAAAGAAATAGAGGAGATGGGCAGTGTGACTTAAGTTCTGGGCAGTATGGTGAAAAGCCATTTCTTTGTAGCTTTTGTTGGATAATATTCATTGGAAATTGTTGGATGGAAATTTCATACTTCTGGCTCAGGCAGGATATGGGCAAGAAGAGGGTTCACTCCTATCTGCACCCATACCATAGAATCTTAAAATATGTGTAACTGCATCTTCAGCAGTTACTGGCTGACTTGATGACCTTTGTCTAGCTAATACAGGCAAAAACTGAAGAACTAAATGCTGCTTTGTGGTGAAGCATATAGCAAGTTATGCTTTAAAAAGAGCTTCTTTCCCTCTGACCCTGACTCATTCTGCAAGTTAGCAAGCACAGGAGTTGTTTCAACGTTACTGAGTACCCAGATTCTCCTGAGTATTCTTCCCCCTGCTTCTGTATTAACTTCTGTACTTGTAGGCTTTCCAGGTGCACAAAATAACAGCTCTTCCATGCCTTGCTCCTTGTGCTGCTGCAGACTGCCAGCTTTTTGCTTATAGTTCAGCTGGCCTGACATTTTCTAAATAGGAGCTGTTAGAATGAGGCAGTGGTGTTTCAGACTGGAATTTGATGGTGAGGATGGAGATGTATGGGTCATTAATGAGGATTTTCCCTTATTCACAAATATTTGGGTGATCTCAACCAGCTACCATAGTGGGGGATTTTCTGTTTTTTTCCCCTGGTGCCACATTTTTATTAGCTTTAGTTATAGCAATATAGCAAAACAGAAAAGACCACACTGGCTTTTTCTCTGTAAATATTTAAGTACAGACTGTGTGAACACATGGCAGGTATAAACCAGACTCAAGCAATCTCCAGGTTGGTGATGGTCTGTCTAATCTAATCTAAGTATTATTACACGTAGTGCACGATTCTCTGAATTTATGTGTAGCCATAGTGTTATGAGCCTTTCATTACACTATTTTCCTAGTTATAGAGTAGAACAAACCCACACTTGGCATAACAGCAATGCCTGACAGGAATGCTCCCATACTCACTGTAAGTGGGACAATGACTGATATTTTGTTTGGTCATCTCACAGCGTTGGCAGTGATGCTGAATCACACTCACTCTGCACTCATATGTGCACAGAGGAAAGACAACTTCTCCTGCTGTGCTTCAGCGTCTTTCCCCACTACCTAGCCCCTTACAGAGCTATTAAAGCAGATTTCTGATATGTTTTTTTTTTCTCTCACTCTCTTGAGCTTTTAGCCAGTCTGCCTCTCCCTGACTGCTGGTTTTCTTTGCGTGTAGCATTATGCTCCCTGCACCGAGATTGTATCACATTTTCGGCTGTGTAAATTGGCATGGCTGCACTGCACTCAGAGGCTCTTTGCCAGTTTACACTGACAGTCTATCCCCAAACAATTATACTCAGCAGTACCAGAAAACCACTTAAATCAACAGAAAAGGCAGGAGAAATTTTAGGCGCTGTCTTCTTTTTTTTTTTTTTTTCGAGTTAGAGATGCTAGCAGGAAACAAAGATATGGAAACAAAGATATGGGGAAGAGCTCGAGGCACAGTTGATCTCTCAGCAATCAACAACAGAAATAATTAGTTCTGCCAGCAAAAAGTAAACATCAGTGAGCAAACACTTATTTAAAATAGAAAAAAGAAAGTCTGAGTTTTCTCTTTTTCTCACATTGGTTTTGAATTACATAACTCCTCAGATGTGTCTGATTTCAGCATGCAAAGGCAACAGAAAGGTAGATGTAGACCTGGATATTTCATCACAATGCCATAAAAAATCGTAAAAATAAAGGATCAGAAATGACATTTACAAGCAGTTGGCACAGTATTCTCAAAGATGAATCAGAACAACCCATATAACAGGCATGTATGCAAATCCTTTAAACAGAAGTTGTGGGGTCTGGCCTTTCCTCTGGGTTTTCTGTTTGCAAAGCAAAAGTGTGGGGCACTGTGAACATGCTGTATGATAGCTCCGTCTTTCTGCCCACAAGTCAAGTTCTACTCATCTCATTCATGCAAATTGCCCAATTAACTTCTGCCTCTACATTAGCATGATTATTGTGAGCAAGCTTTGGCTTCAACACGAAATGGGTCTTTAACAAAACTAGACTTTTGTAGTCATGGAACAGGAAATGGTTCTGTGCAAATATTTACCAATACTAGAAACTATGTTTTTCAGATTTACAACTACACTGATGTCTGCCTAGGGTAGAATGAATCATGTATTTTCCTAACAGAAAGATTTAATTTATAAATATTTGTTGTAAAAGTGGGACAACTATGGAAGGCAGCAAGGAAATAATTTCATCTCTTCAATAAGAAGTGGTGTTCTAATTGACTTTTGACCTTGATAGGCCTATAAGGACTAACAGAAATTTCCCTACCCACTTTCAACTGTGTCTGTTGCATAATGTTTGAAGCTGTAATTCAGAGAAATGCTTCTCCTTGTTGAAGTGTCAGTAAATTTCTTATTGTTTAGATAAACTCTTGGTAAAATGTTTTCGATTTCAGCTGCAAATATTTTTTCTTTTCTTCAGTGTTCTGTGTAAATCTAAATTGTACCTGGTTGTCTGTTGTGTATGCATGTGTACAAACACACTGCAGACCAAATCATTTTGCCAAGGACAGTTTCTCCTTAGGAATGTGGCTTCAGCTTACCCTATTCCTCCCTTCTGCTGTTGCTGATGGATTTTTTCTCTAACAATTCCTGATTATTCCTCCTGAGTTTTGTAATTGTCTTAGGGCAATATATAAAACAGTCCCCGCAGAAAGTATGTTTTCATTCTAATTTCATGTTTATTCATATTTTATATTCTATGGTGAATAAAATAATACTGTCAAGACCAAAGTAGGAGTGACAAAATAATTATAGTCACTGTGCCCTAATAAACAGGAAACAGAACTGAACACTTGCCAAACTCTGTAGAGAAAATTGTAATTAGTTAATCTCACATTAGCCCAGGGAATACGTTTCCCTACTGATTCATGCTGTCCAAATATCCCAAATTTAGCAAAACACACTCATGTTCACTTGCTGTGTTTCATAAGATGACAACTACTTTTGTCAGTGAGTTTTGGCAATGTGAGGAGCTCTGAACAACTCCTTTCATCTTTGTACATATATCCTGTCCTGAAAGTATTTGTGAGATAACAAAGGACACTGTCTTCTCTGTTATATTTCAGTGACCATGAAGATGGTCAGAAATTCATTTACTGCCATTTTGACACATTTCTTTCTAGAAATGAAATGCTTCTGTATACTCTGTTGCCCTTGCCTCCTATGTGAAGATAAAGACATCACAGAAATCCAGGAAGATTTCTGTACGAATGGGAAATCCAGGGTTTTGCTGGTGCCTGTGATAAGCCAGGGCAAATGGAGAGCTGAGCCATTCCTGTTAGCTCTCCTTAGGAACAGATGAAACTCCCTGAGGTGTGCAAAACCTGAGAGATATCTCAGATAGGAGAAGTGAGGAAGAAACTGTCTAACATTTAAATCTTGACTGGAAAGAAAAGGCACAGCATGTTTATTAACCAAGTTATGAGATGAGGTGAAGAAAGAAAAGCATTACATGCCACAACTGAAAAACCATTCCACGAAGCTGTGAATATAGCAGTGAGATCAGCTCAAGAGGTAAACTGATGGCAGAATCCTGAAGTTATCACTTCAGGTCAATTGTACAGGCAGGCAGACACTCACAATTATTGTGTTACTGTGAGGCCAGATATATTAGTCCTGTGAAAGTGGTTGTAGAATTAGGGCTTATTTCCTTCATTTCAATGGACTGTGAAATATTCTTAACATTTCTTTTTCTCGTGCTACAGAGATCTCGTTGGATTTCTGTGATCAGGCAGATTTTAATGTCTGTACATTAGGTTAATTTTTCATTTCCTTAGCTTACCTTGCATTTGCATGTGATTGTTTAATTTTAGTCCAGGATGTATTTCAGAAGAAAAAGGAAGTTCACTTTTCTTTTTTAAAGTTGTGTTTCTTTGTTTGGCTTCATTATTCGGACTCAGCTATGGGTGCAGATCCATGCAATCAGCTCTGGCATTATGCATAGGGAATTTCAGAAGAAGGATTGTAGCTAAAATGAGACAATGAAAGTACAGAGCACATAGAGTATTGCTCAGTTAGGTCTCTGAGGTGCATGCAGTAAACCAACCCTGAAAAAAGTACAGCTGTCACTAACTGTGAAAGACTGAGAATTTTCCTAAGACAATATAATAAAAATTACATGGATGGAGCATGTTAATGTAGGTACAGCTTGCAGGGAATGTCCGCTCCAAGTTGTTGGCTTTCTATAGTCAAAGCTCCTCTGAGACCCACAGGAAGGTTCTGCCTGCATCAGCTAAACAACACTGCTGGTGCCTTGAGTGTTGCTGACTTGGCATATTGAGGAAGATATGAGTGGATGTGGATAGCTATGAGAAGACAATTGAAGAAGTGAAGTCAGTGTTTTGCATGGAATTCAAAATCACAGCATTTCTATATTTACAGGGAATCATATATTGAGGTTGGACTCAACGATCTCTGGAGGTCCCCTCCAATTCAGAGATTCTGTGATTCAGTGATAAAAGAAAAGATATATAATTCATGAGTGAAAGTGCTACCACTAATAAAAAGACTGCAGCAACAACTATCAAGTCTGTGCTTTATATTCATGAAAATAAATTATAGCAAATCTCCCTTCCTGCTCTTTCTTGCCTGCAGGATGGAGGGCGATGAAGGAGTCCTTTGGAACACAGGTTCATTTGTGCAGGTCTGGTGCAAGGGAAAGAAACACAGCAAAGCAAGATCTCCAGGTACCTATGTTTTTAGAAACTTTCTATTCTAGTGGGCTAAAATCAAATGAGCAACAATGTCTACTTCGGATGAGAAAGCCACGGACAGCCTGTAAGCAGTTCCTGATCATCTACCCAAAAATCTATTCTCTGATTGGTAAGTCTGGAATCAATACAAACTTCTGATTGCATTATGCCACATTAAGCAACAATTTAACCTGTACTCATTCTAACTCTCAGAAATATGCTCTTAGTTTTTAATATTTACTTTTTTTGTTGTTGTTTTAATTTGTCCATAGCAATTGCAATGGAGGCTTCTAAACTCGTTCACTAGTAATCTAACATTATAAATAGCATGTCATTTTCATTTCATAACCAGTATCTTTTTACTTTTTTTTTTTTTTTTTTTTGTCTCCTTAAAGAAGAAGAAACATTCCTGAACTAACTTTCTTGTCTGGCATAAATGCTAGGGAATAAATGTTCTGGTTTTCTAATTTTTCTCACTATTACTTTAAGGGGTAAAAATAAATGCATGTCCAAAACACTTTACTGCTTGTAAAGTCTTTCTGTGTTTTAATGTGCCTCAGTCTGACAAAATAAGAGGATATCTTCAAGTTTAGTAAGTCTCCTTTTCCTGTGTACTTTAATTTATTTTTCACTCATTTCAAAGTGACTGCCCAGCACTCTATACATTGTAAAAAAAAAAAAAAAAAAAAAAAAGGCTCTAGAAATGCTAGTCATGTCTAAAGTGAGAATAATTGGCCCTGACAGAGAGGAAAGTAGTAATTGGAATGAGACTTGTTTAAATAACAGTTAAAATTTTCTTTCCTTACTTTTCCGATTATATGCGCTATAAAGCAGGATTTCTTTGCCTTGGGTGTTTCACAGAGTCGTTTCTGTATGCAGCATGCCCAGCAGTATAACTCAACTAATAAGCACAGCTGTAATTTGGAATAGACTTTGAGTTTAGATCCCTAACATACAAACACACCATTCAATTGGTATTAAAACCGTAGCATCAAAATGTTCAGTAAGCTGAAGCAGGACAGGCTAATTGCATCCTCTAATTATTCTAAGTTGTCATCATTTCTTCATTCGGAATGGTTAAATGGAAATTCAGATGCAACACTTGAGGAGGAAAAACATGCTTAAAAGCCTGAGGTATGAATACACTCCCTACTCTGTTAAACACTCTCCCCACTGTTAGTTCCCAAGGAAGAGAAAAGTTACTATGTTTTTTTACTCCTTCCTCTATGTGATTTGTGTCGTTCTTAAATACAGCTTCACTTGCAGCTATGCAGAACAGGTGTTTTAAAAAGGTTTGGAGTATGTCAAGGTTTAGTACTGTAATGAGACTGAGATTGTTTTCTTGAGTACATTTGTCTCCAGCAGTAGATGCAGCCCCCATCAAAATAGGTGGGGAGGTTTTTGTGGTCACTTCTGCCCCCCCTTCAAAATATTTATGGCAAATATAAATCAAAACATGCCTTGAAAATCTGGGAGAACCAAGTGACATTTGCACTGAAACAAAATAAAAGCTTAACGTGTCCTGATTTGCAAAATAATATGTGGGAAGTGTTGTATTAAATTGGTATTTTCTTTCTGCAGCTCTAAGATTCACACCAGAGCATACCAGAACTTCTAGTCCCAAGGACTTGTTGTCTTTTTGACAGTTTCAATTGTCTCCTGATCCTTTAGCTAAAAAACTCGGAAGTGACTTAGATTGTCTCTTTACTCTTAGTTTATTTACTTATTAATTAAAAGAAAGCAAAGCTATAGATGAAATTTGACTCTATTAATGTGATTGATTATTGCCTTCAGTAACATCAAATTTAATTTTTTTAAAGTGGCTGGTCCATTCTTTTGCATAGTAGATCCAAAATACCTGAAATTCAAGATTCAGAGTTGCTTAGCTTTTTGATGCTGCCCAAACTGGAGTACAGCAATTATAATAGCTCACAATTTTAAAAGTTTGGTTTCCGTCTATGTCACTTTTAGTAAAAGAATCTGAGCTCCTAAAAGACCTTTTTGCATGTGAAATAAAATCAACTGGGATGTTATTAGAAGAGATGACAAGATGAGCTCAATCTGTGTCTTTTTTTTGATACAGATGTTGTTTAATCAGCTATTAACTTGATTTTCTTCTAATTGTCCCCAAGACATTCAGTGTTTTTCTAATGCTTTTACCTAGGAACTACCTATATTTGGACAATAGTACAATTTGTTTGAATAAATGTTACCATTAGTCAGAATGTGGGAGTTTCATGGAAATTTCTGACTTTTAAGTAGCAAAATGAAAATAGAAAAAATTTTCAACACACCTCCCTCAAAAACCAAGCAACCAGCAAAAGCAGTTTCCACATCATTTCAGTTTCTGTTCATGTGTATTGACAAAATGCTCTACAAGACTTTTATTTTATCTGCTCACATATTCTCTCTTGTGAAGCCTTCTTCTTGCATTGAACTACAACTCCCATAGTATATTAGGTTTTTCAGTCTCACTGAGTGGCACTGCCTCTATCCCGGGTTGTCAATAAGGCATGCAGTTGATGGGGAAAGCCAACCAACAGAGAAGTATGAGTGCAAGAAGCTCTCAGATTATGATTACCCTGAGCCAGGCATTCTCAAGTGAATCTCAAACTCTTCTGTTACTTTTTCACAAGGAACAGCTTTATGGCTGGCAGGAGTCTGGGATTCCTCTAAAAAGTTTAAGTAAGTTCGGAAGATGAAGAGCCTTCATGCATGAGGACAAAATTGGAGATGCATCAGATGTGTTTGTATGATTCCAGTCTAGGTCAAATATGCCTAGCCCTTCTGATGGCAGATCAAGAGTTCAAGTACAAAATGACATCGTGTTTTAAATGGGTACTTTCAGTGTAAGCAGCAGCTGCAAGTGCAAAAAGCAATGATATTGCCATCACACCCCTAACAGTCAAAACTGTTTGGAAATCTCATTTGTTTTTCATTAGTTACCGCAACAGTTTGAATAAAATCCTGTTCAATCTCAGCAAAGAGTACTTTGGAAATGTTAGTCTGTTATTCTTTAAACAAAGTTCAACGGCTATTAACAGAGTACTTGTTTATGATCTTCTATAAATATTATGTTTCTGTACTTCTTTGAAAATGTGGACTTTTTAATTTCATTTTTATTTTAGTAAAAACTGTAAAATTATGACTCACCAGCTGCAGAGTGCCAAGACAGGATATTTCCCAATATATGGGGCAAACAACATTTTTATGTATTTTTGTTACCAATCACATAAAATCCAGCTTATTTTTATAAATGGCTCCACAAGCCTGCACCATAAAAGTTGCATATAATTTTATCCGAGTTTTCAGGGATTTTGGTGCCCATTACCTAGGAAATGTAAACTCTCATGTTCCTGAGCAAAGTTGTCGTTTTAGTGATCAGTGAAACCTACTTGTTTTCAAATACAAGTGGCTACCTTTCTTCTCTCCAGCCAAGGTCTTATAACCCAGACAGAAACTTGAGCTAGACAAAAAAAAAAAAAAAAGAAAAAAAAAAAAAAAGAGCCTGCTGCTATGAGGTTCGATACAACAAATTAAAAGGAAGTTGCAAAGTTGCAAAATTAATAAGGTGCAAGTAGTGATATTTTTTTTCTTATTCCTTGAGTATATATTCTGGTGGCATAGTCATACAGATATCAAGATATCATCACTTACCTGTAAATAATCCAGAAAAAATTGTGTCTTAAATTAAGGTAATGAAGGGCTCAAGCTTCATTATATTTTGATGTTTGAAAATCTTACTGTAATAATACCTATAGTGGTTTACCTCCAGAGCACTGAATGTGTTTGATCTAAAAGAGTTATATTGAGCTATTTCCATAATTAACATGGTGATGTTAGTGTGTAGTTTAATCCCCAGATGTATATTTTATAAAAACTTAAACTTATCCTGATGACTACTGCAATTAAAACCAGTAGATTTATATTTAAATGAAAATAGAGTGACTTGTGGCACTGTTTTCACTTGTATCTAAACCTTTATGTGTTTTTTAATCAAAATTGAGGTAAAATTAGATGTAGTATTATGATTTAGGACGCACTAATGCATTCTGGCTTTACTTCTCACCTTTGGTTTTATCGCTACTTGGACTACTGTCCAATAACATACGTGTAACAATCCCACACAGATTAATTCAGAATGTTCTTCCCATCTGATAGTTCTTGATTGAGAACTCTAAAGTGGGCAGAAAAGGTTAACATTTGACATTTATTGTGTGCTGATATTCTTCATAGCCATGTCATTTGGATGAGACAGGGCTTTCAGTAGAAATGCTGGTTTCCTAAGGAAGGAAATCTAAGGGAAAGATTCATTCCAT
This sequence comes from Chrysolophus pictus, assembly GCA_037305975.1. NCBI lineage: Eukaryota > Metazoa > Chordata > Aves > Galliformes > Phasianidae > Chrysolophus > Chrysolophus pictus. The sequence continues at coordinate 13,612,805 of CM074579.1, read as the reverse complement.
AAGGTCTTTGAGAGATGGGAAGATTGATTCTCAGAAGGAATATTTTGTAGCACATCTCAATAAAACATATTCTTGATTAGGCTGTGGCATGTGAAGACCTCGAATTTGACTTCTGTAGAAAGTAGATGGAAGACCTGGGAAATTTTTTCCTAAATTCTATGAGCCTGAGGAAAAACAGAAAAAGTTGTAAGAGTGGTAAACAAACTTTGAGGAATGCAGATTAAGTAACTAAGAAGCAAAACATGAATGTGCAATTTATCTTGGAAGAAAGAAAGGAAGTTTACATTAAAATTTGATTATTTTTTTTTATTTTCTATATGGAAATCTTTTGATGGCTGTTCCTCTAGAAAGGTGATGTTTAAGGAAAATTAAATATTAAAATATAGTAGCATGTGCGACATCAGCATGTATTACAGAACAGAAATACATCTTTAAGAGGCAATTAGCAGTGAGCAATGAGATGCAAAGAGTGATTTGGAAATTTACCTTGGGTATGAGCCAAAGGGAATCGAGCCAGTTGAAGGTAGGATGACTGCTAAAGGCTTGAAGTCAGAAAGAGCTAGAACCTGATCAAAGGGAAAAGCAAACTAGGAAAAGTGTTAGGAGTTTAGACAGGCTTAGTAAAACAAAGGAGAGTGGATTAGACTTAAAGTGTCTGACAGTAAGCCACGAAATGTGTGTATATGAAAAGACCAAGACCATCATTGCTAGGAATCAAAATAGGGATTATATCTGCATGAAATGGAAGACAACTATCAGTAAATGGAGCAAAAATGCTCAAGTGCCTGTTGACAACAACAGGAACTCAGTATGCACTTCAGAACTAGAGTCATAGACATGAGCATTGAAAGATCCTCAAGAGTCATAAGTAGAGCTTTTGGTATGTTGTGATACCAGGCCACTTCTGAAGGAGACGTATATGGTATGTCAAATAGATACGATAGCAAAGGAGTGGGTACAGAAATAACCAGATGGGCTGAAAAGGATCTCATGAGATCAGAAATCACATTTCACTCAAAGCAGTCAGCCACGAAATCAGGCCTAACTACTCTGGGTGGTATCAGATGAGTCCTGAAAACTTCCAAAGCTGAAGACTACATAGGCTCTCTAGACAGCCTGCTCCAATGCTCAGTCATTTTCATGATGAAATCTTTTTCCTTGTATCCAACCTGAACCTGAACTAACTCGTTTATGACCTCTGCCATTCCTTATCTGTGTACCTCCATGAAGAACATTACTGCATCTCTTTGATGCCATCTTTGCACTGGGGTCTGCTGTTAAAACCATCCAGGCTGAACAAATCTAGCTCTGTAGCCTCTCCTCCCAGGGCAAGTACAGCTGCCCTCACCATTCTGGCTGTGTTCTCCTGAATGTGTCCTAAAGCTTCAACACTTTTCTTGTACTGGGGAAGACATAACTGGAAGCAGCATTGCAGTGAAACCTAATGAGTGCTGACTGAGCAGGAAAAATGTCTTCTCTTGATCTACTGGCTATGCCTTTGTTGTTACAGTCATGTCTTCCTTTGTGGTTTTGCTGCTGTTTGTATTTAGCTACACTCTACCAGGACACCTAGATAATTTTTTAGCAGAGTTTCTCCACAGCCAGTCACTTCACTGCAGGGATGTGAGTCTCAAAGTGTTACTGATTGAATTTAACACAGTTCCTGTTGGCCCATTTCTCCATACTGGTTGAATCCATGCACTGGAGCAGGTTACCAGCTCCATCTGGTGCTGTACACAAATGTGCTGTGGACATGTTCATGCTCCTTCCACACATCAATAAGGAAAATAAGTAAGGGAAGACAAAGGGCAAAGGTCACTATGCATACAGAGTTCCATTTGAAGAACATATTTTCGTAAAAACAACACAATTGCTTGAGATCATGTGAAGAGTGAAATTAGATTTGATGTGAGAAGCTTCTAAAAACTAAGTGGTGCACAGGCTGTGCAGACCATGTCCTTTTTAGCAGTGTGTATTGCAATAAAAAAAGTTAACTTTTGAGATAAAAATAATTTTGTGGCATTCTTCTTGATGTCAGTGTACTCACTTAAATGTATTTATTAGATCTGTCAAAAACTTCATTTCAAATAGCAACAGGGTGTTGATGTAGTTGCTGTATCTGGAGCTGCTCTTGTGTGACACTGAGTTTTCATTTTGCAAGCCAGGTATGATGGAGTAATGGGTTTTATGAGATACACAATGTATAATTCTCTTTTTCTTCTGCGCAGATTAGAAAAAACAGGATGTGAAAGGAATGAAGTTCAGACAGAAAACCTAAATGAAATTAAAAAACCTCTTTGCAGTTCATGAGGTGATCATTCACAGGCTCTCAGTAATTTATGGTTATTCCACAGTACTGTATAAGATTAGTTCAAGTTACATTAGACTACAGTACTTGACTCTCACTGTGGATAATCTGACAGCCAGCTCTGGGACTAATCTTGGTCTGCTAGCAAATTAAATGATTTTTCTTTCCCCTGTTTTTTTTCCTGCTCAATTAAGTTAACGTTGTCTTTTCCATAATGCTCAGAATTTCCTCCTGGGTATATGATGGTACTGGAGTTTTTGGCAGCTTTTTCCTCAGTTGCTGAGAAAATCGTATACTATACTAGAATTAGTAGTATTTTTTCTCCTTTTTTTTACTTGCCTTGGTCCCCAAATTAATATATTTATTTCAGGTTGGTGGGTGCTGAAATACTTTGTTCTCTGCATGTGTTGCATGAGGGGTTTGAGTGAGTCTGATAGGTGACACTTGAGTCTTTTTTACAGAACTCAGTGTCTCTGCTTAAACCTCTGCTCTCAACCTAATGTTTCATTTTAGTGCTTTGTTTTGTGAATCAGCTTGAAATCTTGATACAATTTTATCCAGTAAAAAATGTCAAACAGTTCACATGTGCTAGAGCTTCTCTTGTTTCTCTGCTTAGTATTTACTGACTACTTGCAGTATACATAGTTTATGAGGTTTTTATTCTATGTGGCATGTCTTAAGCAGTAGTAGTGGTTTTCAGGTTGTTTGAGAAGCATATTCTGTTTGATTGAGAACATCTGTTTGTTCTCTGCTGCGCAACTGCTTCCAGAAAATCTGATTTAAATCATCGTCTTTCTACAGACAACAATTAAAAGTGGAAATTTAGAAAGAGGAAGGAGGAAGTACAGTTTGCTTAGAGAAAGTATTCTTTTTCTAAGATGAGAAAGAGAAAACTCTTTTGATCACCATAGCAATTGTCTTGTTGCTTCATGATTGGAGGCTAAATTCTGCCATAAATTGAGACAACCTTCGTATTAATGTCTTGCAAGTTGAAAGAAATGTTGTGTTGGTGGTTTTATCTTTGAATAAACTAAATAATTTCCTGTGAAAAATGAACCTCTGTAAGCAGTGGCTGTTCACAGAATCACACAATGGCCCGGATTGGAAGGGACCTCAAGGACCTTGAAGCTCCAATTCCCTGCCACAGGAAGGGCCATCAACATCCACATTTAATAATAGACCACTTCTACTACCTGAAGACCCTCTGCCTCCAAAGATTCTGCCAGGTCAGTCAGCAAGCATTGCCTTTTTTTTGTGTTGAGAACAACAGCTATGTGTGAATGAATGCTTTAGGAGCAAGTCTCTATGCGTACATTTGAATTGTCACAATTTAAAAAGAGAATTTCTCTCTGAGTTCAATCTTCATCTGGGAATGAATTGTTACTATAAGAGGGTAGAATTTTCTGATAAGAAAACTGTTAAGAAAGATATTTCTGCATGTCCTCCCACATTCAGAAGTGAGTTAGCTATCAACTGGATTTCTGCAGTTTCCTCTTCAGGGTTCAGGTGTTCATTCTTTTTCTTAATTGGAGAATTAATTGAAGAAATAGATAATCATTACAGACTTACCTGCTTCATTGAAAAATAGTCTGAAAAATGTAAAATGATTTTCAGTAGACAGGGCTATTGGATGTTAAAGGGACAGTGACGAAAAGGAAGTTATTAAGCTTTGTTCGTATTTGATACTGCTTCCTGGAATCTCTTACAGGTCTTTTTATAGAGTTTTAGATCACAGAATCACAGAATCACAGGGGTTAGAAGGGACTTCAAGAAGTCATTGAGTCAAAACCTCTTCTAAAGCAGGTACACTACGGTAGGTCATGCAGATAGGCATCCAGATGGGTCTTGAATATTTACTTAGGAGGAGACTCTACAACTCTCTGGGCAACCAGTTCCAGTTCTCTGTCACCCTTACTATAAAGTTCTTATGCATGTTAGTACAGAACTTCCTATGTTCAAGTTTTAGACCATTACTCTTTGTCCTATCACTGCACACCACTGAGAAGAGCCTTGCCTCATCCATTTGCCTTCCACCTCCCTTTGGTGTTTTTTTTTTTTTTTTTTAAGTATATATCAGATCCCCTCTCAGTCTTCTTTTCCCCATATGGTAGATGCTTCAGACCGATAGTCATCTTTGTGGCTCTCTGCTGGACTATTTGTAGGAGATCCCAGTCTGTTTTGAACTGGGGAGCCCAGAACTGGACAGTTGTCTAAACATGACCTCACAAAGGTGGAGAAGAGAGAGTGGATCACCTCCCTCGAAATGCTGGCTACGCTCTTTTTAATGCACCCCAAGATACCATTAGCCTTCTTGGCCACAAGGGCACACTGCTGGCTCATGGCCAACCTGTTGTCCACCAGGACCCTCAGATCCTTCTCTGCACAAATCCTCTCCAGCAGGTCATCTACTAACCTGCACTGATAGATGCAATTCGTCCACCCCAGGTGCAAGACTTTATACTTATTCTTGATAAATCTTATCAGACTCTTCCCTGCCCAGTTCTCTGACCTGTCCAGGTCTTGTTGAATGGTGGCACAGCCATCAGGCATGTCAGCCAAATCCTCCCAGCTTTGTATCATCAGCAAATTTGCTGAGGATGGACTTTAATCTTCATTCAAGTCACTGATGAATATGTTGAACAAGACTTGACCCGGTATTGACCCCTGGGGAAAACCACTAGTTAAAGCCCTCCAACCAGACTCTGCACCACTGATGCACCTCTGAACTTTCCAGTCAGCCAGTTCTCAATCTGCCTTATTGTCCACTCATCTATCCCACATTTTCTAAGTTTCATAACAAGAATATTGTGGGAGATGGTGTCAAATGCCTTGCTGAAGTCAACATCCACTGCTCTCCTCCATCTACCCATCCAGTGATGACATCATAGAAGTCTATCAGATTGGTCTAGCATGATTTCCCCTTGGTGAATCCACGTTGACTACTTCTGGTGATCTTCTTCTCTTCCAATTGCTTGGAGGTGGTATCCAGAACAATCTTTCCAGGGACAGAGATGAAGCTGACTGGTCTAGATGGTATAGTTTGTGTCTGCTATACAACTTCTGCCGATATTTTGGTTTTTACAAGAGCCAGTTCTTCTTTCTGTTCGTTTACCAGGCAGCATGAGGAGGCTGATCTCACTATGTCTGACAGAAACTACTCAAGCCCACAGTTTTCATTTTCTGGTTTCAACTACTTATCTTATGTTTGAGAAAATATAATTATGGATTGTGATCATTTGTTTCCTGGAAAGCAAAACTCTGCTACTGTATCAAAGCTGACTCAGCAACTCACATCTGGTTTTAATATGCTCATGCAAACCAAATTGGGAACATAACAGTCTATCCTAGAGCATGCAAAATCATAAAAATGGATAATGATCCTAAGAGTCCTAATCTTTTGGAGAACATTTACTTTGACTAATTTTCCCAGTATCCAGAGGGTAGTGTGGTTGAGAAGTATTTTAATTACGTTAAAAACAAAACAAAACAAAAAACAAAACAAAAAAACCAAAAAACAAAAACCCAAAACAAAAAAAACCAAAAACAACAACAAAAAAAAAAACCAAGAAAACAAACAACCCCCTCAAAAGATAAGAATTTTCCTGTTCTTTCAGGAATATTATTTCTTAGAAATGGGGAATTTCAATGATGTGAAATGCTGGAATGAAAAACTATTTTTATGGGAAAACTTCCAAGAAGGAACTGTCCCTTAAATAAGAATACATATGACTTCATGCATATTGTTATTGAACTCTTCGAATTGTCCAAATTGTCCACTTCAAGAATGACAGTAGTCTGAAAAATGTGTCAGTAAAAAAAGCATTATGTGGTTCCATGTTTATTGTATTCTCAGGCTTTCTCTATCTAATATGCTCAGTTTAACTTGGTGGGTAACTCTGGGAGTTAAATTGACAGGGCTGAATCAGAGTCATGGAGTCAAAGGATAATGCAGGTGGGAAAGGATTGTGCAAAGCCTTTACTCACAATGTCTCTAGCCTAGCCTCCTGCTCAAAGCCAGGTAAGTTCATGCTCAAACAAACTGCTCAGGGCAATATCAGATGAACTCTCCAAAGACAAGGACTGTACTAACTCATGCGGCAGTGGGTTCCATTCCTTAGGACAGAATGAATGTTTCAAGACAAAATTGCGTTACTGTCACTGCATTAGGTACACACTACAAGATTTTGGTAGCCTGGGGGCTGCGGGAGTGAGAAAATGTGAAAGAAGCAACCTACAGATCCCAAAGGTAGGTGAAGAAGGAGGTGCTCCAGGCACTAGAGTAGGTTTTACTGCAGCCAGTGGAGAAGACCATAGTGAAAAAGGCTATTTTTCTGCAGCCCATGGAGGACCATGATGGACCTGATATCCACTCTGCAACCCATAGAGAACCACATCAGAGGTGCAGTTTTATTTCCCCACTGTCCTGTTGAGCATGGACAGTGAGTGAGTGGCATAGTGTGCATCTGGCAGACAGCCAAGGTCAACCCAACAAAGTCACAGAACTTAGCTAGGCAGTAGCTGATACCAGCAGCCATTCAGTTAACACCCTAGTAGGTTAATCTCTTAAAAGAAATATAGCAAAATTTCTGCCTACTCAGTCAGCCTTTTTCATTTTAGAAGATAACAGTCTCAGAATGAGGGAAAACGCGGGCCAAAAATCATCATTAAAAGTAGTAGGGTTTTTTTTCCTGTCTTTCAGAACAGTATCTGAGTATGAAAAGAGTGAATTATAACTCATTTCTAAAGAAACAATCTATCACAATAGATACTAAGGAACACTAAGAAAGGTATTAAATAGGAAGAGAAATTTAGTCATTGCATGTAAACATTTTGCATCATTGTATGTTCTGTAATTTAGACATACCTATCGATTACTTACTTTAAAAGGAGCAACTTTTGAATTCTGAGTTAATTTTAGCTCTTGCTGAAAGATGGAATGAAATCTGTGCATGAACAGATAAGACATGACCAAATTCATCTGTCCAATTTTCATGCACAAAAAAGAACAGCAGTGCCCAGACAGTCAGCGTGTGGCTGAAAGAAAACCAACAACATTTCTAAGGGCAGACTGGTACATGTACATGAAACTTGGGCAGACAGCTAGGTGGTCACCTTGCCATAACAAACTGCTCATATCCCTGTTTGGACAAATGGTAATGAGTGCTACTGTGTGCGTATAAAGTTAGAAGCTGTTTATTAAATCACTCATCCCAAACTGTTGTTTTAAACTGTTGTTTTAAATGTACCTATTTGGCTCACCATATAGGTAGTGGCAGCTTCACAAATGATCAGCAGTCATCACTGGCTAATCCATCTCACCAACATGCCAGCTGAGCAGTAAGCAGCATCCATGGCTGCAGCATTTTTATTCCTTCTCTGCCTGCCAATAACGGTTTATGGGATAGAGAAAATAAATAATGATCTTTGCATTTCATTCTAACCACAGAATGTTTTCTAGTGCTTTGTTCAATCCAATTTTAAAATTCTCATGAGATAGAGCTACAACTAAAAATCCAAGCCCAGCGGGTAGCTATTCCACAGCCTATTAGAACTTGCTGTAATTTTTCTTTTAGATATTCAAGATTTTGTTTTGGAATTCTCTGTGGACTTCATTAGACTTAATTGTCCCCTTCTTTCACTTATCATTGTGGTTGGTAGAAGTTCAACTCCTTTTTAACATGAAAGAGACTTAGCTATATACTTAATACCCAATATTAAAATAAAAAATAAGAATGCAGTCCAAAACACGTCTATGGAAGGACTATGAACAAGAATACTACTTTCTATGTCATCTGTCAGTGTAAATCTCTTGCTCCCCATCTATGCTGTCTGAAGGCTATATCAATCAAATTGTTAAGTCTTTAGACAGTAGACATCCCTCTAAAGATGGCATTTCAAGAAATATTACGTATTAAAAGGTTAAAAAATAAGAAAACAGTAGCAGTGGAGAGAGAAAAAAGTTCTCCCGTCAGGCCAATTGATTCTAAAAGCAGGGTCACTGAATGTAGCATTATTTCTCCTGGTCATGTTTCTTTCCTACCAGAGCTCCAAAGTAAGCTAACTGTGTAAGCAGGATTGAAATACACAACCCCCTTGTGACTGGAAGCAGTAAAGCATTCTCCACTTGCGGTTTTCTTCAAATGAGCCTGCATGGAATATGTGTTTGAAAACAGTGAAACTCTTTATTAATCAAGTACTTCACTTGCCATGCCAGCATAAAGTTTCATTTATGTCAGAACTCCCTAAAAAATGGTTTGGAGTAGTGTCTTGTACACAGAGCTTCAACAGAAGAAATATTTTTGGAATTGTAAATAGAATAATCGAGGCAAATATTTGCCCAGTTTGAGAAGCTGCTGTAAGATCTTCAATCATAGGTTACAGTTCTGACATTTTATTTTGGTTTCCTACTGTATGGAAATGGGCAGACTGTTCAGCTCTGCATCCAAAATGCAGCATCAGACAAGCCATCCTAATGACTAGAGGATTACCATATCTTGTGCTCAGAAGAAATATATCACAACAAAGAAATCAAAATCTAGATATCTCAGTAAGGAGTAGCAGCAAAAAGGAAACCAAGTTTCTTGTCTGTTCAGTGTTAACTCAAGGCTTGTTATCTGGTGTACAGAATCTCTTTGAAAATTTGGGTAACTATATAGCTAGAGGAGCTTTAAAAAGGTGCATGTTTTTTCATGAATTTGACTCCTAGCACCTTTAAGCTGGTCATCTCCACTCAGAACACCCCACTTCCCAGAACAAAGGCTCATGTAACTTATATGCATGTAAAGGCTATTTTTTTTTTGTAAACCTGTAAGAAGCACACCCATAGGAAAAGCTAGAGGGAGCATAAGGAAGGTACCATATCCATCCAGCACAGATACACAGAGCATACAGAACGTTCAGAACATTTCTTCTCCTAGCTGGAAGCAGCCTTAATGGCCTTGTACTTTTGGCTGAACACTGGGAATAGGAATGTTATCAGCCCTGCCGATAACCATGTCCTGCTGAGTCCTGCAGCATCACCTTCCTGTTCAGAAACAATAAGGGACCACGCAATTCCCCAGCTCTGGAAACACAGAGCAGTAATTGGGGCAGTCGCAATCAGGCTGCTCTTTGCCCTGAAAAGACAAAGGACACCAGCAGTAGGTCATCTATGCATGAGTTAAGCCATGTTGCTTGGGATACTGAAGGGCTGGTGCAAAAATTATGGGCACTGAGCAGCTGTGGGGAACTCAGCTCCATGGAGATGGAAAGGGTACAAAATCCTGCTCAGTCTCCTGTGCACACACAATTTCACACTGTTCTTGGCACATCCTCTGTGAATATCCCATAGAAGCACCATGGCCTATGTCTCCTATAAAATGCTGCTCAGCTGGCATGAGGACAGCACACTGTAGCCCCTTGTTACATATATTTACTTGCACAAACAGTTTTCATTTTTCAGTGATTTAAAAAAGAGCTGCCAATGCTTATTCATTCACTAGAAAAGACTCGCTGATCTTTTGACAGGTATGGCAGAAGTTATTTTTCATCATGGCATGAATAGTTTGTTTTGTTTTACAAAAAAGCACTTCACACCAAAGCACAGCCAGGAATTATCATTCTTTTGCTTGTACAGGTGCGCCTTCTGAATTGGGCACGCAGCCTCAGCCAGCCTCCTAATGGAATGATGACACTAACGCTGCAACAATAGAAAGGCCTCCAGGGATGCTGGCTGCAGAGCAGAGGTGCAGGTAGGAATGTGTTTCTTAAGAGTTTTACAGCTCCAAGCATTCTGTGAAGCTGACACCGCTTCCTACTACACAAATAAACAGTGGGTACAGTAAGGTGTATCTGATAGTGGGATTTAAAACCTCAGCATTTTGTGTGGAGAAGAGCTCACAAGAAGTCACTTTTCAATGCAGGCTCAAGATTAGGTCTTCAGCTTGTGTCCTGTATCACTGATTTTTTTTTTTTTTTTTTTAATCTGTCCATCTGTATACCTATTGATTTATTGAGGAAGGGATCTGGACTCCACATACAAACTGTGTGTATGTACATCTGTGTTTCAGCAAGGTCCTGTGAAAGATGGAGTCATGGCAAAACTGTTTATTGCAATGTGTGAATGAAAGAGCTGGAGTGCAAATGGCTCTGTCAGTGGCAGGAGTGATGAAGCCTGATTTCCTGCAGGGTTAATGCTCCAGGCTGAGACCCTGTGCAGATTTGCCGCTGTCTAGCAAATGCTGAGGATAACACTGTGTTGTGTGAGTGGGATCAGTAAGGTCTCTCTTTTCTGCTCGAGAGCCTAGTTTAATAAAACCAGCAGGAACTGGCAAGTTAGGAGAAGGGAACCATCCTGCTAAATTTGTATGGCTAGAGTGTTTAGTACTGCTAGGAAGAGCCAAGTGGCACCAATATCACATGCCTCACTTGTTTAGTGAAATAAATCTGCTTTAACATCACAGACAGATGAAAGTAATAATCAAGGTGAAAGTCCCTGTGAGAGCAACTGAAACATCACAGTTCACTGCTGATCTAAATGTCTGGGCTCATTTCTTGGTTGCTCTTTCTGCTTATGTTCCTGTAGAGCTGGGGGCTCTGACTGGTGCTCAAGCTGATTGTTGTGCTGTAATGCTTCTGTAATGGATTATTATTCATGTCTTCAGCACACTCAGCAGCCTGATTACAAAGGTACCTCTAATTCAGGGTAACCATGTAGCCCATTGACTTGCTCAGAACCACAGACATGCTTGAACTGCAGACTTGTTTAAAGCAACTTGCAGACATGCAACCTGAAATAGAAAGTATTCACTAGAAGTACATGGGTCATGTCCATTCAAGTTTCAAAAACACTGCACAGGAAAGCTTGGAGCTAGTTCACACTCTCCAGTGAAAATAAAGATTCATGCTTCTAGAATGAATCTTTATTCTAGCATCTAATATCTTTGCAGAACACCCTGTACGTTTGAATGCATGGAAAACCATTTATCTACCACACATTTCAGATGTAGATTGGTGACAGATCGAAGTTGCCTTTTACTGATATGAATCAGTTCATGTACTGCTTATTTTACACACCCTTGCTGTCTGGGGGACATTTTGTTTAGTTTCAGTGACTAGAGATTTCTAGTTTTAAAGTACTCTAGGACTTCCCATCTGAAACGTGGATTTCGTTTGCAGCTTCTACATTGCATTTCTACCAACAAATGAGGCTAGAGCACATTAATCATATCAAATAGCAATTTGATTTTCTGTGCTTTTAATTCTATTTCCAGCAACCTTTTCAGCAGTAAATGCCATCAGCTGTGATATTATGTGTCTCATGCCATTCAGCTATCTTCCTGCAGAAGAGAGGTACCAAGAGGTAAGTCAATGTCTTCGTTTCATGCTAGAAAGCTCTGTGAGTAAGAAATACTTGTTCAATACGTATTCATCTAGTTATTGCATTTTGCTCCATTTTCTTAATCCTTAAAGTCCTCACATCCTTGGTGATTCTATGATTCTATGATGATTTTATTGGTGTTGGACAAATGCCATTCTAGTTGTGTACTGAAAGCATGATTGGAGAGGAGGTTGCTCACAATAGTTTGTGGAAGAATGATTTGAAAGATTAGAAAAAAAAGAAAGACAATTAATCATCACTTCAGTGTATCATTGAAGTGCTGCCTTGAGGTGATTGTCAGATGTCTGCAACTAAGAGATTCATGATACTAAAATGTTATGATCTGAAACATGCAGCAGATCTTACTGCTAACAGGGTATGGATGTTTTCAAGGTAGCACCAGTGTAATGGCATCATCTTGTTGAAGCCCAGAGGTTGTAAGCAACATAATGACTGCTTTTCTGCATCATCTTGAGCTTGGTTCAGTTCAAAAGCATCAAGTATGATTTTTCTCATATGACTTCTATCTTGAGGACCCAAACAAGGTATCCACTATGTTGTGGAAACCCTTGTCTTCTCTACAAGTTCCACACATTAATATTTTAAATTCAATTACATAGGTCATTGGATTTCCTGTTTTAATTGCTACAAGGATGTTGACAGTGTTTGTGCTCCTTATAATCATCCAGAATTATGAAGCCAAAATCACCAAGGCAAATTCTCTATTGGCACCATTTATTCCCACATCAGTCCTCAGTAGGGAGAAGGTTCTCAGGTGGTCTGAAGTGTGTCAGCAGTTGTATCACTCTGTGGAGCTTTGAAGAAATTCACTGCTTTTGGGGTTCATTGTTGCAATTGATATCCAGAAACGTTTTGAGAAAAACTGTTTGCTCAAAAAGCAGTCTTTGGCATTTTGCCTGTGCTTTTTTACAGAGACAGATGTACAATGTTCGAACTATGCTTATATTCCCAATGGTAATAAATTCCCAAGAAGAATATGTTGATACGATGGAAGCAATGCAGATTTCATGAAATATGAATATGAAATATATATATATTCATACAAGGAGAAAAATTAGTATAATGTTCATTAATACTTAATGTATAACTACTGAAACACATTAATAGCTGTTCTCTTGATTCTCTCTCTTGTGAATATATGCTAAGTTTAAGTATGTTTTAGAAGGGTCTATAGTAGCAAAACTCCTTCAGCACAAATTCAAAGCTATTTTTAGTAGAGCAGTTGAAGAATTTCCTGTGGCTGAAAGGGACCTGAAGTTTTTACAATACAAGTTTGAGGGCCTACGTGTGAGTTATTCAAAAGTGTCTGAGTGATTTTGGATTACAGACTCATTGAAAGTCACTGGAAATTTTGTTCCTAAAATGCTTTGGCACTTTTCAAAATCCTGTCATAAATCTCTAGGTTTAAAATTAAGCTGTAACGTGTACTTTGCAAGAATGAGATTATGGTGCCCACAGTTGTATTCTCTTAAGTCTACCCAGTGAATGTGTTTAAAGATGCTTTTTTAAATTACTGGTCTTGGAAGCTCATGTAGAAACCTGAAAACCAGCAAGAGTTTGTTTTGGCTCAGTCACCATTAAAAAAGTACATATATAAGAACGTAATGGGTTTTTTTTTTTTTGGTACACACACCAATCTATGGTGGGCTCAACACAGCACCTTCGTGTCTCCCTTAGCACAACAGAATGAGCAGAAGGAAAAATCTGTGAAAATAGATACAAGTACATCTACATGAAAGAACAGATACAGTTAGCTGAAGTATCATTTTTAGGAATGATCTTTCAGATAGGACACATTTTTTTCATGCAGTCTCTGAACTACTTGGGAATTCAGAATTTCTTGCTCACTTAGAATTTAAACTTTCATGACTTATGTGGATTCTTTGCTTTTTGTTTGCTGTGTTGGGATATTTCAATTAAAATCTTTAAAAATACATCATGCATGTAAGAAGTTCATCTGCAAGTTTTCCTTTTAAAGGATCTCAACCTTGGAAGTTTCTTACTTTTGAACTTCCTGAACAGTCAGATACGTCACTTCATTCCACTGTGATGTATAGAAAATATGACTTGTTTAAAACCTCCTTGAATGGGGAATTACTTTTCTGCACTACATGTACAATTACATATTACATATTACGCATGTAAGCTATGTTTTTAGCAAATTCAGTACAACCTATGGTGCACTTTAAGACCTTTGATTGTAGAAAGTGGTAAAAAAAATAAGTATCCCTTTCTATTTAAGTACAACAATTTTGAATAGAAAAGGGAAAGAAAAAGACAACAGAGGCGTGAAATGGCTACCACTGAAATTAACTGAGTAGGGGGCTTTTCTGTTTAGGAAAGATACAGCAATGCAGAGGTTCTAGAGGTCTGAAGAATTATAAGTGAGTTGAAAAATGTAAGAGAATAATCATTTACGAAGCTGAAAACTTATAACAAGCAAAGTGTACATTTCATATAGGATATAATTAACTGTCAGACTCAATGCTGCATGACATTACAGTGGTCAAAAGTGTAAGACAGCTCATAATGTGATTACAGCTGCTCACTCACGGCCAGGCTGTGGAAGAGCCATCTTTTGTTACATTAATGGTGTTTCAGTAAATGTTAATTATGCAAAATGTTTCATTCCAAGAAAAAGAAAGATTAGACTTCCAAGACAGTGCATAAAATAAGACCTTATTTATATCACATGAAGGTCCTTAGGATTTCTCGCTCAGTTTAGGTTCCCAGATATTAGCCTGAACGAGTGCACGTATACATTCGCAGTGAACGTACAGTTAATACAAAGTCTGGATACAATGGATTTACTGAATTTACCGAACAGCCCGTGTTAGATATATCAGACATTTTCCCGATGTTTTACAGTGCAGGATAATTTTGCTATACAGAGTTGGCTGACCTCAGCATCTGTAGCTACCATTTGCCAGGGATTTTGAATTTTTATGCAGATATTGGGCTGACCAGTCATTCAAAACCAGGACAAGGGCATGAATTTCTCTTTCACATTAGACAGAACAGCTGAAAACCAGGGATCATATTTGGCTCTATCACAGAATCACAGAATCACAGAATGGCCAGGGTTGGAAGGGACCTCAAGGATCATGAATCTCCAACCCCCTGCCACATGCAGGGCACCAAGCCTCCCCCTTAAATGCTAGACCAGGCTGCCCAGGGCCCCATCCAATCTATGTCTTGACATTTCTCTATGTCCTGACATTTCTGAGGCAGTCAAGGCAGACCTCTCATCTTACTTCTTCCACCTAACAATCTTCACGGAAATAGCATTTTAAATTAACACATGGCTTTTAGGCATGGTGCTTAGATGGTAATACTGATACTACAGGCTCCTCAATTTTGATTTCTCATTAGGGAAATTACCAGTCTCTTCTTCTTCACCTCTCAGGCTTCTGGTGAAACTTATTTGATACTTATAAAACGCTGAACATGTAACTGATAAAACAAAATTCATTGTAGTTTATTAACACTGATCAAAAAGTAGCTTTGAGAAACACCTTTTGAACATCTGTAAGTTTCTGTTGTGACCTTGAGGAGCACTGAGAGGATCCAAATTCCTGTACATCCTTAGTAGTTGGGGCACAGCAGTCATCTCTGTGATCTTAACTTGAAGAACTTTTTTTTTGCTACTGTGTAGGGACTGAAATTAGATGGAAATTCATCCTTTCTTTATTGGTGAAATGAAGAAAGTTGAAAGTTTATAAGTGAACAAAGCTGGCATCACTTTCAGCATCTCGCAGATGAGTTTGTAACAGTGTTCCATCCAAGGATCAGGAAGTCTGTTGATCAAAATTACTTTTTTCTTCTTCTTCTTTCTTTTTCCCCCCAGAGATCATAGGTGAACTTCTTTATTCTAGTAGTTTTTACAGGCTACAGAAGTATTGTGACTCTTTTCTTGAAGCCCTAGGATCATATTATGCATCATCTTCCTTAATGGATGTATATTTTAACTCATTAGAGTCAGCAGTTCAGTACATTTAAGACAAGTCTTCCTGAGACTACTCTACTTTTCACTTGTGTGGGAAACGTCTTAAAAATGTGCTTGACAAATGCCTATTTTGAATGAAGTCTAGTCATCGTAGATCATTATAATTCATTTTGGATCAAGCGTGACTTTCCCACATGGAAAATCATGACTACAACATGGCTGGATTCATCTGCCATGCAGACAGGTTTAACTTGAATGTGAGCTCTCTTACTTGAAGTGAATTAATACAATTGTGTGGTTATGAAAGGAAGGTCATTTTGCTAGTTACTTGTGCAATTGCTGACGTTGTGAGCTACAGCTACTCCTACATGAGCCATGCTTTAATACATACGTAATTTACACTACAGTGGTTTTCATTGAGAAGATGGAAATAATATGAGATGTTACCTTTTCTCCTTGGTTTGTGAACTTTAGGCAGTGCTTTTTTTTCTTCCACTAGACTCTATAATTGATTTATATATTCCTATTTCTTCACATCCAGACACAGAGCTTATGAATGGATATACAGAAGGTAGGTGCACTCTGCATGTTTCTCCTTCCAGGCAAAAGATTTCCTTCTGACCTCTCAGTCATACTCAAACAGAGTTTAAATTTTGCCTGTTGAGTACATCTGCAAGGGACTTAAGGTGCGTAATCTGCCTGGCATTAGGTCATCTTATGTTTTAAAGCACTTGGATTTTAACGTTTTGGCTCAGAAGAACGATTTTGATCCCTACACATTTTATAACAAACTTCAAATATGGTTTAGGGAAAATTAAAATGTTACCCATATATGGAAGAAACTCGTCGGTCTAAGAGCACTTTCTAGATGGCTGCTTTGCAGTGTCCTGGGAAAAGAGCTGGGAGTAGTTCACTTTATAGCTGAAGTGAAAAATGTGTTTTTTGGGTAATGTGAATAACCCACTGAAAATGTGATCAAATATTTCCTCCTACAATATTACATTTTAGTTTATTTCCCAATTCCTGACAGATATTTAGATCATAATGGCTGTCTTACAGGAAACTAGGTGGGTGGATCAAAATTAAATTGATTTTTTTTTCAGACAGGAAATCAGGTAACATAGTTTAATACCATTTATGGTGTATTTTTGTTTTATAGAATATAATAATTTTTAAGAAAGAAAACATTTTTAAAATCTCTTCTTTTAAACTCAGAATATCTTCCTTATGCTTTGTTAAATTAATATCTTCTCACTTTCATTTTTGGTTTGTATATTCTTATTTAAATGAAATAATTTTATTTTACAAATAATTCTCATTTTTTAAATTTAGTTTGTGACAATAATTAGAAAACAGCCCCTTCTGCTTATGCATATGTGACTGTAATGGTGATGAACCCATAAGTGTTTTGATTGACTGCCTGGGTCAGCCTACCATAGAAAGGTCTTTTTGAATTGGAGTGTTAACACAAATATTTTGAAGCAATGATCTGAATTATATGTAGGAAGGATCTGGCTGAATGTTTGAACCCTTTTGAAGATGTTGGCTTCTGATAGTGCTTGTTGTGTCATGGTACCTGTGTGAATTACAACTTTTTTTTTTTAACAATACTACTGTTGTATGTGCTGTCATTTATTAAGTTATACTTATTCACCGCGTTTACTTTGTTGAATTCTTTCTCTCCCCAAAATAAATAAATGCCTCATGCAGTCCAGAGTTCCGAACTCTGCAAAGATGATTTTAGTCACATAAAGTAATTATCATGATTAGATGTCTTTCTTCAAAAATTACGCTCTATAGCTAAGCTTTAGATCAGAAGCAATCTTCACTGAAATTGAATTTAAAATGGTGCCTTTTCCTTAACAGAGATGTTAACACATCAGATCCATACAAATACTAATGGCACCGATAAGAAAAAAAATCAGGAACAATACAATTTCATTGTGGGACAAATTGAAGTCGTTATCGGTAGAGCTGTTTAAATAACACACATTGGGAGTGCTGCTTTTTAATCTGTTTGTAGACTTTAGTGTTTGTACTGTGCCCATCAGAACAGGGTAAAAAGCGTCTCCAGGGTATGTAAGTGCCTAAAAGCATTTAAGATCCAAACTCAGGAAATGAAAGACCAACCCCCCCCACTGTGATGGAGCCACTTATTTCAGTATGATTTTCTCCAGAAACTACCTGCAACGTGAATAATAAGCCTATGGAAATCAAGGTATTGACACTTCTCAAATATGCTGCAGAAGAGATTTATTTTGCCTTTTTACAGGGGCTGGTGTGGTCTGAGTGTCCCCTGGCCCCAGCAGTCTGATGCAGGGGGCTTGCACAGGGTGAAAGGCATCATCCCGAAGGCAGTGTTGATCTATGGGGTAAATTCCAGGCCTAACATTTACACTTTTCACTCCATCTTGCCCAGAAGATTGGTTAATCCTGTATATTCTTAAACCTGAAGTTTTTCTCATAGGGAACAGAAGTAATATTTTTGAGCTAAGAAGCCATGGGAATTTCATCTGGTTGTCTTATTTTATGCACATATTCAACCAATAGTAAATAAGAGCTATTCACCATGTAAAACAAATTTAAGAAAGCTCCTCCACCTTCTTTCACTACTCCCAGTAATTAACTTCCATCATCTAACATTAGTTGCGACTGAGTGATCAACACTCACTGTCTGTTATGATGATATTTACTCAGTGTTGGTAAACATTACATTTTATAAATTTTATTCAGTTTCGTCTTGGAGGATTCTGGCACAAAATACTGCAACAAACAAAAACTGGGCTTTCATAAGCTATGGCTGTTGCATCCAAACTTCTCATTATACCTGGCAGAAACTTGGCATAACCTAACCCAGGAAGGCTTTATTGTAGCATTAGGCAAGCTCTGAAATAGTTTGTGGCAGGATGGCTTGAGCCCGTTGTCTGGGTGCAATCAGAAAATGAATGGATACTTCACAGGGGTGGGCACAGCAGAAAATAATAAAGACACAGATCTTACTTTAAGGTAAAAATAGAAAAACAGGACATCTTTAACATATTAAAAACAACAACAATTTAAGCACTTGCAAACTACCCACTTTCGGATTTTTGTTATTTACATCATGACTACAGTGATTTTTTAATACTGCGTGTGTGGAAGAGGTTTTTTTTTTTTTTTTAATATATAGTTCTTAAAAACTTCTCTTTTGAAACTGCTTGAAAAATTTTCAGATCTTGTTTTTTTGTTTTGTTTTGTTTTGTTTTAAATCCTAAATGCTAGTACCCAATTTTCTTTAGTCTTAGTATAAAAAAATATTTATACGAACACTGCAATATAATATCCTTATTGCATTTCATGCTTCATGAAAAGGCACTCTTTTGTTAATGTCTTCATCTTGTTTCTGCGATGCCTGATGTTATTGCTGTTTTCTGGACACGTTAATGCTGACCGTACTTTTTGTTAGAGCATAGCCAATCCATCTCACTACTTTGGGCACTCAGGCAGGAGGTGCTTGCAGTACACAAGCAAAAGAAGAACACAGGCATGTGTTTATTTTAAAACGTAGACACATCATATCAGGAAGTCACGCACTCCAAAGTGCTTAATGACTGTATACACAGGAACATCATGATATGATTTATTGTTGTGCTATGATTCAGTGAGTTACTTAATGACTTAGAGACAGTGGATGCAGCACTTAATCTAAAAACCTGTAATTTAATTAATGAAAGTCTTGCTCAGTGTTGAACCATAGCATTGTTACCTGGGAACACAAGAAGAGAAGTATTTCGCTGGTTCCAGAATTCGTACTCAGATGAGAATGATATGTGAACCTGTATTCCTCTGGTAAACCTTCTCCAAATAAACAAATTGGATTGCAAATGGATTTTAGTCGTTATCTAGAGGAAAAAGAGAGATTCATGGACTACAGAAAGTAAACTTAGTTCTATTCTCACATGTACTAGGCTAAATATACATCTGTGTTAAGAAAACAATAATTTACTTTTAATTCTGAATTTTTATCTGATACATAGCACAAACCAAATAAGTGAAGATAAGGGCATGCAGGTTATTTTTTCTTTTTTTTTTTTTTTTTTTTTTTTCCTTCTTCAGTAAAATGAAAATATGGATTGAAATGCCGTCGTCACTCCAGAACGACGCTGTTAGCAGAGCAATATTTCCCTCTAGTGGCCATCCAAAGGCAATAGCTAAAACGTTCCCGACGAGCAAGGGTCACAATGTTTCAGTAAAACATGCAGTCAGCTCTTCACGCCGGCATGCAGCTAGTTTTGCTCTCTTGATTTCTTGCTTTCTGACACCCACGGTGGGGAAGAGGCCATGAAGGCCCCTCTGCAGACCTTCTGGGGAACATGGGAAGGTCAGCAAGGAGCAGCTGATGCATCATGAATCCAGTTTCTAGTTTTAATTCAAGGCATTTATTTATTTATTTATTTATTTATAATTCTGGACAGGCAATTGAGGATATACTACACCATTTTGGAACATTTATAAACTGCAATATCCATCATATGATAGGAAGCACAGATGAGACAAAGGAAGATGAAAAGCAAGATGGATATTGTGAAAGCGCAGGTCAGGCAGTGAAGCCATCTAAGCCTGATGGAGCTGTGGTGGCAGTAAACTCTATTTGCGATGATGCCATGTGGAACATATTAGAAGTGTTAAGTTCCTAATTAGAGATATTCAGTCTTCAGCATGCTGTGGTGCACAGATGTATGGCTGCTTGGAAAAAAAAAATTGAAGGGAGTTAATACGGGCATAGAGAGTTGATTGAAAACATTTACAAATACCAGACAGCCAGGTCAAGGAGGGGCTGTGCCAAAGTAGGAAGGTTCCTCATGCACTTTATACTTCCCTCCAGTCCTCCATTTCATTTAGACAACTCCCATATTACAAGTCCTGTGTAATACTCAGAATGGTGAGTTTTATCCATTTTATTCATGTTTGACTTCAGGATCTTATGAAGAAAGGTGATCATTTATAAGACTTTTTATTCCTGAGGGGGTCAGAAATAGTTGAAGAAAGTAGAAGAATGTACCTGTTAGCAAAGACACAGATAAATGTTTGCAACATACCTATTTTGATGAGGAGGGTAAGAGCAGGGAATAGATTAAAGGAGAACAGAGGAGGAGGAATGAGATGAAAGGAATCTGTAGATGATGATGAAAAAAGGAGCAAATTGTCTCAAACTTATCAAGCTTGGACATGTTCAACTTTATGATGGATCTACAGTATTTGGCAAATGCACTATGACAGAATTTTAGTAAAGAGAGCATTTCAGTATCTCCATAACTGATATGCAGACATACCTCCAGCTAATAAAATAAATTCAGCAGAATTGAGTGAAGGCTGAGCATATGCAACATGATGTGATAAAAGGAGAAATATCAAATAAATTTTATCAAGCATAGTTTGGAAAATATTTTCAGGCTTTTGTCTCTTAATGAAGTAAGAGTTGGATGAGAATTAACAAGTTAGACTGAACTCCACCTCTTTGTTGTAGACCTTGGCACTGGAAATAATACGTCTGCTCAGGAGACAATATCTCATTAAACTGAATTCTCTCTGGGAAGATATGTAAGTTGTATTGCTTTAAAAACTGAAAATTAACCATGATGAATTACTTCTTAAATATCTGCAGTTCTCACTGAGAGAAGTCCAAACCTCAAAAGCTAGTTCCAGATCCTGTCGGGAGTTGGTTTAGCCAATTTCAGAGCTAAGCCAGGTGAGGCCTCTGCAAAGTTCTCCAGTGGATCCACGCTTTACTGGAGTTTCAGTGGATTTCAATCCAAAGTTTTAAGTCAGGACATAAACATAGAATGTATTTGCAGTCTGTCATGTGAGAGAGCAGATAACCATATGATTTTGTGACTTAGTGATGTATGCTGACACTTTTATATACTTTCTCTTAGCCACTGTAATTAAAAGCTACCTTCTGTTAAATGCTGCTATACACTTGTTTCATAGACCATTGGCTGATCTCAGGCTCCAAGACTGTTATTTTTGTCTATTCCTCATACTCAAATATAAGACCCTATAAATCTGTCTTCTTTAATATAGCTAGAACTTGTGCTTAGAGCTGTGTGCACTTTTCCATATTTCTGAACAGCACTATGATGTGGCTGAGGTTATGAGATTAACTGCTCATCATTTTGACAAGCACTGACACAGGCTTGGCCTGCTCCCCGTCAGCACTGGAAAATCTGTATTGTTTGAGGGGCTTATCATGGTATCCTGCAATCATCAAAGCAAATATTTGGCTTGTAGACAGTGGTGCTGATTCTATTTGTTGCCAGCCTATGCTGGATGTACTGGGAATCTTAGTGCTTTTTGTTTGTTTTCTTTTCTTATTCTTTCTCTCTTTATTATTTTTTTTCCCCTCTCCTCTTTTTGTCTTTCCTTTTGGGATTTGAATCTGTAACCCTGGAGTCATTAAAAGTGTTCACAATGTGTCTTCAGTTGAAACCTGCTCAGGAAAGACTGAACATACTGAAACATCTTAAGAATATGGTACCAATTTTTCAAACTGTTGGAAGTATATTCATAATTGCCCACTTTAAGATGACTATCAGGTTTGCTTATCTCAGAAATGAGAATGTTGCTATCCCTGTAAAGGTAGTGCCTTTGAACTTGTTTGTTCATTGTTTGCAGTAGTCAAAAATCCAGATACTAACGAACCCTTCATGGATTTCTCTCCCCTTTGATAACTGATATACTTTTTTTTTTTTTTTTTTTTTTTTTTAACAGATTTTCCATGTTGATTTCTGCCACAGACACTAAGTTCTCTTGTAAGTTCTTCAAGGGCTCTGTTCCCTTTTAGATCTGCAAGACAAAAGACGATACCATGTATATCTAGTGCTGGAAAAACAAAGTGAAAGAATGTAGAAATGTGTGACCATCTGGCTGCTTGTCCACTTGAACACAGGCTATAAGGGTCACTGAGACCCCTCGGAGTGCTATTGATACTGGACTCTGACAGGAAGCACTTTATCTGGTCCCCACAGTATAGAGACAAATGCACTCAGAGGTGCGTTACATCTTCAAATGCCAGACATGGTGACAAACCAAAGGAAACTTCTGGATGTTCTCAAATGCTCTTCTCCTTCCTACTAGGCTGAATGGTTCCTAGTTCTTTCTGATAATACATGGCTTGGGGAAATAAGTACCTTTCAGAGGCTTTCTCCTTGCCTCACCAGCATCCCTGTTGGTGTAAAAGGCAAGTTAAAGTACCACATGGGGGAATAATTTATTAAAAATTTTGAAGTCATGGTAAAGTTTGTAAAATGTGAGCAGAGCAAGGACAATCTGACTGGGGGAAAGAGAGATGGAAGGGGATAGTGCAGCCATGCATGTGCAAATCTCACACTTGACGTGGGCCATTGGTACCTTTGCTTGCGCTTAACAGAGCTGCAGGAGTATTTTAAAGATCTTTACCTCCTACTAGAAAAAAAAAATCCATGTTACTTTATGATAGTGCATTTAATGGCAAGTTCTCAAAGAGAAGGTATTTTAAATGCATAATTCTTATCATTTTAAGCATGATTATTTTGGAAGACCTTTAGAGGAGGGGCAAATGAAACTCAAATCCTCTCAAACATGACAGGATTTTGAACTTTTAAAAATCTCCTTAGATGAGCGCTGCTGCAACATGAGGCAAGAGAGGAAATCCACAGTAATACTTCGTCTTCTACTGAGTCTTATGAGATGGGTTTGTCAATAACATGTCAGACAGGCTGAAGGTTTCATGTATGCTCTTGAATAAACATGTATCTCAGAAGCTAAATAAAACATCAACACTCTAGAGAGGCACCAAAGGCAAAGCACAGCACAGACTTTACAATTAAAATAGATAGATTAAGCTACTAACTTAGCATATTGGCTTTACATTTTTGTAGGCATCCAACCATTATCATGGCTTGCATAGAACCTTAATCTGGATAGTGCAAAGCAAAGAAATGGAGTTCTGCAATGCTAACCTACACCCCAACTAGAGGTTTACCTCCAGATCAGATGGGAGGGATTGGAGGAGCCCAGTGACCTCCTTCCTGTGAAGTGGTCCAGAAGCTCCTTTGCAAAGGATAGGTGATTTGCATTGTGTGATGCTGAGTATATGATGATTTTTAGTCTGTGATACATATGATCAGGAAGCTTCAACACCCTTGATCTAGAATATAAAGAAAAGCAAAGAAACAAAGACAACTGATTTTAAATGAATGCACTAATGCTGGTAAACTCGATATCCTTATTTTTCATAATGAAATAATTAACCAGTAGATAAAGCAGAAGAAGCAGAGAGAGTCTGGATAGATGAAAAAGACTGATAACCAAAGCATACTACACTGGAAAGCAGTTTAAAGTTACTGCTATACAAATAGAAAGGGAAAAATAATATCGACTGCATAGGGGAAGAGGCATCCTTGTTTCAAGGTGTACATAGTTGTGGAAATTGTGGAACCAAACTACGACGTAAAATTGCAGTTCTGCAGTTGTTTTTTAAATATAAATGGGGAAAAGGTACATCAGCAAGGACTGAAGGTAAATTCTTTTGAAGATTTTTTTTTTCACTGTGTATTTTTTGTTAGAAATACACCAAGTTATCTCCTATTAAAATTAGTTTTAATGTGAAAGATTATGTTCACCAAGTATTTTAAGATCTTATTTTTAAATCATTCCACCAATAGTGCCAAAAGAAACAAATGTTTTTCTTTTTCTTTTCCTTTTTCTTCCCCTCTTACCTAAGAGTTAATGCCATTCAACAAATGTAGTCAATTTTCAATAGTAGTATATATAAATTCATGTGAATGCTCTAAAATGTTGATTTTCTTGTATAGTTCATTTATTGGCTCATAGTTAAATTGTAATTCTAATAGTTAAATTGTAGGAATTGTGTTCTTATGAACAAACATGTTGCAACTTTTCAAGAATTAAAAATTTTATCATGAACTGCACCTCTAAGGCCTAAGTGCACAATCTAGTAGTTTTGCAGGCAAAATATTCAGATGCAATTTAAGGTTGCTCTTTTTAAAAAACTTTATTGTCCATATGTTATTACAGTAAATCGCATATGTTCAGTGTTACAGAATGGCTTGAGCTTCTCTCCCTGGTTTCTCGGCAGTAACTACCAAGCAGATACTTGAAAGTTAACTTGCAAAAGAACTTAGAAGCAAAATTGTACAAATGTACCAGAGTTCTTGTATTTGATTGAAAAATGGATAATAGAAAGAAAAGAATATTGTGTAAAAACAATGTTGCTTCTGTGGTAAGTGGTGTTCTTTTATGATTTCCAGCCAGCTTAGTGATTTGTTGAGACAAACTTCTCTGACACAGGTGATCCTAGATCCCAACCATCTCTTGTTAAAAAGGCATAAAAAGAGATTAGCATACAGCCAGCAGGGCTCGTGCAGTGGATTCTCCTGGCTCATCTTGAAGTGCTCCAGTGAGGTCTGGCTTGTTTTGCACTGTTCAGGATCATTTCTTTTGCCACTCATGGAAGTCTCAATGATTTAAAAATAATAATAGCACAAATAGAACACATGACCTCTAACCCTTTCCTCTTTGATTAAGTCTCATTTTATAACAAAACTATGACTAATGTCTCTTCCTTTGCCTTCAATAAACTATCATATAATCTGTCTATTATTCTTAATATCCTCTTGCCCCAATAAGACATTTGTGTTTTGTTTGGATTCCCCTGAATGGGGTGAATATTATATCTATAACCTACTGGAAAGCATTTCTTCTTAGACATATTGGCAGGCCTAATTTTGTTTTTACAGGTGTTTGTACTTGGAAAGGGGTTAGCCACAGTCTTGAAGGCTCTACCGCACTGGTACATCACAGGAGCACAGTGTGCTGTGGGTCCTTGAGCTGTTAACGGGAGGCAGGGAGGGAAAGTTAAATTAATCATTTATGCTTTATTTATACTTTCTCCTACTTGTGGAACTGGACAAGCGGATGCCAGTTTTCCTCAGCTAAAGGCTGTCTGTGTGACATGATGTTTGATATCTAGCAAAGCATAATTTATGCAATTTGCATTATAAATCAAAAAGAACAGGAATTGCTGCAGTGCTTCAGTTCTCTTTGTCAGCTGCACAACCTAACTATAACCCCAAAACTTGTCTTGAGAAATTTTGCTTTGAATTATTCTCAAATTCTGTTGCTCTTCTTATTTTTGTTAAGATTTCTCTTTTCATTCTTTATGAAAACTCAGTCATGACTCAATTTAGTAGATTCTTTTTGGTTTCAATCGAGGAACCTTCTTCTGGAGTGAGTGATGCTTAACTACTTGATCCAAGCTAGCAAGCAAGAGGAGACAAATTTTTCTTGCTTATTTCTTAATTTTATTATAGGGTTTAAAAAATTTCAAACAAAATAATTTCAAGATCTGTATTATCCTAGCTTAAAGAAATTGCCTATATTAAACATTTTATTTATTACTATTTTTTAACGAACCATAGTCTTTTCAAGAATATGCTGAAATTCGATTGAAGGCAATAGGCTCATATTTTGCTGAACTGGATGTGTTTGTCTGTATTGTCAT
This sequence comes from Chrysolophus pictus, assembly GCA_037305975.1. Lineage (NCBI taxonomy): Eukaryota > Metazoa > Chordata > Aves > Galliformes > Phasianidae > Chrysolophus > Chrysolophus pictus. The sequence continues at coordinate 13,586,629 of CM074579.1, read as the reverse complement.
CCCAGCATGATATTACCACCTGAAAACTCCATGCTGAGGTGAGCTTAGCTTACAAATAACCTCATCATGTCCAAGGGATTCATGAAAACTAATGGGTCAGCAAAGTATCAGTCAGCTTTCCTCAGTCAAATTGCGGAAAGAACTGCCCCAGAAATGCACACATGGAGCAGAAAGAAAGCATTGACAAGCTGAGGTAGCAGTGGCCTCAGCTTCAACATTATCTTCAGGAAAGAAATGTTTACATATCTGCTTTTAAATAACTTTTTTTTTTTTCTTTTCTTTTCTTTTTTTTTTCTCACCAGAGACTCCAAAATAAGGAATTTATGTTGTCTTTTACTGGTCACAGTGCAGTCAGCCATAGGGATGTAGCAGACAGGATGAATCCTATGACTGAAGATGACAATTCAAGAAGTCCATTTTCTGATCTCAGATAAGATCAGTGCAAAGAGTGACTGTTCTGCAGAGAAGCAGCACTGAGAATGTAGTGATAACAAAGCCAACAGCATTGAGCACAGGTCACAAAACAGCCGTAGATGTAGAGTTAATGTGGGCCTGTCTTTGCTTGCTAGTAGCACTTTGAACAAGGTAGAAATGGCATGTATTTTTAAGTAAAATCATTACTGTGGCAGGAGTGTAGTTCATTATAATTACTTCATTATTTTGGAAAGTTCTGCCCTTTCTTTTGACATAGTAGCTATTTCAGATATCAACTTGGACAAAATATTAGATTTGGATATAAATGCTCTTACTTCTTGCAAAGATAAGAAGTGTAGAAAATCTGTGAGTGATTGTATGCTGGAGTTCAATAGCCCAGTGTATTTGCATTCACAGTGACTATGCTCTGATCTAAAACTGAATTGTTGTATCTGCTCAGAAGCTGTTAAGTGCTGAAGTAGCCATGCATGTACCAGTGTGACTTTATGTGCACAGTAAGAGGTGCTGATGCATTGCACCTAAAAGGACTTTGATAGACAAATGAGTTTGTTTCAAGGAGGCTCATGTTGAAGGCTTCTGGAGTTTAGACTTTAGGGGCCAGGCATTACTAAGGAATTCTAGTAGGATAAACATGCAGGCTTTGTTTTATGGATGTATAGGGTAAATTTAATAGTTAAAAAGTAGTTTAACACAGAGAGTGATATGCAGCTCATGGGAATGTGCACTTTGGGTGTAGGATATGCATTGAGTCTATCTGCAAAAGCAGAACATCTGAACAGGCTGTACTATTTTGAAAGGCAGCTTTTCCAGGCTTCTTCACTATGTCTGTCTTATTAGACTAAGAAACTGTCAATGGCAGATACTTATGAGAGATAAGATGGCATAAAAGTATTGCCACCTGCCTGCCTGGAGGTCAATGGAAAATATATAAACATGGATTTGTGCTGCAAAATTATTTCTCAGAATGTCATTGCTTAGTTATTCTGAGACAACTCATGTTTAAGGAAAAGAGGAGACTACATGTCACCAAATATAGTTCTACATGATCTTATTATGAAAAAGAAGTGAACAATGCTAACAAATTTCAGTTTGCCATTAAGAGCAGTTTCTTATAGATAGTGATATAAACTCATGGAATAATATTTCTAGGTAAAAAAAACAGGATATACCAGAATTCCAAACTTTTGAATGAGTGTAAATAAAACCATTGGAGAAAATATTCTAGGCTGCCTATTCACTTTTTTTTTTTGGTCAGCAACAATTTTCTTTACTTCATTTTGTTAAAGATAGAAGTCTGGACACAGATTAACAACCAATAAACCAAATTTTAGGGTTCACAGATGGGGAGCAACACTCTATACTTATAATCATATTTCTTATACTCTGTTCATTTCTCTGCTGTTGTCATGTTTAGAAATGTTGTGTGTACTGAAATGGCTGTATTCATACTCTTAACCAAAAGCATATTCTTTTTCTGAGAAACTCAGTTCTTAATGTTCTCTTTTAATTTCCTTTCAACACATGGAAGTAAATGGTCTCTTAAAATGTTCAAATTCACAGCAAATATTTCTATATAACTCCCTGCTCGCAGATTTTTTTTCTCCTGATATTCAGCTGCTAAGGGCTAAGGCTGCTCAGTGTTTTCTTAAGGTGATACAGGAAACAAGAAATCTCTGTCCATCTTAAAACTGTTTCATCCTCATACTTGGACTTTTTTAGCTAATCTGTAGTGCAGTGGCAGAATTTCACACCATTATGCATATCTCCACTACTACCACCTTACTCATTCTGCAAAGTTGTAGATAAGAGGGCTGAAAAATCAGGGACTACAAAACTCATAGCTATTTTAAAAGCAAACAAACCAGGAACCCAGGGCTCCACTAACATCTGCAACACACATGCAAACTTATTTTTATTCATCTCTGTTGACCTTACTTCCAGTATGCTCATCTGCAACATCATTCCCATTCTTTTTCTGCAGGAGGTCTGTCAGACAAGTATCACCCGTACTTTGCCATCTAACTTTCATGTGTGCAATGTCTTTTCCAATTTTGTGCTCTGCCACAGTCCACCAGCCATTTGCTCTTGAACAACCTTTGGTTTTGGTTTTTAGATTGTGTATTTTATCCACATAACAAAGTGATGAGGCATCCCAGGTATGAATGCTGTTTTGTTTCTAAGACCAAGCTCTTCAACAAACAAGATGCTGTGACTCTGCTCTGCTGTGTGTCAGTCCCTTCTATTGAATGTGGAGATTTGCCATGGAGAAGCAGTCTGTGCTCACGTATTGATACACCACAGACCACAGGGTAACTGTAAGCTGGTGCTTACTGACTGTCAAGTGCTTAAATTTTCAAACAGAAATATTACTCTTTCAATGTAGACTTCTGCTTAGAGGATATATGCAAGTGGTGTTTTTTTATTTTTGTTTTGTTTTGAATTTCTCCTTTATTTTTTATTTAAATAGAAGAAAACAGAGATGCCACTATAATGACCTTAAGCTACAACACGGATTTCTCTCATTTATACTATACAGCATATTATTACATCAGTTGGAAACAGATGGGCATTATCCTTAGAATGGAAATGTTCTGTAGAGAATATCTATAGTTTGAGAGTGTGAGAGTTATGATTATTTTTCCCTCTCTCTTTTCTTTTCTTTTTCCTGAAGTGTCTTCTAGTGAAGTCAGAATTAAGCTAAATTTTGTCTAGCAAAGAGAAGACATTTAACCTCATATGCTTCTCTTTGACAAATATCAAGAAGAAGAGGTGATGAGACCTCTTGAAAAACATTGGCAAGTATCTGATTTAATGGAAAGCATCAGGCAAGCTAAAAGTCGAGGTAGTTATCATCTCTTGTATAATAATCACTGACATGAAGTATTCTCTTGAAATCTACTTGCTTAAGAATAATGCCCAAGATTGAAATGATGGATGCACAATGAAACTATTATATCCAGATGACAAGAAATAAGAACATACTGTGTAAAAGGGCTAGGTGAAGCACCACAATAAAAAGCTTTAAAAAAACAGTTGTGATTTCCTCTTAACTTTGGAACTCTTTGAAAATCACAAAAGAGTGAAGACAATTACAATCTAGAAGTGCGAAGCAACTTTTTTATGCTTCCTTTTATGCCAGGAGCTGCTGAAAAGCAATAGAGCAGCTCCTGTATGAGAAGAGATGAAGGTAAGTCTGTCTATCCCACAGAACAGTCAGTATTTTCATCACTGTCTGATTATTATGAATATTTATTTTAGCACTAGTGATACGCTTGACTCTGCATACAGGCACAAGGATAAAAGAAAAAACTTACATAGCTTACATTTAAAAGGTAGACTTTTAGGACTGTAGGAACCAGAGATATACAGAGAGAATTGAATTATTTGAAATTCTAATTAAATCTCTGAGGCTCTTTGTTGGAGAAAGTATGTTTTTCAGACAGGTCTGAACATGGGATAAGGCTGTTAAAACCTCAGTTCTTGTTGTTACTTGATGTAGTTCACTTCCTGCTATTTCCAGTAGTCTCACATGAAATATAAAATAGAATAGATGTACAGTGTAATTGCTCTGCAGTATAATACATTGTTCATAATAATGTCCCATACTACTTCTTTTAAAAACAACACTCAGCTTAGGGGGTCTAACAAAGCAGAAATTAATTTAGTGTCCTCTCTAAATTTAAACAATATCCACCACTCTCAGCTCGGTATGTCAGAACAATGCCAGATCTGCATATTCTGAAATGTGGAGTGCTATTGTCCCAGTGAAACTAATAGTCACAGTGTGATTTTTCAGTACTTGTAAAGGCTCATGTGCTGGCCAAAACAAACCCACTAACTGAGAACAAGAATCAGCTTTTCAATGTGTAAGAATTGTAATCCATTATATTTAAGACCAAGATAAGGAAAAGATGATTGACCAGAAACTGTGCAGTTAAGGAATCTATCAACATTTCCATTAGGAAGTCTTATTACTGATCTTCAAAAGAATATTGAACACTTCAGTGAAAGAGTAGCTAGTGCATGTGGTCAACAGCTATTTTTACAGCTCCAGTATACATTACCAACCAGTTCTTCCTTTCAAGTAACTACAGTGTGTTGTAGCCTTGTCCTTTATTAAACAAATGCATCTTGTCTCTGCAAGAACAGGGAAAAAAGCCATGAAACCAATGTGGTATGTTTGTTCAATCTCCAATGAAACCATTCCCAACGATGGCATGGGACAATGGGTAATGGTTTTAAAGTGAAAGAAGATAGGTCTACATTGGATATAAAGAAGAAATTTTTCACAATCAAGGTGGTGAGGCATGGGAATGGGTTGTTCAGAGAAGTTGTGGGAACTCTATATAAATAGTATAAATGGCCAGGTTGAATGGGGCCCTGGGCAACCTGGGGAGGTATCCCTGCCCAATGCAGGGTGTTTGGAACTAGGTTACCTTTAGCTCCCTTCCAACACAAATCATTCTATGACGGTATGATTCCATGATTTTACATCAATTAAAAATAATTTGCTACTATTTGAATTCCTGAATGTCAAATCTAATATTGATGGGGGTTTTTGTTTTTTTTTTTTCTTCCTTTTCTTAAGTAACAATAGCAATAGCAGCTGAATTTCTCTGAGGTTTCCTGTTACAAGTGCTTACGTGGAGGAGGTCTGGATCCTGCTGTAGAAGTCCCTGGGGAACAGAATGACTCAAATTTTCAGGCCTCCTCACCTGCCCCTACTCACACATTACAACTTGAGTCATTTTTTTGGAAAAAAAAAAGTAGATGTCTATCACTGCAGACTTATGTCTTACAGCAGGATTTGAAAGCAAAGAAGAATTTCTATAAGAGAATTTGTATCACCTTGGGTAGGATCAACTCCGTAATTTGCAGCCACGTTCAAAAATCTTTCAGCTAAAGACCGATTCCTATTGGCATCAGAGGAGTTGAAAATTAATTATGTCCACAGTGAGAAACTGTAGAACTAGTGGGAAGAAAACCAGTAAAGTTGTTTTCTGAGTGGCCTTTGGGAAAACAGTGGGAAGTTGTTGGTGAGTGGAACTTTTCAAGAATAAAAAGGACACTCAAAATCCCTAATTAACTTTAAAGTGAGTATCCCTGTTAGTGCCACACTTTCCTTTATTAAAATAAAATAAAATAAAATAAAGATCCAAACACTTTGTCAGGTACTTCAGGTACTTGCCACTGATTTTATTAGAACTGAGAAAATTTACAGCATAGACAGATGTGGTTCTTCAGGGAGTTTTTACATCAGGAACACTTTTAATTTGTTGATGGGAATTATTATTTACTTCCTGGAAATAAGAAGTGTATATAAAAGTCTGATAGTTTGATTTCTGCCTGTAATGAGTACAGTGGCCCTGTACAGATTGGCCCAGGGCCAGTTTTTCATACGTTTGGGCTGAGGCTAAACCTCAGCTTGAAAAATTGCCTTGCAAGCACCAGAGTAAGAAGTGATGGGAAATATGTTCTCCTCTCTCCTTGCTTCACCTCCCAGATAGGGCAATGAGGATGTAGCAAAAATATCCAACAGACACTGTATGTAAGAATTTAAAGGTCATGAGAAATCTGTATCTTTCTGCCTCCTTCTTGGCCATGGTAAGCAGTAATTTCCCATGTTATCTTCCTTTTTGGACAGGATATTTTCATTACACGCTAATCTTATATTGCACCGTGGGTCATTCTTGCAGCATGGAAGGAAGATGTTAAGATGTCTCCTCTAACTTGTCTTCATGAGAGCTGGTCCAGTTTGTGCCCAGCTATGAAATCATAGTTTCCCACACTGTAGGGCTAACTCGAAAGAGGCAAAAGTATGTAAGTGCCTTTTGAAATTAAGGAGCCCTTGTTGTGCTGCTAATGTGTTTTCAAACTTTTTGCTGCATGCAGGCATTGTCAATCAGCTTTGACTGTGAAGAATCAGGTTGAAATAGTAGAGTTTTACAATAGTTTTTCAGTGCTGCTCTCAGTGTCAGGTGTTACAGACACTACATCTTGGATCAACTGGGTAGCAGGAAGAAGATGAGATTTTGGAAAATGCTGTTTTGCTTGGATGGGAAAAGCTGAGTTTCCCAATACTGTATTGAAATGTATTATTATAACAATTATACCATTTCAAAGTATCAACCATTTTGGAAATCGTAGCTCAAGTTCTCCAAAACGTTCAAGCGGGAAATGAAATTCTAGCCAAACTTAGCAGTAATCCTCAAGAAGTACCTGACTTTAGTCACAGTGAAAATGTACACCTGGAATCAGAAAATCCTCAAACAGGGCTACAGCTCCATGGGCATGTATGTGTGCACCTGGGGTCTAGATGAATGTGTTTGCTTTTAAATAGTTTTTGCCAATTACAGAAGCCCTGAAATGAAAGCACAGGACTCTAGGGGTATCAAATGCCCATGATACATTATCAAATTAATGACGCGCAATTAATGATGATGGGAGAAAGCTGCTTCAGGCATCCCCGATGGGAATTCTGATAGAATGCCAGAATCTGACAGATATAAATTGACTTTAATAAAAGTCACAACAGGAGAGCTGAGACCTTAATTACCAGCATGCCAATACTCAGTGAGTTTGAAATATTTTGGTCTGAATGCAAGTATTACTGGCTTTACTATTCTTAAAAATTAAAAAAGAAAGAGAAAGCCATTAAAAGCAAAGGTAGAGATTCTGAAAAAAGAAATAGAGGTGAGAATTAGTTCTAACATTCATGTTTATGCATTTATGTACATTTTCTTTAATAAAGGCCTGAAGAAAAAATGGTCTCTTGTGACCAGATTTAAAAGAACTTATGTCTGTTTCTTCTGCTTTAACCTCACTTGCTCAGTTTTGTATCTCTCACAAAATTGCCAGATCAGATATGCCAAACAAACAGCTTCTCACACTTCTATAATTTATTCCAATACTTTTGATCTTAGCTTTGAACATGCCAGGTTAACTTGTATTAAATATTTTCATAGAATCATGGAATGGTTTGGGTTGGAATGGACCATTAAAAAGCATCTGGTTCCATCTCCCCTGCCAAGGGCACGGGCACATTCTACTAGATCAGGTTGCCCAAAGGCCATCCAATCTGGCCTTGAACACTTCCAGGGATATTTTCATTTACTTTTCTCTTATTATCTGTTTGTTCTCAGTTTGTGGCCTCGGTATAGGAAAGGTAGACTTCTAGAGGTATTTGAGAAGCAACTGCCACAAATTAATTCCTAAAAATATGTTATTCTTAACTAACAAAGCCAAGAATCTTTTATACAAAACACTACAAGCAAGGGTTAAAACATTTTTAAGAGAGCTGTTCAGTACTCCATCAGTATGTATGCTAAATGCATCATATATCACCCGGGAAAATGATTTGATCCAAGTTTTCAAGAGTTTCTGTCTTTATTTTTCTTAGATGCAGATATTGTTAAAATTTCAGAGTTGTAGAATCAGAATCTCAGAGTGACTCTAATTCTGGTTTTACAGGGTGGCGTATTGCTTTGAAATCTTTCTATGTCTGGTTGTTTCCCAAATCCCCAGCCCTGGAAGTATAAGAAATTTTATCTCAATATGATGTTTAGTGCTGTGGGACCTTGTTTCCAAGAAAGATATTTTTCTCAGCTAAAAAAAAAAACATAGAAAAATAATAACGATTCTCTTAGAATTAATTGGCCTCAAAAGTGCTTACAGAACAATAGAATGCCCAGTGAGATATGGGAAAATATGAAACTACAAAAGATAGTGGTGAGTTCACTCAGTGCTCTGACCTGCTTCTGAATCAACATTCCAAGAAAAGATGTAAAAGACAATCCTGAGTATAGAAACTATGGTTTAACAACAAACTTCAGACATTATTTTCCACTTTGTCATTTGCAATCTATACATGTAATTAAGCATTTATGCATAATCAGTTAAAAGGTTTGTGTACATAATTCATATTAGCTATTCATTGTATGTATATGAACACAGAAAGATATTGCTAAAGTGGCAAGTATCAGAATCAGAATTCATTACAAACAATGCTCATTGTTTAGCAATTAACAGTGTGAACTCCTTTTGCATTCACTAAGGTATCTCTGAACACCTTTATAAAAGTTCCCAATCAAAAAGGCCTTATACTGCCTGTTATATATTTTGAAAGATGTAGTCCCTTAAATGTTTGCCATGTACCGAATCTTGTTAGAGACTGTGTTAGTGCCAAGAGTACAAATCTGTGATTGAATTTTCTTTTCCTAGCTAGAATTTTGTATTACTGTATCCAATCTTACTTCCGGTAGTCGTTTTCTCCCACTGATTTAAAAGCTCAAACTCGTCTAAGACAAGTTGCATTAGAGAGATTTTTTTTTTTCCTAGACAGCTCCAGGATTTTCTTGATGAAGAGAAAAGTAAATCTGTATGTCATCAACCCAGAATAGCAATTTAATGAATGGCTTTCCCCAGAGGCAAGGTGCGCACGCTAAAAAATATACAAAGCACCAACCAACCTAGTTCAGATCCCTTTGGGACTTCACAAAGTGTAAAGTGTAAAAGCAAAACAAGGACCCCGCTTGTATCAAAAGGGATCTTGAAATACAGTTTTTAAGAAGGCTTATAAGAGAGAAATTCATCTTTTCCTTTGTTTATACACGTCTTTTCCTCCCAGCACTTTTATTCTGAGAGCAGGTTATACTTGTTATTGACGATGAGATAGATACTCTTTTAGGCTTTTCTTCAGAGGAGCACTGAAAATCAGCCACTGAGATGTTTATTTGAGAGCTGAGGCTGGGGCAGAGAAAATAAACACTGTCAATATGTTTGGTGTTAAGGTGAATGGCATCAGGTCCTCCCAGTTTGACTTGTAAAGTCTCAGCCACAGCGTTCCTGCGTGCTTGTGTTTTAGTAGGCCGCAGACTGGCCTCTAAAAGGAAGGGAAAAGTACACGATGTTTGTACAGCTGAAAACAAGATGAAAAACCGCAGGCCCCCTCTCACACTCCATTAGACCCTAAAGTCCATGGAGTACTGCACTCAACACATAAACACTCAGTTTGTGGAAAACTTTCTCAATGTGTGAAAGCAGGGAACAAAGCCTGGAGTCAGAACAATGAACATCTATGTAAGGAGCGAGCCGTCAGTGAAAACGCAACGGTGATACTCATGTAAACAAATGGTTGACATTGGAGCACATTAATCACAGTAATAACTCCCAATAAGAACTCCTGGGAATGAATCTTGATATTCAGAGAGGACCGTGATGTGCAGTCCGCAGATGATGAAGGCATTATTTTCTTCTCGCTTTTCGTGAACTGAAATAAAAAGTAATGTCTCTGACATACACTTGACCTTGGAACAGGCAACAGCAGGGCCTGAATCTACCTGCACTTTGCTGATAACTCTTCTGCTGCAAGGTTTTGTGAGAGCGTAGTGAGATTAAATAAATAAGTAAAAGATTAAATAAATAAATAAGAACACATGCTTGATGTACAGTGGTATGCTTTGGGCTCTGCTTCAAGCCATCTTCACTCCACTACCATGTACAATAACAAGACAACACTGAACTGTCTCATTACTTTGCAATAGGAAACATAGAATATAGAGAGAATAGTTAAAATCTGGTGTAAAAACCTTTCTGCTCTGTAAAGAACATTCACAGCTTTTGCTCACTGAACTCTCTGGGGATATCTAGCTACAAGTTTCCAGAACCTCAACAGGTTGTGAGTCAGATGTGTGATCAAAATCACAACATTCTAATTTACATTGCACAAAGTGCTGACCTTAAGACAAACAGGAAGGTGACAGATGCAGTGTTTTTCAGGCTTGCAAATGGATGAATGTTCTCAGCAAAATACTTTTTCCTCCCAAATTTAAGAAAAAATTAAAAAAATTATTGCTATTCAAGCATTAGTATTGTTTCAGAACTGACCAGAACTCCTGAGTGCTGCATGTCTGCAAATAACTAAGATCTTATTCTTCCAGCTAGCAAATTTATTTAGCTAAGGAGGATCAGCTGTTTAACTTGAATGGTCAGACTGTGTCAGCAGACAACTTAGTTACGTACAGCCTCTTGTTCAATCACTGCATTTTACCACTACTCTCTCACCCTTTAATCTGGGTATATGAGCTGGAGCTGCAGTGAAGACAGGGTGAAAGGGGCATGACAAACAGAAGAAAATATGCCTAAGCCCTACCAGCTGCTGTGAAGAAAGAGGGGCTGAAGGTTAACAGGAGTAGACAGGGCAGGAAGCAGCCACAGTTGGAAGGAATCTGAGAAAGAGATCCAAGGAAGAGATCCCTTTGAGTTTCAAAATGCCTCTCTATTACCCCATGGGGCTCCATTAATAACAGCATAGCCTCTGATCAATTTGTGAATGAATTAAAGTTGATACAGAGATTGATAATCCCTCTGCATAATTTGTTGATATCTTGAACCAGTTTTTTAAGGGTTTGCAGGATAATTAAACAGGATAATTTAATGAATTGTTTAAGGTTTGGTACTGAAGCCTTCAAAGTGACTCAGGCTCCCAGTGATTATCTCCAAATGCTGGACCTCTAAATATATTCCCTGACCTTCAGAAGTACTGAAACAAACTTCTTCCCATGACTTTAGTAAGCTTTGCAGGGTGCTACCACAACCTCTAAAAATCAAGCTGATTTTCACTGGTGTGTATGTGGGGTAGGAGGATTTAAAGAGCCTGGCTGTAGAAAATCAGATGTACTAGATGTGTTTCTCTGACTCCTTGCAACGATACCCTTGCAGCATTTTTAACTCCCACCAAAAAGGGTGAGTTAACTCTGGTGTAAGCATGATTCCTCAGGTCAACTTGCCTACATCTCTTTCTTCAGTTTCATGTGTCATTAAAATGCACATTTTTTAGATTTTACAACTTTCCATTGCTATGTGCTCAGCTCGGTCTCTCATCAATAATAAACAAACAAAAAATTTTTCATAGAATCCTTAGAGTTGCAAGGGACCTCTGAAGTCCACCTAGTCCAACTCCTCTGCAATGAACAGGGACACCACAGCTAGATCAGGTCACCCAGGGCCTTATCCAGTCTCGCCTCCAGGGTCAGGGCATCAACCACATCACTGGGCAACCTGTTCCAGTGCCTCACCACCCTCAATATAAAAGACAAAGACTTTTTTCTTATTATCTAATCATCCCAGTCAAGAATATGGACAAGATTGAATCAAGATTTGTTTTCTACATCCTGTACAGGCTTTGAGGCTACATGTCCTAAACAGCTTAACACGTTAGGGCACATGGCACAAAATATAAACAAGCATATATTATACAAGCACCATGTTGAGGGCTGCAGCACAGCCCTCACATTATTTCAGATGCACTGAAATGAGATCTGCTTCCTAATCTGGCTGAAAATATCATGTAAACATACGTAGGACCCAGAGAAATCTGAGCGAGCACTGGAGGAATATTGCATCCAGCAAGGTTAGAAGGGACTACTCACGTCACTCAGCTAAAAACTGCTCCCTGGATACTGAGCTACTATGTCAGTTGAAACAGAGATGCTGCAGTGACCACTGCAAGTGGTGCCAGAACCAGTAATGGCCCTTACATCAGTCAAGGTCCAGTGACTTCCCAAAGTCTTCCCAGAGCTGAGTCTGCTCTGGTGTAGAGCTCTGCTTTGTAATCTTAAATATCTGCTTTTATTTCTGGCTTTACTGCAAGTCTAATGATATCAGTTGTTTGGATAACATTGCTGCAGTTGTAATTAATACAGTTTCCAGCCATCAGATTTTCAGAATTTTGAAGTGTGAACATTTAGTGCTTCAAGATGAAAACAACAAATCTGGAGCATATTTATTTTGGCATTTAAATTTTGAAATTCAACAACCCATCTCTCTATTTTGAGATGACTGCAGAAACAATACATTATAGACACAATAAAAAGAAGAATATTCCAAAGTTTTTAAACAGCCTTTTGTGTTTCCTGTTGTTTTTAGTACTTCCGATTCATTAAGTAAAAGACAAATTCTCAGCAAACTCTGAGAGTTCTCCTTAATTTCCTGAGCTAATGAAAGTCTTGAAATAGAAAGAAATGTAGTGCAAATATTATCTGAGATAACATACAGGAATTCACATCTCAACTTATATTTTCACATTTCTCAATTTAAGATATATATTTTTGTTTAAGTTCTTCACAGAAAAAAATTAAAGAAGTGAGTGGCATTTGCTGAATAATGTTTAAACATTTTTGTAACGAACCTCCCTTGCAGTACCCCCTGACAGCATTAAGTCTCTAGCACAGAAATCTTCACATTCTCCAGATGGTAGCATAAATTTTCAGGTCAAGTGATATTAAAAATAGATAATAGCCCAGACCTCATGAGTCTCTACAGAAAGACTAAACAGTCACAATAGGGAATATCATTGTTTTGGTTTTCTTTATGAGGTTTTATGTACTCAGCTGTTTCTTCGCTGTGCTCTCAGTGCAGAGAGACCCTGATCATTCTGAATTCCAGTTCCACCTCACTTCCTACCCTTTATACTTTCTAAGCCCCATGCCACACAAGTCAAGGGAAATATATCCACACAGCTGCACCATCAGCTCCTAATGTGCTCTCCACTGACGCTACTCCTGCTCTGCACTTCAGAGCATTTATAACTGGCAAATGAGTTCTTGAATAACCTGCACTTACGGCTTCTTTAGAGGGATACAGACCACTCTGGGGCATTCTGCTGTTCTGATTAATGGATGAGACTTCTGTAAAAATCTACCGACACTAAACCATTTCAAGCACAGGAAGTTTTGATAGTGTTGTTATTAATAAGATGTATCTTTGTGCATGCGTATTTTGTAGGCAGACAGTAGCTGCCAGATAAAGGCTTGAACTTGTCTTGGATGGTCCCTCAGCAAGTCTATGAGGAACTATTAAAAAATGGAAGAAGCTTCAGAGCTGACTCAAAGGCCCATCAACTATTTCTTCTTTTATGTCTGGTTCTACTTGGGCCAGGTCTTAAATAGACGTCTCTCACATGGCCATGGACATTTGCAGTTCAGAAAAACAGCTTTTCAACCATGAAGGCTGCTTTTCACACCCAAGTGGAAATGACAAATAGCCAAACCATGTGCACAATTTGTATTTACACAGTAGTAATATTTTGGAAGAGAAAGAAGCTTTGTGGATTATCAGTTTCCTCTGTCCTGTAATGCCTTCAATTCACAATTGGTGCTTTTCAATTTTCTTCAAAAGTCAGAAGGTAATGAAGATAACAACCATTGTTCCATAACACCCTCTTTCAGTGGGATAGATATGCCACTCATAGCTTGGTCTTGATGCCTGCTTTATTGTTACTGCCACTGCAGGAGATAAGTACTGCTGGCCAAGACACCAAAACGTGCTCAGGAACTGCAGTGAGGAACTATTTTTAAGAAATAAATAAAGGCTATGCTTGTATTAGCAACTACTGTAGCCCAGTAGGAACAAATCTAGAGGTCAAAGAGGTCTGATATTCATTCTGTCCTCGATACATGGGTTTTATTTCAGCTTTAGTAGAGCTTATGATTCCAAATGCGAGCATTTGGAAGTTTAATTTTGGTCTCAAGGTTTAATTTCATCTGAAAATAATTCAGTTTGTGCATTCTGACATTGTTCCAAAAATGACCCACGTGGTTAAGAGGGAGCCATCAGAGGGCTCTCTTCCAAAACTATTCCCCTGATCAAAATTATTATGTTAATGTAGACAAGGCTGTCAAGTAAAGAATGAAAGCAGAATTCCCTCCTGAAATACTGCCTGTTCAATTTCAATATTGTACACATAACCTTAGGAATATTTAATTTCCAACTTCCAAAGGTGGGCAAGGGAAAGTTCCTGAGCCTTTGGAAGCACAGATGGAGGTACTGAATCGCTTCCATGAGCCGTGTAGTAACGTCAAAACACTCTCAATAAATTGTGCTGCACTTCCTGCCACAGTAATAGATGTATCTCTGTGGAAATGCAGTTGCAGTAATTGTCAATATATAGTCTATAATGTTATCATTGTACACAATGCCACATGCATTGCATTGCCTTGTGTTCTCTTGAATTTAAAGCTATTTGATTTAGTATTTTCCCTTAAATGCTATTTGCTAGGCAGCTTTTCTTTACTCTTAGTTGTTCCATATAGGGATAAAGGTCCCAGGTGTAAGGGCCTGCTCCTAAGCTCATGTTTGTGTTTGCGTCCCTTGTACCTATGCTTGAGATCCTGTTAGACAACACCCAAAGCAGCATGAGGTGCTCCAGGTGTGGCCTCATCAACCCTTTGTAACTGGACACAGTTATCTGTTGAGATCTACGCTCTGTTCTTCTCTATTTACACTTCCCCGTGCTTTGTTTGCCTTCCTAACTACTACCAGACATCAGGTTGCTGTTTTTAAGTGTCTGTCAACAGTTATCACCAAATCCTTCCCCTGATCAGTGTTCTGCAGGTTGTGACTGCAGAACATACTTTTCACTGCTTTTGTCAACGTTCCTCTTGTTTTCTCTGTTTATTTAATAGCATGGTTAATCTCCTCTGTCCATGCCTCCCTTTCATTTCACGTTTGATTCATCTTCCCAGAATAGAAGTAGCCCTTCCCATCTGATGTTTTTGTTATGTGCCCATTTGTATGATCATCTTTTAGGAAAAACAGAGTGAGTTTAGCATTAAAATTCAGTCATAATGATTATTACACAAATAACCTCTACCTTCTTAATACCATTTTGAGTTTATTTTGCATTTTATTCACACCCCCATAGTGAAATATTTCTATGCCTGCTGGTACTATTTTTGCTAGGCAATAAAAAACATGAAATCACCTTTTGCATACTTAGTGCTTTAAGTTATACCTTACTCTTAAGTAATAGGATTAGCAAAGGAAAATAGCTCCAGGTAAGATGTATAAAGGGGAGGAGAAAAGGCATTTGAAAAAAAGGTTTTTATTTGTCTGGTGCTGGGAAAGCAGAACATCTGGTGAAAGCCTCTGTAGCACTGTGAGGTTCTGAGCCCTACTGAAGTTCTCATTACAGCTACTGCTAAATTGTTTAATAATTAAATTTTGCACAGATCTACAGCTCAGAATCATTTTGAATCCACCTCTAAATATCAGAATTGATCAGACGGTAAATGAACTATCTTGAAACTGTTATACTTTCTCTTTAATGTATCAGAAGTTCACTGTGTGCCCAAGAAGCTGCTGGTTAAGCAAGTTTACTAATTAAGGAAAAAAAAAAGCAGATATGCAGTGCAAGATGGACTTCTGAATATGCGTAGAACCCAGTTTTGCCAACTGATTCCTTTATCAGTATTAAGTTCAGCATTTGGAGCAATTTGGCTGTTTTACTGACCAGGCCTTATGTTTTTGTAATCTCCAGTTACTAGATTTTATTGCAATGAAACAGAAATTTGTTTTGCAAAGGGGTTTGACATTTAGTTGTGTATTAAACTGGCACAAAATCTGGAATATTTAACGTTTTCCAGAAACCAGGCTTCTCAAATGTCTTCTTGTTTTGGATTGAAGGTTCTTCAATTGACAAGATGGAAACATTTAATTTTCTTATGGTTTGTGCGGGCTGGAATTTGATCATATGTTATATGACTATGAGGTAAACTAAGAAAAGTAAATGAAAAGTTATTGCAGAATAAAAATTGAAATATTAATTTGCAAAAATATCCTCAAGGCATGCTTTAAAATTGTCAGAAGTGCTGTTTGCCTCAGAATGAAATTCCAGTAAAATAAATCCTTGCAAATGGTTTCTTTCAAAATTGAATATTCTTACAAAAAGGATTTGCATCAGAGCTTTACTAATGAGCTTTAAGTTTTAAATAATATTTATTCATCCTTGACTTCTGAGCCTTATGTAAGGAGGGCAAGTTGGCTTTTGAGGAAGCCCCTAAGCCCCTCTAAACCCAGTGCCCCAGAGCTCTTGCAGAATTATTTCTTTTGATTACGTCTGTATCCAAATGAAAAATGATGACAAGTTGCTTTTCTCTGTGCTTGACAACTTGGTAAAACAGATTGAATACGATAATGAGAAAGACATGCAAGCTAGAATAAACTGGTAGGGAAGGCAGAAGAAACACTCCTATGTGAAAGTTTGTTTGCTACCTTTCCTACCCTCCCACCCCCCTTTTGTGTGAGCCTTTTCCTTTTTGTTTACATGTAGCTCATCTCCCATAATTGAGATCATCTGCTGCTTTCACAGCAATTCTACACTTCTTTTCCAGTCCACTAGGTATCAGAAGAAAAAAAGAAATCAGAATTGCGAAATTCAGACTGCTTAAATGAAAGTCTAAATGCAGATTTAAAAGTTCTCTTACAGCTGAATACTCAAAGATTGGTGAAGAGAAATACAAAAGTTATACACAGCTAAGGAGACACCTGACAGGTACAGCCACACAGAATATTCTATTGCACATTCACAGAAATAACAGATGACCCTCAAGAATGCTTTGAAAATTAGTAAAGGTGAAACCAGTTGTATAAAGACATAATGAATTATTTCAAAAACAGAAATTGTAAGATGAAGAATACAAGAAATCAGTCAGCTAAAAAAAAAAAAATGCCAACAAACCTAAAATCATTCAAAATAATATCCCCAAATCCCAGGGCCAAAAGCAGTGCAGAGGCCTGAGCAGGCTGTGACTCAGGCAGAGGCAGCTGTGACTGCACTTGGCACAAAGTGCTCTGGGGCTCCTCCAGAGTGAGCACTGGGTGTCAAAGTGATTTGAAAATACATATCTGAGGGACTGCAGTTTAACTTGGAACAGTTTCCACTTGGAGCTTCATTTAGTCCAGCCCTGGGTCCTCAATGACTTTTGAAAATGGAGGGTCAAAGAGAAAGATTTAAGAGACTCCAGAGTGCAAACATCAGTTGCAAAAGAGGACAGGAGAAGATTTAGCACACTCACAACACCTGAAATATAGCTGTGCACTGGGGGGTGACCAATCATTTAAACAGTTACTGCCTATTAAATACATGTGCGCGTTTCTCAGTCTGGCTGAACGTTTTAAAAGCCTTGGCTGCCATACCAGGGCTGCTATGAAGCATGTACACCTCCCCTGTAAAGACAGCCAACCACAGGCCGTGTATTATTCTGAATGCACACGACCAAATACATCCAGTTTAAAAAAAAAATAAGCTGTGCTACGAATACCACCTTCAACATATACATAGAAAAAGTTTTCATCTGCTTAATGTTTTGACATGATAGTCTATATTTTGACTCCAGAGCGTGATGACTGTATACCTTTTCAAATGAATTTCATTTTTTTCTGTCAAGGTCCATTATTTTAAGGGTGACAATAACTTGGCTTCAAATGAGGTGAAACCATCACAGTGATAAATGAGTTTCTTGAGGAGGGAGGTTATACCCTGGGAATACACTTTGAAAGACCACACACCTCAGCTTAACCAAGCTTGTTAGCTTTACAACACATTACAAATACTCGTTCTAGTGCATATGGCAGCAAAGAGACCCAAGCACTTGACTTTTGAAAATACAGTGTATGTTGCACAGGGATATTAATCTTGGTTTTCATATTGGCCTTTTCTGTGAGTTTGTACTGTTTAGCCAAAAGCTGCCTTCACTTCCTCCTTGTTCTGGAGATTTTTTTCTTTTCAGATTCAAAAAAGATGAGTCAGGCTTTGACATATAACCACAGCCACAAAGGACAACTTCACATTATTGGTATGAAGTTCATCTTGCAATACAAGAAAAAAAAAAAGAGCCAAATAATATCCAATCTTTATAAGCATTTCCATTATAGGCATCTCTTTAAGAATTAATGAAATAAGCTGGTCACTCTCCCTAGGCACACAATCATCTTGCTAAGTCATTTTTGTATTGTCACCGTGCTGTTGTATGCAG
Source organism: Chrysolophus pictus (assembly GCA_037305975.1). Lineage (NCBI taxonomy): Eukaryota > Metazoa > Chordata > Aves > Galliformes > Phasianidae > Chrysolophus > Chrysolophus pictus. The sequence goes on along the minus strand of CM074579.1, from coordinate 13,568,381 downwards.
CAGAAGAGTAACAGGAAAAACAGCCTGGCATTACCCCTAGATGTGCAGGAGCACAACTGCCATTCACCACAGCACATGTGCACTTTGCTAGCAATTTTACTTCTAATCAGCTGTTTTGCACCTCTAGTAGTAATGGATCAATTAATGTTTGAGAGCTGATTGAGAATACATGATGCTTTATTATATGTGTCACACAGTGACTTTAAATATGTTGATAGGACAATCAGAATGGGTATATACTGAAAGACAGATTTGACTGAGATGCCCAAATCCCTGACATCTTTGATAACCATCTTTCTCCTTCCCTTCTTCACTTACTCCCCATCTAGTTTTGTGGACTAGCAGAGCACCTTCCTGTCTAAGCAGACCTAAATATAATGCAAATGGAATGCACAGGTGTGGTTTTCCAGTGAAACTCATTCTCCTGAGTTGCTCAACAAACTTATTCAAATATTAACCTCATAGGTACTCAATTCTCCATGGTAAATTAAGAGGTTTATTCATGCAGGTGAGCACTGAGTCATAGGAGCTGTGCTGATCTGATCCTATTGGGATTGCTGACTTGAGCTCATGGTGTTATCAACACAGATGTGCCACACCAGCATGCAATGGAGCCACTGTGACAGGCCAGCTCTCACACATGGAGCTGTGAAGCCTGGCCAGGAGCACTGAGAGCCAGGTGGGACTGGGAAGAACTAGGGTCATCTTCTGGATGGCAGAGAACTAGTTGTATTTAGAAGCAGAAGTCATACTGCCAGGGAAAATTTGAAAATGAGGAGGAACAGAACTTCTCACCTCCATAAGTGGAGGATGTCACCAGTTCATAGAATTGTTTGAGTTGGAAGAGGCTTTTAAAGGTCACCTAGTCCAGCCCTCCGGCAGTGAAACCTACAGGTAGATCAGATTGCTCAGAGCCCAAACCAGCCTGACCTTGAATATCTCCCAGGACACTTCCAGGGGTGACTGCAAACCCTCTTCACCACGCAGCTCACCCAAAATCCCTTCTGTGCATTTTGACTACTGTTTGTGAAACTGATGTCCTTACGAGAAGGAAGAGAGATTTGACAAGGCGTGGGACTGAAAGAAACGATCCTCTTGCAGCAGTATGCCTTTCACTACCTGCCCCTCGAACTCCTGGACCCATCACTGCCCCTTGCACCAGGACGCCTCCGGCTGTGCGTCCCGTCGCAGCGCTACTTGGCGGTTTCCCGGCCTGCCCTGCCCCCTTCTGGCGAATGGAACTCTCTTAATTACGTTCGGCCCTACAGAAGCGCTTTTAGGTGGAAATCTCTGCAACTTCTGTCCCTGCTGCTCTCCAGATCAGGCTCCTTGTCTGGGCACAGTGGCATAGCTGACCACTGCTTGCAGGAGATGGGAGACGCTTTTGGGTAGGCAGAAGTGGGAAATCAGAATTAGACCAAACACCCACTTCTTCTACTCAAGCTATATATATATTTAAAAATATAAAAATCTATGCAAGCTTATTTGCTCATGAAAGATGGGGCCTACTAGCAGTAGCATGTGCCAGATACAACACAGGCAGGTGCTGTGCAAACTTCCCACCGCCACTCACTCAATGCCCCTCAGTCCACACTGTGATCTGGGGACTCTTCTGATGGACAGCGCGGTGTTTTTAATGAAGTGCATAAATGCTGGCTGCTGCTTGCCATGCCAGGAGGTGGGAGTGCAGAACACTGAGCCTTTCTGCCCTGTCAGTGGCACTAACCCCAATCAATTAGCACCTGCTTTTCAGGGCCCAGCCTCTCCTGCTGCCCAGACAAACCTACGCAAGTACTTCTGGGCCACTGACACCTGCTAATGGGAGCCCCGTGTGCCACACACAGGCAGCGGGTGAAGCTGGGTGGAGAACAAACTGTAAATCGGGCCCTTATTTTAGCCAGTTCCATCCTACTCTCGCTGAATAACAATTTTTGCATTAGCATGAAGGCTGAGTAGATGGCCGCCAATATTTGGAGTGAAAGTGGTATTCATAACGATGGAGCTTCAACTCCAAAGGAAATGCCACTGTCTCTGCCAGGACATGCCAAGCTCAAAGAGAACACTAAAAGCTAGCGTTAGTCCATCACTGTTCACTCTTGAAATGTGCTTTAAAACTTGGTGGTAGGTGTTTTTTTTTTTTTTTTTTTTTTTTTTTTTTTAAAGAGATGTCACTAATATTGATTGAAAAAATCTCCAGATGTCTTCAGGGTGAGGATTTCCTCAGAGTTAGCTCTCATCTTTGGTGCGACAGCAAGCCCATAACTGCAGCTATACAGGGAGCGCTGACTTCTGGATGGCACAGAGGAAGACTGCTAAGACTGCTTCTGTAGGGCTGTCTGAGTCTGCCACAGTATGCTGAAAACTTGACTTCCTTGGCAGACCTTCACCAGGATGTAGTCTAAACTGGTTCAGCTCTTGCAGGATCAGACCCAGAGGTATCTATGCTTCACACTGCAGCATACCTTCATAATGAAGAAATCCAGTTTGTGTGCTCCAAGATCAATTCATGCTGCAAAGTGCAGTAAAATAGGGACCACCACTGAATCCCCCTCAGAAGTACACTCCTGATCTGAACTAAAGCCTCCTTCAGAATATCTTCAAGAGTGTTAGGATGATTAGATTCCTATATTTAGGGCATGTTTAATATCCCATCTGTGCCTCAGTTTGGTCTGTCTTATGAACAACTTGAGCTTTCTAGTTTAGCATAAAAATGCTTAATGCATTTAATGTGCCCTTTATCCAACCTTTGGTAAAAGTACTGTCACTTCTTCCTCCTTCATTAAGAGGACTTTGCTGTTCTGTCCAACCTTTTCTTCCTCTCTGATCCAGATCTTTTCTTGCCCTTCCATATCTATCTTCTTTCTTTCTTTCTATTCTCTTCATTTTTTTTTTTATTTGTTTTTTCCCTCGACCTTCCTGACAGGATACTGGTAGTAACCTTTGGTTGAGGACTGACACTTTAAGCCATACAAAGGAATCATACATGTCTGATGTGAAAAGCCTTAATATTCATTCATACTACTCATCCTAGCTTCTTTTTGGATGTGTTATTTTTTTTAAACTGTCCTTAAGTAATTTGATCTCTGGACAGACATGTCATTTTATTTTAATTTTTGTATGTGTTTAGACCACTGTAAATACAAAGTACTATGCTAGAAGTAACACAGCTGGAACTTTTAGGTCCTATTTGCAAGTCTAGATCAAGAGAACATTTGGAAATACTGAACAGCTACGCTTAGTTACCTCTATTAGTACGTATTTTTTCCTCTTTCAGGAGAAAACTAAAAATAGTGAGTCTTTTTAATTGTCTAAATACTTCTGTGGTTATATGCAGGGAAAAAAAAAAAAAAAAGTGTCCTGAAGTGCTAGCATTTACAGGTGATGTTTTCATAAGGAATTTCCTCAGTAGTTGTCAAGCTCACTGAGTTTTCCATTTCAGCAAAAAGCTCCTTTCAATTTAAACCTCTGACAGCAATTCCAGACCAATTTGAGTCAGAAGGTTCAATTTTTAAGATCACTATTAACATGCTTACTAGTCATTGTGATTTTAAAATTTGGTCATTAGATGGTGCTCAAGAGATTAAATTCACTGTTTTCTTGTCTTTCCAGTTTTTATTTTAATAAACTGTAGACTACAGAGAGTTCACATTTACATCTTCACAAAAATGCATCTGACATGGCTCTGTACTAACTAAGACTTGTGGAAGATTTACTACTCCTTTTGATGCAAGATCTTTATCAATTAACTGCCTTAATGAAAAACATACCATGAATTACTGTATTGTTAAACACAAACCAAAAACATAACCATTGTTTTAGCATATTATTTAATCTGAAAACATTCAGTATTATAATGTTGGTGTGCTTTTAATTAAGAATACACAAATGCTTTTGTAATAAAGTAACTAAATAATTGTGAAACACACCTGAGGACTTACTTCTATTGGTTAGAAATAGAAGAGCTTTAATGATAAGAAAGCCTTCCCTATAAATTTATCATTTTGTTCCTTTTTACTGGAAGAAAGTCTAGAACAAAGTTATTTTTAAAAGCTACCCAGTTTGTACTTAATACAAAAGTGAATGCAGCATGAAGATGATCCCTTTGCATGATGTTAGTGAGTACATGAGTCTTATTACTATAAGTATGAGCAAATGATCATTTATGTATCCTTCATTTTGGTGATGCTCACCTCTGTGTGGTAACTGTAACACACACAAACAAAAAAAGCACAACAAGACAGAAGAGCAGCAAGACCTCATACCACAGCAAGTAAGGATGTAACAGCATCTGATGCAATAGCAGTAGGCACAGAAATAAGAAACTGCTTACCTTCAGAAGGCCTGTAAGATCCTCAGATAGACAGAGATCTCTAGAAAGATGCTCTTGCTTCCACTGCCAACCCTTAAATGAGGACTGGAAAGGGGTGGATCCTGTCTCCACCCCTTCCAATCACTCAGATGCACTGCATGCACCTGAGCTCCCCTGGGTTGGCCATGCTTTCCCTCCAGGTGCTGTTCTGCTCTACCTTGTTTGGGCCTCTGAAGATTATGTTAACACAGGAAGAGTGTAGGAGTTGATAAGGCATAACATTATGCAACTCCCATAATGTATTAAGTTGGATGCCAAGCAGGGAAACAGGTCCTGCTTATTTCCTCTTTTTCACATCTTGATTAAGCTATTCTTGAACAAAAACAAACAAACAAAAATCCCCCCTGAAAAAACAAAACAAACAAAAATTTGTTCTCAGTATGATGTACCATTCTCACTGTTCTCAATAGTTTTTTTTAAGTAGCAAAGTCAAATTCACTCACTCGTTACATTCCCTTGTCTATACCTGTGACACCTGAGCTCTTGGCAGCACATTTGAGCAATACAGTACTGTTAAGCAGCTCTATATATGTTCACTTGCTATGCCGTTTTATCAGTTTTTCTTAAAAATGGTATGTTTGCTGATGAATCAGAGAGTCAGTAGAGAGTAGACAATAATTAGCTGAGATTCCCACACAACAAACATGTTAGCAGTTGCCCATTACTGCTACTTCACAAGTTTTTTCAAAATTATTTTCACCTGTGTCACATTACAGATCTAAAATGATTTTGTTAGTAAAATACTAACAAGTTTGTTTTCTTTGCTGTTGCAGTGAAATGCTGTTGAAATGGATATTGCTTACAATCAAAATTCATTAAAGATCAAGAAATTATCTTTCATTGATCTAAAGAAAGACTGGAAGAAAATTAAGATTGAGGATGTTTGTCTCATTTGACCATCTTAATTTGCTCACAGAACAGATTAATGAATCTTGAATGGGTGCAAAGGGGTTGAACACAAATCTACCAGGTCAAACTTCAGAAACACTTTTGAGACAGAGTAGTAGGAATGTGTTATGGATTCTGTGGAGGATAAATCAAACATTTCAATAAGTAGATACTCTATGTTGAATCTCATCCTAAAACCAAGTATCAAGACTCTTAGTTATTGTCATCACTATCTTGTCTGTTCCCTGTAGTGTTGTTTGCAAGTTCAGTGCTGGACAGGCCAAATTGTACATAGCTTGCATATTTATTATACCACTTATCACCACTCTATCCAAGGAACTTTCAGATAAAAATTAATGGGTAAAAAATGTGGCATGTTTCCTTAACTGGGAGCTAGAACCAAGGTTATGTTTGGGGGTGGAGGATAGAGGTCTGACAGACATCTGTTCATGTTCTGATTGTATCTATTAATTTCCATGTGGTCCAGCTCCTCTCAATTTTTCATCCAGAAGTGTATGTTGATGTTCTTACATTTGAAGAGTAATAGCTGCATAAATTAAGATACGTAATTGAGTGCAGAAGATGTATTCTTGGCAAGTGAACCCAGTTCTCATTCCCGCTATTATGCTTCAGTATTAAATGTGCAATGACTATCTCTGTGGGAGTTCTACAGATGGAGATACTTGTAGGGGAGGATTAATTAATCTCTATGGGAGGGCTTGTATTTATCCCCTTCCAACTTAGCCCCTTATCTGAAGTACTGGTTTCTCCAAGGCCGTCCATGTAATTCAAAGAAATAGTTACCTCAAGGTGGGAGTTCAAAGGATAGATATATTGTCAAGCAAATTAGCCCAAAACAAGTAAGTTAGCACTTACTTCTCTCCATGATGTACGGTTATTACAGTTTAATATCATTGCTTAGTGCCCCAAACCATTATATCTAAGCTCAATATACCAAGAATGAGTTATTAAACTTGGAAGAGTATAAGATTTGGGAACAGAACTGTTTGTATAGATCTAAGGAAAAGACCACAGTTTCAATACATTTTGAATAAGAAATGGCGTGACCCTGTGTACAAGTAACTCAAATAACATGAAGACAGAAGTAGATTTTTTTTTTAGTTAAATTTAATACATTAATTAATTTTTGAGGAAGAGGTGAAAGCAATAGAATAACTTGAGAAAATCAAATTGCACAAATCACCAGACATCAACAAGTCTCATTTGAGAACTTCAGAGGAAACAACAAGGAAAAGAAATAGCGGTGAGAACTTGCAATACATAATTTAAAGAAGAAAGTTTGTCTACAGTTTAGAAAAGTGAAAAGATGAAAAAATCTAAAAATGATGCAAAGGACAATTTTGGAATTTTGAATGCCCTCCTGCTGTGGGTGCAGTATATAGATGTTATTGCAGATAACATCAAGATAATGCCAAGAAAAATACTGTCTTGAAAACTTTTACATTTTTTTTACATCATAAGAAAAAATTATTAGATTTTACTTCAAAAAGTATTACCATCCTTATTTTCTGACAATCACTGCACAAACTCTCTCATGGTTCATATTTCTTTTTCCTGTTAAAGTACTACCAGGCAGCAATGAACTTTCCTAGATGGAAATGTTACTAACACTAGTAGCTGAATAAAAAGAAAAAAAAAAAAAACAACTAAACCAACAAACCACAGCAGCCAACCATCAATTAGATAGATGGCTATGTCAAATCCGTGATTATCTACAGTGTCTTCATGTTAAAATGTTTCCAGACTTGATTGTCTTTGTTAAATGACAACTCAGAAGGAGTGAATGTCTTGCATGATTTCTCAGTAAACTATAACCAATTGTGTATTTACGGTAACCCAAACCAAGTGAACTACTCTTAAAATGTAAACCAAGCTGATTTAAATACGGGGATTTTGGAACAGATGAAATAGGGACATGAAAATAAGATCCTTTCAAAGGAAACAATACAATCAAAACATATCCTCCCAATTAAAACATCCTGTCCTCATTCAAGACAAATTAAATAAAAGAAAAAAACCACAAATAAGCACTGAATATTAAGGCATGTATTACTATATTAAGATGCATGGTCTTTTGACTCCTGGTCTGCACCCAGTCGGAAGCATGGTAGTAGAGTTTTCTGGATTAAGTTTTAAAGAATGAAAAATCCTTAATTTGAACTGGCATTAAAGACTGGCCCAGAAACTTGTGGCATGTTTGAAAGGAGAACAAGAAAACAATAGTTGAAACTATGGGAAAAGAGCTAAAGTATTAGTTTCAGCTTTAGAGTTTAATGGCAGTTGGCACTGAAGTCAGCCCAGATGATATAACACTGGTCTGTGTTTCTCAGACGTGGAAGCTGGAGGGTGTTCTCTCCTCTTTTCAGGCGCCTTTTAGGTTCTTGCTTCTTTGATGGTTCCAGTTGCACTTCGTTGTCCCTTATAAGCCTAGTGTTACCAATTTCAGCTCACTGCTGCAGAGATCTTTTTTTTTTTTTGACAGTCTGCCATTTATGATAATGAAATATTTCACTTTTCCCCTCAAATTTTATAAATTCAGTATTGCCTGCAAAATATGCAGCTTTTTTAAAAGATAATAATAAAACACCATAGATGCTTTTGTTGTTGGTTTGATACTTCATTTTTATAAATGCTTCCAAAAAGACTACTGATGCAATATAAGTCTTCATTTTTTTTTTTTTTTTTAATACAGAAGTAAAACAAGTCCAACTGTCTCTGTGTGACATTTCTACTGTCCATTCAAAGTGCCCCAAATGGTATTTTTTAAGTCTTTCACTTATGAAAGACAGTAGATATTTTTCTTCAGACTGAAGCCTGACCTTGCTTTTCAACCAGTAACGTTCATAGAGTTAACTCTGATTCTGTTGACTTTCCATTTCACATGCTGTGCTCTATTGATTTTTTCCAAATGACAATGGAATGTGTGTATTGATCTGATCAATCTGGCAAGATGTAGATGGTGTGCTAGGATATAGACCCACTAAAATTGTTGGGATTTCTTAGTGGCTGTAGAGGAGTACAGAGATCTCTAGTGAGATTTTGCTTGGATAGAAAAAAGTGGAATTATTGAATTTAGTCATTCAGATTTCTTTTCAGTACTAGAAAGCAGCTTTGTTAAAGTGAAAAAATCAGGCCTGCATCATTTTCTGAGCTCTGACAAGTCTACCCTTGAGATACAGAAATGCATGTTCTTGTCTGTTTAAAGTAAAGTACCTCAGAAAAATATCTGCACTACTCGTGTGGAGACCAGCTTGCTTTGTTTCATCTGGCCAACAGGATCCAACACTCCGTAGAGCGTCTCTTTTTTTTATTTTTGCTGCATTTGTTTTATTCTGATCAAAATAAGTTATAAGGAATGTTGTGTGCCTGATATTCATTTGAAAGAACTATGCATATTCCAGATAGAAGATTTTAGTGAATGTTACCGTAAATACCAAATGTTTAATACCAAACAAACTGTAAAATGGTAAAATGCCTTAAAAATTACTAATGTCCTTAAAATGATAATTTTTTTTTTAGACCAAGCTTTTCAGATTGCAAGACTATAGTATATGGAGAACATTGCTATTGAACAACGTATAGAAAACAACTGAACGATCTCTGCCTGTACCTAAAAAGAGGGTAATAAAGAATAATAGGGAGTTGGGGATTACAGTGTGGCTTTGGCCTTACTATTTTACAGGGTGATGTCCAGAACAAAGAAACTCTGTGGTGTTTATCTGTATGTGTGGTCCAGCTCCCAGCTGTGTTCTCAGTCAACTGGTTTCATGCTGGAATGAGCTGAACTTCTCATCATGGAAGAGGAAAAACAGTGAGCCCAGAAATATGGCATGAGGCTGTGACATCTTTCAGGTCACACTAGCAGTATTTTAAGGCAAGTGAAGTAGCACAGTTTTCTTGCAATAAGGGAGTATTTTGATTTGTGGAAATTTAAAAAAAAAAAAAAAAGGAAAAAAAAAAAGGATTGTAGTTGAAATGAGCTGTAAAGTCCTTCTTCAGACCAACTGAATGTTTCAGAGTATCTGCTTTCCTCCTGAAACTACTGACACTGAAAAAATCTCCAAAGATTCTACCCACTAGGCTCTGACATACTTCACGTTCAGCTTATTTGCTGGAATTGCTTCAAATCCATATATTGTCTTTAGGTCAAAGATACCTACCTTGGACACTGCTTTGCTGTCATCAACAATTATACAAATTCCTCTGTAGTATTGTGGCAGAAACAATCCAAAACCCACTGTTTTGAGTTAATGAAGTATCACTTTCCAATTTCTAAGGTTCTACCCTCCTTCCTGGTTGCTCCCTAATCAAGGTATGGCTTACATACTTAATTGGAAATATGAGAGATACTCTGCAGCATGGACTCTACTCTCCAAGAAGCCAAGCACTCTTGCAATTTGGAATTTTTCTTGTCTTGTCACCTCCTACAAAGAACTGCAAACAATTTACATCTTCTCTGAGAAATTCAAAATCACGGAGCTTGATGGAAATTGTTTCTTCCCATAATGTTTTCTGTATCTTTGTCCCTTTAAAATAATCTAAGACTGTACTAATGCTTAGTGGGACTTGCAGTGAATGTGATCCGCATGCCGATGAGAGAATCTGCCTGTGCATCCCTTAATGTTTTTTCCACCATTTACTTAGATAAAAGATCCACCATAAGTCATTGATGCTTAACAACCCTTATTGCTCTGGTTAACCTGCTGGATTTCAAGACAAGTCTAGTTTACCAGCAATAAGAAACTGTGAAGTCGCCAGTCAGTCTGGCTTTTTCACCCCCCTCTCTCAAGCTTTTCTCTATAATAATAAAAATCTTTCTAAAAAGCTAGAAGTGCTCACAGTTTCTTTAAGAGCCCTAGGGAATGCTGGTTATCAAGGACTGCCATTTTTGAAGCTTGTCTCCAAAACTGTATTTCATATCTATTTCACAGCCACGGAGCAGGGAATCCAAAGACTGTGGCTGAAAAAAAGGTGGTGACAGCTTAGGCAGAAGATAAAAGCCAAAAATTAAACAAAAGGAATGGCTTCTTACTACATGTAGCTTTCCAGCTTTAAAATGAGGAGGTGCTGACCAGGGATACTGCTTGCCCAGCTTCCCATATTGCTCAGGAATTAGGTGGTTTGTACTGTGTAATCTGTCTGCTTTTGATCTCCCTAGGATTCCTTACTGTGCTCAATATTGCAATACTGGGAAGTAGCAGAGTTTGGTGGTTCATTTCTGTGGCTAGACAAAAGCTGGATCAACCCTTTTCAGGGCTGTAAGCAAACTTGAATTTTTTTATGGCCAACAGGAGGGAAAAGTTCCATGAAAGAAAAACTCAAGTGTTACAGAAGAGTGAGGTCTTTGCAGAAGATGGCAGAAGCTAATGATGTTGAAGGGCTGTCTGGGAAGAGTTAGTAGAAGTGGAGCTGGATGATATTCCTAGGCTCTTGAGGATGAGGAAGTAGTCATTTTTGTTGGAAGAACTCCCTTCATTCCAACTTTTCCACTCCTTGTCGGCAGTGAATCCAACCTTCCCTTCTTCACCCTGTGGTAATGGGACAAGAGGGCACTGACATAGAATATCTGAGCTGGGAGTGACTCAAGGATTATTGAGTCCAACTTCTGGTGCCACATAGGACCATCCAAAATTGAAACCCAGTGTCTGAGAGAGTTGTCCAAATGCTTCTCAAACTCCAGCCACTGGTCTGGAGAGCGTGTTCCATGCCCACTGCTCTCTGATGAAGACACCTAACACCTCCTCTGACACAGCTCCACAGCTGTTCCCTCAGGCCCTGTCACTGTCACACAGATCAGAGCTCAGCGCTGCTGCTCTGCTCTCTGTGAGGAGCTGTAGCTGCCATGAGGCCTCCCCTCAGCTCCTCTGCTCTGGGCTGAACAAAGCAAAGGATATCAGCTGCTGTTCATACTTCTTCCTCTCTAGACTCTTCCCCATCTCTGTAGCCCTCTTTTGGATTCTCTCTAATAGTTTTATGTCCTTTTTGTACTGTGAGGCCACACCAGTACAGTCTAGAGCAGCACGGTCCTTTCCCTCATCCTGCTTGCAATGCAATCCACCTACAGAATTGCAATCCAGTAAATATATGTTGATCTGGTTCATTGCATTATAATATTGTTTTGGTTTGTTTTTCAAGTAATGAAATTTACATTACTAATAAATGGCTTTCTTTATGTTTTTCTCCTCCTAGGAGTAAATCAGAAGTGTCTGCAAATTTCTCTACCCATTTCCAAGAATCCAACCCTTCATGATTGCTCCTTAGGTCCTTAATTCCACATGGGTTCAGTAAACAAATTGCTTGTCTTAAACACCTCCCAGTCTAAACTGCAGCTTTGGGTGAATTATTTCTGAGCTTTCCTTTTGCAACACTGTGCCCTGAAGTGCTTGACAGAATACACATCGCATGCCTGGATCCTGTTGCTATTTAGAGGAGCTGTCTGCAGGTGTTTGTTTTCTACATTTTTGAAAGTAAATGCATACAGCCAGACTCATATGTAGTTTCTATTATCGGGGATTTGTTTTGTTTTTTTTTTAATATTTCAATTGTTTCTCATAGGCTGCTAGTATCCAATTGAGAGCTGACAATTAAAAAGTATATATGAAAAATTACTCATGAAATGTGAAAGTAGGGTAAGGCAGTGGACTAGTAAATAAACCAGCAACACTGACCAACTTTGCAAAAGCAAAAAAAAAACAAACCAAAAAACAACAAAAAAACCCAACCAAACAAAAAAACCACAACAGGATGCTAAGTAAGAAGTGCTGTGCAATACACATTATGTCCCAAGGGGGGTTGGAAGGAGGTACCCTCCGAAAGGAGAGACAAAGGAAGCACTGAAACTGCAGGAAAAAAAGAGAAATTAAGAATAGAAAGAGTTCCCACATATAACAGCCCTGACATCAAAATTTGAATGTACTGGGGAATCAAACTGGTGGAGAAATCTGAGATCAGCCAAACAGCTTTGTTCCTAACTCTTGTCAATTTGGCAACAGCATCACTCATTGCCTATTGTGAAAAGCCATCTGAAATAATCTAAGGAAAAATACACGAGGCAGCCGTGCATCTGGTGTATTAAAACCTGCTTTTCTCAAGCTGCTTCTTTCCTGCATGTGTTAAATAATATATGGCTGTGAGCAGCAGGAGGAGCTGTGGAATTCCACTGAGTGGAGCTGGGAAGATTTTATGCTTATAAAATCCCAAATCTTCTGAGCCTTTTAAACCATCATAAAGGTTTATTATATGTGTATTTTTTTTTCCAAAATCATCAGCAGCAGGCTATTTATCCACCACTGTCTCATACTCTAGTTACAGCTACTGTATAGCAGCGGATTTGGGAACTGGCTGATACAGATGGATTTACTAGCTTTGTTTTTAAATGTAGAGGTGACTGAGCTCAGGGAAAATGAATTTTACTCTCCATGATGCATTTTCTTTCACAAGTTAAGTGCAGCACCAGGGCACACGTGCATGATGTATTGTCTTCTAACTGCTTGGTACTGACAAGCTGCATCTCAAATAAAGAGAAAACATTGAATGGTGCTAAAATGTGATTTTCTTCTTCATTTGTATAAGCATGATCTGTAGTCATAGTCCCTACAGATAGCAGTAGGCTCAGAGTTAAGCCAACTTCATTAAAATCCTGCTGTTTGTGTTGCTGTGGGTGAAGTCATTGGTAAATGCATAGTTATTGAGATATCTGCTGCAGATTTTGTTATTATATTTTGTAGTGATTTCTTTTAACCCATGTTGCTTTGTGTAGCAGGATGAGTATATGTCTTTTCTGTAGACATTGCTTCTTTTGAGCTTGCCAACACTTATTATGCCTCAGGAAACATCATCTCGCTAAGGAGTTCCCTTGTGTCAGTGAATATAAAGAAGCAGAAAATATTCAAGAGAATATGCCTTTCAAGTCTGGGTATTTTAGAATTAGTGGGACAGGTTAGATTTGGATCTTTATCTATAAATATACTTTATGTTGTCTTTTATCTTTCTTTTCTTTTCTTTTCTTTTTTTTTTTTTTCATTTTAAAATATACTGAAGAATGCAGATTTGCTTAAGATTTAATTGAAAAGACAAGAAAACTAATTTTACTGTGAGATAATATATTAGATAAAAGTTATGAACGTTGAAATGGGAAGGTTATGTCTGGAGCTTTCTTTATACTGAATTAAATTAGCATCCAATATTCATTGACAGTACAATTATTGTAAGATTTAATCCAAGCACGGTTGGGTCTCAAATTTATCAGAGAAAAAGTATTTTCTTGCAGTAATTCACACAGTGAGTCAAATATTTTGAAGGTTAGCAGCTATCAAGCTAACATACATTTAATCCCCAATACTCAATAGTCTCCCATAGCAAAAATTACATATTTGTGTACAAAATTCTGTTTATAAACGAATACAACAATTACAGGTATGGAGGCTTGTCTGAAGGGAGCCATTTAGGTTAACAAACATACAAATGTATGCACATGAAACAAATACATTACAGTAAGACTCCAAAGAACTTACTATTTTTCTATTACCCTGAAAGATGCTGAGATTTTCACAAACCAAAAATGAAATTTATCATCAAAGAACTGTGTTGCTGTGGGAAAAGCAGCTATACAAAAAGAAGAAACTGGAGAATATGACCCATGAGATACTGTTATCCCTTGATTTCCTTTATTTATTTATTTATTTTTTTAAAGAAATGATCTTACAGAACCATGTAAGTATTAAAAATATAAATGCTCTCATAGTTAATTACTTTTCTGGCTATTCCATGATTTTATGCTAAGATGAAAAGACAACATAAAAATATTTCAATGCATTTCATTTTTCATTTAAATGTGATTACTTTTTTTTTTTTTTAGATAACAACAACAGAAGTGCAAAACTATATTTAAAACCGGCTTTGCTTGGCACCCAGAAACTTTCTTTTTTCCTCACATTCCTCATATTACTTGAAGACCTCTGAAATAATGAACCACTTCTAGAAATTAATAATTCCCCCAGGTAAATGAAAATGTAAATTATAGCTTGCTCAAACTTCTGTGTTTTATAATTTGTCTCAGAGCTAAAGTATATTTCTCCCCTGTAAATATTTCAAAAGATTTAATGTTACAATAAAATCTACACTGCAGTGTTATTGGCCTTAGAGATCTCATTTTAATCCTCTTGGTATTCCTTGCATTTACTTAAATTACTATTTTACAGCTTCACACTTGTACCTGATGAATTTCAGGAGATCAATTGCTAATCCATTTGGAAAATATAAATCCACAGAGTATTCTCTTTAATCATGTTAAATTACTTGTATGTAAAGATGTTAATAGTAATTTAATTGAAATTTTTTAAAAATTGAATATTTTTAACAGTAGATTCATTTTTTATATATGAAGAAAAAGATACTATGGGATCAGATGCAAGTGGATATTAACTAAAGTATTGAATTTTCTTCGTCTGGATTTGTGACTTAAAACCTGAATTTCTTTTCCAGTCACTGAATTTATGCCTAAGGATATTCACAGAAAGATATTATAAACCAAAATTTATACAGAAAATATAATTGATGTATAAGCAAAATAATTTGCATAGGAGTCCTGCTTTAACAAACTACATGAATCTAGTCAGACACCAGAGATTGGATACAACAAAAATAACCAATTCATTACATTTCATGTAATAAATATTCTGAATAAACTTCTCATGAACAATCTGTAAACCGATAAATATTTATAGGCATTATTTAACCAGTGTAGAATAAGAAGTAACTCAGAAAAAAATTACACATTGTGGTAAATAGCTTTCAAAAAGAAAGGAGTTCATGTCACTGCATAAATTATTCATTGTGAGTTATTCTTCTCCTGGCTGGAAAGGCTAAGAAAAAAAAAAAAAGCTAATTTTGCATATTTTGTTCGCTGTTTTTTGAAGTGCTTTCCAGACGTTTGACTAATTCTATCCACATTTCATGGATGGGCAAAACTGAGGCACTTGAAATTTGTGATTTAACTGAGGCCACAGATTATATCAATGACAGAACTGGAAGTAGAACTGTGATTCCTGACTTGAGTATCCTAATCTCTACACAGTAAATAATTCTTCCTCACTGATCGCGCACTGGAGGTGATAGGAATATGGGAAGAAAATGCTTTTGGTTCAAGTACCAGGAAGAATGATGTCAGCTTATTCCCAACTTTGCCAGTGCTTCATTAAGAGATTTCATTTCATAGTAATTCAGTGTATCTGCAGACTATCTCCCCTAATGACATTCACAATCCATGTCAATGGGCTTAGGACTTTGGGAGCATCCTAAATCCCAGGGCAATAGGGGCATGGTAGAAACTACGTCAATCTTTGTATTTAGGTTATTCTCCTTCCTCCACCATCCCCATGAGGAAGTATGTCCTCCCATTGATTTCCTTGGGAAAGCAGCCACCAGTTTCTCCCTCACTGAAATCTTCTTAACTATGCAGGATTGCTCTCCTGAGGTTCCCTTTCTCCACCAAGAAAGCAAGAAGCATGACTGTTCCCCAGGCAGTGCTGCTGGTGGTGGCATCCCTCACCCACAGCAGGCATGATGGGCAGCCTTGCAGGGAACTGCAGGTGTCCATGACTATCAGGTTCTACTTGGTGTAGTGGCTAGTAAAGCCAGCAGAGTCACTGAAGAAGGTAGGGAAGGGCTGTATAATCTCCATACAGCATCTATTGCCTTTAGCACCTAGCTTGCCCTTGAGCCTGCTGGCCAAGTTATATTGCACAGACTGTTTTAAATACTACCCGAGAACAACCATAACTTTCCATAAGGCCATGAAGCTTTAGTAGTCCTAGGCGTCAGATCACAGAAAGTGTGCAATATGGTTTGCTATAGAAACTTTCTTCATTCGTGCTCCAACATTTTCATTCCCGTGCTGCCTGCTCGTTGATTCTCCAGCACAATGCTTATTTTCTTAACATGCTTGCCTATTTGCTGTCTTCCTTTGGGACTCTCTTGACTGACATACTCATCCAATCAACCTTTGTCTAGTTTGTCCTGGGACCTACTCCAGCCTAGTCTGAATGGCCCGTGGAAGAGCAGCAAATCCCACTTGCTCACTTCCTTACTTCTGTGTTCAGATACTTCATCAGCCACCAGGTCAGAAGAAGTATGAAATGTCTTCTTTGCTTTGAAAGGCCATTGATGCTCATATAGGAACATTTTGGATTAGACCCACTGCGCTGGTCTTGGTCATACTGCATGATCACAATGAAACTTTTCTCCTTTATGCCTGGGGAACTCATCAGCAAACAATAAACAGGTTGCTCCTGATAGCTCTTGAGCTGTGGTTAGACTGTGTTGGGAGAGGGAGGAATATGGAGTATAACATGCCCATATTTACCCAAGGTCTGCATGAGTAATTTTGCACTTTTGGAGCCCTTTATGTTATGATGCACAAGATCGAAGCCTATCTGCTGCACAGGGATTTCCAAAGGGCAGGAGAGTGCTTTAAATTACAGGGTTTCTGGTTAAGTGGGGTGCTGTTCACGCCTGTTTGACAGTGTTTTCTTTGAAGCTGAGTGTAATCAGTCACAATAATGTACACAGAATGTACTTCATAGTGAATTAACAGCAGAACTTGCTTTGCTGCTAAGTGATCCTACATAGAAGCGGGAGTAGATATAAAATCCTACAATTAACTGCTAAGCTGGCATTTAAGAGATACAGAATGAGGCAAAATTTTAAGAATCAGTAACATTGCTATTATTAATTTTCTTAAAGGGCTGCTTTCAAAGTGCTGATAATTTGCTTATTTCTCTCCACTATCTTTTGTTCTAATTTTACATGCAGTTTATATTTTTCAGTGGCTGTATTCAGTTTCACCTTACAATCATAGCAAATACAGTTTTCTAGGAATTTCTTGTAAGAAAATGGGAAAGGGAAAGTTGTGTCTTCTTGTCGTACAAGTTTAAAAATGAAATACTTAAAAAACAGTACAGTACAGCATTCCTACCTTGTACCAAGTCTTTGGGATCACATTTAACATGTTTTCTGTCCTGCTTTGCTCTTGAAAGATGTCACTCAGAAATCATGAAATGCTGCCCAACTCCAAGATGCTCCAGAGGAAAGTGTGAAGGACTAAATGTAAAGAACTGCCAAACTCCAAAAAATTAAATAGAGAAAGCAGTTTGCTTTCCTTCTGTCTGTAGTCCAGAAATAATTTCTTCCAAGTAACTGCTTCTGTCTGATCACTTAATATTCCAGTCTGGATAAAATGGAGAAAAGAGAACGATCTATAGCTGATTAATTGAATCTGATCTTAAAATACTCTGTTTTCTCCAGTGTACATTCCACTTCGCTTCTTATATCTTGCCTATTGCTGTTGCATCTGAGTACATTTGTTAAGCCATTTAAATAAATAAATAACAAAAAACCCACAAAGCCCCGAGGAGTCATGGAGAAATTGCTTTTTTGTGGAGCACTTGTTTATACAGTGATGTGGAGTTTCACTGCATAGTTGTGGGTGGCTTGGGTACTAGTTATAGTGAGCTGCCTAGAAAAATCTATGTATGCATAAACTTTGTAGACTTCTGTTGTGGTAAGCGTTTAGATACTTAAATACATCTGAGTAAAACATGAAGCTTATATATCCCTCAATAGCCCCAGGTGAACATGATTCAGAAGAGCACTTTTCTTATAACTCAGTTTTCCCTGGTTTACTATGAACAGTGATGCTGATTCTCATGTACATAGGCACTACAGAGAAAGAGCAGATGGCTGGAGAAAAAAAAAAAAGGAGAGAGAGAGAGAACTGGGAATTGAAGAATGCAGAAGAAATGGAGGAAAATGTAAAAGCAGAACATCTGAAGACAAATGAGAAAATAAGGGTGTAATAATACAAACTATTTATCACAGCTCTATCCCTTTGACTGCTGTAGCTTAGAGGAGAGTATTTGCATCTGCAGAGAGGTCATTATACCACTCATTCCATGTAGGATCTTTGATTTTGAAACTTAGAAGAAGCCCAGGGTTGCTGAAAAAAGAGATGTGAGAGATAAAATTGTATCCTCTCTGCAATATTCTTGCCCTCAGCTTCAGCTTAAATATAGACTAGATTCTAAAAAGAGGTTTTAAAGAATGTAAAAATTTACCTCATAGTAATGCCTGTGTTCAGATTTCTATAGAGTGTCCATGCTCCATGTTTGACTGCTGATAGCATGAATAATGCCTGCAACTCCCTGCCCATTCCCACTGAATGGCTGTGCTCAGCTGCACCGTGGGATGGGGACCCTGCTGCAATGGGGCTGTGTTTCTCAGGAAATAACTTGTTTTGCTGTGCAGTATGGTTTAGGACAGATTTTTGTGACCTTTTGCATAGCATTACCTCTATGACTTGCTAGATATTTCCTACCAGGTCCATAACCTGGGCCAGAAGACATCAAGGTTCAAGTCAAGGCTCCTTGTGATGAAGAATCAATAAGATCTCTATGTAAATGGTGTCTGTGTCTAACTACTATTTTGCTCCAAATACATTTACACATCTCCTTGGGAGACAGGATATTAATGTATGCATTCACACTTCAAGAGTAACGTATAGTGTTTGGAAATCAGGAGAAATATTGCTACCCTAAAGCACCCAACTGTATTAACAGCACTTTTCTCACTCACTGAATTTTTAAGAGACCTCAGAATATCTTAATGGCAAGTTTCCCAACAGAGGATGCTGTCAGCCTATAATTTTTACTTTATGAACCCATTAACAAAATCTGACAGCTAAATTTTAGGCTCCATCTCTGGTCACCCTAATAGTATTTGTGAGTGGGTATGAATGACTGCAAGCATTTTATTTGTGGATCCAGACGATCTCTTTGGCTTCAGATACATACTGAAATGAATATGCACAGCAAGGAGAAATGTCTGCTTTTTAAATAGACAACCAGAAAATAAAGAATCTGTGCAGCCACAACTGAAATTCAAAGAACAATTCAGAGCTCAAAAAAACATATTTTGTGAATCAGTATGGTTTGGTTTCAATTCACTTGAATCCAAAGGGCTACAAGATTAATTACCTTGCATGTGATAATAATACTCTCAGTACTGGATAAAGCCTGAGTGTCTGGATTAGATATTAGAAGGAAGGTTTTCACACAGAGGGTGGTGATGCACTGGAACAGGTTGCCCAAGGAGGTTGTGGATGCCCCATCCCTGAAGACATTCAAGGCCAGGCTGGATGTGGCTCTGGGCAGCCTGGTCTGGTGGTTGGTGACCCTGCATGTAGCAGGGGGGCTGAAACTAAATGGTCCTTTTCAACTCAGGCCATTCTATGATTCTATGATTCTATGATTCTATGATTCTATGATTCTATGATTCTATGATTCTATGATTTGGGTGCCAAAGCAGATCCCTAAATGATTACCTAAATCAAGTAAATGAAGTTTACTTTCAGAAATAGTGGACTCTCCCTTCTGTTGATTTATGAGATGAGCTACGGAGCCTTGTATTTTTAATAATCAGCTCTACTAGCACATGAATAAAGGAGCAGGGGTTTGGTTATCCATGCTTAGAGAACTAAGTTTTATCACGTTCATTTTTATTCTCAGTGTATAATCAAAATTATTCAGAGTGCAGTATTGTTACTCTTTCAAAGTGCTAAGCAAAAGAAAATAAAATTTTATGTATGTTGAGATTTGTCTTTAGTTAACCACCATTAATCAGATGGACCTGTCTCTCCAATATTGCAGTACTGTGTTTGTGAATAAGGCTATGGGTTTTGCTTTCAGTCTATCTTCAATACATTAGAAATTTGATAAATCATTTGGTACAGATACTTGGTTGTCTTTATTAGATATAATTAATCACTTAAAGAATATCCCTCTTTCTCTATTTAATTCACAATCCTGAACTTAATGATAACTTCAAAACAGTAATTATATGACTTGCAAACAGATTATTGATCCTTTGACTTGGCCCTAAACTGCTCTTCATGTTCTATTTTTCCTAAGCATTCTTTCCTGTCATGGGTAAAGATTACTGTCTTGTGATAAAAAAAGGCACTACAGTTAATTGAGTCCCCCTCATCTTTTTTTTTTTTTTCCCCTCATAACATGGCTTGTCCAAAGCAATTATAAATCCACTTTGGTTTGATAACATTGCATTACAAAAGATTATCTTTGTTTGGATTACTCTTACTTTCCAACAGCAGAGCTGAGTTCAACAACCAATCCCAGTGAAGTATTTTAAACTTAACTAAGGACTTTGCATCACTTCCATTGATTCTGTGTTTGGCCTCACCAGTGCAGCAGATTGTGCTCTTCTGAAGTGGCATGCACTGTTCCTGACGTAGATGCTCTTTAAAATATACAGTCTTGTGGCATGTTACAAAGAGCAAATGGGAGGCAACATTTGGGAAGCTCAATGCCTCCCAATGAGCTGCATTCAAACAAGTCTATTAAAAAAAAATGGAGAATGCAGATGCAATAAAAGTAGAAAAATAGTTATTTCCACTTCAATAAACCCCCGAGCATAACGTTTTGTCTTATAAGTATTGATTAAGTGTATTCTGCCTTGATAAAAGGAGGAAAGATGTCCCCTATCCGTCTTTACATGAACTGTTCATGTTTAAGCTGTGGAATTAATTACTATCCTAGCTCTACTTTTAGGAGCAGCATCAGTAATTATTTGTGCTCCTATGGATAGTTTCTTTTTCACTGAGTTCTTCAGCTTTGAACAGTGTTTTATTAATTTGCATTGGAAATTGGTTTTCCACTCCATTGTTTCCATTTCCAAGGGAGCTGCTCATGAAAAGTCCTTCACAGAATCATATAATCATTAAGGTTGGAAAAGACCTTTAAGATCATCAAGTCCAACTACCCAGCTACCACCAATATTGCCAATAAACCATGTTCCTAAGTACCACATCTCTATGTTTCTTGAACACCTCCAGGCACAATGACTTCACCACCTCTCTAAACAGCCTGCTCCAATGCCTCACCACTCTTTCTGAGAAGAGAAAATCCATCTTGAATCTCCTCTTGTGCAACCTGAGGCAATTGCCTCTTGTCCTATCACTGTTGCCTGGGAGAAGGCCAACCCCCACCTTGCTACAACCTCCTTTAAGGTCATTGTAGAGAGCAGTAAGATTTCTCCCGAGTCTCCTCTTCTCCAGACTAGACAATTGTGTAGGGCCTCCTCCCTCATGCTCCACGGGTGAGCCACTGTTCCTTGCCATAGGTGAAAGAAGGAGCTGCTGGCAGGGCTGCTGCACTGGCACACTGCTCTGAATTCTCCCGCACAGCTGTGCACAGTTTGACCCAGTTAACACCCAATTTACCTCTGTATAATATAATACCTCCAGACAGATTTGCTTTCCTGTCTGCCACTCCTGCAAAGCTCTTTCATGCAAGGGGCACAGAATAAGCCTTAATCTCTCTCCATCATTTGGACTTTTCAAATCATTTCAACCTTCCCTTTTAAGTAAATGTACAGAGCCTGAAAGTAGGATGCTTTCGTCTTGGGTAAAGTCTGCAGCATTTGCTGTGAAAGAAGACTGACTGAAATCATTTCCATAAGAAAGGATGTATCCAGCAGTACATTATTTCACATTGTACTGTACTCTCTATTGATTTCTTTACTTTCTGGTAAGAAAGAATCAAAGTTTTCACAGACTGACAGCAAAAATAACCAGTCTGTGTTTTTGAAGTAGGACAAGACAGTGGTTGATGACTTTCTCTTTTCATATAGCTTCTCAATATTCTATAGGCATCTATCTCTGAGTGGAGGCAGAGTACATTAAGAGCAAAGTTCTTTCTAGGCCCCAGGGCAAACCCGAAACATTCAGGTTGGATTTGGCTTCATATTTATCCTCTAAAGCTCAGTGCATACTAAAATCTCCAAAAGACACCGAAGCTTTTTTTCCTTCTTTTCTATTTTTCTTGGCAACTAACCACATTTTACATAACCTCATTATGTGCTTCACAGTAATATATGAGATTTCATAAATGATATAAATGGCCTCATACAAATTCAAAACAGCACAAGAGTCAATAAACTTATATTGCAGGAACTCCAGACTGGAGCAGGGAAATATCTGAACCTTTAAAAATTATTTTTTTTCCTTTAAAAAGTCTCCTTTTTTTTCCAACTTCCCTAAAACATAGAAATTTGGGTATATTCAATTTCTTCACTGAATGAGTTCCTTAGATTTTTCCTGATATCTTCATTATATTATTTTTCCCCTCGTTTAACATTATTACATACACACACACATATTTAAGTAGATCTCAAATTGGTTTTATAGTGCAACAGATATGCTATAAAGCATATTACTTAGGATGGTACATACTTTGGCTCTACTGGTCTGCAAATAATTTATGGGGAATTATTCAAACCCAATTAATGTAATTCAAGTGATGCTGAAAGAAAATCTTTGTCTTATGATCATATTTATTATACATATATATTACTGAATTATCTTTATTTTCAGTGGTTCAATTGGTGCTGGGTGGTCTGCTTGCTATGACATCTGTTAAAAAACATATAAATTCAGTTATAAATTTTAATATATTTGAAGGATAGTTGAAAAATTTTTATCACTTTGTTTTTCTGAACATTTTTTCATAACCATCATCCAGAGGCTGGCTCATATGAGATATATTCTCTGTGTTCATCTTGGCTATTCTGCTATTCTTTGTATTCCAAGTTACTGTGTTCTTAGAAAAGGCCTCCTAAATATGAGAAAACTGGATTTTTTTTTTCTTGTTGACTCACTTCAGAGCTGTGTGTAAGAAACACGTGACATTTTGTGGCCTGATCCCATGCCCAAAGTGGTAATGAAAAGACTCTTGTTAGTCTGAACAAGCATGGATCATGGTCTTCAGCTCCTTGTTTTCAGACTTCATAAAGCAGCCTGGAGTCAAGCTGTAATTTTGTTTAATTGAGCCATTTAAAAACAGATAAGCCCCACAGTCTTCTTTTTCTTCCAGATCCCACATGTGTAATTTGATAATTTGTTGCCTTCTGCCTGAATAATTGAGGGTAATATTAACTGTTTTTGAATGAAATCATACCAAAAAGTTATCTATTTACAATTTTTCATTTTAAAGGAAATGAAATGAAATGAAATGAAATGAAACATTGGTGAAGAGTATTCTCACTGTATGAACTACATAAGAAAAAAATGGTGGAAGTTATTTATATCAGTTTCAGATTTTCAAATCTGGTGAAAATATCTGAAAATTCTTTGACAAATATTCTTCATGTGTACATCTCCCAAGCCTGAAAAAAGGAGAGGCAAATGAAATGTATGGAAGCAGTTGTCTAAATCTCCCAAATAGAATGTGGTTTGTCTTTTGATTTATTATTCTGAGGCAGAAGGATTATAAAAGTTCCAGGACTCCTGTTATTCTTTCTAAACTTTCCTAAAACAGAGCTGTGGAGTGAGGGATAAGACAGACATTTCTTTGTCTGGAAGCATCAAATGTATCAACTACCCAGTATCTTTCACTCATTTTAATTTATGCTTCTTAAAAATCTCCATTGTTTTATTTTGCTCATCATGCTGCTCAAACTCCAGCTAAGCTTCTTCAAGTGCTGTATTTTCTGAAGCACCTGGAAAAAAAGGTTGTTCATGATTTTATCAAATGCATGTGAATAACATAAAAACTTTGGACAAAATATTAAATAAAATCAACACATTTTCTGGAGATTTTATTTCTCTTTGGTACTAACTCTGGCTTCTCCTGTAGTTACACTCTTATTCATTCTATTTTTTTGCTTTACCTCCATCTTGCTGAGTTTTGTCACACTACCGTACAGTGCTGCATTACATGCATCTGTTAACATCCAGGTAGACAGTGTGACATTTTCTTCAACTTGAATAAGATGAATAAAATTCAGTCTAGTACTTTTATGGAAAAATGTGCCTTTTGGGTATGTTAGTAAAGAATGAGATCTGTCCGAGAATTTGAGAGAAATGGAAAGAGAAGGAGAGAGACAATAAGCTTGACATTCACACAAATTCAAATCAAGAGAATTCTTTTTAGAAACCCTTTACCACAACTTGCAATTTTGCTGAACTGGACATAGAGAAAACTCTTTGCAAAATTATTTTGCTTCTACTGAAGAATTTGAATGTGTGCTGTAGTGCCTCATATTTTACTAGCACACATTATTGTTACAGCAGCAAAAATACAAAGACATTTCAAAGCAATTTTATTCTTACCATTTTATATATATTTATATATATGTGTATGTGTATGGATGTGTGTTTTCAATGCAGAATTGAAATAATGCTAACAGACCAGTGATGGATTGAATGCACTAATAAACAGGCACGCCCTTTAAAGTTGCCAAAGTTAATTCAGCAGTATCATACAACTTTGGTATAGGGATGGCAATTATACAATTACTTTTAAAAGTAAGTCTCTATTTACATCTATAGCATATTTGATTAAAACATGAAAGCAGTTTTCTGACTGTATTTCCAGCCTTTCAACTCTGAGCATGTCATTTAGACATCTTGACATAATGTACTTTAGACAGCTAGGGAGCTTGTAGTTATTTCCACAGGCTGCAGAACATTTTGTGTGCTGAATTCCTGCTGCTGCTCTGCGCATCACTGCCATGAGCTCAGAGTCCAGCAGGTGTCTGCAGCCCCACACTCCACTCTCTGGATAGAAATAGGGATTTAATGAAAAGAAATTGCCCCAAAGATGCTTGAAAGGGTTGTCCCTTTGAAAATATGCTTTAAGGTCAATAACTGTGATGCTGTTGTTTTTCCACTGCGTAGGTTCAATAAATTGTGTCCACATTTTATTTCTAGCACTGGGATTATGTGGCAGTATGTTGATTTAAAACCCAAGTTAATTAAAAAGTCAAAGTTGGGTTGGACTCATGGTCCGTTTTTCACTAGATGAAAGAGAACATAAGTTTTTGCATACACTTAGATTCCCTAACATACAGATTAGGGTTAATAGTTTTGGCACTCTGCTAGTAATTTACTCATAGTCACTAGATGCCTATGTATATTTTTAGTTACCAGCACACCTTTTCTTTTATATACTATTTTTATATTAAATACATGATTTTTAAGTCTTGTGGTAAATCAGGCCAGAAGCTTTGCAATTAAGAGAAACAAGATGCATACAACAATTTTATAATTGAAGAGCATGTTCCTGCAAGACAAAATGTGAATAATTTCTGAAGTTAATTGGCTTATTCATATAATTAAACTAACCTAGGTGCTTAAGCTTTGCCAGTGATTTGCCAGTTAAAATAACCATTATAGTAACTACTGGAGGCCAATCAGCTGAGAAGTGAAACAATGAAATGACTCAGTTATGGTGTTTATTATGCAGTGTATTAAACCCATGACCACTGCAGGCTTACTTTAAATAAGGGCGCACTAAAACGAGCTCACAGAATTATAAAAATGAATATTAAAATGCTCTGCTATAGGTTACAGTCCTGTTCTAAATTGTTTCCAGCTTTCTTAGAAAAAATGGGATACAGGGAGCAGATGAGAGGCATTTTTTCCTATTCATTTTTTCTGTTATTAATGTAATACAAGATTTAAATTACAATATGTAAGACATTAGATATCGGATATTATTCTATAATATAATACATGAAACTATAAAATGACCTTCGCTTTGTTTGGTGTGACTGATTCCATGAGTTGGTATCCTTTTTCCTCTCAGTATTATATGCTGCCTATAGATGGCACTAACTTCTTGCTGTTTCAGAGAACCCAAGAAATACCTTCTTGAAATACTCAGAACAATCTTCTTGGCAGTTTGTATCCCTTAATCCAGCAGTGACAAAATAAAATGGCTCTAAAACCATTAAATATAAAATCCCTTTTCTCCCCCTTTTTTTAAATTAGGATTATAATGACTTTTAATAGAGGATCAGAAAGCTACGCCAGCTCCATATTTGTTACCAATGTTTTAAATGTCTTTTACATATTTAAAGACTCCATCTTCTGAAAGTAAGTGAAATCTACTTAAAAAAGGAATAAAGGTGCTGTAAAATGTAGTCTTGTGCTGGCAATATGGATGTACTACTATAAAATATTGATCAAAATACTTCTTTTCAAAAATTAATATAACATCATCACATACCTCTTCTTCTATTTCTTTACCTGGATTCATCGGATAGAGGGGAAAAAAAAAAAAAAGCCAGTATGGTTTCTATATTACACTGACTGTAAAATTTTATTTAGATACAATTATACTAAAGTTACTGTGTTTGTGTACATAAACAAGTATATAAGCATTAAGGTTTGGCCTTTATAAATTGTGCACAATGAATAACAAATATCAGGCACTTTAAATACTTTTCCCAGTTATGAAGTGCTGTGACACTACTTCACTCGTTAACAGTGATTTCTGCTGTTAATCCCAATTTAAACTAAATCTGTTCAAATGAATGAGAACAGAACAAGGCACAGAGTTCTCAAATTCCCATCTTTTTATTGGAATTGCAATTATGAATAGAAATAAACTGTTCCATTTTGGAACTTATTAACCGTGTGCAAGAATGCTATTTATTCATTAACATTTGATAAAGATTCTTTTTATCTTATCTGAAAAGAACACAACGTACAATTTAATTCTGCCCACGTCAGAATGTTGCTATTTTATCTAACGGTTTATTACAAAATAATGAAGAAATTGAAAAAAAGAAAGAGTAATTTCCTTTCTGTCTCTGGAATATTTCTAGAACTGACTTTTATTTGCAAAAGATACCATTTAATTCAGTACTTTCCTACCAAATTTTGGGCGAGGTAGCTAAACCAATCCTCCCCGAACTCTTGTAAAATAGAGTACAAAAAACTTGTTACAGTTAGTATTCAATGAAAAATACCTCACTATGCAAACATTATTAACCTCTTGTGGTTCTGAGTTGTAATAAACAGTTGTGGCTGGGAATATAAGATCCAGGCTCCTTCAGCAGAGACCAGAGGAATTTTTTGGCACAACAAAGCTAGTAAGGATTAACACAGAAGAAAACATACTGAATGTATTCATTTGTGTGCGAGAGACCTCCAAGGCATACCATGAATTAAAAAATTCTGTGCCTTTTTTTTTTTTTCATAATTTAGTGAAAATAGCTGTTCATGCTAATTGACTGCTACTTATTAGGAGCACAGTATCCAAAAATATCCCAAACAAGCAAACCACCAAAAAAACACCCTTATGCAGGCCACATTGAAACATCAAATCCAAATCTAGATGCAAAATTTAGAAATCATATCCATTTATTTTGCTCTTAGCTGTGGTTTAAGGAGATACAGTGTGGTAGAATTTCTAGTGAATTTCTATTGCCTCCTTCTGAGCCATCTAAATTATTTTAGAACTCATTCAAAAAGTCATTACATTATTTAATGTTTCATTTTCAGGTGAGAAACTTCAGTAATGACTTTAGCTTTGATGTTCCATTAGGAAGAGCTAAGACCAATGAATAATTTCTAAGCATTAAAATAATTCAAATGACAGTGAGCCAGGGAACAAAGGGGAACAGAGCTGGTTTGCAAAGTCATGTCTTTGGGATAAGGAGGTACTGAGCTATCTAACAAAATGTTGAAAGCAAACAAAGAAACAAAATCTTCTTTAGGCTTTTCCAGGAAGTGAAAATAAGCATCCAGAGATCCTTAATCCTCCGAGTTTAAACAAGAACAAGAGAAGTGGACAGCTCAACAATGAAGATGAAGCCAAGGTTGGAAACAACCTAATGCTATCCCCAGGAGTGGAGTAATAATTTGTCTGACATTAAAGGTGGTGATAGAAATGGTGTGAAGGCAGGATGGCTGGGGAAGTGAAAGGGAAAACCTTGAGGAGAAACTAAGGCTCAGGAATTTAGGTACTTAAACAGGGAATTGGTGATTAGATATCTCTATCCTAGGATACTGAAAGATTTAGCACATGAAACCACAAGTCAAGCTATAAAGGATTTAAATTACCCTAGCCATTTATTTAAATTGCTACCATGTGACTGAAGAGTAACAAATAGAACATTTGTGTTAAAAGCAAGATAAGCAAGCCATCAAGGCACTACAGATCCATTAGTCTAACTCAGTAAATACAGGCTACGCTTGAAATGAGAGAATCATTAAGGCCATGGATATAAATGAAAATATGGAGATAAAATGCATTACAGATTTACCAGGTTAAGCTGATGACTATCCTTGGTAAAAATGATTTTCTGCTCTAGAGAAATGCTGATCTGAACTTAAGCCTGAGCTTCATACAGTAATAAAAAATAAATGATTGAGGAAAGCATGAAGGCACAGATTAGCAGAAAAACAAGGAAAAGAATTAATTCTGACACCAAGGAACCATTAGGCTCATGGAGTCCTTTTAAGATAATCTTTAGTACTGATTTTCTGTTATTTTTTTGAAAATGAAAGTGGCAGAAGAAGTAAGTTTAATTAAACTTGTTGATGTTCAGGACTCATCTAAGCTACAAGCAGAACTGGAATACTGATGATATTTAAGACTGGAAGATGAAACCCAGCACAGGGCCAGCAGGATATGATTTAAACTGAGGGCTCCTGAATCACGTAAGACAGACAAAAAATCTTGTTGGTTTTTTTTAGTTGAAAACTGTGTGAATATGATTATTAGTCATATAGACACAAAAAGAGATTTTATGCCACAAAATATTAAGTAAAATATGTATAGAATTCTGTGATTGAGGCCTTGGAGACAATATGTATAATGTATATTCTTATTTTCATGTACTGAGATATGCATTATCATAGAATCATAGAATGGCCTGGTTTGAAAAAGACCATAATGATCATTACAACCCCTCATTTCAACCCTCCTGCTATATGTAGGGTCACCAACTATTAGACCAGGCTGTCCAGAGCCACATGCAGCCTGGCCTTGAATGCCTCCAAGAATGGGGCATCCACAACCTCCTTGGGCAGCCTGTTCCAGTGCATCACCACCCTCTGTGTGAAAAACTTCCTCCTAATATCTAACCTAAACCTCCCCTGTCTCAGTTTAAGACCATTGCTCCTTGTCCTATCACTATCCCCATAAAAAGTTGTTTCCCCTCCTCTTTATATGCCTTCAAGTACTGGAAGGCCACAATGACATCTCCCCAGAGCCTTCTCTTCTCCAAGCTAAACAAGCCCAGGTCCCTCAACCTTTCCTCATAGGATAGGTGCTCCAGCCCTCTGACCATCTTAGTGGCCCTCCTCTGGACCTGCTCCAAGAGCTCCATGTCCTTTCTGTACTAGGGGACCCAGGCGTGGATGCAGTACTGCAGATGGGGCCTCACAAAAGCTGAGTAGAGGGGCACAGTCACCTCCCTCTCCCTGCTGGCCACCTCTTTTTTAATGCAGCCCAGAACACAATTGGCCTTCCGGGCTGATAGACTTGGCCTTAAGGGCTGATATACTGAAATGGAGGTAATACTGAGAGGGACTACTAGGTTGAGGAATGAAGTAAGTATCATTAGTTTCTATCTGATTAATTAATAACTACATCAATTAGCTAGCCAAATTCATTTCTTTATTTACATGGAAACAACAATAGATACAAAGAGCACAATAATACCATCTGATAGAAAAACATTCTCGGCTACAAAAAAATATTTTTCAACATAGTCATCACCATTAACTGTGTATTTTTACCAACCACGAATTACAGTTTGCATTTTATGCATGTAAAAATCTGCCCCAGCAGAGATGAAGTGCTATCCATGTCACCACTGCTGAAATACACCACCCACTGCCTCACTATGATCACACCCATTCTTTATTCTCCATAAACATTCAGCAAGCACTGATGAATGTCAATGGGTGCCATTTTTTCCACATGGAGGAATTCAGTGACACACCTTTACTTACAGATGCACTTTCATGTCCCACACCATTTTGTCAGTCTACCTTTCTGCTGCCATCCAATGCACAGCAACAAAATGTAATGGAATATTGGGAAGGTTAAGCCCTTACTGCCATACTACCAACATCCACCTCTAACATCATGGGCCAACACAGTAAGTTAGGAGGCATTACTTTCGGAGCAGCTGTTGTGTAGCAGGAATCATATGCTTAATCTTGATAATACGTTTAAAAGAAAAACAAGAGGATAACTGAAAAAAAAAAAGGGCATAATAACACAAAATCAAATTTGATTTACCATCATGCATCTATTGTGGAAATTAGAAGAAAGTTTCTATCCATCACTGGGTAGAAACTATAGACCACATTTTTAGTAGGGATACTATGGCAAAAAATTCTAAATCACTTTAGGACAGACCTTTGCAGGTTTATAGGAGATTGTATTACAACTAATTAACCATAGTGAACTGAATTTGATGGACCAAGACGCCACTTCTCCCTGTGCATGATGATACTCTAAGTAAGTGATATGTTCTGCTTTTGCTCCAGGTTCACAGTATTTGCTCATGTGTAAAAGCATGGATGTATCTCCTTTCTGTTCAGTAAAGTACATAAGACTGTTATTTTTGATTCTTTTTAACAGGACTTAAATCCGGGTTTCTTTGCCAGCTTCTCAGACATTGTGTCTGTGTGTGCACACATTGAAGACACAAAAATATTGTTCCTACAAATACTGAAAAATTATGGATGATGCTTCTAAAATAAACAACCTACTTATGAAAATGATTGTGATTTTTTTCAGTAATTATTATACCAGTTGTTTTGTCAAAAGCTCAATTTAAGCTATTTTCAAAACAATGAGAAAGCAGTGAGTATGATTTATGTAAGATTTATTAAAAGTGTAAGCAAATGTCCAAAACTTTAGTGATTCTGTTGATCTTGCTGAATTTTCATTTGCAAGGGATAGAAACAGGTTGTTCAAAGCAACTTATTTTTCATGTTTCTTTGAGTGTAATCTCTTTTTCAGAAGAAAATAATGATTTGAAATAATGGCCATGAAAGATGCAATGCTGCTAATGTGTTCTCAGAACCTGAAACATGTATTGATAAAACGGAAATGCTCTGGGGGAAATTTATTTCAGTTGCAATTCATTTGGTTCCTGCCATAATTGGACAAAGGAGTTGAGTAGCTGCCAGAGAAAATGAGAAGTTGAGCATTCAATCACCACCTCTGCAATTCCAGAATTTTAATTGCATCGCTCACTGTGAGACTTTGGTGGGGGGGGAAGAGGGGGGATGCTGTGAAGACAGAACGTGTCATGAGTATTGTATTGCTGATAGAGTCTTTTTTTCTTATTCCAGACATCTCAATCACTGCCAAACAGTGCAGCCTCACTTGGAGGAGCGTGTCTTGGGCACGGACATCTCCTACATCAGTCACTGGGGAAGTGCAGGCAAATTATGCAATGAAGAACGCTATCATGTGGATCTTCAGGGAAGAAGTCAAACAGTAACATTCTTCAGATATGTTTAAGCATTTAAATGAAGATGAAGCTTTCATGTGCACAAATTGCAGTAGTAGTGCTCTGCTCTCTCATTTGTAAGTGCTTGATTGAGACATTTGGAGCATATTGACAGGTCAGCTAGTTAATTTTGTAGACACCATTGTCATGAATAAAATTAGTAGCTAACTCTACAGGTGCATAAAACTTCCTCTGCACTATCTTTTCTCTGGAAAAGCTGTTGGTGCTTTGTTATAGCCAATGAAGTTTTCAAAGCATTGAGATACTTGGCAGGTGACTAAGGCCTAAGACCTGCCAACGTTCACAAAATATTCTCCTAGTTTAGCCAAAGGTCCTAAACCAAAAGATATTCTTAGACATGAAATATGGCCTAGAACAAGAGTGTAATCCTACTTAGGCTGTTGTGTTTTGTGTAGGATAATTTCTTGAAGGAATGAGAGCTGGTTTCCCACCTCTGTTCAATTAGTTTTCTGTTCTGACCACTGAATCAGTATTTTCTAACCTGAGGGAGCTATGTCTGGGGGAGAGGGGCCAAAAAAGGAAAGGCAGAAATGATGGAAGTTTTGTTTCTATTTGCTATGATGGAAGAGGGCTAGCTGTGTTGCAATGTCAGCTGCAAAGAATGGTAAAGAACTTCTGCAGTCTATTTTCTGGGTGATGTTGGATATCTCTGAGAAGTGTGTGCGAGAAATTTTCCATACTAGGATGCTGCTCAGCTACAACATGCAGCGTTCTGCTCCTGTGCTCCCGGTGAGTGATCCCACTGCTGAACTATTGACTAACAGCTCCTCTTGTGTGTGAAACAACTTGATGGCTTCTGGCAATTGACAGAAAGAGTTTAGGATTGAGAATCTCTGAGGACATTAGGATGGTAACAAGAAATGCAGCTTAAATTACCCTTTCTTTCAGCAATATCTACCACATTGACAAGCTAAATCTCTACTAAAGGAAATTTTGAGGCCCCAGTTGTTGAGCAATATCCCTGTATTGCGGCAGCTACTTTGAATGGTCTGCATTAGAAGAGCATCTAAAATTTATCTCTTTTAAATTCCCAAGATTCTCCTATGAATTTAGTCTTTTGTAGAATTTTAGGAAGGGTGCTATGCACACTGAGAATATTTGTTTAAAAGATGCAAATTTAAGTGCCATTTAGTACATTTTTGAAGCCAAATGAGCATTCTTCAGAACGAATTTCAGCCAGAGTTGGAGATATTCTATAGGAAATTGAGACAAAATTCAGCAAGTTACTGCATTACAGAAGTGTCCTAAAATTTTGCCAACATCTAACAGATATGTTAAACCTTCTGCAGTCTTGTCTGTATTTGAAACAACGTAGGAAAAAGCTTTCCCTGTTAGTGTCGTGCAAAAAGATACAACAACAACAAAATACCTATCCCAAATTCTCAGTTCAAAGGCTTTCATGAAATGCGTGGATGTGGCAGTGAGGGACATTATTTAGTGGGCATGATGGTAATGGATTGATGTTGGACTAGATAATCTTAGTGGTCTTTTCAAACCTTAATAAATCTATGATTCTATGACTGTCAGGGGCATGTACTTCAGGTAACAACACTAAATGTTGAAATGGTGAGTTACAAAACTATTTTAACTTTAGGGTTCATTAAAAATAAGCAGTGGAATTGAGCACATCTTCTTACAAGATAAATTATCAGCAGGAATGTGTATTTTTCAAATAAAACTTTCTTACCTCAAAATTTACTAGTATAATTATATTAAAACTTTATTACTCATGCTACCTTTCCCTTATTGTCTCAGAGCACTATTTTTCAAATAAATATGATGAAAGACCTGCTTTAAGATGTTCCTTACATGTATAAGTAAAAGAAGCACATTTAAAGTAAAAAGCAAAGCAATAGAATTGTCCATGAAGTAGCATCTCCTAAGCGTCTCATGAAATGTTTCCTCTGTTTTACTGACAGCTCAGATTTAAAGGCATTTGAAAATAGACTCAAGAGCTCATGGCTATATTCTAATCTGGTCACAATAGATATTTTTTATTTCCCTTTTTATACCTAAAATATTCTATATAGAAATCTCTCTGTGAATTTGCTTGTGTAAAATGCTTATTCTCCGGACAGCATTTGACTTCTTATATAGCAAATATTTGTAGCAAATATTTGAATTAAGACAGTAGCTGAAATATTTCAGTGTCAGTTGTACTTTTAATTGTCATGTGACTAAGACATTGTGAGTCTGACAGGTAATAAAGGTGTACGAAGCAAACTGATAAAGCCTAGTGTTTTATTTTTGTAATTGCTGGTGTACAACCATTTCTTAGCTGTTGCAGGTATTATAAATAGAATCACAAGTATTCTGCATCCTTCATACATTTAATTTGTTGGAAGTGGAACTCTTGCTATAGCCTGATTAGCTAAAGGATGTCAGAGTCACCTAAGGACGATAAGTGATTGCTTGGGCTCATTCGAGTCCATAATGGAAAACAAACTGACACTTGTTTTATGCAGAGAGCTGGGAACGAGCTGGATTGACTGATGAAATGCTTGAATGATTTGGGTGGGAAGTGCTGAGTACACCCAAGTTTGATTAACAAGTGGGAGCAGGATTCATTTGAAGGTGCCTCTGTGTTGCTCTGCCATATTTTACCTCAGACTTGCTGGACTTGCCTGTGTTGAGCTGTTATTCTGCCAACTGTGAGTACTCTTTCACTTCGACTGATGTTTTCCTTTCATTGTGGTTTTGTTGTACGTAGGGAAATAAACTGCTCCTATTCAAATACTGATGAGTAACAAAGGACAGTTTTGATGTAATTAGAATTTAAATGGACTGTAATGTATTATTCCCCATTATTCTGATTTAATCTACGTAATTGGCTTGTTTCTGATGGTTTGTTGCCATGCTTTGAAATGCTATGTAAAATATATTCAGCCCTGTAGTCATCAGAGGTGAACATCACTTATGTGAGCTTCATGTTTAAAATGTGTGGCCTGTCTATTCCTTCTCAGAAAGCTGGAAAAACTATTTTTTATTCTGTAAATTCTCTATGTAAATAGGGAGACGTGAGCAACACATATAGTATATGAAACACACAGCTTATGAAACTGGCTAAAGTGATCAATTCAGTTTCTCCCACAGGATTGTTTTTTTCCCATTCTCTTGGGTGAACACAGTAAAAGCAATTTTGTCAGCAGGAGTTCTTATCTGTCATAAAACCTGTTTGCCTGTGTTTTACTTAAGAAATGTGACTCGCCTGCATTGCAAGTGTTTTCCCTCAAGCTCATTTCAAATGGATTTCAGTACTGGGAATGACTGATGCATGGTTCTTCCAGTTTTAAGATCTGCTCCTATTGGAAACGTTTTGTTGCTACAAAACTCTTGTGACTGAAGAAAGGGTAAGACAACAAAGTAAAGATGAAAAAGACCTCAGTGAGGTCAAACATACAAGTATAGATACACGTGTATTTACAGTTATTAATTTCACCAGACGCTGTTGTGGGCAGCAGTTGCACAAACAATAAGTAGAATTAATTGTTCACCTGGATGTTGTTTGACTTCTGATCATCAGAAAGTTGGTTTCAGTCAGGATAAAAAAAGAGTTAAAATATAAAAATATGGAGGGATCAGGGGAACTAATGCTGTAGCATTTAAAGTATGGGGAAAAAAAAAAAAAAAAAAAGGAGAATTAAGAAGTAATTCTTATTCTAGGTCCTCCACACTGCATGTTTGAGGATTGCCTGTTATGTGGTGGTGGCTCCTCCCTCTGATTATGAGGCAATAATCTGCGTCAAGCTATTGGATCCTCTGCGGTCAATCTGCATGATGCAAGCATAAAGAGACTTAAAAATTAATGGTTAAGCTAATGGTTGGATAAGAGTAAGACTTGGATAGAAAGAAATTGCTCACTGCCTGTCATAGGCAGTCATTGCCCAGCAGATTTGGTGGTGCTGAAAGCTGTGCCCTCCTGGAGCACTGTGGCAGTCATCACTTTCCTGGCGATACCTCCACTGAACAAGTAAGGCTTACTGGCTCCCAAAATCTAGTCCTAGACCTTAATTATACAGCTACTGAGACAAAGCATGGATGTGACTGTTGGTACCCTGTTGCTCTTTGGATTGCCAGCGGTTCTAGGGGATCATTACATAACAGTTGGAGTTACTGTGGGTTTGCTATACACCCCAAGAAACAAGCTGTGGCTATTCACCAGTGAGAATATCTTACTGTCTGGTGCTGCACAGAAAAGTTCCATGAATGCTCAGAGCAGTAACAGAAGATCTTTGTTGTAAAATCACAAGAAACCTCTTTCTGGCACCCAAGAATATTGCACTGCAACTGTTTTATATGCCAAATATGTCTCCCATGTGGACATATTATAAATCATCTGTGTTTTATTAGAAAAGCACTACCAAGCTCTGACAAAGGGTACTCTCAGTAGGTTCGGTTGTTTGTTCCTGTCTTAAAAGAGGAATGTTGAAATCAGTTGTGTGAGCAGGAATTCCTGGCAAAACAAACCCCCAGGAATGCTGGAGACATAACTGTTTCTCTCAGCTAAACACTGCAGGGTCTTATTAAACTAGACCAGCCAGCACCAGGGCAACTGCCCCAAAACTTGAGTTAATAGCCAAAAAAAAAGGATTTCATGCAGAAGATACAGCACAGCAGTTTCTCTTCAAGGTGCACATACCCGTAGAGAGATGGGCTGTGCCCAGTACTTATGGAAGCCAGTAGAAATCCTCCACTTGGCTTCAGCAGTTTTGGAGTGATGTCTTTATCCCCCCGAATAGCTATTTATTATAAGAAAAATATTAAACTCCCACAACACTGGCCTTGCTTTCAAGGCAGTAACACCTAATTCTGAGCTGTTTGGAAGCTAAGTGCCACGTGGAAATGGGTACTTAACACTTGGGGATTGCAGGCTAGCCTCTGCCTCAAATTATTTTGGACTAATTTATGATGGTATACATGAGCTCAGTATCTGTCCCTTGCTTTGCCTTCATTTCCCTTGCCTTCCCTTTTCTTTTTTTCTTCTTTATCCATTTTTCTAATTCCTCCGTTGTTAACCTGAGCAGTCTGTTTACAAACTAGATCTATGAAAACTACCGACAGATTCACACAACTGCCAAATGGAGTGAAGTCAGTGGAAGAGGTAGAAGCAACCGCTTAAGTTCAGAATAGCTTTTAAACAGAATACAGGAGAAAAAAAGCATATCAGTATAAATCTACATTGATTTCCTTGAATCTAGGAAGATCACCTTGAATTTTGGATGAAAGCATCAGAAATGAAGCCTGTGTACTTTGGTCTTAAAAGAAGCTAATACAGCAGAGGGAATGAAATTTAGAAATTGGTTTTTTTTTTTTTCTTCACAAAAGACTGTAAATTCATAGTTTTTCATAGTTAAAATAGTTTTTGAGGACAGATATTTTATAAAACCTATAAAATCTTGCAAAATTTTTTGTGAGAAATAGGAGTCCTCACCTTTCCAGTGAGGACTTTCTGGCTTTAACACATTCAGTAACTATCATGAAAGTGCAATTCCACTGCAGAACATAGGAAAAGCAATGGGCTTTTGGTTTACAGCAATGTACAGTAAGTACAGTCAATTCTCATAGAGGCATAGAACTACCCTTTACAAGGACATCTTTTTGGATTGCTATCATGGATTTTTTTATTCCCAAGAATAATTCAGAAAGCAGTTATTCTATCAACAAAAAGAGTGAAGATTTTTAAAACTTCTTTCCATTATGCATGAAGATGAGGTAAATAATTTGAGGGAAAAAAAAAAAATCTCTAAAAAATGTCAGAAGGTACTCTGTAGTTGAAAATACAGGATTCTGAGGTGGGAAACTTGGCCTCTAAGTCTTGTCCTGAATGAAACAAACCAGGAGTTTGGGATATAGTTTTCTACCTACATGATGTATGTAAAAATTTGGCTACAGACTCTGTGATTTTTTATTTAAAAAAAAAAAAAAAAGCTTATTCTGGATCTGATCATAGAACCATAGAATTGTTCAGGTTGGAAAAGACTTTAAAGATCATCAAGTCCAACCGCAACCTAACCATACTACCCTAACTCTAACAACCCTCCACTAAATCATGTCCCTGAGCACCGCATCCAAATGGGTTTTAAACATATCCAGGGATGGTGACTCAAACACCTCCCTGGGGAGCCTATTCCAGTGCTTATCAACCTGTTCTGTAAAGAAGCTTTTCCTGATACCCAGTGTAAACCTCCCCTGGCACAATGTGAGGTCATTTCTTCTCATCCTGTCACCTGTCACCAGTGAGAATAGACCAGCCCTGCTCTTGGTGTAATCACCTTTCAGGTATTTGAAGAGAGCAATAAGGTCTCCCCTCAACCTTCCTTTCCCCAGACTGAACAGCCCCAGTTCCTTCAGTCTCTCCTTGTAGGCACATTCTCCAAGTCCCTCACAAGCCTTGTTGCCCTTCTCTGGACCTGCTCCAGCACCTCAATGTCCTTTCTGTACTGAGATGCCCAAAATTGATCAGTATCACTTTAAGAAATAATTTCTTGCCCTTGATGTATTCTGGCAAATACAAAAACTTTACTTTAAGAAATGACAATTTTCAACAGAAAATTTAAAAAAAATGCCAAGGATCATCTCTGCTTAAGTTAACAAGCTATAATGTACAAATGTAGGCATCTAGTAGTTGAAGACAAATTCTTGGGTTAAAGAATAATGATTATTTTTTATTATTGCCAGGTGTTCCGTGTATTTAGTCTTTTGTGAATAGAAAACTTCATTGACATGTGAAAGCCAAAATTCTAAACTTGCCTTGGAAAAGCAGAGGAGTAGTATTTGGGAAAAAAAAGAAAAAAAAAGAAGGAAAACTAACACTTTTGCTTCAGAAAGTATGAATAAAACCTGCTCAGAACTGCTAGAGTAAATCACTCCCCATAGCCTTATGCTCCATAGAGAAGAGTTTACATCAGAACCCCAAGAAATATGGAGATGTCAAATTCTTTTTTTTTTTTCTCCAGAGGAGAAGGATGTTTTTGTGAAGTGCCTAAATTTTCTCAGCCTGTCACTCAAGCTATGTTATTGGCAAGCTAGGCATGCTTTTCCAGTGCTAACGGAAGAGTGCCAGGTGGCAGCTAAGGATGGGAAAGAGCAGAGAAAAGAACTAAAAAAGCAGTAACCAGAGAAGCCTGTGGCAGAAATTCTTCCATCATGCACATTATTTTCCATAGCACTTAAAGACTTGAGAGTTTGTAGAGGATGGAAATGAAAAAATCTTTCTGACAAATGTAACTTAATAGGGGAAAACATACATGCATCATCATCTAATTCATGCTTAGTTTGCAGTTTAGCATGGAATTTTTACTGAAGTGCAGCTTTACTGTCACATATTCAAATTTTGTTTCTGAAATTGTTTTTTCACATGGTTTAAGCTTTTTCTGAAACTGGAAATCATGCTGTTCTGAAATTATAAAAAAACTTGCTTGCAATGTGGTTTTATGATTTCTTCAACTTGCTCTGGGCTTTCCCTGTGGTAACTTTCAAAACATGTCCTGCACAAAATTAAAATAGAAGGTATGAAGGCATTGCTGCAAAGGGGAAAGAATCATCAAAACCAATAGTGACATTTCCCCCTTCCTAAAGCACTCTCAGGAAGTCTCCCACTGACAGTACTCTTTGCTGATGAAGGTAGGATGCTCTTGTTACCAAGTGACAGGACTGTCACAGAATATCTTATTTCAGAGCACAGTAGTGGCAGTAGTATCTCAAGTCTGAATGAGCTCTTTGAGTGCCATCTCAGTGCTTTCCTTCTCATGGCTGGAGCATATCTTCAGGACAAAATAAGCAAATGGAGCATTTAAACAGTCCAGAAAACATAAGAAAAAGTGCCACATACTATTTTGAGAGCATCCATAGTCCTTCCCTGTGCTTTTTTGTTTGTTTGTTTTTAATTTTTAAGAATATTCCTGAAGTGTTTTGATTAGATCTGTGAACAGCCACTTGGTAGGAGTTGCTCCAGGAGTGTCTGCACATATCTTCAGTGCTTGCACGTTCCAAAGTTGCTTATCCAGAAGTGATAAGCAAGTTGCTGACAAGCATGTTACCAAAAGTATTGGCTTTTCTGAATGCATTCTGACAAAAGTGCAGGTTAAGATCACCTTTTAGAAATCTTCTGTTCTTAAAATACAGTAAAAGAAACATTCAAGCAATAAACTGAGAATAATTAAAAAATAAGTAAATATAATTATATATATATATATATTTAAAGAAACTATTAAAATCACACAATATCTCCAAGATGTTGTGCCCAAAAGTTGTTTGGTATAATGGTGGAAAAAGGCAAAAAAGAGCTGAAGCCTGAATACTGACGCTGCACAAATTCAATTGAGAAATGAAGGGTGTAAATGAGCAATGGAAATGGTTAATAAGCAGAATACATATCAAGGGAACTGTTAGATCTTGTCACTTGATGCTTTCAGAAAGGACTTTTTTTCCCGAAAATAGGTGTATTAGCAAAGCACAAGCTACTGAGCTTACTGAAGGAGCTACTAGATGAAGTTTTACAGCTGGTATAATACAAGCAGACAAGGTAGATGATCTAATGGTCCATAGTTTTAAAATATATTAGTGAAGAGGTCTGAACTTACTGAATGCATTTATTGAATAAACAGTTTTCTGAGAAACCTGTGGGAATTAGGCACCTAAAGCCCCATAAAATTAAGCCTTATTCAGTGTATTTTCCTGTCACATCTGTCCAACTCCTCTGCCTCTTCTTGCTATAAGTGCAGAATAAAACCCTCCTGAGAAAAAGCAGAATAATATTCTAAGTATTTTACTCTTTCTGAAACTCAGTGAATTCCTTTATTGACTCAAAACAAAATGTTTCTTAATACAAGATCAATAAACTGAAATTTGGTCATGTTTCCTAACATGTAATATAAGCATACTTCACTTCTCAATATTGAAGTACCTTTTCTTTAACTTTTAAGCTATTCAAATCTTGATACCACTTACAAACAAAAGTTAATAATTTCCTTGTGTCTTTTCCTTTTCTTCAGACTTGACAAGTTGGTGGCAATGCTGTAAATTAAAACCTGCAGGCAGTGAATCCTGTCAATTCTCTGTGGCTAGGTAATATTTCTACATTAATGTATGTGAAATGTAGGAGGGATTTTTCATGTTATTCCACCCAGCAGTCTGGCTGTCACCTTTTGTCCTTTCCTACCACCACTGGCAGTGAGAGTTCCATGGGAAAAAGTGCAAGCTCAGAGTGACATGAGACCCATTAGTAGAGGGCTTAAATGCTCTGAATCAAGAAAAGAGTTATATATTGGGAACATGTAGGTATTAAGTACTTTCCTGAACATTTTTGGTCTTCAGCTCCTTAAGTGTTTAAATGCCTACAAAGACCTGCACTGTAGTGCTTTGCTGCTGTTAAATCACTGTCACAATCTAAGGTCCATTCTTATCCATCAGTCCACAGCTTGACTGTGTAG
The DNA here is from genome assembly GCA_037305975.1 of Chrysolophus pictus. Lineage (NCBI taxonomy): Eukaryota > Metazoa > Chordata > Aves > Galliformes > Phasianidae > Chrysolophus > Chrysolophus pictus. The sequence continues at coordinate 13,527,314 of CM074579.1, read as the reverse complement.
ATATTCTCAGAGCACATTAATTATAATATTGAACATGAGCCAGCAGCATGTCCAGGTGGCCAAGAAGGCCAACAGCTTTCTGATTTGTATTAGAAATACTGTAGTCATCAAGAGCAGGGAGGTGATCATCCCTCTGTACTCGGCTCTGGTGAGGCTGTACCTCAATTACTCTGTTCGGTTTTGTGCCCCTCACTACAAGAAAGACATTGAGGCCCTGAAGTGTATCCAGAGAAGAGCAACAAAGCTAGTGAGAGGTCTGCAACACAAGTCTTATGGGGAGCAGCAGAGGAAAACAGGATTGTTTAGTCTAGAAAAAAGGAGGCTCAGAGGAGACCTTATTGCCCTCTGCAGGGATCAGCCTCTTCTCCTGGGTAATTAGCAACTGGAGGGGAAATGGCCTCAAGTTGCACCAGGGGCAGTTCAGGCTGGAAAAATCATTTGAACAATTAATACACTGGAACAAGCTGCCCATAGAGGAATTGAAGTCACCATCCCTGGAGGCTTTCAAGAAACATGGAGATATGACACCCTGGGACGTGGTTTAGTGAGCATGGTGGTGATGGGCTGATGGTTGGACTAGAATATCTTACTGGTCTTTTCCAACTTCAGTCATTCAATGACAGTGTACATTGCTGAGACTAAGCTGAAGGGACGTTGTCTCTAACAAATAACAGGAAAAACACTGGCTTAGATACACATGCTACGAGAATTTAACCACTTATCACTGCATGTTTTGAAAGATATTTTTTCTAGTGCCCAGCTTCATGCACCTTCTGTCTGGGAGACAGCATTTCAATTTTAACAGCAAGGCTTATATGTTTAAGAGTATTTAAGTGAACTGTGAAGGTCAGGGCCTACAATTCCTAAAGCTTCTTGAAAAATACATGATCACATATAGAGGAAAGTTACCATGCCATTTCACACTAGACTTTAGCAATGTTTTCCTGGGTAAAAAATGATCAGGTTTCTTGGCACTCTGACTTTTGCATTGTCTTTACATGCTAGCAGGATTCTTTCATGAGAGTTATACTTCCCAGCCACAAGACAGAGTGAATAATCTTCCTTATAGCCAGGAGCATGTCTTTGAATACTACACACCAGCTCCAGGCTTCTGCCATCAGAATGGAGGGTTTTGTTCAGGTGTATTTTTTTCCCCACTATTGCCCAGGATGAATCCCTGGAGCATTATCAGGAGACAAGATACAGTATTATCTCTGTAAAGCCTATGCCTCTATTTATTAGACCAGTTTGTTAATGTAAACTAAAATTAACTCAAAAATAAAGAAAAGTCATCATTAGATGAGTGTTAAAGATAGCCAATTAAAAATAAACATCTGAGAGACTCCATTCTTTTTTTCTCCTGATCTTATTGGGGAAGACTTGAAACAAATTAAATGATTCATGAGTTCATCCTGGCTGGATGTCAGTATTTTTTTCCTGATACAAAAAGGTTAATGAGCTGGAAAGTGGTGAAGAAAACATTCTAAATGCTAAGTCTGCTTCCAGCAGAAGTAACTTATGTGCCAGTAATTTCCCTTCAGAGCTGCTGCGCTCTATGGTGTCAACAATTAGGGACTGATTAGTACATGGATTATCAACACAACGGGCTGCATTGCAATGCTCTTTCAAAAATATTGTTAGAACTTCCATAGAATCACCACAGTTCGAAAAGACCTCTAAGATCATCCAGTCCAATTGTCCACCTATCTCCAATATTTCCCACTAAACCATGTCCCTCATCTAAACATTTCTCCAGAGTCAGTGACTCCACCACCTCCCTGGGCAGCTCATTCCAGCATCTGGTCACTCTCCCGGAGAAGTAGTATTTTCTAATGCTCAATCTCTGCTGGAGATTCCCCTAAGGAAAGATTTTTTGGGTGTTTGTGGTGTTCCTAATCTAAAACAAGAAACTTAAAGGGTAGCATTGTAAAAGCTGACACATCCTGCCTAACACAACATCTCAATCCAAGATGATACTTATTATGAGGTAGTTCCAGGATGGCCCTCACTGATGCTTTGTTTGTGTGTTTGTTTGCTTTTGTGAGAGTAGCTACTGATGTTGAACTCATAGGCTGCTTCAAGCAGTCCTGAATTATCCTCTGAAGTTCTACTTCAAATGTAAGCCAATAGTAATTTGTAAGGTATTCCATCAAAATATTGTTATTTTGAAATATAGCTGTAAGAATAATATTTTAATATTTGGGTTTCTATCTTAACTTCACCATCTTCTGCCAGGAGCGTACAGGATAAGATAAGGAAATTACTGCTAGAAGACATTTTGATAATTTTTTTCCTTCTCAAATAGAATAAAGGAGATGAGAACATTTCAGTGATAAACAGTGTCCTAAATGAGGTAGAGTTCTGTGCATAAGTGTATGAAAATCAGTAATAGATGACCCAGTGTATGGTTTGACTTTCATACAATATTTCTCTTGTATTATTATTTCGTGGGCATTGAAGTGTATAAGGCACCTACGAATACAAAAGGACAAACTTATAATGAGTAATTATGTCATTTACGACTTCCACTGGGTATAATGGCTGAAAATAACGGTTATGAAACACCTTTGAAGATTGTGCTGTAAATCCAAGTGCAAAGGCATGAGATTGAAACCCCTTGCAATGGAGGTGACTGTTGCCTAGGCAATAGGAAGGACATTTTCCATCTGCCTTATGTGGCTTTGCCAACAGAGTCTCTTTTTTCTCCTCACAGAAGTCTAGACCTGCCAGGATGAGAAAATGGCAGTGAAAAATAGATGTTCTCTCAAGGCAGGCTGACCAGATAGGAATTTAGCTTCCAGGGCAGAACTGTTAGATACAGATCCAAAAGCAGCTCCAACAGACCTTGGCACACTGAGTTTCATGTCTGAAGGGAATATGCTGAAACTTGACTGTGAGGGGAAAAATGCACCTGCACAGAACCTTATTATTAAAAAACCCTTATTATAAAACAATGGTGTCTGAGTGGCAAAAGGAGCCATCAGTTACAGTCTCTCTCCTTCCCTCCTCTTTTGTCATGTTGTCCCCACCCCCTCTCCCCCAAAAAGGAGAAAGGAGAAACTTACACTGGTTTTCTCTTACCCATGCATTTCTGAGGTATGCTTAAAATTAGCTCAGCACCTGCAGTATTAATATAACCTCATGTCAGTAACCCCATAGCTTAAACACATTTGTACTAATTTGTCAGCATCCTACAATTTCCACTATCCCTTAACATTGTTTTGCCTAAGTCCTCTACACAGTTTGTCGTCGTTACAAAGTCCACTTCAGAGTTTTAAGAATTTTTTGTAAAGATCATGCACAGCCTGGATGTGTGAACTCAGTTTTGCAAACATTTCAGGGAGGCCTTGGGAGAAGGCTGTATCAATACCAATCATTAACTGTAACTCTGCATGGAGACTTGCAGACATCTTCGTTATTTAATGCTTATTACTGCACATGAAAAAGCATCTTTTGTTCATTTCAGGATGTTAATAATTCATCTCCTACGTCCTAACCCTTCCAGCATTCACCGCCTTTGAAGATCAGTTTCAATATTCACACAGCAATACATGGGTTCATTGTGGAGCCAGCTATTGAATATTTAGATTCAAGAAAAAAAAAAAAAAACTTTGTCAACTTCTTTTTATCACACCATATCATCCTTTACAAAAATTACCTGTCAGTATCATGGGCCTACCCTTTGATGGACACAATATATATGATAACAGCAATTACACGTTACCTGGAAGAATTCCTCAGGTTTGGTATTTTAAGCAATAATGCAGGTAGTATGAACAAAATGTATAATTCAGTAATATGTTGTCACTGACTGTTAACAAAAATAACTAAGGAGCTGAGTGGTGTATATCGTTAGCAGAAGACTGAAAGGAATCCCAGTATAATCTCACCTGCATCTATTTCACATACTCCACATTTGCATTAACTACATACAGTGAATTCTTGTGATACAGTCAACTTTCAGCTAACTCAACTGAATGTATTTTCTCCGCTATAATTGAAAAATGAAAGAAAATTTGCAATAATTCTATTTTGAAGTTGGTATCCAGCTCTCTCAAAGCATCCACATCTTGGCATCAGTAGATGAATAACACATGACAATTATAACTGTATATCGATGTGACTGTTAGTATAAAACTTAAAGTTCTCAGGGGATGGAAATCCTAAATACATTCTGATTGATTTAGAGACAGCTGTGAAGCAGAAATTATCTTTACCAAAAACAAAATGAAAAGTATAATACTAAAAGTGAGTCTCAAGTGACAAATTTGTGAGTGCCATGAAATATTATGACTCCTATACAACATAATCTAACCAGTTTTTCTCTCTCTTTTTTTTTTCCTCTTGCTAATGCAATTAGCAATGAAAATACGTTGAACTTATAACCGAGTGCTGACTTTTTTCACAGAATCACAGAATCACAGAATGCCCTGGGTTGAAAGGGACCACAATGATCACTGAGTTTCAACCCCCCTGCTATGTGCAGGGTCGCCAACCACCAGACCAGGCTGCCCAGTGCCACATCCAGCCTGGCCTTGAATGCCTCCAGGGATGGGGCATCCACAACCTCCTTGGGCAGCCTGTTCCAGTGTGTCACCATTCTCTGTGCGAAAACTTACTTCTAAGATCTAACCTAAACCTCCCCTGTCTCAATTTAAAACCAGTCCCCCTTGTCCTATCACTATCCATCCTCGTAAACAGCTGTTTCCCCTCCTGTGTATATGCTCCCTTTTTGTGTCAGTATTTGTAATAAGATGAAATAGTAATCAAGGGCTCATTCCTGCTAGGTACTCAGCACTCTGGGCCTGTCTAAGCACAGCATGGAAGGCTTGTGGCCTAACACCAGATCCAAGAGCTGTCCCCTGGTGTTTGCAGTAAGAGGACAGGACTCTGAACACACACTTTCAATTAAACTTATACTTTACTGTTGGTCTGGATCATAGAAAACAGATGCAGAAATCAAGCCCTAAGTATGTAAATTGATAGTCTCCTAAACCTGTATTATTTAGACTTGTTTCTAGTAATATCAGTGTATTATTTTAATATATTAAGGCTTCCCTCAATGGATTTTGTTGACAGTAGCTTCCTTTATTCCTTTCTCCCTCCCTTCTTTTCTCTTTTTGATATAATCAATGGAGGAAATATGTTAACTATGCAGTTGTTTCTGACATAAACTTACATATAATCTCCATCAATCCTGGAAATTCCAGAGCACATCTAATTTAGTTGGTTTCCTACTGCTATTCACTATGAGACTTTAAGAGTATAAATTATGTCCTTGGAGAGATTAGACCATTACAGTTTATGCCTTGAGGGTCTGGCTTGAATAGACATTCTAAAAAGGAGACACCTAACAGTAAACAAATTATGCAAATTAATGAGCAGCAATTGTGGTGGAGACTGTTGTCAATTTATATTACCTTTGTCCTTGACTTTCAACACAAATTCTTAATTTGCCAATGACATAGATTTTAAAATAGACTTCTCATTTACAAACATAGCATTAACCACAGAGAACTGCCAGAATCCTACAGTGCAGAGGAGTGTCTTGAAATGCACCTGTTTCTTTTGATCTATTGCAAGTGTAGGGGTGTGTGTGTGGGTGAATGTACATTTTAGGAGGATGCTTAGCATTTGTGGTTGGTTCTCAAGATGTGCAGTTAGGGTCAGTATCCTATGTAACTAGGGGAACATGTCATGTGAAGTCATGCTTTACCTACATTTTCATATTGATTGAATTTCTTCCTTTTACATTTTTTAGTTCCTTACCTCATAGTTATGTACAGTATTAAAAAATAAAATACTGGAATTTTCACAGAAATACCTGATGACATTTTTCTATACTGCATACAGTTTTCGTCTTTTGCACAAAGAATCAATAAACCTGTAAAAAATATAACTGTAGTACTTTTTATTAGCTCTAATATCAAGAAAGTAAATAATTAATCTCTATTAAATATTTTGCATCTGTACATATCCTCTTTTAAAACAGGGAGACTAAGATGCAGTTAAATTAAAACAAAAATTTCCACATTGGCAGAAGTCTTTTGAAAGTGAATATACATATGAGAGCCTTGATTTCGGCAGGAGCCTTGGATAATATGTGCCTTGATGTACAGAGCTACTGCCAGCTGTGCTACACTGTCGTAAAACAAGAGGATTTCCAAATGTTTCCCTGTAGAAGCTCAATCAGGACTTCAGGGCAGCCAGGAAGGCCATGTGAAGTTCAAGGAGGCCTTGCACACAGAGCCCAAACTCTTCTGCAAGTGGCAAGGAACTTGTGGGTTTTCAGGAATCATTTCCAGCAAAAGAAGTTAAAGGGTCTGAAACAGCATCTGAAACTAAATGGATAGGTAAAGCAAAGTCAGTCTGTCCATTCTATCTGGAAAATGTCATGCTGAAGGCTGAAATGCCATGATGATTTTGATGATCATCTTCCCTGCATCTCCAAAGTGTCCCAGAAGGTGCTCTCAAAGAGACAGAGGAACATGATAACGCAGATGATGGCTTTCAGGCTTTGTCTGAAATCATTTCTGTACCACTATCCATATATTCTGGCTTCCCTCTATCATACAGTAAAAAAACAAGTAAAATGATTTTAACCTAAGACAGCATCTAATCAGGAGAATTAATTAAGTCAAGGGGTTAGCAGGAAACAGAACTGTGTCTCCTGCAACTGTCAGTCTACAATGGATTGGAGAAATTAAAGGGGAAGTTTCCTACCTAACAGTATTGTTTCTGCACCCTCATCCTTTGATAAGATAGGTGAGACAGCATGCTCTACACACAGAGAAGTGAACTAAACCAGCGTCACTTCTAAATGTGGTACTGATCAACATGGTTTAGAGGGCATGGCGGTGATGGTTGGACTAGGTGATCTTCGTGGTCTTCTCCAATCTTAATGATTCTGTGATTCTACAACTCTGATATAAAACAGATTTCAACAATCTGCAGCAGATAACGCATGTGGTGTGCATCCCATGTATGAAGTATGTTTCTCAATCAGTATTTGTCACTAAAGATGATATTATGGCAAAGCGTCTGTTTAATTTTTAAGTGATATCCTATCTTTCATTTAATGTTCAGTCCCAAAGGTATAGTTAGCAATAAATACACTAGTTGTGTGAATGGCATTTCTTGATGTGTGAGTATTAAAGCTCCTAATGAGATGATTCTCAGCAAAGCACGGCTGCTACAGCGTGAAGGCTTTATGAGCATGTTGCTCATACGCAAAGTCAAAAAGGGGTAAAAGAGGGCTGTTAACTGTTTCCCTGAGCGAGTGGATGATTGAATGGTGGAAAATCCATCCTCTCTGGGAGTTCGTTCTTTTTGCTAACCATCAGAAAAACACTGGTTTCACTGAAATTTAAGGTACCTTTCAATAAGAAAAGAAATAAAGAAAAAAAAAATTTCAAAAGACAGTTTCTGAAGTTTTGTCTGTACTAGACTTTAAAGAGCTAGTATGAAAGCATATTAGCTAACATGCTGATTAAGAGCCTTTAGATCTAAGAAGGCAAAATATTCTGCCTCATGCATCTGTTAAGCTGTAAAAGTTGGACCCAAATCTCTCCATGAGCAGATTTATCAAAATGTAATTAACACATACTTTTAATCACATGTTAAACTCAATTTAGACAAAACCAAAGGGTTTGTAAGATTTTTGTATATAATACATCTTTCATAGAATCATAGAATCACCAAGGTTGGAAAAGACCTAAAAGATCATCCAGTCCAACCATTCACCTATTACCAATAGCTCCCAGCTTTCATATGTTCTTTGAAAGCTCTTAGTGTTTCTACTTGAAAATAGAAAATTTCAATTCTATAGTTGGTATCTGTGGTGAGAATTAATATCTTCATCCAGGAAAGAACAATATAGGACAGAAGGAGTAGTGCAAACAAGGCTGACAATGACAATGTCATATAATCCTCTCATACACATCTCACTAAAAAAAAATTATTGATTCTCATCAAATGAAGGAAACAGTCTGTTGTTGTCTTGAAAAATAGTAGTGAAAAATTAATATTTTAGGTAAATTGTTTTGTGTAAAACAGATATAAAGTGAAATTATTATTTGAAATTCTTTTATTTGGTAAGGTATGGTATTAGTTTTATCTACTTTATACCTGATTTTAATTTTATGCAAATATTTATCTCTCCTATGAGACACATATAATCAGGTAAGGTGACTGGAGACAAAGGAAGAATGCTTGAAGGAGCAGCAAAATAGCAAAAACTTTCTTCCTTCTTCTTAACTCCCCACAGTCCACTAAATATAGTTAATAAAATTGAAAGAATTAAAGACAAGGAAGGAAAAGAGAGAAGAAAAGGAGCTGCATACTTTGACGTTAGAAAAAACTTGGTGTGTTTTTATGATCTGCTGTGTCAGGTATCCATCAAAAAAGCTACCTACTCATTTGAGATGAGCATGATCTCTATCCAAGCAAATGAGCTGGAGATGTGGAGTAATTGTAGTGACTAAAAATCTTGGACTGTGTGAATGCAGTAGCTGACCTTCAGCACTGTGGTACAAGCCATTGTGATATTCAAGGTTGGACATCACTAGCTTAAATTAGCAGTTTATCTGAGTCCAAAAGGATGGAAACAGCTGCAGGGATAAAGGATGATGAATAACATGACACAGAGCAAATGTAACTGTGATTAATGGGACATCACAACTCAACAAAAAAGAGAACCAACTGTGGAAAGAGATAGCTACCACTACAAAGAGCAAATTATTGTCTAAGGTGATGTAATTAACTCCAAGATTCCCCATGGTTTGGTTGACTGGTTCCAGAGAGGCTTACTATTGTACCCAAAATAATGACAAGGTTGTGGATTCCTAGTTTAAATACTGGGCTATTAAGCTTCATTTTTACCCATTGCAGAGGACTGATAGAATGTCAAAGATGAAGATATGGCAATTTGTAATAGTACAATTACAATATACTGTTGTGACTCATTCAACTAATATTCCTTGTGAGAAGACAATTGAAGAAAGGCTTAAACCTGGTACACCGTGATTTATGGGGTTTTTCAATATTTAAATTCAAGGCTTACCCATTGATTATAATTTTTGACACTGTATGAAGTCAAAGCAGCTTCCAAAAAGTGTTTTTTTGTAGAAAGTGTGATTAAAAGTGCTTTTTATTCGTTATCCTTATTAGTTACATCCTGGATGGACAAGTAGTATTTTTCTTTTTCTTTCCAAAGGACTATTTCAGTCCCTGGAATCCTCAGTTGGACTGCTTGCTCAAAGATACATTGATTCATAGTATATCATCTTCATCTATTTAGCATGACAAAAGCTTTATTCAGATCATTTGTTAGCAATTCCTGCTGCTTCCTTTCTTCAACTTAGAAATGAAGATTTATATGGCCCTGAAGGGAATCTGCTGACAACTTAAAAAATCGGAACTTTTCTAAAAATTCAATACCTGAAAACTGGAAAGTAGAGCCAGAATTTTAATTTTCTCCACTGTCTGCAGTACTTTGATCATTTTTCTAAGATGTTCTAAAGGTAGATAAGTTAAACAGGGCACTCCCAATAATTTGCCATCCTTGTTTAGAAAGCAGAAGTTTTTAAATGCCTGTAATTTTATCACAAAATATAAGTGGGACTTTAGTGATTCACAGGAATCTTAGAGTAAAATTTACTGTGGTAACAGTTTAACATGATACTGGCACCTCTGCCTATTCATTTCTGAAACCTATAGAATGATCACTGAGCTGTAGATCAAAACTGCCAAAATTTAAAAGGCTGCTGGATGAAAACTGAGAAAGTTCAAACTGCTTAATGGTTGCACACTTTCTGGATGCACAAGTTTCCTCATTCTAGTTTCTTTCTGACTTGTTCTTGCCTTGTGCCTTTTTAAGCATAGGTATGTCTCTATCATTGTGGTGCCACTGATGCATGCCTTCCTGTGTTCTACAAAAAAGCCTCTTAAAAATCTCATGACCTCAGAAAACATAACTTTGATTAGTCCTATTAATCTTACTGATTTTAAAATATTCTGTTATCTAAGTGTTTTGCAGCTCTTACAAATATGAGACGCAGTTCAGAAAGGCTAAATGATAACACACGGTATTTCTATGGCTTTTGTGGAGATTACTTTGAAGTAATACCATGGGCTATTGGTTACACACAGATTTTTGACCACTAGAATGATCATTTTTTTGTCTGCTCTCAAGGTTTGAGATTGGGATATTCTTGGGATAGATCTGTCACATTTATGTTCCTTTATCAGATATGATGCATAACACAGTTTAATCTCTCATTTGACCTGTAGGTATTATAGATGCATAAACAGGAGTTGGAGAATAATCACTCTGAGTAACTAAAGCTGAATTGACATTGCTTTTAAAACAATCCTTAGGGAAGGGAATGCTTCATTCTTAATTTTTTTCACTTCTGTATTTCATGCCATGTACACAGTAATAGAATTATGTTTAAAATGTAGTGCACACAAGAAAATATTTTATTGTTAAAGAATCTACGAAAAACTAACAATTAGTTTTGGAGTCATTGTGATTTTATCATCTATTATCAGTTTCATTGAAAAAGACATTGAGAGAAATCAAGCTGAGATTTTACTGGTATTCATGCATATCCATACAAGCCAGGATCAGAAATGCCTCCATTTTTGTTTTGTAGAGGTGGAAAACTGATAGCATGATACTACCTACAGTATTAAAATTATTCATGTAAAAATTATGCTAGCATAAGAAATTATTAAATAATATTTGAGTAACTGTAGAATGAAATGTAGAAATTCTGAAGCAAAATACCTGTGATTCAAAATTTTAAACAATTTTTGAACAAGCTAAACTTGCCATAAATGTCCCATTTCAAAAAGCTGTTAGGATTGCATCAGTGAAACTGCAGCCACCCATGGTGAGCGTGAATTTCATATCCAATTTGAACGAGAAGGGAAAGCTTGCACAGACGGTTGTTAGTTTTGCTTATAGCTGCAGAATTCTCATTAGGAGAAAAAAGTGTTACCTGTGGACAGTTTACTTGCACTAGTTCTTCACTTTAGTTTTCTGCATTATTAATAAGCAGCAGATAGTAAATGTGATTCATGAAGGACTAACACTGCAGGTCTATAACAGAATGGTGTAGGTAACATTATGGCAGGTAGCCATCACATTTAGCATACGGATTGTCATAGGCATTCTACTTTAAGCAAAAATGAAATATGCTTTGCCATTACAGACTTAACCCAGTACAGATACTTTGCTCATAAATATTAAACGAAGCACAGCTAGCTGGAAATCCAGTACACTAGTAGCTGGTGAAGACCCAGCAAGCTCTGTAATTCATCATGGAAAAAAATTATGAACTCTTCTTTATTTTTCAATTGATGGATTGAGTGGTTTAATAAATTCCTGTATTTCATAGAGCATGTGCCTAACAGAAAGACAAACTACAACAGCTCTGTACAGGAAGCAGGCAGAAAGGGAGAAAAAAATGTGCAGATCTACATACTGCAGTGCCCATTAAAAGCTGAGAATGGAATTATACTTTGAGTAAAATCTATACCCCACTGAAGGCAGAGACAAAAAATCCATTTTCTCTAATGAGGTGACCATGGCACCTCCTGTGTTTGGCAGGATTCATGAACAGTTGCTTCACATTCTTTGAGCATACCTGTGTCCTTGACTAGGTAGGACCAAGTGTGTCTCTGTTGCAGATGGACAGTATTGCTGATCGTTATTTCCTACAGATGATGTTACCTAGAAAAGATCAGAACCAGTGCATAGTATAAACTCTTCCCCAGACTCAATTTATGGTTATTATTGCCATAAATAACCTTTAAAATGTCTTCAAATAGTGGGTCCAGACACTGATCATTCTTAAAATCTTCCCTGAACCTTGATGCTGTGGTAATTACCATTTAGCAGCCATGTGTTTTGCAAGCAGTACTGACAACCTGCTAATAGCACTACGTATTTTCTCCTCTGGAGGAAACACACTGTGAATTCATCTCTCAAAATGACCTCTGAACAAGCCCTGCCTTCAGGACCACAGTACTACGCTGTAAGTTTGTATCCCGTCAGGTCCACAACAAGGTGGAATGGGGAAAATCCACTGATCTTTTCTCCATAGACAACAGGATTTGCTCAAGAAATGAAAGCTGTGCATATATTATCCATAGTCATGTAAGACCAACATACTGACGTTTTCTTTGCTGGCACAATGGTTTTTGCAGTCTATTTGAATTGGCACTGCAGAAACATTGAAGGAAAGGAAGAAAACTGCTTGTGGACCACATCCAGCCATGGCTGACATTTCAGAGTCATAAGAATTCTACATGATTTATTGAAGTTTTATAAAGGGAGCCTAATCTTGTGTTCATCAGCATGTGTGATCAACACTTGCTTTCTAAGTAATTAGATGAGGAGATCTCACTTGGGAAGCTTCATCCTGTTCCCCAAAGATGGTGTGAAGACACTGCAGCTATGGAGATTATACAGAAGGTCATGCAGGGATACTGAGACAGCAGTACTGCAGAGAGTTTGTTCATTTGTCACATAACTTAAACCCCAAGCAACTTTTCTCTAACCAAAACTGTTTGGTGGCTTATCTAGTAATTTCACAGAGCAATAGAGCCTAATTATTTTTATTTTTATTTTTATTTATTTTTATTTTTTAGTATCAGGAAAACAGTAAGAGCAGAATTTTGACTACATAGGTTTTCTTCTTTTCTTGGACATTGGCTGTGTTAAAAAAGTGTTCTTTTTTTTCCCCACGCCCCTTAAAAAGAGTACTAACCCTTTAAATCTTATTTAATCTAAAACCTTTCAAAGTATTTTTAGATCTAACATGGGTGTCAACTACAGATTTACGTATGACTCATTAGCTTTTGTACCCAAGATATTTCTGCTTACAAGACCTAGGATTTTTTTGGTCTATTTTAAATAGGCAGCAATATTGACTGTCTCTTTCTAACAACAGCACGTAAGGCTTCTTTGTCATGTCTAATGAATGGTGCTGTTAATCCTTAATTGTGTATTTATAGTTTCAGTCATGATGAAATTGGAAGAAAATCATTTAAAAGTACTTACAGGAATGGCAGTAGCTGTCCTCAGGGACTGGAAGTTGCTAAGATTAATGTTTTTTACAGAAACAGATTGTAGGAAAAAAGAGCTAGTAGATCAAGGTTTAGTCTATATATATCAAGTTGTTCTCGGTTTGTTATTTCTGAATAAGGTATTGCCATCCTCATTGTGTGACCAGTCTTGTTTGGGAGGAAAAGCGATTTGTTCCTGTTTAGTTTAAAGCATTTTGGAAACTCATTCATTTGCTCTAAAATAAGAACATGAACCTCAAGGTTATTCAGCTCTCATTTAGATTAAATTGGACAGTTTCTTTAAGTTGTCCTTCAAGTATAGAAGTATAGAGACTATATTTTCCCCATTTTCCCCAATTACACTGAATATTAACTGCCACTTTCTACATTTGCTAAAGATTTATTACAAATATGATTATGAGAAGAACTAGTGATCTTAAGCCTTAGAGAACACATGGCATCGTGCCACTAATAAATAGAGAAATGCACAGTACTATAACCTGTCCTTTTTCAGTGCTCTTTTACCTATTGGGACTGCTGTCTGCAGTGACCCTTAGGTCTTTTCCTAGTTTATTGTGTTCTGTTTAGAACTCAGCAACATGAAAGCGTATTTCATTTTTTCATTCCTGGATGTATTGGTTTGTAGTTATCCATCACTAATTTAATTTAAGGCTAGAACTGTACAATTAGATCTGCAGGTACACATTTCATAAATAGTGCAATGCGGTTATTGGATTTAAGAAGTGTGGAATGAAAGGTACATAACCTGTGGCATTCACATTTTTCCAGTGTTGCTGCCTTTATAATCCATTGCAGGACAAATAGTAAATAACCTGAATTAAAAATATGAGACCTTCATCTCCCCTTCTTTCGTCCTGGCTTTCAAAAACACCGTGGAGCTGGCATTCCTTCATCCATGTGCCTTTGCAGGTCATGCTTTGTGTCTGAGCACATTACACGCTTTAGGAATCCCATTTGAAATTGATTTATCTCTTTATTTACAGCTTTTCACATGTTTTCCTGCAGGCAGAATTTCTTAGCCTGTAACTGAGTGAAGGTAAAAATTAGCATTTGAAGTAGGGTTACATATCATGGGGCTTAAGTTCAAAGCCTCAGTTTTAGGTGAAAATGAGTTTTCTGCATTCCTGCCTTTAAATATATATTTTCAGAGTTTTTAGAAGGAGGTGTAACAGAGAGGGGGAGCTAACACTACAGTTCTAATATAATTTAACCTCTTTGAAACTGTTGTGATATATCACAACTGGCTGACAGTAAGCTCATGTTTTCATCCGCTGGCTATATTCCAAACCTAGTCTAGAATGCTGAGTTTTGATTTGACAGAAAAAAACACATGATTTTTTTTAGAATACCAATCACTATCTCAGTTCAGTTCTCACAAATGTATATCTTAAAGGAAAATGCTCTCAGTATACAACACACAGTTTACCAAGCTGCAACTACTCAATACCTTCACTGATAACCAGATTTAAATGTGTCCAAAAATACCGAAGTACAAACTACCTATGTCTTTTCTCTAGTAGGATTTTACATCACTGACCTCTGTATCACTCTGCTGTATATATACATTTCTGTAGCATAACCTAAGCCCATAGGATGCATATTCTTTAGACTTACATACTTTGTTCTCACTCACGTTTCCAACAGAATGGTGATTGCTTTTCAACATCAAGCAGTGTATTTAGCAGGTAAGCAATATACTGGAGCTGGAAAGTTAAGGACTACTATCTGCTGAAGATTCTAGTACTGGCTAGGTACAATTGGATAGGTATGTCCTTTCCTTTATTTGCCTTAGAAGTTTTATCTTGTTGGTGGGACTAACAATACTGTCTTCTGTTGTACTGTGTTTTCAGAGCAGCTCCTAAGGAGCACTGTAAAAAAGGAGGCTATTATTACTTTCTACAGGAGACAGACTTTGAAGTTCAAAGTCTCTGTACTGAGATACAAATATCCCTTTCTATGCATTAATTTCCATCTTTCTTATGAAAAGGAACTCCTAACAATGGGATGGATAGCAACTAAAAAGACTGAGAAGTATTCTCTTGATCAGCAGTACATACTTAGATCAATTAAGGAGAATTTAACCTATCTCCTAATCAAATGGTTTCATGAACAACCAGTAGAGCATTACACTTAAACAATGTATTAGGTACAATCTTGTGGTTCAGCCAAATGCTTTGGTACTTCAGGTATCATATCATATCATAAATATTTTCAGCCTTCAATGGTAAAAACAAATTATCAAGCAAGTTTTATAAAGGTAAAGAACAACAGTGGGAGAGTAATAGGAAATGATTTATCAGAAGCTTTAGAGAAGAAGGTGGAGTATTGTTCTTCATTGCTTTCATTAATTACATCCACTGAAATATGATAACTATGACTGGAGTAGTGTCAAGATGTTCCCACCTTTACCTGCTCAAACTTACTGTTAGATTTGTATCACTCACATGATATACATGGTCTTTTTTCATGTATACATGAAAGAGACAGAGAAGTCACATAAAAGAGGCAGAAAAGTTTGGCAGAAAATACACCTCCGTGTGTTTCACCTTATCCTTAAATATCAGAGGGGCTGGAGGCAACTGAGCTTAAATTCTGAGTGATGCCCAGTTTGGTGCTATGAGTCCAGTCTCATTCAATATATGAACTAGCATGATTACGGATTCAAAAATTGTACACTGCCCAATTCATCCAGTCATGTTCAGATGTGCTCTCATGACCACCATTAAGGAATTTGGCTGTGCCCTATGAGAACTCTCGCAGCTAGATTAGTGAATAGCATAGTTTATTAAAGCAACAGATTACAGAATCTTTTGGATTCTCAGTTATAAATGCACTGTCTTCAAAGCATGTGAGGTTAACCAAGAACATGAATAATATGTCTGACTACAATTGCATTTAATCATACAACAACTCGACAGAGATTTGCCAGGGAGTGAGTGAGTACTCAGTATAACTGAGTTTGTGAATCTTACTCAGTAGGTATTCTCATATGGGAATGGAACGAGAGGCTCGGCCCGCTGACCGGTCCTGGCGGTCAACAGTGTCCTCCTGACTTGTTTGAGATAGTATCTTCCTCTCTTGCCTGCAGTGGTACTTTGCCCTGAAATTCCTTCTCTCTTAAGCCATTTTTATACTATTTTCTTAATTTCAGGTGGAGCTTGAGTGACTATAGTGAAATGTATCTTTGTTTTGCCAAGTTCACTCAAAAATATATTTTTGACAGAAAGGTGGAAAACTGCTAGCTCAGGGCTGGCTCAAAATAACAAAAACAAACAAACAAAAAAAAAACCCCAAGATAGTTTATTAGTCCTAATGCTATCATTAAGTTCATATTTCCTGCAAGGCTGTTAGTTCAGTTTAGCTATAAGACCTCCACCCTGCTTTGAACTACATGTTTTTTTCTTAGTTTATCAGGCTCCCCTGGTGCTTGCTAGCAGCTAAGGTCTCAGGTCACGTTGCTTAGGTAATTGTCATGAAATGGATTATCCACCACATTCCACCCTAGAGGTTTATCTTCTCTCAAGTGGTGGACATATCAATAAGTACCTCCAGTAAATATTCCACATTGAATTAGTGGAGATTGCCTATCCTGAAGAAAACAGGATGTTCGACTTCTGTTGGACAGATTTTACAAAAAAAAAATTCAGCTTCCTAATATAAAACACAGTAAATCATTATGAGCTAAAACAGGAATCTGTGAGTGACATTAGTTCCATTTATCAATAAGAAATCTCTTGAACAGATTGTTCCCCTTTCCTAAGCTACTGTCCACACAAGAATGAATTATATTATTAAAATATTTTGATATAATGTTTGTTGACATTCCCTTAATTTGGTACTAATGGCTTTTCCTTTCAGAACAATGCAAGGAAAGAACCACTTTCCCTGACAAAATAGATGTGGGACTTATGTTAAGTGCCAGTGCTGCAGCAGCAAAGAACAGTGCAAGTTTTTAAGGTGGACGCATGCAGCTATGTTTGTCACACAACTGAAACTATACATTAAAAATCACTGCAGGTACCTCTACTTGCACAGAGATAACATATTCTAGTATCTGTTCTCCATATAAAAATAAGTGTCAGAAATAATGGTATTTTAAAGCACTGTATGCTTCTTCTTGCTTGTATATGTTGATTTACACACATGTGGTTTGGGGGTACCTCAGAATCACAGTTTGGTTTCACTGCCCATAGGGATCATTATCTCTCTGGAGCAAACTGAATGTTGTTTTAGTTTATTTCAGATGTTAGGCACACTTAGAAGCTAAAACTCCTACCATGTGAAAATGGCCAGGAAACATCTTAGGCAGTGAAAGCCTAGGTCTGCATTTTTTTTGCAAGAGCTGCTGTGTCAGCTCTCTGCTGCCTGTTTGACAAATCTCTTGTGTAAGAGCATTCTCATAAGGCTGGTTAAGACAGTTTACAGCTGTATTGCCGCTCTGGAGAGGGCCTAAGGATTTCTGAGATTAGCTCCAAGTGGACTTGAATGTAAGTCCATGAGATGCTCTTTTTTTCTGCCCCAGTTTCTAAGCATGTTAATGAAGGTTTAATATATTTTTAAAAACAAAACAATATGTCAGTAATGCGTATTTATATATGCAATGATAGATCTGGATTTTTTGAGCAACTAAAATGGAGAAAATAAACACTACATCCATACCAAGAGTTCAAATTCCCAGTGAGTTGTTGTATTGAACTGCATCACAATCTGTGCTGTTACTTTGTTCACTGACCTGAAACAATTGGTTGTGTAGACTGAGTACTAAGTCTTGGACTTAATGCTGTGAGTCACTGCACTGAGCAGGAATTTCAAGAACTGAGATCTTGCTGAAATTTTTTTGAATGCTGATATTCATGAATAGTAGAATGCATTCATTAATGGCTGCACGAACAACATTTGCTGTGTCGTACAAAGACTACAGTTACTATACCAACATTTATTTTTTACAGATGCTAACTTAAAGGTCAACTAGCACATGCCATTGTTTTCTTTTTTTTTTTTTTTTCTGATACTATAGTTAAACTGCTTCCACAAACAAATTTACTATAGGTGATCCACTGAATGCTTGCAGCAGCACTGCAGTTTTATTTTGAATGTAGTCAATAGGCCTCCATATTTCCAAAACAATGTGTAGCTAAGAGTGGGACTCATGGTGGCTGACATTTCCAGTCAATAATGTTTTTGAGAAAAATCAAACAATATATTTAAAATCAGATACGGATTCATTGTCATTGTGGTACAAAGGTAACTACTTCAGAAATAAAAATAAAATAGAATAAACATGCAGGGAAACAAACACTGCTCTTCACCACCATAACAAAAAGAGTTGTTACACTAATGTATATTTCTTGTGGAGGAAATAAATAATCAACACTGATGTATAGTGGCCAAAGTCTCACAGAGTGATTGTTTGAAAACACTGCTCATTTTCTTCCTGGCTTTCTTCAGTTACGCAGGATTTATTTCCCTAGCAACTGCAGTTGTGCAACAGTAAATCTTATGAGTAAATTAGAAAATAAGATATCAATGTGAATATTCTATCTATCTCCTATATAAAGATCACTGATATAATGCAGATATTTTAACTTCTAGCTTGATCTTCTACTGCAGAGTTGCTTTTTTAATGCAAATCTGTTTAAATGGGAAAGGACAACAACATCTAAATATCCCAATGAAAATATTTAGGGATTCCTTGAAGTTCAGTCTAGCTTCAAGAAGGAGGTTGGACTGTATTATCTCCAAAGCTTCCTTCCAACCTCAATTATTTTATGATAATTATGAATTATGCTCTTTGCCTGAATCTCTCAAAGAACTCTAAAGTAAAGTCGATGTCAAAGAGCCACAAGTATTTCAGTGTTTAAAAATTTATCTAATTTCTCCAGATATTCTTTAAAAGAGCTGCATCTATATTTGCTCTCATGCATAAAAAAGGACACAATCCCAAATCACTCTGGCTCTTTTACAGCTGAGGTGATGGAATTTGGTTTCAACATAATAAAATTATTGGAAAACTCCAGTTTTGCTCTAATACCATGAACTGTCCTTGCCATATAAATTTTTATATAGGAAATATCAACAATTTTGACTGTTTGTTAATCCCATGGGGAAAACTACTGAGGGCTTTTTTCCAGATCTCATCACCTACTCTGAGTTTTGTGACTTCAAATATGAAATATTTTTTGTCATAAATTGACAGCTCTTGTCCTACCGTCATCCCACGAGGCTCTTCAAAAGAAAAAGGAAATGTAACAATCAAATTGCATGATAGGAAGTGACAGGTTGATCTGTAGCATTTAAAAGAAGGATGCTATTATTATTAGACAAATTGATATAGCAGAAAATTTAATTCTCTTTTCTGCAAACACTTTAGTGCAGTTTCAGTAACTAAATTGTACACTACTTATATTTTATTCATTGTGAATCTTGTCCATACTTCCAGTAAAACAGCAAATGTCTTACGCCAGAACATTTTTATAGCGCTTTATTATAACTCTCCAAATTCTCATACTGTGTTGCCATTGAATCAACTATGTGGGGAAGCTCTGTCTTATCTTAAACGCTATATATTTAATTACTATCCTTTCAAATTGTTGTCCTGTGTTACAACTTATTCAGATCCATTTGTCAGAATCTAACATCTTTTCATAATTTTTTTGTCCCCTGAATCTCTATGGGTAGCTGAAAAATGTGTTTCCTTCGTGTACTCTGCAGATTATTGAGTGAAGAATTTCAGGGGTAAATGTCTCAGCCTCTTGACTTTAACTTGTTTTAAAAAAATAATATTGCTTTTCTAAAGTTCATGCAAAGTACTTCTTTGTTTTTAAATACTTACTGACAACAGATGGCAAAGGAACAATTGAGTATCCACCACTTGAGAAACTGACCGGGTATTGACTATGGGATAAAATCCATCTAAAAGAAAATGGGACATCCAAAAGATATGGGACCTTCAGCAGTTACAACAAGCTCCTAAATGTCTTTCCAGAAAGATTAAACTGAATCTATTCACAATCTGACATGAGTTACGTGTGAGTCAGTACAAGTTATCTGCAGCACTGATGGATGCCATCTCCACTTCACTGAAGTCAATAAAGAAAACAAAATAGAAAGGAAAAACCACCTGTCTGCCTCTGCTTCCTCAGAAAGTAGATTAATTATCATATGGTAAAATGACGATTGTTGTGAATGACTCTTTTCACTGCAGTTGTATTTGATGATTTTTTCTGTTTACTCCTATTAAGTAAAAGTGGAATTTATTAGAAATGTAGTGCATTCATGTAATGCAATTTACATGAAAATATATCTGGGTTACTCTCACTGAAATAGACATCCAATGGTGAGCAAAGGGTACTGAGTTGCATGGCGGATCCTCCAGTTTTCCTGCTCTTCTGGTTCTGCTTACTCTGGGAATAAAAGTAACTGCACAAAAGCAATGTGATTAGTTGCTTCTCAAGCTTCTGTTTCACTTGAAAGCAAACAAGCAAACAAAAACAACAACAAAAAAAACAAGCCAAAAAATGCCAAATGAGCTAACTAATAGAGGGAACAACCTTTTAGGCATTTTTAGTCCAATAGAGGACTTTGAATCACTGCACAACTAAAACAATGAAGGATGACTGAAGTTTCTTTTTCCAAATCAATCATTTTCCTTTATAGGTTAAAAAAGACAATTTCTTGTCTCACTGACAAATGGCCAAATATTGCCCAGACTTATAACATTTCCCCTTGTTCAATTAATCTTCTTGTATTGAATATATTTACTCTAATAGACAGCAAAAGAGAAACAGGAAGACCTGGGAAAAGAAAAGCATAAAAAACAATCATCTGAAGAAAGGGCACACTCCTACAAAATGCCACATCCATCAGAAGTAACACAATGTCACAGTCTCATGATATAGAAAACACTAATCAAACGGACTTCATGAAGCAGATTTCTCCACATTCCTTCAAATTAATTAATCTCAATTGCATTTTTGTGTAATAAACCAAAACGTCAAATATTAGTCTGTAGAAAAGATTGTTGTCAGTTACTATGCAAAACAGCTGAGAGAAGAGCCCCCAAATCCATCTGCACTATATACACATACACCATGTCTCTTGGCTTAGGACTTAGAAATGCACACACCTTGAGGAAGAGATCTCCTGAGAAAGGGAGTCTATTTTCAGCAGACCATCTACTGCTATTATTTAGATTAGATATCATAACTTCCTCTCTTCTTTGACTCTGCAACACATCCGAGAAATGTGGAGAGTAGTTGGCTTCAAATTCTTATTAACCTTTTGAAGGCAGGCCAGTCAACAGCTAGCAGGATATGGTTCTTCATCTCTTCCTGCAAGGCACAGGCAGTCTGTGGGAAAGCTGAGAACTGCCTTCAGTTCTCCTAAGTGCTAAGAGGACATTTCTCAGATGGAAGACAAATGTCTTGCAAAGCTATATATAAGTCTAGACATAACCTATGTGAGGTACTTACAACATGTATAGTATACATGTCTTATAAATCATGAAATTTGTGGCTTTATTTGCAGAATTTTGATGACTGTAAAAAATTGTTTCACTATTCAGCAGCTGTGGCTGTGATGTCTGCAGTCATACCATTCTGATGTGTAGGCTAAACAGCTGAGCCACGTAATAGAGCAAACAGTTTGACTCAAGATGTAAGAGAAGTAGCTTGATAACAGCTTTAGTTTAAGGCCTTTCACAGAGTTTTTTCAAGATTTTGTGGGCTGTTTGTTTTCAATGAGACTAATACTCTAGATCTCATGAAAGTAGCCCTTTTTAAAGAATGAATGAAGATTACAATAAAATTTGCTTATTCCTAGCCAATGAGATATGTGTGTGTATCACTTTTATGGTTGGTCCACACGGTCACAAGGCCATTTTTATCTGATCTTGAGGGCTGATACCTGAAAAATGAGGTTCGTGTGCTGTATATAAGCTGTCTATAAATTAAAAGGATTTCAGAGTTGAACACTGGTAAAGGATGAGCAGAAGGAAAGCTGGTATGACATAAAAATTCCTATTTTTTTCCTGCTCTGAGCCACAAACTTAATGTCATATGTTATTCTCCTCTTCTTAAATTTCCGGTTTTCCACTGCAGCAACGCAATCCAATTATAATATATATTGTTGCATACACTGAATAAAATGTAAAGAGTGCAGTTTCAACAACACAGGGAATAGGATTTCCAGGAAAGCTCCTTGTAATTGGTGGGGTCTGGAGATTATAAATCTGTTTTAAACTCCATAAGTCCCTACATTCTCTATGACAGGTTTGTCTTGTACGAAAGAAGTCATAAATGGATAAAACTCTTAATTTCCCCCTTGTCTCTGTCCCTCTGCTGAAAACTCATTTGGGCTAAAATGCTACAATGCATTGCCACTTAAACGGAAGAAGAGTATTCCCTGTACTTATTACTGCAGTAAGAAAAAGCAAACTGCAAATCAGAAATCAGACCTGATGATCAGTGTTACCTCTGTCTCTTGTGGGCCTGAATTTTGTTTCACTTCTAGCTGGTAAAATACCACCTCAGCTCTTTAGGGGCTGAGCATAGCCAAAGCATTCAAACAAACAGAACAGTAGTATTCTGCATCCGATATAAAGACTTCTAAAGTCTAAAAAGTCATAAGACAAAATTAACTGTAATTTCGTAACAGTCTGTAGAGTCACTAAAAGTAGAATAGTTAAGAATTGAACGAGCAACTCTAGAGTTTTGGCTAATGTTTCCACCTCTATGTGCCATTCTCAGAGCTAAAACACCAGACACTGAGAAACATGAAATTGCTCTTGCACAAGAACATTCTCTGACTCAGAATAAAACAAACAAAAAAAGCTGCCTAATTACATTCAGATCAGGCACTTCCAACAGATGTTACACATAAGATCAATATCAAGTAAATAGTTACCATGATACCTCAAAACTGTAATTATGAATCTAAATAAGCAAAGAATAAAATAAAACAGAGTACCAGATGGATGGCTTTATACAAAAGCAATTTCAGATACTGTAACGTGACAATGATGATGAGAACTCCACTCAGGTAGGTGCTGCCAAATAGTTGGGCACCCAGAGCATATGTTTGAAATAATGATGAGGATTCATAATTAATGTCTGGAAGGCATAACACTGTAACACATACCTGGAGCTATCCCGTGGGCTAGGGTGTTAGAAGGTAAGGGGGCCTGTGAGAGCTGGTCAGCATTTAAACAGCTCTTCTCCCAAGCTCAGGATCAGTGTGTCCCTGTGAGCAAGAAATCAGGAAAGGGTAGCAGGAGACCTGTGTGGATGAGCAAGGAGCTCATGCACAAACTCAAAGGAAAGAAGAAGGTCCACGAAATGTGGAAAAAGGGTCTGAACACTTGGGAAGAATATAGAAATGCTGTCAGGGCCTGCAGGCATGCGATGAGGAAGGCTAAAGCCTGCCTGGAATTGAATCTGGCAAAGGTGATAAAGGATAATAAAAAAAGGCTTTTTAAAGTATGTTAACAGTAAAAGGAATACTAGGGAGAATGTGGCTCCCCTACTAAGTGAGGGGGGTGTTCTGGTAATGGGGGATGCTGAGAAGGCGGAGATACAGAAAGGAACAAGATGAGGTTTAACAAAAGCAAGTGTAGAGTCTTGCATCCGGGGAGGAATAATTGCATGCACTGGTACAGGTTGGGGGATGACCTGCTGGAGAGGAGCTCTGCAGAGAGGGACCTGGGTGTCCTGGTGGACTATAGGTTGGCCATGAGCCAGCAGTGTGCCCTTGTAGCCAAAAAGGCCAATGGCATTCTGGGGTGCATTAAAAAGAGCGTGGCCAGCAGGTCGAGGGAGGTGATCCTCCCCCTCTACTCTGCCCTGGTAAGGTCTCATCTGGAGTACTGTGTCCAGTTCTGGGCTCCCCAGTACAAAAAAGACAGAGATCTCTTGGAAGGAGTCCAGCAGAGAGCCACAAAGATGGTGAAGGGCCTGGAGCATCTCCCCTGTGAAGAAAGGCTCAGTGAATTGGGTCTGTTTAGCCTTGAGAAAAGAAATCTGAGAGGGGACCTGATCCAGGTCTATAAATATCTAAGGTGTAGGGGGCAGAGTGGTGAGGCCAAACTGTTTTCAGCAGTGTGTGGAGACAGGACAAGGGGAAACAGCCAGAAGCTGGAGCACAGGAAGTTCCGCACCAATGTGCGCAAGAACTTCTTTACGGTGAGGGTGACGGAGCACTGGAAGAGGCTGCCCAGGGAGGTTGTGGAGTCTCCTTCTCTGGAGATATTCAAGACCCGCCCGGACGCCTACCTGTGCGACCTGGTGTAGGGAACCTGCTTTGGCAGGGGGGTTGGACTCGATGATCTCTGGAGGTCCCTTCCAACCCCTACGATTCTCTGATTCTGTGAGTACTAAGTCTCCAATTACTTCAAATACAAAAAAGCTAGAGGACTACGTACACAAAAGTTTTACACTGTTGTCATATTCATCTTCTGCAAATACATGTATCTGTGGCAGATTTTTAACTCACTTATGACAACAATACATCCACTGCAACTGTTTTTTGGAAAAAAAGGGCCTAAAATTCACAAGAGGCAATGATTTGGTTTTAGGGGCAATCATACAGAAGAGTAGAGGCACGGGCATAAGGAGACAAAGAAAGGTATCAAACAGTAAGGCAAAAAATGAGAATGAGGGCTGATCCAATTGCCCATTAAGAATCTATTACTCTGTATTTTCTAGTGAAAAGGGATTTAAACCTAGGGATTGCAATGTAGGTCACAAGCTCATCCCTAGAATGACATCCGTTTTTCTTTTTTTTTTTCCTTTTTTTCCCCCCCCCCCCTGTTCTGTAGACAATCTAGCACATTGATCTCCTGAGTATGGAGCACCTTAGCATGCCTAACCATGAAGTCTGAACATTGAGAAGGGGGTTGCCTATTGCTAGATGTTTTAAAGGGTTCCAGAGAAGGATGTCTTAAATTCTTTTCAGTTCAAAGCAATTGTTCACAGTGTTATTAACCCAATGTGACTTTTCTTAATATACGTTATTCACTTTACAGATTGCTGACAAAGCGTGCACTTTGGCTGTTTTCTGTACTCAGCTCACCGTTTATATTATGAAATACTGCTCTAAACCACCTGTTACAAAATTATAAGTAAATAAGATGTTGCAAAAAGCAACAGTAAGGAAATAGCTAAACCTACCTTTATGTTTGGTGAGATTTAGAAAAATGCTCTGAATCCCAAGCAGAATAAAAGACTGTTCAGTTCTCTCTTGGCTTTCTTATACAGCACGCAGCACACTGCCTGGCACGTTGCACAGCAAGGCCCTGGACTCAGCAGAGCAGGAAGTTTCTTCAAGTCAGGCAGCTCAAAGTGCTCTGAAGGAGGGTATACCTCATCATTCACCATGTTTTCAAGGCAGGCAGGGATCAGGAATCTTGAGTTCCACTTTGCTTACTTTCATTACTCAAACTAGAAGTGTTCATACCCAGAATCTAAGCTAACTTTCCAAAGACCAAAGGAGGTAGTCCAAACTAGGAAACAGCAAGCAAAAAAATGGGGCAAAACCAAGTAAACATCTATTTAGAGGTATGCTTGAGGACAACGTTTTTTTCAGTAATTGCTCTTGATGTAAGTAAGTATGCTGCAGTCTATGGTGTTATACAGAGAAACCCAAGCTAACTGTCAACAAGCTTTTCTACCACAAGCAGTCTGGTCACAACAGAGTGGAGATCTTGGCAGGTTAAATTCTCCTGCATTTTTCTACTGATTTTTCAGGAATGTGAAATTGTTCTTTCAGGGTCTTTTTTTTTCTAAAAAATCTGACAAGAACATGGATAAGGCTTTTCCCTTGTGTTTTATTTAGCCCTTGCACAAGCAGATTTGAAACCAAGAGAAGTGCAGTTCATGGCTCTTCCTAAGTTGGAGTTTGAGAGGAACAGATGTGTCATATCTGCCCCAGCTGTTCATATGTCACAGAGGAGAGGGCAAAATTCTGTGATCTTAGCCAGAAAGAAGCAGGTAGGAACAGCAGATAGGAAATCCTCATATTAACGTTACTGCTTAAGCTCTTCTAGGGTGACAGCCTCCAAAAATTTAAGGCTAATTGAGCCAAGAAGTGACATTTTTTTTTTGACCCTTTCAGGATGAAGCACTGTGGCTTCAAGCTCACAGATTAAACTGCAGGGAACAGGATCATCCTTGCTTCTAAGAGAACTCATCCACACAGGGGTTTACTGTGTTTTAACTTAACTTTCCTGAGTGCCCTGATGTCAGCAATCCCTCAGCTAGACACAAGGCTTCATGCAGAGAGAAATGACACCAGACCAGACATGGAAGGCAGAGCTCTGCCTGGCATAGCACAGAGCAAGTCTGCTGACATTACACCAGCAAGGTGCACTCCACATCTGATTACACTGCAGCATTCCTGCTGTTTTAATAAGACTTTTCCTCTTAGAAGAAATAACTAACAATGTCACATTGTGGGGTGGCTTTCACACAGCTCTCAGTGGTTGACAGTTGTAAATGACTTCCACCAATGACCTAAATTAAACTAAATGAGAGCCCAATGCCCATAGCATCAAAGTCCCCTCTGGGCATGCACAGCTTCACCTGTATAATTTGGGGCAAATGGTGTGACTTACATGTAGAAGATCTAGCCCTGAATTCATTTGCACAAATGCACATATCTGTGGAAGCCACTGTTCCATGTCTGGGCTTTGGTTAATCTCGCTGCTTCTTAGCTTCCAAATATCACTCATGATGGAAGTACAAATATGCGAGATCAAAACTATCCAATTAAAGCAGAGTTTATATAAAGGCAAATAATTCATTTCTACAGAATCATAAAATCTTAGAATTGTTTGAGAGGGAAGGGACCCTTAAAAGTCATCTTGTCCAACTCTCATGCCATCAAGAGGGACACTTACAACTAGATCAGGTGCTTAGAACCCCATTCAGCCTGATTTCACATGTCTGCAGGGACAGGGCTTCCACCACCGCCCTGGCATACCTGTTCTAGTGCCTCACCACCTTTGTTGTAAAAAATGCCTTTCTTAAATCCAATCCAAATCCCCCTTTTTTTTCAGTTTGAAACTATTTCCCAGATCAGGTAGAAGATTTATGTATTGCACTTAAAGCACAATTGTCCTATAAAATTTCATGGAAGGATATAGGTACTACCATTTCATAATCAGAGAAAACGAGAAAAAATTAAATTTAGATTTTGCCTGCTGCTGTTTTCATTCTATGATAATATTGGTACCATAGTAGAGTCCTCTCAAATTCCTCTTTTCAGCCTAGATTCTTTCACTTATCCTCTTCATCTAGCTTGTCTACTGTCTGCAGGTCCCTTCCCTTCCCTTCCCTTCCCTTCCCTTCCCTTCCCTTCCCTTCCCTTCCCTTCCCTTCCCTTCCCTTCCCTTCCCTTCCCTTCCCTTCCCTTCCCTTCCCTTCCCTTCCCTTCCCTTCCCTTCCCTTCCCTTCCCTTCCCTTCCCTTCCCTTCCCTTCCCTTCCCTTCCCTTCCCTTCCCTTCCCTTCCCTTCCCTTCCCTTCCCTTCCCTTCTCTTCCTTTCTCTTCCCTTTCTTTCCCTTCCCTTCCCCTCACCTCCCCTTTTTATCTATTGTGTTTCAAAAACCTTTTACCTTCAGTCACTACCAATCTGTCTCCTAAGGCACTAAATCAGTGCTTGTGGAAGCTGCTCCTTTCCTGACTGACTGCTGCTGTAAGTGCCAATTGGGATCAGCAGGAGGCTGGCGGCCAGATGGCAGCAGTAGGACACTTTTAAAATCTGTGATTCTTCAGTGTCCCTGTGGAAAGGGTGGGCTTGCAAGAGCTGGAGTAGGTGGTTCTGTTTATGTTCATGTATTAAAAATTAATGTTAGAGAGATTTGTTTATTTGCAGTGTTATCAGTACAGTTTGCCCAAGCCCTGAAAATATTGATTCATAATATGCTTATGAGAGCCAAGAATAATGCTTTCAGAAGAAACTGACATCCTGTGAAATACTCCTAGCTTTGTATTTCACCAGAAATCCTGATTTCAGACTGTGGCTAAATAGTATGAATCTGTGAATAAGCCTGGGGAGAAATTTGGGCTCACCTGTGCTTTGATGTTGGCAGAAGTCACAGTTTTCCCAGCATTTGCCTACAGATGGAATACAACACAGCAAGTTGCAACACATGGATGAGTTTAGGCTCAGGACACCAAGGTGCTGTTCTTGGAAAGGTTTTATCAACTGTGCCTGTGAAGGAATGCCTTTCTGCTCTTGATATTAAGCCATATTAAAATGGACAATTAGGCAAACTCGGTAGTTTATTCGTGATAATAATTTTGAAATACTGAAAAAATTTAGCAAATTCTTGGTGATCTGGTCTTTTCCAGAGAATAAAAGATAGGAAGTACTTTTTCTCTGTGATGGGGACTGAACACTGGCACAGGATTCCCATAGAGATGGAGTTACAGTTCTTCAGAAGATGCCTTAACATAAGCTCTGGGTGTTCCTGCACAGGCTGGGGTTGGGCAGATGGACCCAGAGGTCCCTGTCAACCTCACTCATTCTGTGATTCTGTGGTTCCCAAAATAATGGGCTCTGAGAAGTCTATAGTGGCAGTACCATGAAAAGGACAAGTCTGATTTTAGGTCTGCTATTGTAAAACCTTATATATAACTTTTACAGTGATACAGTGATACTAAGCTTTGTTTTATTTCTTGTGCAGAAGAAATTGCCTTGCAGAATAAAAAAGAATGAAATATCTTAAACTGCAATAATGAATTAACTTAACCTGCCTTTATCTAAATGATGTATATTTTTTATTGTTAGAGCTTTCAATAGAACTGAAGATTAAACATTCAAAACAAACAAAGTATTCTCCAGGCATATTTCAGCCAAAAGCTTAAACATGTGGATACCTAGAATTTCTCTTCATTGTATTTCCTGCCCACACAGTTTCCCTGAACCATTGCTCAATCTGCCTTTGCTGTCTTTTGTTCACAATCCTTTCAGTATTGCAAAAAAGCTCCCTGTGACTGAGGCCATTGTCCCACTGAATACTGAATGCACTTTAGCTCAATTTTCAGATGACTAGGTAAGATCCTTCTTACTTCTCTGAGTTCCTGTGGTCTCTTTTTAGGAATGTGAAATTTTTCACCTGAGGTAATAATGAGATACTCTGTTGTTAGAAAACAATATGGTGAAAATGCAGAAAAAAAAAATACACTACAACATTGCAAAGTGGTGAATCACTACAGTCAACATTTCAACCTTTCCTAATCTATGTAACAGTAAAACCTGAGTTCCGTGTCTTCTGTCACACACAGGATAGCTCTAATACTTTAGCCTAAAGAAAAAAGAAAATACATACAGCTTTAGTTCAGTGAAGACATGATCTAAGCTGTTTTGTCTAGTCCTTCTGAAGTTTGAATTACTTTTACACTAAAAATGGAACAGTTTAGAAGTCAAGAAGTCAAGTACATTTTGACATTTGAAATTTGAAGACCTTATCACCTCTGATTAGCCAGCAAATGCAAATTAATGTCAATTTACTATTTTTTACAATCACAGAATAATCTAGGCAGGAAAAGATCTTCAAGATCATCAAGTCAAACCATTAACCTGACCTACCAAGTTCCTTCACTAGATCACATCCATCAATATCCTGTCCACACATTACTGGAATACCTCCAGGAATGACTACTCTACTGTTCACCAGATCTGTCCCCTAAAATTCAATAAATTCCATTTTTCTATGACTATAAGATGGATTAATATCATCTTGATTCTCAGAGCAGCAGCCTTTTCTGTAATACAGTATTTATTTTTCTGTCCCAGATCCCTTCATGTTTGTCCAACACTGCTGTTATCCTTACCCTTTCCCCCTTCTCAAGCTGACCATATTTTTGTACCAGCTATCTGAAAAACACTTTATTGCCATAACCTCTTTTTGAAGACCTTTCCAGTAGACTCAATTACCAGTAGACTAAACTGTCAGTTATGTAGCTGGCATCCAGTAGCGAAGGTCAGATCTTTTAAACCTTAAAATCTCAAGTTTTATCAGTGGATGTATAGTACCAAGTGAAAGTAATTCTAGAAATATCCTTCAAAATCTTTCTGTTCTCATTTGATGCTTTTTTAAAATGCATTTTCCCCGTGTTTCTTGCAGTCAAGTCAAGAAAGTCTTAGTGTTTCTTGAAAAGTATTAAGGCAGATTTATTGTAAGGAATGAATATAAGCCAATCCAATGGCAAGTCAGTATTTGAAGTTTTTTCTATCTCCCTGGACAGTTCTAGTACTCTAGTCACTTTCATATTGAAATGCTTTAAGTAAGTCCTTGATCATCTTCTAGTTTGATCTAAACAAACCTGTCTTTGATCTTCTTCCTTGTATGTGAGGGAAAATGAAGAGATATGTACAAAAAAGGATTTAAATATTTCAACAATGGGAAAAATTATTGTTGTTGCCAGTGCCTTCTCTGTACCTGAACAGCATCTGATTTCTACTGATCCTTTTCAATCAAAAATATAATTCCTTTTTTCTCCAACTCTTCTCCCACGTAACTAGCAATAGAACAAGAGGGAATGACTCAAGTTGCACAAAGGGAGATTCCCATTGGACTTTGGGAAATACTTCTTCTCCAAGAGAGTGGCCAGGTACTGGAATGGGCTGCCCAGGGAGGTGGTGGAGTCATTGACCCTGGAAGTGTTCAAGAAATGTTTAGAAGTTCTACTGAGGGACATGGTTTAGTGGGAAATATTGATGATACGTGGATAGTTGTACAGAATGATCTTAGAGGTCATTTTCAACACTGGTGATTCTGTTCTTTGTGCTGTAATGTCATAAGTTTCTAAAGATGCAAGAGGTGGTTGGCGTCATGTCTCTGCTTCCAATTTCAATTCTTAACTTCTTAGGTTGCTAAAAAGTCATCAAACTTGTCAATTCCCATCAAATATAACTCTGTTCCTAACTCCATGTTTTCAGTGAAGGCTGAATCCTTTAAATGCTTGTAAGAAAAAAGGCATAGAAATCTTAAAAAAATGTTTTGATGTTTATTGACAGATCTTTATTAGAATGTCTTTGCTATCTTCTCAACCAACAATCATAAATTCGTTATCTCCAGTGTTTTAAGACAGCACAGCAGCTTCAACTTTTTTTTCTTTTATGTCATATTACAATTAATTCAGTTTTGAGGTTCTGTATCGCTGTAGGATGTGATAAGATAATACAGATAGACCTAGTTAGGGCGAATAAGTCTGCAAATCATTTTTATAAATATTAAAAAGTATCCCCTCCAGATAATAATGCAGTGGCACATACAGTGCTTGTCATTTGCTTTGCCTGCCAGTGAAATGTTTTGGTTGCTTAGGCACAACCAGGCAGAAATTAATCAGGTTTGACTGAACTACATCCTTGCTAAATCCTTATCTCTGCAACATTGGTTTCAAAGCCTACAGTAGTTATATTTCATATATCTTATCATTATTCAAGGCCCTTTGGGGGAGTACCCTAATTTCATAAACATATTATGCTTTTTTTGAAAGGAAAAGTGAAACATATGCTGCAGGGGAACCTTTGTAATTTGTTTTGCTTACAGATATGCTGAACTACTTGTACTTCATCTGCTAAAAAAGAAGAAATTCCCAATGTGCACAATTATTTCCTGGCAAGCCACTGTTACTTTTAAGTAGGTAGCCTAGATCTATATCTGATCCTCTGAAACCATGGGCCATTTTCCCCATGTTTGCAGCAGAGACCTGGGGTGACACTTACCTGAATTCCACCTGTGACATTGAGGGCAAAGGGAAAAGCTGATGCTGGAGAGTTACTGTTTTCATTAAAATGGGCAGGAATTTGTTTGAGCATTCGTAAGCATAAGAGTGATGCTGCATAGATCTGTGTCGGAATTGACTGACCTGGTCATGTAAGAAAGAACTAGTTGTGGTGGTATAAGCATGTCTACTGCTTGGCCATTGATTAAACTTTCAGTATAGATTCTCCTGTGTACAACAACAGGCTACAGGCGCCTTCAATTTAGGCATCTGCAAGATGATCTTTGCCTACCTAAATTCCTACTGTCGTGAAACTTAGGAAAACTTAATTTCTACCCTGTGTCAGATTTGGTTGAAATAGGCTATGTGATTGAAATAAATAGGCATATTGATTCAAAGGGTGGGGGAAGGGATGGCTCTTGACAGATGCAGACAACATAATAATATAAACCCTGTTCCCTTAGGAAGAAGAATCTAATAAAGAAATTCTGCTCTTTCCCAAGCCAAGAAGAGAGTTGTCAGTTCTTCTATTGAGGTCAGAAACCACAAGCCCAGGATGAGCTGCCAGGCAGGAATAGGTGCAAGGGGGAAGAATCCAAGCACTTCATATCATCCTTTGACAGAGAGAATGGAGAAGAAAAAGCCTGGGAACCAAGAACAAGGAAGTCGCTCAAAAGTTCTGAAATTAAGAGAGACAGGAGATACAAATTTGGGCAGATCAGATATTAGAAAGGTAGCAAGCTGTGTACAGGGCAATAACGCTGAGAGAGTGGAATAAACTGGATATTTCATCAACATTTGGAAATAATTGTATTGAATTTATATGGTTCAGAATTCTTGTTATAGCACACAAGGAGATACAGCACAAGAGAGATAAAATAGACAATGTGAACATGGATAGCTGGACGAGCACGTAGCTGAAATGCATTATGGAATGTTACCTGCTTGAAACTGAATGTTAGTTTTATCACTTGGGGCTAGAGGACCTGTTGTGGGGAATTTTATGTGATACAGTGAAAAAGTCACAGCTTTCCTACTATGTCCTCTGTATTACATCTTTTTATTACATTTCATATTTATAGATTTTTATGCCTTGCCTTTTCAAATCTTTTCCACCCTTCTGTTTCTCTTGTTTTTGCTTGTTTTTCATCAGTCTGTTTCCCAGCCTGCCTGTTCATTTCATGTAAAATCAAACTGAAATGCCACTGAAAATGGAAAAAGTAAAAGTGCTATTTGATACTATCTTGACTTTTCACATGCATTTTTCCTTGAATTTTGATTACAATTTCAATGATTACCATTTTCTGTCTTGCCTACGTCTCTTGATATGAATTTGATCACTGCTGTTCATGTGAATAATTGAATGAGGTAGTACAAGGAATTTGCCTAGGTTTTAGAAATATTAAATGACCATGTTGTTCATAAGTGCCACACAGATGGCCTTGGAGACCAGCCATCTCTTTTAGCCCAGAGTGGGCACTCAACAGTCAGAAGTACAATCCTCTCAGTGTGTGCTAATGCTGATATAAGAAACAGTCAAAAGTTTAAAGACAGGATTGCAAGAAAAGGACAAAAAATGCCAAACAAACCAGTCCCCAAAGCAGCAAACCAGCCAAACAAATGAACAAAACAGAACAAAATTCCCACAAATATCCTCTTCCCCACATTCCTTACTAAATGCTGACCACTGTTATTTGATTTTTCTAAGGAAACATGCACAAAATGGGTTCAACTTATTAAATCAAGATCATACTCTGTCCCATGGGCTTGATTTGATCTTGCACCTCCTCCCTCTCTTTGTTTATCGATCACTTAAATAAGGAATCTGTATGTTCTTACAGCAGTCTCCTGGGCGGCAGGTGTTTGCATTGTTCATTGAAGCTAAATAGCAAGCACCCACCAAAATCTCTAACAAAACGATGGTTGTAGTTGCTTGTACTCAGGCAAACTCCTTTCATAACAGGAGGATTCATCTGGGGAGAAGACAGCAAGCTTCTAAAGGAGTGAATCATAGAAATGAAGACTGGCAATAGGAGAGGGACAAGGTGATACAGAGTCCTGAGCAGTCAAAGTTCAGCAAAAGCAGGAAATCCATTGTTCCCTAGGAAGATGAAAAATGAAATGCACATTAGTGCAAATTGATAATCTGTTCTTCTGAACAGAGGCATTTGGTAGGCTGATGAAGGCTGAATTTCAAGCTGCCCAGTAAAGGCACATGTGCCATAACTCATTATCCATGCTACCCTGAGAAATCATTCACATATGACAGCCTGACTTTCTTAAAAAAATAAAATGCAAAAATAATGAAAATAAAGGCAAGGGGTTTAAAACATGAGTTGCCAAATCATTTTCCCTTGTTTTATTTGTATAGATCAGACTCTGCTCCTGAAGAAACAGGCAGCAGGTAAATAGCAGCAGAGAGCCAGCACTCCCACCTGTCACTGCCAGTGCCTGCTGTGTAGGGAAATGCCAGCCTGCCAAGAGCCAGCTAAAACCTCAAGGTGGCAAACTACCCCTAAAGGCTGTGAAATATAGGAAGAAAACAGAAATATGAAAGGGCAAAAGCCTTGCATTGTTGTGCTTTTGCACTCAGAAGGACTTTTCTCAAAAATAACTTTCAAAGCATTTGTAAAATACTGCTATATAAATATAGAAATATATAAATACTCTAGAGAATGTGAAACATAGCTGTCTTTTGTTTGTATTTTGCAAAATAATAATATAATAATGCACGGCAAGGAATGACTTGCTTATCAGAACTGCTCTAGTGGACTCTGATGTTTCATTTAATTAGGATTTCTTTTTCTCACAGTTCTATGAACCAACATAATGGCATTTACGTAGACATGTAGATCCTCATTTCACTCAGGTACAGAAGCAGAATCCATGATTTATAACTGAAAACAAATGAAAAAGCAGAGGAGAGAAAAATATTTCAAAAGCACTGATGTTTAACTAAGTGGAGGTATATTGATCTTACTTGAGTACATTGAAATTTGGATCATTCTCTCATTTTTCCAATACTATGGTTCACATTTGCCAGTTTGCATAAGCACTGACACCCTGTTCTCTTAATTTCAATATATGCTTTCCCTCCTCATGCCTCATACCTAGTTTCCTTGGAAGAAGGACCATCTGCTTCTTCCTTAGCAGAATAAGCATTACAACTTTCTCTCACATTCAGGAAACAGAAGATCCACCTTCTCCTTGTTTTACTTCTCAAAAGGCAACCAATTAGCTAACATTCTCTTCAAAATTTTGTAAAAGGGAAATGACATGCTTCCAAGACAACTTCCATCCAGTTTGCGTATCTCCATTATCTCATTCTTATCTTTACTGGCTATCAGGAATTTACTCAGCATCTCTGATTGAACTGGAAAGCCTAATTCCAACTTCACTAAGTTTATAACTCTCTTCTCAGTGGTGACAGGTGACAAGGGGAAATGGCCTCAAGTTGCACCAAGGTAAGTTTAGGTTGGACATTAGGAAACACTTCTTTACAGAAAGGGTGGTTAAACATTGGAATAGGTCCCCCAGGGAGGTGGTTGAGCCACCGCCCCTGGATTTAAGAGTCATTTGGATGTGGTGCTTGGAGATATGATTTAGCAGAGGGTTGTTAGAGTTGGGTACTATGGTTAGGCTGCGGTTGGACTTCATGATCCTTGAAGTCCCTTCCAACCTGAATAATTCTATGATTCTAAGTAGCTGCATTTGGCAGCACAGTATCAGACTAGGAAACTCCCTGAGAGCATGTTTGACTTAGTATTACAAGCCTTGCAAGTTTCAGTCCACTAATATGGTTTGATAAGATATGGCTGGAGTTACAAGAAAAAAGGAGATGATGATGTACTTTGAAGAGGAACCTAAATTAGATGGAAGTCTTAAATTGGTATGAATGCTTGCTAGAGTGTTTTTGGTGTCCAGTATACTCTGTGAGGATTAATAACAACAGACATATAGATTACAGAAAACAGAACCATTCCAAAAATCGAAAGAACATTTTCACTAAAATATTGATGAAAATA
Organism: Chrysolophus pictus; assembly: GCA_037305975.1. NCBI lineage: Eukaryota > Metazoa > Chordata > Aves > Galliformes > Phasianidae > Chrysolophus > Chrysolophus pictus. The sequence goes on along the minus strand of CM074579.1, from coordinate 13,491,467 downwards.
TGTTTTTAGATCTTCTACACTAAAAGCGTGGTTGGAAAAATTTTATTGAAACAACATATAGCAGGCCGTAGAGCTGAGCTATTGAACTAGAACAATGGAATTATTTCTATGATACATGCTATTTAAGAATGGTGAAGTATTCGAGTTCACTTGCAGAATGACAATCACCTCAGAACTAACAATATCACAGAACAATATTTAGGTAGGTTGGAGTTGATTAACATAACTGGCAGCCAAAAAATGATCTATAACAAAAACAGATACAGAATATACAATGCAATTCTGTTTTCAAGAAAATTGCATAACTCTTGACTTCCTTATAATTCTTTTAAGGTTGTTTCTTCCATGTATACTTAGAGTGACAGGTACCTGTCACTGAAAACAAATGACAGAATCCCAGAATTGCAGGGGTGGGAAGGGACTCGAGAGATCATCAAGTCATATAGTGGCAGCAATTTAAGCAGTGATTTTCTATGATGTTAAGACCACTGGTTTTATCTTTTCTTTTTAATCTTTTTTTTTTTTTATATACACCTGCTTTAGAAAAAAATCCACCATTTTGTCACACTTCCATCAGACAGAGTAATCTTCACATTTCTAAACAAGTCTGTAGGAGAGTGCCAGAAAAAAATTGAAAATAAAGTGACAAAATATGTGAAGTATTTACCACTCTTCATCTAAGAAGTAACTACATGCCAATTAGCTATGGGATACTTGGAGTGTTATCAGTGGACACTTTTCACTAAAAAAATGAAGAGTAATATGAAGATTTCTGTTTGCTGAAGTAATACAAAAGGTAGATGAGTTCAAAGTCTGTACTTCTAAGCAATTTATTATAGCATTCAGAATGCTTGGATTACGGATTATGATAAAAATTAATTTATTTAAGATAGTAGGCTGAATTATTGAGAGATTTATGGGTTTGATTTTTAAATAATAATTCACACCTTCTGCACTTCAGCCCTGAAAACTGCCAAGTAATTTTCAGAATTGGCACTTAAATCACTCAATCACTTTAAGGAAATTTCTATTTTAGCAAAAAGATCAAAATGGGAATTAAAAAAAGTAAACATAGGAAATGGTTCACATTTATCCTTTCCTACAGTTGCTGGCATGGAAAATGAGATTAATACTCTGGAAAGGAGGTAGTGCATCCAATACAATATTTACATCCTATAAAAAAGGTAGATATTGGCATTGTCAGTAGGCTATATACTTATTTATTGAGCTTGACGTCTGATCTTGATTACATATGAAAAAAGACAGAAAAATAAATCATAGCTGTTAAAAATTCTGTTTTGAAACAGAAAAGCAGGGTTCATTGCTGGGAAAGTGATTGATCAGCACTTACTAGGATCAATAACAATTGCAGGAAGTGCTGTGTTGATCATGAAATTATTTTCTCCCTCACTGAAAGTGTCCATGAAAACCTTTGATTCATTCTGTACTAGCATATCAAAATCCAATGCATTTTTAGACTGCAAAAGCAAAAAATAGAAAAATCAACTTTGTAAAACTTGTAATCATTTCTAAATACAAGTGATTCATATGTATTTTTATGAGGAATTACAGCAAGTTCAAACTTCACATGCTCGTATTTTAAATGGCAGTTATGGATTGTAACGTTGATCAACTCTCTGATGTTTATCCTCTGAACAGTTTGAAATATTGTGGCTGCAATCCAAGCAACAGGAGACAGCAGAAAATGTTTGGTTTATGATTCTGAAGACAGAATGTTGCAAAGAACACATCACATCACTATTTATAAAAACAAGTATTTTTTTAAAATTCCACAGTCTATGACTGTGAAAAGCCAGTGAAACTGAAAAATAATCTCATAGCTCTTGTATTTAAACTCTGAGCACAGTTGAAAAATGTGTTCATGAGATCAAATGTCCTTCAATTTTTATTTTTACAATACTAATATCTCTCTTGCTCTTCACCTATGGTGGAAAGAAGCATTTGAGGAAAATGATTTCAAGAATAAGTTAGCCAGCCATATCCTCACACTCTGACTTTGCCATTTTAGAGTTGTTTCTGGCTGCCCAGCTTCCATAATATTACAGATCACTTTAGAACAATGTTTGTACACAGCACTGCAAATTGAACTATTTCTATAAACAGTAAGCACTTCCTCTGAGATACCAGTATTATTTCAGATCATTTTTTCTTTGCAACTGTAGCTAATTTCTTGCTAAGCAGCATTCAAACACTTTCCTATTGTACTCATGTTTCAATTTTGCCAGTCAAAAGTTTGACTTCCATCTTATCTGCTTTACTGTAAGCAGATAAGAGTTTCCCTGGTAATTTTTTTCTCACATTATTTAACCTTTTTTTTTTTTTCTCTCCAGTTACTCTATTCAAATATTTCCACTGGAGCATCACATATTTCTGTTGTTTGATTATATAATTTGACCACATTACCAAAGTATGTTGATCAAGGTTCAGTGTGAGAAATCTTTGAGTTTTTAGAAGTAGTTCTTTTGCAATTCTTCAGCTTTTCTGATTATTTCTTTAAATTACATCATCTCTTACTAATTTGTCTGCAATTTTCCAGGATTTGCATTTGTTTTAGCATTGCTTATTCTGCACTCAATCGATTGCATTTGCACACCTCTTTGGCAACATGCTATGTGTTCTTTCTTGTCATTTTCTAAGCTTCTTTAGTAGCTCATAGTTACTTGTATATTTCTTTTAGACTTCCTTTTTTGAAAAGAAAAATACTACTTTGTTTTGGGAGGTCAGAATTCAGTTTCCTGCCTTTCCATTTTTCCTGCCCAGCGGGGAATGCACTTTACTGTCCCGCTTTTCTCATTCTTTTATTGCAGTTCACTATGACCCAAAGTATTGCCCAATACCACTGTTTCCCTTGTTGAATTGATGAAAATATCTGCCTAAAGTATGATTCGTTTTTGTTCTTTAAGTTGCTCAGATTGGTCACTGCAGTTGAGAAGTACAGTATTGAGCTTTCTGGAGTTTATTTCCATATTTAACTCACTGTCCAAGTGAAAAAGAATGGAATGGTATGGTACCTATGCAGTATGACCCAAACAGAATTAAAAAAAGTCTAAGTTTGCTTAACACTAAGGGATGCTTAGTGCTCCAGTCTTGATTGTATTACTAGTAAGTTACAAAAAAAAGAGTCAGAGAAAGTGATCTCTTAACACAGTAAAATACTTGGATTTATCTATTTACTCATAGAAGAGCCATTCTTTCAGGTAGGTTCAGATATTTCTTATATAAACAGATACAGTTTTAAAATACGTGTAGGTAAAGAAAGCAATGCGTTTGACTCGACTCATGTTTCAAATGGATTGTAGCACTTTTTATCATTTGAAGTACTTATACAATTAGCTAATTAAGCTGTGTTTTAAATTGTAGGAAGTATACATGAAGTTCTGCAGTATTTTTTAAAATAAATATGAATAATTCTAATTTACTTTTAGTAATGGTTTCAATTTCACTACAGAACCCTGAAAATACGCTCAATTGTTCTGTTTAAACTGAATGCAAATTTCTGCATATACGTAACAGAACATTGCAACTAATTAGGAAAATATTTTTGACAGTCAAAACAAAAATTACTGGTTATTTACACAATGATTCTTCTATTTGGGTGTAGTTAGCTTTAGAAGTTGTTTTTTACTTTTAAATGTTTGTCTCAAAAAGCGATGTGCAGTCTTGCATATAAACTTTTCTTCCTCTTGACAACAATGAAGTGGAAGTCACCAAAAAGAAATAATTTTACAATGCACTATACAAAGATGCATCCCAGTGTGGCTTTCCAAATTCTTCTTGAAGTGACTCAATGAGTGAATTAATAACAGCTGAGTAGAAACAACAGCCCCTTGGTCAAACACTGATAACAAGACATTGAGTGACACTTAAAATGAAATACATTATGGAAAGCTTTTCATGAGCTAGTTGTTCTCAGTAATTTCATTTTACACAAATGAAAAATGTTATTTTCTTTCCTTGACTTCAAAGGAAAGTTCAGTAATCTTTTCCTGATTAAATTGAAATATAGAATTTTTTTTTCAGGCAGAATTATAAAGGTAGTTTACATACTTATACAAAGTAGCTTAAGTAACTAGACAGTGATTTATTGAAATTCAGTTAGTGCAAAGTCCCATTTAACAACAAATTGTAACTTCCATAAATTATGTAAAAGGCACACTTCAGAACTATTTATGCTCTGCTTATACATATTTTCCAAATTACACTGTTATTTGATTTGTCCACTTTCAATAAAATATTCACTCTCTTTATATATAACCTTTATTTATCCTTTCTTTTTTGGGGATAATGAAATTAAGAGATCCTATAAATTAAGCCAAAATGGCAAAACCATCCTAAATTTAGTTCCAGAATCTTTTCTGCTTTGTAGAGTATCTCTATTCCATGACAATTCTTCAGTGATATATAAAAGTTAATAGACTAGAAAATGGGCTGTGCCATCTGTTGTAATTCTGACGAGTTCATTAGTCTTTACCTGAAAATTTCAATGTAGTTCTTAAACAACATCACTGTTGTCTGTATGTATATCTGACTTGCCTGTTTGCAGTATTTTTCTTCAATTTTCAAGATTTCCCAGTATTTTACCTTCTTGTAAAGAATAATATCTAAATTATTATAAGGCTAAAAATAATCCAGAACATTATAAGGAAAGCACATTTGTATTAAACCAGATTCACCAAGTGCAGGCTTTCTCTCATGTATTTCAAATAGACTTTGAGCACTCACCTAGTGAAATGAATTCCTCAGTCTTCTCCTGGATTCTAAGTCTCAATTGGAAAAAACACAGCTCTACAGATACAGTGCAGTTTTGTTCCTTACAATTTGGAAAAGTCAGATGTAGCCAGAAAGGACACAGTAATTTAAATAGGCGATGACTTTGAGGGAGGATAGTTATTCTTTTGTGAAGCAGATTAACTGCTAGGATGCACGAGAGAAGTTTCTAAAAGCTTCTCGTTACATTCTTTTTCAAAGCAGTAGCTAATTCAATTCCTAAGAAGGCCAACCCTTGAAGAAAAGTGGCCAGAATGGTGAGGGCAGTAATTGTCTCCTACTTTGACCTTCTGACACCCCAGCATGAGAAGCACATAGAGCTTTTAGAGTGAGTCCAGAGGAGGCTACAAGGATGATGAGAGTGCTGAAACACCTCTCTTATGAAGAAAGGTTAAGCGTTGGGCTTGTTTATCTTAGAAAAGAAAAGGCCCTGGGAAGATCTCATTTAGTTTTTCAGTAGCTAAGGGGAAATTATAAACAGGAGGGAGAAGGAGTTTTTACACAGTCTGATAGTAATAAGACAAGGGGGAATGTCTTTAAACTAAAAGAGGGGAGATTTAGGTTAGAGGTCATATAGAAATCCTTAGAGGGCAGCGAGGCACTGGCAGAGACTACCCAGAGAAGCTGTGGATACCCCATCCTTGAAAGTATTCAAGGTCAACTTGGATGGTATATAATCAGAATTATAACATCTTAATATTCATTGAAATAAACAAGAGAGTTAGGCAAAGCAGGTTATAATAACAAAAAGAATAGATAGGGCACTTACCCATATTCTGGGCTCACTTACGAAACTCCAGCAGAGTGGATCTCCAGAAGAGATCCTTCCCTACTGGTAGTCAGCTCTTAAATGGGTCTAGGAAAGGTGCAGCCAGGCTCCACCCCTTTCGGCAGCACAGGTGAATTGCCTTCACCTGACTCCCATGGCTGACTCATTGCTCGCCTCAGGTGATCAATCAGAGGTTCAGGCTATGACTCAGCAGTTCCCATACAGATGAGGACCTAAGTAGCCTGATCTGTTGGGTGGCAACCTGGTCTATGGCCATGGTCTATGGATAAGAACTAGATGATCCTTCAGGTCCCTTCCAACCTAAGCCATTTTATGATTTAAATCAAGTCAGTTAGCTTCAGTTAGAAATACATCAAATAAGCATTTAATTTTCTCAACAGAGAAGAAATAAGGCTTGAGAAACAGGAGTTCTTCCCCTGTGAATAATAAGCTAGTACATTATTGCACAAATTGTCTCATTCTTTCTCTGCTTAGGATATTTTAGCATGTGAATATTTTTATTCTTTTTCTTCTGCATTGTTGGCCAACAAGGCATGTCTTCCTCTTTTATTCAAAGTAAGAACAAAGGATGTAACTCCCAGAACACACTCTACATGTGGTCTGAAACACTAGTCTCACGTATGAGGGTTGCAGTAATATTTTAGATCTACAGATGCACCAGACACTTAAAATAAATGTTAGGGACATCATGACAGTTGCCCTACTTGTTATAATCATTAGAATAAAAGGTTTTATTTTAAGTACCAGATGGTGAAATACTTTGATCCACTTCTTATGTCTCCATAAAAGCTGTTAGAGTTGGTCAAACACCTTCAATTTGAATATAGTTCACTAAAACCAGTTTTTTATCCATCCTGGTATTATTTCAGATATGACTGCATCAACTTCCAGAAAAATCAGAAGAAATTACAGGGTTTCAGGTCACAGTCACATTACTCTCTTGTCAAACACTATCTCTGTGAATCAATACCTTAAAACTCTTAGTCTTCTCTATGGATTCTAGAAGAATCAGATCTGTTCATTCTCAGACCAGAATCCGTGACACTGTCTAACAGGTCTACCAGTCAAGGCCACTTTCTTCTACTCTTGCCTCTCTACTAGAGAAAGCATATTTTTGAAAGGAGTTTCATGCAATGAAACCTCATCTAGGTCATAGCTGGATGGCACTCTACTAGATGCAGTTCTAGGCAGAAGTGCTAGTTTGGTCCTACAAGGAGTCTGACCAAGCACTGCGCTACACTGAAAGTTATTCTAATATGTTAAACAAATTTCCACTGTACAATGTAGATATATTCTGAAAATAACCATCTAGGTAATCAGGACTGAAGGGTCTTTTCATAGCTGGTACCTCTTTATATTGAAGAGAAAGTAATGAAATGTCAAACAGTTATGGAAATTTGAATAAACCAGACACATTTCAAAATGTAACCTTCTTCTAGATCAGCATTCACTGATTTTCATTGGAAAGAAGAATAGTATATAACAAACTATATGCAACATCAAGATTTGTTCTCCTCATTACTTCGAGACAAAGCCATCTGTGGGACACAGAAACAGGACAGCAAAGAAAAGCTAAAAGCCAGTGACACATCATTGCTTTCTCACTGCACCCACTTTGTTACTGTATTCCGTGGGCTTGCTTGTATTTTCCATGTTAAACACTACACTGATGCCTTAAACATGGTCCTTACGCAACTTTCTCTATGATCAAAGAACTCTGTAAATCCAAGCTGATGCTTTCAGTCTGACAAAATATAGAGTCACTCTGAAGGGGGTAATCACTGACTCTTGAAGGAAAATTCCATTCAGTATTTGAAAGTAAATCAATGACATCCTAGAGATAGAAAATACCTAGAATGCTTTAAAAAAAACTCAGAATGCAATTAGGGGTCCCTGTCTTAGAGTTTGAGCTAACATGGCAAACCTGAAAGAAAAATAGGGAGAAGAAATAAGGATGGTGGTTAGGAAAGGATTTACAGACGGGGAAAGAAGGAATATGGACATGGATATGGCCTTCCTAATATTGAAGACAAACATGTTTGGATCATATTTATTCCTTCTGGGCTTTGCCTTTTTGAACTCTGGTACTAGCTAAAAATTATCAAGATGGGGTGTGAATAAAACATCAACTCAGAGAACTCACGTCTTGTCTTAGAATAAACATTCTTCTCAGTGGGACTGAATGCTTTTTTTTTTTTTAAACCAAAACGCAACATTGATAAACAAATAGAGCATCATAATCCCTTGGTTCATTAGCTTTGTCATTTTTAATAAAATGGTATCTGGTTTTCATGAAGTGTGTCATCTGTAATTCTTCCAGAACTCACAAAAATCCCTTGCCATTGCTGTATTTTTAGCAAAGAATAATTAATAACTGATAAGATGAAATATAGTGTTACATAATTGGCAAATGGAGAACGTTTTGCAGAAATCACTCAAACTATTTTGAATTTCATTTCTAGTCATGGTTTATTTAACACTAGCAGAGTGCTGGAAGAGTTTCACAAAAGATTGATGATCCTCTAGAGCAATTCCTAAGTGTAATATTATGTCTTAAAGAATTATGTCACTTTCTTTAAGGGTGCTGAGAAAGATATTACTATGCATCAATAAAAAATTCAAGTTTTACCAACCATCTGTATTGCATAAATCAAGGAGAGGGTAAGGGTTTCCCTTGAAAACTATTTTGAAATGTTATGAGAGAGCCCAAAAGGCATTTACTGTACTAAAGTGTGTCAGTAAATGTATTATGCTGCAGCTACAATGAACTTCAGAATACATGTTAAGGACAACATTTTCAAGGATTTGTGCCCAGGGCCAGTTTCATGGAAAATGGTGCTTCTTATCCTTTGAGACAGGGCTCATCCACAAGACAGAGGTCCACCTGCTCAGTTTAAATGTGATTTTCAAGCTGCTTAAAAGCTGTTGGGAAACACTATACTATTCGGTTTGTTAATTTGGTTTCAAATGAGCTCATAATGATCAGAAAGCTTTTAGCTGAACTGAAATAAAATAACTTCAGAATAATGCATCTCTGTGTGTCCATCTCTATAAACTCACACAAAAAGAGAAAACTGAAAACTAAATAAAGGGGAAAAAGTATTTAATTAAAATCTCTCTCTAAACATATTTTTAATGTAGAAGGAATTACAGCCAGATTGGATTACTCTTGTTAATTTAACATTTAGCACACTGCTAGGAATCTAGGCCAATCTACAACTACTTTATGTATTCTGGAGATTTTCAATAAGATTAGACAATGACTTTGTAAGCACTTCAGAAGCTGACTAGATGTGTGATGTGATAGTTTTCTGCACTGAAGATGTCAGGACATGTATTTGCAAGTAAAATCTCTTCTAATACGTGCAACATGGAGAGATGAACATATTTATTATGTAAAGAAAAGTTCTGGTTGTCAGTTCCTGGATTATTTCTGAGATTTCTATGATAGCTCCACAAATGGGAAAGAAAGGGACAATTCAATGCATTACAGTTGTTTGCAGATAAACTGTGTTAATTCTCAATTGTTTTGGAAACACAAATATTTGTTTCACAAAAAAAAAAGATTTTCAAATTAAGGATGTTTGTTAACTTTGAACTCCCTTCAGATATATTTATAATACTATAAAAACCCTTTAAGGGTTAAGTTTTGCAGAAAACAAAACCTTTATTATGGAAGGAGAATACCCTGGTTTCAGCTGGAATACAGAAGGAACAGAGAAACCCTATTTGAAGTACATATCACCTGGATCAATTGAGAGTGCTAATATGTCTCTCAAGAGATTGCTAAAATACCATTAAATGAAAGATTGATGAAGACTGCAAAGGTTAAAAAAAAGCATATATTATCTGCTCAGCCATCAGAAGTCTTTGGGACCTGCTCCACTTTCAGGGACTGTGTCACTCCTGTGGGGTGCCATACAGTGATGGAGAGACAGAGTAGACACTTGAAGATATACCAAGACCTCCATGAAATTTTATAACCATAGTCTTCTTTAAAGACGCATTAGTTATCAGTAATAACTTAGGGTAAAACTGGAACAGCTTGTTAGTGCTAAAAACTTATTTCCCCTTTTATCAGTAACCCCAAAGTATGCCATTCCTTCTTGTTGTTTGTATAGTAGCTCTTTTCAAAGTAGGATGGCTTTACTTCACTCTTATCGTGGCATTTGTGATTTGCAACCTTATCCTATATATCAAGGAAAAAAACAACTTATAAATCTTATTTCCTGAAAATTCAAAGCCACTCTACAGCTCGTTCAAGCACTCAGTGATATTATGCAATGTTTATTTAGAAAAGACTACAATTTTGATCAACCAAGGTGGCCTGTTTTAAAATTCAGAAGGTGGGTCCAGTGAAGAAAATTCATTTTGTTTACAGCGGTCAACAAAAAACATGCATTTCTCAAACAGATGTTTGGTTAACTGATGCTAGACACCCTAAACTCCTTTCTTCAGACTCAGCCACAGCCTGCTGCTAATTGGGATATCAGGGCTACATTGGGAACTTGGTTTCTTTGCTCCAAGATTAGCAGTGCACAGCTGAAAAATGTGGCCTGATGAGTCACTGTGGGGAGGCAAGGTAAGGTTGGTCCTGGGGGCTTTGCTGAATCTGTCCTACAGCTGGAGTGACCAATCTGAGACCTAATTGTTTCACCCAGCCCAGAAGCATGTTTGGATGATAGAAAGGCAAATAGATGTGTGCCTGGGATGAGGGATTCATGAAAGTGGTTGCACAGAAGGGATGATCTTGCTGCACAAGCACCTTGCCATGGATCTGACTAGTAGTGACTCCAGGTTCCAGGCCAATTTGCAGTGTTACAAATCCCTGCTACAATTACACAGACGCAGCTCACTTGCCAGAATACAATTTACATGTTATAAATCTTCACTCATGTACTTTAAACAGAGAGCACAAGACTTGGGTCAGGAATAACACTATGCAAGCTAGGAAAATCTGCTCCAGGACTGTTTTGCTAAGGCAAACGCAATCCTATTGTTTCACCTATATTTGTTTTTCAAAATGGAAGTTTTAACATTTAAAGTAATGTGAAACTGTCTGTAATTTCTGTTTAATGTTCAATTTAAACAGTACTGTAAGAAAAAGATCCATCTAAAATGTTTGTATGCTTTTTAAATTTTTATTTCCATCCCAACATGCTTGAATAGACAAAATGAAGCATGAATCTGAAAATTATATTGACAACAAAGAACTGAGTGATTTTCCAACAAAGAAAATATTGTGTGATCTATAAAACTATGCAGTTGTTTTAATTTCTACATTATGAATTTCATACTCATTCGTTATGTAAGATTTCTGGATGTTTATTTCAAGAACACATGATTTTGGTACAAGGTAGCAGTAGAGTCCTTGATGTGATAGCTTTTTAACAAGTTACAGAGAATGTTGTGTCTCTTCATTAGAAAGTGATAGCCTCAACATGTTAATAACCAAAACATTACCAGCTTGTTTAAAAGTCAAAATCAAAATGACCACCCAAACAGATTAATTTTCACTATAAGCCTTTTTAAATTATTTTGACATTTCACTCAAATACAGGACCCAAATATTTACAAAACTCAAAAATTCTAACAGATCAAGATAAGTGATTTTTCATCCCATGCTTTTCTTATAAACCTCCTATATCAACATCTCTTACCAGGTGTCTGTACAACATCTGATGAAAGGACCTTGAAAGGGGCCTTCTCCAAACAACAAATAATTATTATCACTGCATCACATTTTCTGACCAAATCCAAGAGAATTCTTGTATGCAAGAGGCCAAGTAATCTCCAGGAGTGGAGTTTCACACTCTATGATTTGCCAATCTAATTCTGTAGCCTAAAGGTATGTTAGCAAAAATAGTGACCCCATAGCCTAGGCTGCCAGAGTGCTTTAGGTAACCATTAAAATTAAAAAAAAAAAAAAAAAAAAAAAGGAATAACAACATTGTATAAACTCAAAGTTTCCTAGTGAATGTTGTGAAGGGTAGGATATTGCACACAGCTGCCTTTGCTCACTTCAAGCTCTTTCACCTGTGACTTAACACTAACCAAAATTCATATGGAGAATATTATTTTTATTCTCAATGCTTTATCACTAAATAAAAGTAGTGGGGAAAAAAAAAAAAACCACCAAAAACTACTGAGCCAGAAATCCTAGTTTTCAGTAGCTCTACTATTATTTACTATTATGTACTATTATTATCAACATGGCATATACAACCTCTTTTATTCCCTTAAAATTAGTCAAAATGTAGCTGTACTGGTAGCCATGAAGGCCTCTTTCTGTTACAACATTACAACAACAAAACAATAAGAAAAAAAAATGTGTAAAATTATGCAAAGATGCCAGTCTACCTTGGGACTTGAACTTCAGCTAATATATTTCAGCTACAACACACTGCAAGTCTCAAACAAGCAAGTATTATTTACTGAGACAGAAATAGAAAATAGAAATAAAAATGCAATGCCAATAATATGCATATATTTACACATCTACACAATACAATTACTCACCACTGACTCTTCCCTCAGCAACACAATTACTCACCACCTGCTGACCAACACCCAGCCAAGCATCAGCCACCACCATCCAACTCCCCACAACTTTATAGCCTTCCACACAATGTCATGTGGTATGGAATAACCCCTTGCCTAATTCAGGTCAGCTGTCCTGGCTTTGCCCTGCCTCTTCCTGCTGTATCATCAGGGCAGAAGTACTTCCCAACCAAATATCCTGGTCTGGTTTCCCAGGTGTGTTTCTATCACCTAGCAACAACTAAAACATTGATGAGCTATAAACACTGTCTCAATTGAAACTAGAACAATATCTACCCCTCATTCCATGAATTTACATCATGCTCAGATCCTATGCATTCCTATGTATCTTGATTAGATACACAGATATCATTCCCATGGCCTGTGGACCATCTGTCTAAATTCTTTTAGGAGTTCATTTAGTCCATGAATTGGGCTCCATCTGTCACAGCAATCCTTCAGGGCAAGAGAGGTGGTGCATGGCTCTGGATTATTGTATAATGGAGCCAGACTCTTGTTCATCACTAAAGAAAATGCATAGTTACTGAGGGTTACTATGCTGAAAAATGGTGCTTTGTAGCTGAGAATTTGCTCCATTAAATAATGTTATTGTGCATTTGTCTGTTGTAGTAACCAGGGAAGTAAAAAGAGGCATTACTTTCGGAGCAACCTATGCAGCTATGCATAGGTAGGAGTAGAATGCCAAGTAAATTATAACATATGAAAATATTTTATTGGTATATACTGATAAAAATAGTTCATCAGTAGTAGATAATGATAAGCTATCAACTGGAATGGTTAAGAAACAGAAAGATATCTCATTCTGCTAATTAACTACAACAGCAATATCTCTTCTAAAATTTTCTGGGGAGGGAACCGAAGGACCTCCCCTCTCAGCAATCCATTAAAACAAAAAGATTCTGATTTAAACATTTACTACTGAAGAGGAAAAAAGGAATGCTATTGAGTTCACTATAACGTAGGATAAAGCCAACCAGAGCCTATAGTTTTCCTTAGCTTTTCAGATAAATTAAAATGCACGTTTGATAAGTGACATTGTAAGAACACCAGAAATGTTATCAGAATTAGTAGGGCTAGTAGAATAGGCCTGACAACTAACAAAACTCATGTGATAATATTTTACAGTGTGGACCAAGTGGGTGAATTCAAGACCATGACAGATTGCCTAGCACTCATGGTTGATGAACTTGGAGTTCTTATTAATATTGATTTCACAGTTAATATTGATTTCACACTTTGTTTTACTAATTCATATTACTAATTTTCACGATTCCATTATGAATGCATGAAGTTTTGAACATTCGTAAAAATAGAAGTCCTCCACTATTAAAGTAAGCATTGAAATAAAGATCTATCTATGCTGAGGTTATTCTATTTCAAAATCTTCAATTTAATTTCTTCCAAACTCTATTGTATCTGAGCAGAGATCTTAACATCATCAGGGTATTTTCACCTCTTTTAATACGAAACATCAAGACTTACCTTAATTAGAGAAAAGAGCTTTTCACTTTTGCACTTCTTTTTCAGTTTCTTGTATGTAATGTTGCCTCTAATGGCTGAGGAGATGATGTTTCCTGGACTTCCATAATTTAGAGTTTTCTCTCTTTCCCATCTACTCCCTTTCAGTGTTATTTTCTCCCTTGGTTTGCCATGTGAAACACTGGCCTGATTGCTTCCCAATGTATGGTAGGTTTTAAACTCAGGTCAGCTCATGACCTGCATTAGCTATCAATCACAACAGCGGCTTCTCTAAAAGATGGTAGAGAGCAATGAGATCTAATGGGGAAAGAATGAGACTCAGAGAGTGGATTGTGTTCACAAGAAAACAAATAGGAGCGGGTGGTGTATGTTTGGACTGAGCAAGACAAGACAGGATTTACAGCCTCATCTCTTCCTGTGCTCAGGGCCTATTTGTATGGAAAATCTTTGGAGAGAGTTATGAGCAACATTTTGGAAAGTGGATTCCTGTGCACTTTGTTGTGTACCACAAGCACAAAGGAGATGTGTTTTATGAATGCCTCTTGTCTACCATGTTTTTTGGTTATTCATCCTTTCCTTGTCCCCAGTGCAACCTTCTCTCTTGAGGAATATCTCTGAACTCACAAAGAATTATTTTTCTTTATCTACAGGGTGTGAAATCATATGTAGTGATGAATGAGCAGAGTAAAACTGGTATTCTGCTGCAATATATTCATTTTGTCACATTTTTATTCTCTTTCCTGACAGTTTTTGTCTAAAATATGTACTAGGTTTTTTATCTATGCCCTACTTGATTGTTCTTTTCCATTCTTTCTGTGTTCCCATTTATTGGAGTATTTCTTTATATAGCTATTTTTTTCCTGAGTCTCCAAAAACTTATTCCTCTTCTGCACACACTTGACATCCCTCCTCCCTACTGCCAAAACCACTCAGACTATTTCCTGCAGACAGTTGATTCTTGTCTTACAGCAAGCTAGAACAGGCTTATGAGAATAACAGAGATTTTGTTTGTGATAGAAAGCCTTAGTCTCTGACAAATGTCAATGGCAAAAAATATCTATAGAGTGCTATAATGTTAGCAACACTAGTTAGTGTCATAAGATACTGTTAATAGTGCTTATCTCTGGGGTGGTTCAGTACCACAGAAGAGAATAATTATCAGGATGGGCTTCCTGAATCTTCCAACTATGTAATGTTTGATTGCACTGCAAATCTGAGCACAGCCACAAAAGGAAAAGAATAAGAGTAAACTCAGCTTCCATTATTACCTTGTTTAAGCACTGTCAAGCTTCAGAGGTTTATGATTCTTTATTGTGAGCAGTACTATTTTATTTAAACCAATAACCAGGCAGTCAGGATTGTATGGGAACTTTTTATATGATATTTCTTGTAATGAGAGAGAAAATAATCTCATTGCATAACTTGGAAAGTTAGATTTGGAAAATATCAAAGGTAATTTAAGAGCTACTCAACATTTTATAGATGTTAATGTTATCCAGTTTTGGCACAAAGAGTTTTAATAGGTTTTGACAGGTGAAGCATGATAAAACATGCTGAACAATGTGAAATATGACTCCTTGCAAAAGTCTTCCCCTTTCACTAGAGATTATTACTAGCTTTTCTGGTTCCTAAGACAAAGTTCAGGTTTTTAAACTAAGCTGCTCATGGAGATGGGCTTGGTGATGAGTGATGAGCTGGAGTGGCTGAGGACCGTTTTCTCTTTCCCTTTTCTGAGGGCAGACTTCAACAGAGGCAGAAGGAAGAGGCCATGTCTCAAACTATATCAACAGGGTTTGCTATAACTTTGCTGTTGAAGTCCTCAAGCAGTGTCTAAAGATATGTTACTATATGTACCAAGAACCTACAAAATGTTCTTAAAGTTCATTTTACCTCTCTACTATATACTCATTAATGATTTAATCAGTGTCTATACTGAATAGCCAAGTAAACAGCTGTGTAATCCAAATGTACCAATTTCATAGATACAATGACAGTAACATAATCAAATTTTCATAGTCAACTTTGCATATTTCAGCTGTCAGTCAGAACAGTTTAGCAAATAGGTAAGATTTACAGAAAACCAGCCAAGAGAATGAAATTAGGTTATAAGCAGTAAGATACTGTAGAATTGAGATGGGCTAAATTCATTCAAATCTTCATGAGTACTGACTAATTTCAAATTCATGCTGAATCTCTCCAGTGACTTCAAGAATGAGCAAAAAAACCTGCAAGTTAATATTACATCAATTTTTACCATGGCCATATTAAAGTACTCTCTGTCTGAAACCATCAAAATATTTGCTCCCCTCTTCAACACCACAGTTTCTGACTATACAGTTTCCTGCAATATGATTTATATTGCTTTTGGTATGTCTCATCAGTACCTCCCAAAGCACTTTCTTCAAGAAAATAAGCATTTCCAGCCTTAAAATCTCAGAAAATAATCACTTTATGTTATGGAGCATTGAAGAAGAGCAAGCAAAGACTCAAACAATCACAGCAGTGCACTGTTATACATGAATAGCAGTAGCTCGCCTTTGCCCTAGCAACATAGGTGTGTAGCCCAGAGCTGAGCCCAGCCTAAGAAACCTTCTTCCCCAGGAGGTCTAATTAGCAGTTTGCAAGGTGATGGTGGTGTGGTCTTCTTACTTCTTGGTCTAGAGCCAGTCCAACAGACATTACCCTCAGGAACTCTTCACAACCTTCTGTTGCTGAGCTGCTACCCCAGAGGTAGTTTTGAGAAGGTATTAAGTAGTCTACGAATTTCAGTGAGGACAGTGCTGATCTCATATATCCTGTCCTAGTGCTTAGCTGCGTGGCTTCAGTTATGCTATCTGCAATCACTGGTTTACAAAGTCCCCAAACAGTTCTGACTATGCCAAACGAAAGTTCAAAACACCATTCTTGAGTTTACAAGCTCTTCCTTTAAAAATTGTAAGATAATTTCCTAAAATGATACAAAAGTTTAGATACATCCATTGAATCATTTTATTGTTTGGTGTGGATGAAACATATTAACAACTATAGAAGTGGGAAAATATAAAAGAAACATGGATAGCATCTGGTTGTCTTCTCCTTATGTGTCCACATATTTTTATTTTGCTGTGTTGAAGGATGTGCAAGATGCAGAAGTATTTGAAGATTAACAATAAACCTGATTCATGTATATGTAGAAAAATAATAAACAAATAAACAAACCTCCAAATAACCCACAGTTCTCTCTTTTTGTATTTTATTTGGAAATTAATTTGGATTAATTTCCTGATTTCCTCCATGAAGCCAAGTTTTCACCAAGGATGGTGTCAGTACCAACTTTTGTAGAAGAATCATATTCTGCATATCCCTCTTACTCCTGTTTTTGAGTTTAGTTTTTGCTATTTTCCTATCCCCAAACATATTGTAATGTTGGATGCATATCTAGTTTTGCAGTTTTCCTCACTGGGAACCTGATTCAGCAGTTTTACCCACATTTAGCTGTGCAGAAGATCAGATAAAACAAGTGAAATAGAACATAGCGATGTGTAGATATGTTAAAATTGCATTGAGAAGTAAAAAAGTAAAGAAAAAAAGTATTTTGGCAGTGTTTGAATAAGCGTGACTGGAGAATTTGATGAATTAATGGAAATTGGAAGAAGAGAACTGAACAACACTTAGATAAAAAGGAAAAGAAACAAAGAATTTGTGAATTTTACTATTTTAAAAATAGTACATTTCTGGTATTCTAGTTTGTCTATATCTGCTTTTATGCTAACTAGTACTGTGGGAATAATTAATTTTTCAGTTCAGTGGCCAAATATAAATGTTATTTAAAAATCAGTCCAGATAGAAATGCCTTTAAATTCTGTTGCTTTGCTTTTCACCAAAACAGCAAAAAAAAAGCAGTTCAATATGGAAGAGTTTTGTTTCTTACTTAAAGAGAAGAAACAAATTAAATGGTGCAAGGTCAAAAAACCAGAGATTTCCCCCTTCTATTTCAGTGTAGAATCATGAGAGCACACGCTCCTAGAAGTAAGAACCTGTTATTTCAGTCTTTCCCTCTCTTGAAGTACCCTTCCTCCCATAAGAGAGCACAGACATAGGCTTCTTCTAAGCTAAATGTTTTATGTTTGAGGCAGATCCTTCTGGTGGAACTGTTCAGTTTTGCAAAGGGTAAATACTTATTCAGCCAGAAGTGCCATGACACTGTACCTTTGCAGTCAGGCTGTTCAGTGGGAGACAGGCTGTTAGGAAGTTTTCACCTGTCTTACGTAACTATTCCCAGCACAAAGCTCTTTACCACATTTTTTCACTCACAACTTCTCATGTTTATGCAATGTGGAACAAAGCTGTCCAAAATATTTAATATCCCAGATGAGCTAAAGGATTATGGTTTTGGCACATAACTGGACAATGAATGTTCAAATGCTTTGAGTAGAGAACAGATCTGAGCATAGATTACTTATCTCTTGAGGAGAGTACGGACCTCAGCACCCTTATTTGCATTTGAGAAAAAAAAGAGGGTCGTGTGTGAACCCAGAATTCAATCCCCATTAACCCTTCAAAAGAGAAACCGTCTGATGAAGCTTTCAAGAAATAGAACTGAAATACAGGGAATTTATTGTTTGACAAGAAGAAAAAAAAGTCAATTTCTCACCATCGTCTTCCAACATTAGAAACACTCTATGAGGGGATTTTACAAGAGAAAAAACAAAAAAGTACATAAAAATGTAAAATTCCATTTGAGATTACCTCATATCTCAGCTGTTAGAATGAGTTGCTGTTCTGCAAGGGAAAAAACTAGATTTCCTTGTCATTAATACTGGCAGAGAAGAATCTTTCCTCATACAATGTATTTAGATAGGTGGAACCTGCTTTTAAGAACAAGGCAATGGGGGGATAATAACTTTAGTATGTTAATTTCGAAATGAATTTTCTAGGATAATTTGTTGAAAAAGCATACTTATCAAGACATTGAATTAATATTTAATTTTTATTTTTAAGCTTTTCAGTATAATCATGGTCATGGAGACAATTTATTGATTTAGTCCGTTTCTAGGTTTAGTATAATTGAGTTATTTACCACATGTAATGACAATATCAAAACAGCCATGGTATTTTCCATCTGTAAAGAAGATCAATTCAACTTTTCTTCTAGAAATAATATTGGTCACTTAACAGCAAAGCTCAAGTTTAAGCTCTGAGGAGCTGTCCTCCAAAATACATGACTCTAGATAATGAATCATTGCATCTCATTTGCAGAATTTTTTGGATACATGTTTCCCTGGCCTCCCCTCCAAGATGCTGGGAGAAGTGACAAAGCAGAGAATATGGGGGTGCTGCCATGGGTCTAATTAGTGTTATCCTCTATTCTAGGGCATGAGCATAGACCAAAGCTAACCTATAATTCCTAAAAAAAAATTTAACCAGACAAAGGGAATGGAGGGAATGGTATTCTTTACCACTTCAATTACAGCCATATTTTTTCTCAAATTTCGTTTGAGCAGGTTACTAAGCAACTTCCCAGGAAGCCTCTGGAGTTTGATATATGAGGATCTGTAAAACTCACCCATATTTAATTATAAAAAAAGAGATTCCTGCTGGGTGGCTCTGTGTAGTTCTTCTCCTTAATTCATTCACAGAATCACAGAATCACAAAATGGCCAGGGTTGGAAGGGACCTAAAGGATCATGAATCTCCAAACCCCCTGCCACATGCTGGGCCACCAACCTCAACATTTAACTAGACCAGGTTGCCCAGGGCCCCATCCAACCTGGCCTTGAACACTTCTAGGGATGGGGCATCCACAACCTCTCTGGGCAATCTGTGCCAGCACCTCACCACTCTCATAGTAAAGAAATATGATATTAGAGTAGAGAAGAGGCCACAAACCCATCGTAGTTCTGCTAGAAGCTGTAGTGAGCTTACTATTCCACAGATCCACATCAAGGTAAATTTGATTTCACATGCTACTTACATTTCATTCTACAGTTGTCTCTGTCAAAGGCATCACTTGCTTAAGTTATTCCTTAAGGTTTTAATGAGTTAGAACCTTATTCAGTAATTATTAGATCTTCCTAATATTTTACTCTTTCTAGGGTATCTCTATACCACAGTATGGAGATCAGTGCACTAGAAGCCCATCCAAACCACTTTTATTCTAGCAAAATTTCAATTCCAGCAGTGTTCTGGCAAGCATATGTACTGTAACATTAGAGTTCACCAGGTTTCTTGCTAATTTACCTTTTTCTGCTATAATCTTCATAGTGCATATAGCAGTCCAGCCTACTAAATCTGGTCTATTACCAGTCCCATAATAGGATATTTTTAAGCTGACTCAAATGTACCTGCAGAGCACTGGCTGCAGTACATATAAGTCTAAGGATTTAAATTTTGAAAAGAAAAATGAGAGTCTGTCTTGCAGATCATTGATCCTGTAGGTTACGGAAATGGCAAACAGTTTCCCTGCCCCAAGTGTTGGTAATGATTCTAACCTTAGGAATATCAATAGTGTATAAGCAATTTCTAGCTTATGCACTTAGCCTGAAGTTATCTGGAGTTCAGATTGACAGCTAATTTTGAAACTTGTAGGTGACTACTTTTATGATATTTCTTTTTACCGATCTGCCTGTTTCCTTTACTATTTGCTACATTCCATATATTATTCATTAATAGAAATTTCACACATTCTCTCCCAATAAATAAATAAATAAGATAAATATACAGCTGGCAACAGGCTATAAAGCAATATCAAAATGATATATTGTGCTTGATTCCAACCTAGGGACTACTGTGAAATATATTGCAAAGGCTGAACCCTCTGATGGATTGTATCACTAAAACATTTGAACTGAAGTCTATGCCTTAAGGAAGACTGGAGGTATTGTGGAATCAGCATAAAAGTTCACTTTATGTAACTTTCACCTTGAAAAATAAACTTTATTTCAGGCCACTTTCACACACTGTAAAAGCTGGTTTGGAAGAGGTAATACTCTCAGCCTTCGCCACCTCCTTTCTCACTGCTGTCAGCACAGGGCATGTTTACACTAAAATGTGAAGGTGTGAGTGTCATCCTGCAGCTATACCCCAGGTAGCCGTAAACTAGTTAGGTCTGGTACCAGTGCAACTGCCTGTAGTGTGGGGTTCAACATGGAGAATGCAAAACTTGTCAGTGACACTGAGTAAACACTGAGAGCAGGTATAGATGGAAATGCTAAGGGGCACTCATCTCCTTTGGCTACAACAAACAAGTTTGGAACTGAAAACTGGAGAGCTGTATTAGCAGGGCATTGATCCTGAACTAATTACACAGTGCCTCTCAGGAAGATTTAGGGCTTAAGCACGAAACAGTGCTAACAATACTGAATTGTCCAGCTCAGAGCTGGCCAGTGTCCAGCATAGCAGGAGAACAGGAAGGAGCTCAGATGTGCAGACACAAGTACATACCTGTCTTGAGATATCTATGGGATGTATGTGGGTACACAGTGGTGAGCTGCTTGCAGCTCCATGGCTGCTGGTGCTCAGGGGGGTTTGCTGCAAGCTGGCTTGGGTGCATGTAAGATGGCTGCAGTCACACATCTCTCTGAAGAGTGGACAACTTTGGGGGAGCAGATGTTGATTAGATATGACAATTAAATGCAAGAAATATGGTTATTAAAAAAAATCTCTAAATATTAAAATGCATAGGTCAGTGTGCTAGGTGATATTCAGAATGACTTATTGAGCAGTTGTGCTGCAGAATGAGCCAGGGAATGGGATCAGAACTGCTAACTTTCTGTGCTAGACATTTGTTGAATAACTCTTATCCACTCCTGCTCAAGGGTGTAAAAATTTAAGGAGTGTTTGAAAGAAATTGCGTTAAGCTGTACTGATATATCCAGCTGAGTGTAACAAGTATAGAATCACAGAGTTGTAGGGGTTGGAAGGGATCTCTGGAGATCAAATCCAAACTCCCCGCTAAAGCGGGTTCCCTACAGCAGATTACGCAGGAAATCATCCAGATGGTTCTTGAATACCTCCGGAGAAGGAGACTTCACAGTCTCTCTGAGCAGTCTGCTCCAGTGCTCTGTCAACTTCTAAGTAAAAAAATTCCTCATGTTTGTAGGGAATTTTCTGTGCTTAAATTTGTGCCTATTGCCTCTTGTTCTGTTGCTGGACACCACTGAAAAGAGCCTGGCCCCATCCACTTGATTCCCACACATTAGATATTTGTAAGCATTGGTAAGATCCATTCTCAGTTTTCACTTCTCCAGGCTGAACAGACCCAGGTCTCTCAGCTGTCCCTCATAGGGGAAATGCTCCAGGACCCTCATAATCTTTGTAGACCTCTGATGGACTCTATCCAGCCATTCCTTGTCTTGAAATGGAGAGCACAGAACTGGACACCGTACTCCAGATGTGGCCTCAGCATGGCACAGTAGAGAGGGAGGATCACCTCCCTCAACCTGCTGTCCATGCTTTTTGCACCCCAGGATTCCACTGGCATTCTTGGCCACAAGGCCACACTGCTGGCTCATGGTGAAGTTGTTGTCCATCAGGACCCCCAGATCCGTCTCTGCAGAGCTCCTCTCTAGCAGATCAGCCCCTAACCTGATGAATGCAGTGATTTCTCCCCAGGTGTAGGACTCTGTACTTGCCCTTGTTGAACCTAATAAAGCTCCTCTCTGCCCAACTCTCTGGCCTGTCCAGGTCTCGCTGAATGGCAGCACAGCCTCCTGGTGTGTCAGCCACTCCTGCCAGCTTTGTATCATCAGCAAACCTACTGAAAGTGCACTCTCACCTAGCTCCTTTCAGTGCACATAGGAGCTACTGATGTTTGTTTTTCAAAAAAAAAAAAAAAAAAAGAAATTTGAGAATAAGAGAAAAGAGCACCTAGGATCTTGGAAGCCACTAGGCAGCACCAGGGATGTATTGTTTGGATATCTGGGGTGGCAGGAAAACAGGAAAAGGCTTGCAGTACTCAGGACCTCCTTCCTCTTCCCATTACAACTATGCAACTAGGATTACAAAAAAAGTTTTTACAGCTCAGTGGGTTTGACCTTATTCCTCCTACACCATAGGTTGCTTGTAGGAAAGGGGGGGGAATTGAATAAGCAAGGTGACATACACAAGTTTATTTGTACAAAACTCATCTAGTTTTTTATTCACATACATGCACACGCATTTGACCTCAATAAGATTGGGAAAATAGCATTAATCATTTTGAAAAAATAATTTAAAATACTTCTCCCACTGCTAATGAGCTTGTGTTATTCTGGTTATAAGTAACTATAAAAATGTGTGTAATGTTGTGTTAGGAAATAATTGAATATCTGTGAATTATTATTGTTGTTTTCTTTCTACTGCAATCTGTTTAGGTAATACTTGCAATATATTAAGCTCTCCCTACATGCCAATACAGGCATTTCCCAAAGAGCTGTAAATGTTGTAATCAGTAAGATCAAAGTGTTCATGAGAATGTCAACCTGTGAACCTATTTTAATCGGGAAAAAAAAAAAGTTTTGCTGTATGCAAATGAATATGAGGGGCAAACAGTACTTTGTGCTTCCTTTCCCTTTTTCTTTCCCTCTCCTCTCCTCTCCTCTCCTCTCCTCTCCTCTCCTCTCCTCTCCTCTCCTCTCCTCTCCTCTCCTCTCCTCTCCTCTCCTCTCCTCTCCTCTCCTCTCCTCTCCTCTCCTCTCCTCTCCTCTCCTCTCCTCTCCTCTCCTCTCCTCTCCTCCCTTCCCCTCCCCTCTCTTCCTTTCCCCTCTCCCTTCTCCTCCCCTTACCTCCTTTCCTCTCCTCTAACTGAGAAAAATGGCTGTCAGATACAGATCTGTGAATACGTGGAATTAAACTGTCCAAAAAAACAGTTTAAACTCTAATGAATTTGAAGCAGTGTACATAAACAGGGCTTTTCCCAAACTGGTGCATAAGTGTATAAGGTGCACTTATACACATTTCTTTGAAAATATTTGTAAGCTTTTCTTCACTGGTCTGGAGCAACGCACCAAAATAAACTTATGTGGCAAAGAGAACAGATAAACTTTCTGATTACCTCAATCAGAAAATCCATAGCTATAGTCTACGGACACTTGAATTCCTTCACTTTCAGGTATGAAAGTGTGATGTTAACCACACTCCATCAAACCAATGCCTACCTGTTAAACATTAATAATGCAAAATGTGATTAATAAAAACATGTTTAGAATTAACTAATCTAACTGAATCTCAAATACAAATTTTGCCATTATTATGAATCATGTTTTGTACTGAAAAATCAATTGTTTTCCAGCCTTGTCCTTCAAAGCTCACCAGATATTTAAAGCATCAAATGAGCTGTCTGGCTTTCTAAGCAATTTGTGCACTTTCACAGTAGATCATAAGACATTAGTGCATTTATTATAGAGATTAAGACTGGAAACACACTGAAATGAATGTTACGTTTCTTTAAAAGTAACCTTTCTGTCCTCACGTAAGTAGGTATCAGTAAAAGCATTTTCCTCCCCCTGCAACTTTCAGAGTAAAGCTAGTAAAAGAAACTAAGTACCATTCATTATTGCCAGCATCTGTAATTGTTTGTATTATACTTTATGAAAAAACTTTATATGAAATGCCACATTTGAACTCTAGACTATTAAAAGTGTCAGCTCTATTATATCATTTCTGAAGACCAATTTGCCTTTTTTTTTCAGAAGGTTGTAATGAGCCAGGTTCATTTTGCTTTCTACCATTTATCTTTTCAGCAGTAATGGAAAATTTCCCCCTCAAGGCACAGCAAGCTATTCTTATCTTAGACAATTAGGCAGAAATGAAAAGGATCATAAAGGTGAGATTTTTCGCAAACAATGTGATGTACTTTATAGCATTTAACACTGAGGAATATCCAACAATTTCTGAGTGGTTTGTGAAGGCAGTGTGGTTAATAGCCAGCTCTGAATAATGTTTCAGCTTAACACATGAGAAAGACGGTAGGCAGCCAGGGTCACTTAAAGATATACTTAGTCTCTAGCTCTGCTGTTGACAATATTTTGTTTTTAAAGGAGCTTGGAAATGTACGCAGAGACTGAAAATACAGAGAGAAACAAGCCCATGCAAAGCTAGTAATTAATTATAAAGTAAGAGGACAAAGCATATTTAGGCAGCTTCCTTAATCAGCAAAATTTACTAGACAGGCTTTACAAGCATAAAGACCTCTTTTTTTTTTTTTTTTTTTTAACTTTGGAGATATATTATAAGGCTTAGTAAAAAGATTAGATGAAAAAGTTCATAACAAAATGCTTACAGTAGTCTTCGCATTGTGCTCAACAAACAGCAAGGTGTGGTGCATGTGCATCAATTCCTTTGATTGATCTTGTTTGTACCTGAAAGTCCCTCTGTAGGTACTGGTACTTGAATGTGCCAAAAAATCATTTCAGTTCTACTTTCTAGAAATATTATAGTGTATACTAACTGCAGATAGGTTCTGTCTCTGCCACGGATAGAGAAGACTGTTTGCAAAGGTTCAGTTATGGATTTCTAGTGCTTTCAGGTCTGATTCTCCATCTTACCTGGCCCGCCTTTAATGGGTCAGTGATCTATTTTGAGGTGGGAGATCTATTGTTTAGACAATCTTGAGTAATTGTGGATAAAATGTTCCTCTGCAGTTCTTAGCTACTCTCATATAGAAAATAGTCCCCTGTCTCAAGAGCACAGAATGAGAACAATGATATGGGTCTGTGAGAAAACTGTAAGAGAGAAGCAGTGGCAAGAATTCACTGCACAATAACTGTGCAGTGGGAACTGAGAGTAGTCCCATCCCTAAGGAGTCACACGGATTTGTAACTCTATATAAGAAGGGCTAAATAATTCCCATTTTCTGCCTGTACCATAGGATTAACCTGGTATGCATATAATAAATAATAATTTAAATGATTTATAATTGAAATGGTTTTTCTCTCTTTTTGGATGGTAGCATTTTTAATACATATTGTGCCCTATAAATCCAACAAAGCTATTGCTTTCTCTGTAAGAGAGAATAATTGCTGCTGATTATCTCTCATCAGTGCAGTTAGAGTAGCAGGTAAAGCACGGCAAAAAAAAAAATGCTGCATAGTACAATGGAATAGTATACACACAATGCAATAATAGAATCACACGATACAATGGTATTGTGCATACCAGTTATGCAAATAATATGGTATATAGCAGGTGTCTGAATGCATGTTGATATTGTTACAACAGGGAAAAAACCCTACTGACTAAAGAGGAAGAGGCAAAGCTTCAGTAGGAAATGTGCCCCAGTCCATTTTAGTATTGTAGGTCTCTGAAGAAGGAAAACGATTGGCACTGTACTTAAAGCAAATAGCTGCAATTAAACTCATTACATAGATAAAATTACTTCTCTTTTCACAGAGAAAATATCTAATCCTAGAAAGTTCTAGCTGAAGTCGTAAAGTTGGAAAAGTGCATGCTCCCTAGTGCTTACTGTTACTCCCTACTGCCCTTCAGGTTTGCTGGGAAACTGCTCGAGTAAGTGGTTTGTAACTCAGTTCCTTCAAACTGAACTCAAATAGCTTAAATAATAGGTATTTGGCATCTTGGCTCATTTTCACCAAAAGGGATCTGAAAGTGTTCACCCAAGCAATGAACTCAGGGAATGGAAAGGGAGCACTCTACAGCCAAGGGAGCAGGAGAGGATGTCAGCCTGTGTGAGCTGCTGGTTCTTCAGCTACTGCAAAATGGTAATGTCTTTTCTCCATAGTATTCCATATGATTTTCCTCTGGATCTAGGGACTCCCCATGCTTTTTTGGTTGTACTAATGAGGGAAGAATACGGCCACCAACTTAAGGGTTAATGATGAAGTCACCTCCAGAGAATGTGGCCTTTCTACATTGCCTTATACTATGCAATCCAAATAACAACATGTATGTGCATAATAGCACATGTATGTATGTATGTATGCATGAAACTATCTGGACATAGTTAGCATTTCCACAATCAATCCAGTCTGCTGATTAGAAAATAATCTTCTGATGATGACTTCTGTTTCACATATTGACACTGCGTAAAGTTCCATTGAGAAGTTTAATTTAAGCAAGAGATGGAAAAAGAAAAACAAGCAAACCAAAAGCAAAATCTGACTTTTCAAATTAAAACATTTCAGATCTTCAGTGGGTTGACATATTCCAAAGACTACTGAAGACCACAGGAAGAGGGCTTATTACGGTATTTTTATTAATTATTATAACAAAACCTTCAGCTTTCTTTTTACTTCAAAAGCTTTCCAATAATTCCTGTATTCTGTGTGTAGTGAAATTATATATACTGGTTTATGTGCATGGGAGAAATCTACTTTATTTTCTTTTATCTTTCTGTGAGTTGCTGAACTTGGGAAAGAAGTTAATTTTACTCTAGGCTCAATACTTTCTGATATATAAATTTTTTACGTTGGCATATTTCTCACTTTTGTCAAAAGTACCAATTAAGAAATGGGAGCTCATGACTCATGTTTCTCAAAATAGAGCTAGAGAAATCCTTCCACTCTTAGATGAATCAAAAGTCTACGTGTACATTATTTGACATACCTAATTTACAGGATTATTACTGTTGCCAGTCTGACATTTTACACTTCAAATAAATTCACCCATAGGCACAAAGCCACTTTACACAGATTTTCTTATTTAAACAAAATGTCACCATGAGAAAGAGACAAGCTTAGTAAAAATTACCACTATCCAATAACAAAAGGGAGCTGAATTTCAAAGTAGAACAAGTTTTGACATGGGTAACACTGGCTGCCATCAGTAGAAGTGAGTCAATTTGAGAAAACTTGTACAGAAAAAAACTTATACTGAATGAAAAATGTCCTCTATCTTTTCTGCATAATTTTGTATCTATAACACTAAGATGAATTAGAATCAGTGAAAAACTGAAGAAAAAATATAGAGAAAATACGGAATTTCTTAATTATGCTGTAGTCTTTTGTTGTAAGGGATGTTGTCCCCATGAAAACTATGACAAAATAGTAAGCACATAATAGGTTCTATCAAAGTATCCACAATAACATATAGCACTACACACATATATTTGGAATTTGGAAGAATCCAGATTCTTTTTCTTTCCACTACTGTGGCTCTGACAAAGCAGAGACAGTTTTGGGACACAGACTGACGTGGCAGGAATGAGAGAACCATATCTGGCTACCACCTGCTTTGAACCACACAATGCTATGTTCCAGACGTCATTCTGTGGACATGTTTTTGTGTTCATTAACCGGTGGGAAAATATAGGACTGTGTTAACAAAAACATGCAGTGCGTTATTTGGGAGTTCACACCAAGTGATCATTGCAAGTTTTCAGAAAACCTGTGTCATCATATATGATGGCCTTGCACTATGAGTTTGTGTGAAAAAGTGAATTGTAGATAACCTTGATCTGAGCTCATATCCAGAAATATATTTTTCACACATGATACCTTCAGGGATGTGTCATGAAAGATCCAGCAAAAAATTTTCCTTCTAAAAATTTATCTTCTTTTATTCTCATAACTATTCATTCCCCATTAGAAGAAAGGTGACTTACAAGCATTCTTTCGAAAACTGATGTTATCCTCCATCGCTCTCTAAAAATAACAAGCTATCATCAGGCAAGATAACTGCTTTGATAAAATACCTTGGAAATAAAGTGAACTTTGCATCGTAGTGTGATCTTCCCAATGTTCCTATTGAAGTTCTTGATGAATATCAACAGTTTACACTCAGACATCAATATGACTTTCAGAGATTATTCATCAAACAAGATTATTCTCTATCACATCAGTGAAAAGTTAAGGCTCGATAGTGTATCTGTTGCTCATATGGCAGATTTTTCGGAGACACTTCCATAGGCAGAGATCTCAAAGGAATATGATGGATATTCAAAATGTAGCAAGCCCTTTCTGTATGTACTGTATTTTCTTTCTGAGAACTCAATCAATCATCTAACAATTAGTGAAAACACTTTGGAAGAGTGACTGGGAAGAAAGGACAAGGACACTTTCAAACAGATCAAAACAAGAGCATCAGTGATACTTTGGATACTTCTGCAATGACTTGGAGTCTTCATAGCCTTTACTAGCTCAGAAAACGTAGTGGTTTTGACTTACATGTCAATTTTATATTGCTGAACATATGCAACGTGCTCACATGGCCCTTCAGTTCCAAACAGCACTGAAGGGGATTTATTTTATATAGGAGAGAATAACAAAAGTTCTGCAAACATACAAAGTATAACTTACATGATATTATCTGAAATATGTACTTGCAGAGCTGTACACAACGTGTTTTTCTGACTACACCAGCAAAGTCCTGCTACTGTTCATGCCAGTATCATAGAGCACCTGGAAGGTGTTCCCTTCTCATGTGAATGCCACATATTTACCAGACAGCTGTAGTAGCCAATAGAAGCTGTTTGCTATAAACCCCCCAGTCCTCATCATGAACAGAGCGGTGTGAATGGAGAAAGGTGCACACAGATGTGCAGGCAGTTGAAGCACTAATCGAACTGCATGCAGAAAAAGAGAAGCTGAAGATGACAGAAATGAAACACTGTAGAGGTAAACTGCCTAGCTGATGAATGTAAAGACTAAATATCATCTGCAAAGGATGTAAAAGACATATACACACTCCTAAATAAGGGAATGACACATCTTGATATCATAAAATTCATTTGTATGCTGTATTTATTCCTGAAATGTGCACTTCAGCTAAAGACCTTGTGATTTTCATTACAAGATTTAAAATAAAATCCATATCAACTGATGGATAAAACTGCACACAGAAAGAAAGTTTTGAGAGTAAACATTAAAAGTTTGTAGTGGTGATAAAGACTTGCAGCAATTATTGATTTTGTACTTTGCTTTTCCATTTAACGTGACAGCCATTTGAGTGAAACCAGATGTAAATGAGATAGATACTGCAGAGACTCCATTAAGAATAAAATGAAATAAACTCTCAGCAACAAAGAAGCTCCCAGACTGATGCCCTAATGACACTGAATCATTTCAGAATAGCTCTGTATCTCAAATCAATCAGGACATGAACATGTATGACAAGTTTTCTGCTTTCAGCAGCGGTCCCACAACTTTGACATATATTGACTTAAACACTGGAGATGAACTGCAACAAACCTTTCTACAGCCAAATACAAATTAGAACTGCTCTGAAATTTCTCTTGGTTGTGCTGGAGGCTCAAAGTGTCCTACGCAGCCTTAAGCTTGGGAAAGCATAATGATGCGAGAACGTAGCAGGATCAGAAAGCAAAACCCTGATCTTATGCTTTTTTTCTTTCAAGCAATGCATATTCCATTACATATTTTGTTTTATTCTTTTTTCCCTCAGCAAATGTGATGATAAAATACTTCTTAAATTATAATTGTTTTCATAGGGGCATAACTTCTTAATGACAAACATAATGCTATTATAATTAAAACATTAATAGCTAACTGGCTCTGTAATTAAATGGAATCAGTTCACTATCTCTCAAAAAAGCAAACAGAGTATTTAAATAGAATTCACCATTCAATCAGCAGATGTAGACTCTTGCTCAGGGTGACTAGTACAGTCCTTCTCATAGAAGTAGTCTCTTTGTACTGTGGAAGCCTACTGGTCTTTTCTGCTCAGCTGGTAACTTCTCATTTTAACTTGCCAAAGTCCAGAAGGGTGAGCTCTCAAGAAATAGCAGGGAGAAAGAGAGAATTGCTTCATTGAAATGAAAACACTGCAAGAACTGCTTAAAGCAGGATCAGTAACTGCCATTCAGTGCTCTCTTTTACATCATACGTGCTTCAGTTTTACTTGTCGAAACTATACATTCCTTAGGGACAGCCTCTGCTGAAATGATAATAATTAAATAAGTTGGAAACACTCTAGATACAGGTTTTTTTACAAAGTATTTACAGGTACCTGTGGTGAGATACTTCTAAACAATTCAGTTTCTTTTCATGCTATTGTCTCTTATTTTTAAGTCTATTTAGAGTTTTTCTAAACAGGTCAAGATGACCTTACAGCTTTGACACTAAATCATAGGAAAATTGCTTCTAGTATCAAAATAGCAAAATCAAATGCCAAGACATCTATGGATACGTTAGCGCAGAATAAAGCCATCAACTCCTACTTAAAGAAACATCAGATTTACATTTACTTCAACAAGTAGTAAACAGCCTTGACAAGTGAAATGTTTCTTATGTTTCATCTCTGAGAGGTTTTAGAGAAAGACAAATGCTGCTGTTTCTGAGAGGTTCAAATGCAGGTCACGATGTCACCAGGAGGGCAAGCCTGATCAGCAGAAGCAAGCACACTGCCCTCCCTGCAGTGCTTCTCACTTTGGGCCATGTGGCGACGGCTCTGCTCTCACAAAATCCTTCCTGCCACCTTCTTCACACATAGCCCCAGGGAAAGGTCCTCCTCGAACACTTGACAAAACACAAGAGCTTTTGCAAGTCGCCGGCGGCCACTAGCATTTGCCACTAGTGTGCAGCCTGGTTTCCCTATCTGGATGTTTGCCACTGCAACCCCTTTTCACTCTGGGAAGAACAGTTCGTGATTCCTTAGAGGCTGTTTCTCACAGAGTTGCATACAGAATTTCATACATGGCACAAATACAAATAAACACATTTCTTTCTTTCCCTGTGTTTTTGTGATTGTTTTTTTCCCCAGAAAGCAGTACCTCTAAAGTCTTTATGATAATTTTGTTTGGTTAAAATCTGATTTCAAAGAGGGTGCGAGGTGTACAGAAGAAAAGAAAAACTGAACTAAAATATAATGAAACAATACATTAAATAAGTGAAAGCTGAGCCTTTAGAGGCTATCTAAATGAACTGGATGTCTTTGATACTTCAGCCAGTGGGAAGGCTAACCTTTACAGGCTGTCCATAGTTTAGTTTGATACTTTCACCTATGGAACAATGGCCTTGGCCCTGATAATAGTATTTAAGATGAGATTACAATTTATAGCTCATATTTTGATAATTTACATTGACAGTTGGAGGCACAGTAATGGTCCTGGGTTTCTTAACTCTGCTGTACTAATTTTTTGTATGATCCCAATTATACTGAAGGGCTGTTCCCTGCAACAAATAACATCATTCTTAATTTAACATCATAAATATAGCCAAATTACACTAAATGTGCTTGGTGAAATGCACTTAAATTTCTCTTGAATGCAGAGGCTGAAGTGTTGCATCACCACAGATGTATAAGCCACACAGGGAATGCTACAAGGAGACAGAAGCAGAAATGATCCATTAAAAACGCTCATACTTCTAGCACACACTCTCCTTTTTTTGAACTGCTCCTGACTTTAGGATAGACTTAGTTCCTTTTACTTTTATTTCCCTCAGGCTTTATCCATTTGTTTGTTTTTGCCTTGAGATTAAGGCATGCTCTTATGATTGCGACATCCATTTCTTTACCATAAGTACAATATCTATATTTTGAGATTATGATGTACATAAACTGCATATAAACATGAACTAATATTTCTAAAAACAATTTTTTGCCTAGTAGTGGAAAAAGCAGCTTTAGAACTCCACATTTGTCACAATGAGGTCAGTGTAAGCAGGATGGCACCAACTGAAGAGGCTTCTCTTATTCTCTTGTCTCATCTTTTTGAATCAGTTAATCTTGCTGCAGCTAAGAATTGTGATATTCATAATGATATCTTTCAATAAGGTGTTCTTCTGTGTGTTTGCCCTTCCAGGCATCTGCTGCACCTAGGAAGTAACACTGAAGGGATAGAGACATCAGACATTCTGACCTTTCATTGCAAATACTCCAGCAGACATCATTTATTTTCCTTTTTTGTTTGTTTGTTTTCAATATGTCTGCAGAAATGTAACAAAACAGTTAAGTTAGCATATATGTACACAGCTTTTTTGTCCTTCTAGTCATAAAGTTTTCAGGGAGTTTTATCATAGGTGATGCAAGTTCCATTTCATTAATTTTGACTGGAGCTTATGTACAGACAAATCCCCAGTGACTGCCTTCTGCGTTGCTTGGAAACGCTGCTGCGACTCGTATTGTTCTGCCTAAAAAGCAAACTTGAAATACACTTTTTTTTTTTTTTTTTTGCTGAAAAGTTAGTTTATCCAGCAAAAGTTACAATGAAACTTGTCCAAATTTCTAAGTAGAAGTTTAGAATAAAATTATAGCTGTGAGTCTCAAAGTGCAAGTTTCAAACAGGTTTGGTATTTAGCATAACCAGGAACCACGAAGGTGTAAGACACAAATAGAGATGTGCAACGGCATACTTTTCTTATTGACATAAATATATATAGAGCTCCATTAAAATAGCAGCCATTTTATATAGTAAATACTACATAATGACATTAGAAAATGTTAAGACATAAAATATAGTTGTGACAAACATCATAATTTTAAGTCTCATAACTCCTGGTATTAAAAATCAAGAATAATCTGTTCCATGGTAGGATACCAATGAAATCTATGTCTCTCAGAAGAAGCATAAAGCAACTTTTTTGCTTTCATGAAATGAAGGTATTCCAGATTGTGAAGTGGACACTGCCTCAGTTTTATAGTTTTGCCAGTAGATGCATACCCTGTCCATGTCTCTGATAAGAAGTGGTGTTGCAGGTGTTCCCATACACTCACTTGTCCTAACATTGCCCTTAAGTCATTGAACAAAGAACTACCTCAGATACAGATGCTTCCTACACAGGTGATTGACACTGATACTGTTTTGTCACCTGGAAATTCAGACACCTTTACCCTGGAAACTTGATGAATTTCCAGGAGGAGCCATAGAACAGCATCACAACTGAGCAGTGATGGGAGGATATCTCTGGGGATCTGCTCCAACTTCAGCTCAGAGCAGAGGCAATGACAACAGATTGCTCAGGGTTAGGCCCAGTCACGCTTTGAACATCTACAAGGGCAGATGCTATGGCCTCTATGGGTAACCTGTGTTCAACCTTCTTCACAGTAAAAATGTGTTTTCTTGTATTTAAAAATAATTTCCTGTACTTTAGTTTTTACCTTTGTACAACTGTATTGAACTTCAGTTTGTACTGTGCAGTTGTACTTCAGTTTGTACCTCTAGTGAGAAGACACTTCTTGGTGGAGTGTTGCTCCCTCTTCTTTATTCTCCTCTTCAGGCACTTATTTACACAGAAAGTGTCTTCCTGAGACTACTCCAAGCTGAACACTTCAAACTTCCTCGCTTCTCCTCAGATGATACAGAATCATAGAATCTTCTGAGTTGGAAGAGACCCTTAAAGGTCATCCTGTCCAACTCCCCTGCAATGAACAGGGACAGCTACAGCTGAAATTCACATTTCCCTTTCTTGAGCACTACTAAGTTCCTCTCTGCCCATCTCCACCTGGTTTCTCTGGATAGCAGCACACAAAACTGATGTTATCAGCCACCCCTCACAGTTCTGTATCAGCAGCACACTTGCTGATGGTACTATGTGTCCCAGCATCCATATCATTAATGAAGATGCTAAAAAGTAGGAAGAACCAGTACTGATCCCTGAGATTCATCACTAGCTCCTGGTCTCCAGCTGGATGGACCTGGGCCCTCCATTCATGAATTTACAATCCACCTTACTATCCACTTAATTAGTTTGGTCTTCATCAGTTTTTCAGAAAGTAGAAAGTGACAGAAATCTAGTTAAAAAAAATCAAAATAAACACCACCCATTACTCTTCCTTAAGACTTAATCCATCAAGCCAGTCTTTTTATAAAGAAATTTGTGCTTCTTTAGCTCATTTCTGCACATGAGAGCTCTCCCATTTTATTTCACATTTAACTACTCTCTCCAAGGAGCCCCTTAGGCATATTCATCAAGTTTTTGGTCAATTTTTCTTATTGCAGTTTGTCAGAGAGAATATTCCTGTGGAATTCGCTGAATTTCCTTATGATATTTTAAACATTGATGGTTAAAGAAATATGATATACCTTGATCAGCATGCTTTTTAATTTCAATATTTCAGATAGTTTGTCTGTTCTAAGTATTTTGAATTAATGTTTACAAAAATATATATATGTTTTGGCAGATTCGAGCAATTTTTCTCAAGTTCTTTCCTCATGAGAATTGCTGAGATTTTGACTCTCTCAGTTTGCACTGCGTTGTGCTAAAAAGCAAAAAAATTGCAGAGCCTGGAGAAATATGTGCTGCTCACTCCAGTAGCTGTATGTATAACAGCCTTTGTCTTCCCAGAAACCCAGATATAATCTATCATGCATGTGATTACATAAAGGATTACCATTCCTTTTCATCTTGGAAGCTGCACTGTGTACTCTATTTACGCAATGCAATTAAAATGCCTTCATGCTTTAAGGAAGCAATACTCATAATATTTATAAGAATAGTGCATTGTTGAAAAATCTAATTAAGTTGCAGTATTTCAAAGTCATCTATAAAATGCTATTATACATTAGGAATTTTAATGCAAAATAAAGAAGCAAACCATTGCACTCAATTGTTGATTAATATAATGGATGAAATCTGGAACCCACAAAAGCTTGAGAGAGAAGATCTCACTGACTTGAGCAAAGGCAAGGTATTG
Organism: Chrysolophus pictus; assembly: GCA_037305975.1. Lineage (NCBI taxonomy): Eukaryota > Metazoa > Chordata > Aves > Galliformes > Phasianidae > Chrysolophus > Chrysolophus pictus. The sequence goes on along the minus strand of CM074579.1, from coordinate 13,456,345 downwards.
GATAGCACCCTGTCTTTCACACACATTTCTAGAGAGTAAATTATGCCACTACTTTATAATAGTACAGTATATATAAATTAGTACATATAGTATTAGTAGTATAGTATAGTAGGTAGTAGAAATCTGCATTCTGATAGGCATTACACCTTCCCGTGTCTTATTAGTTTGATGCATGTCACTCCATAGACTGTAGTAGGATCACAGTAGCCTTATACAGTTCTATATTAGCACAGAATCAGTGCCTTTCTCCCATTTTCATTCTGCAATAGAGTTTAACTCTGGAGTTGTAAAGTGAAATCCTTTTTAAAGTGGCATGCTGAGATTCTTCCTTTCAGGCTTTACATTAAGTTCAAAAGTTTGTTTCAAGTGTTCTAGCCTATTCTGGGTCTGCCACTTTCGGCACAGGATTCTGCTGCTCAGTGAGCACGCATACACACTCCCATGCAAGTCACAGATGTGACTGAGAACATAGGAAAGCAAATTTTCTTACCTGTTAAAATCTTACCTGTAAAATCTGTTAATAGCCTTAAGAACTTCTTGCACTTTTAAATTTGAGGTTTTGATTTAAACAACCGCTTCCGAGTTGTTGCTTTAAAGATTACTCAGGGCATGTCTACACGGAAACTCCTTTCCCTTGCTAAAAAATCTAAGAATAAAACAATCATATTAAAAATTCTCCAGGAAGTCTCTCATACTGCCAGAAGATACCAGGTAAAATCTTTCCAAGACAGAGAATAGCTACTGCTTCTCTACATAGCTAGATTACAAAGCTTTAAAATGAATGATGGGTTGCACCCATGACTATGGGCATAGCAGCAACCAGAGCACCTGTAGTTGCTGTGGCATGTATCTATGAGCTTAATACTAAATAACACGCAAATAAGTTTCTCAAAGTACTGCATGAAGGATGTTTTAATCTAAGCATATGCAATCTCATAGAAAAATCTAATCCTCTTTTTATTGTTGTGTTGCTCTACGTAGCCAAGTAGTATTGAGATTCCAACTGTAATTAAAAAAGAAACAAACACCAAACCTGTATCTTGATTTGGATCACTTATCTCAGTAAAATAGCTCCTTTGTAAGCTTCTAAGTGAAACCTAGGACTCAGAACCTCTGCCAGATTCGGTGCCCTTAACCTTCAGGGTCTTGATTTTGTTTACTGAATGGTCTCATTATGAAGAACACCAGTATTTACTTGTCGTCCTTTAAATTAGGGCATGCCAATACCTGATGATTCAGCATGGTGAAATGCAAATTTGAAGTGAAATAGGTGTTCTTGAATGATCCCATGCTCAGGCATGCCTTCATGCTAATAATGAAGTATACTTTTCCATATCTCCTCAGGTATTCACTTCCTTCTGGCAGTTTGCATTAGTTACCCTGGAATTTGGATTTTTAGTAGTCAAATATTAGCAAAGATTTACTCTCCTCTACTTATGAATTCTTATGCTAAACTTGAGCAGACAATAAGATCAAACCATTCTTGATTTTCCAGAGGAACTTAAGTTTGCTTTGTTCTGTTTGTGGGTAGTGATGTTTTTTTCTTTTCTTCAGCTCCCATCTATACCATATCCACTGTAAAGGCAATGCATAGCAATAATATACAGAACAACATTTCTATTCTGAATTCTACTTAGTCATATCCACTTGACAGATTTTTTTTTTTAAAGCAGTGTGACTTAATACAAGCCATAATATATGAAGCTAATGTTGAGCATCCAGATCACAGGAGAGAGACCATCATGCCTGTATCATTGTTATTACATCCACAGGTTGTTACAAGAGTTTACCGCTCTTGAGCTGGCTGTACCATTTTAGTTGGAGCATGATAAAGAACGTGAAACAACACGCAATCTTGTGCTCTGATTGGAGAATCACACGATTCATTTCATAAAGCAGCTGGAGACCTGGCTAACTTTACAGAAACAGAAGTCTACTTCAAATGTTAGCATATCATTTATTTTGAAGTTACACAAATTTATACTAGTTCATTTCTGTGGATAACCATATCTTGAAAGGTGTTGCCCATCACAAATATGTACATATGATTTTTATTTCACATCAGTCCAAGTTTGCAGGAGACTAGCCCTCCAAGCACCGAAAACTTTTACTCTAGCAAAATAATAGTACAAAGTCACTAGCACAGCAAAGTTTCTGCAAATCCATCTGTTAACCTTACACCTCACATGTAATCTGCTAAAGTTAAATCATATTCAGACAGTCTGAAAGCAAATTGTAATGCTAGTGTTTAAGTTGCAGGTCACCTTGCCTGGCTTTGGTGTGTAAAACAGAATAAACAGGATGGGATGTAAGACGCTTCTGACTGCTACAGGGCAGTTTGATAGACTGTCATGAACCTTTGTTTGCTTTCCATCATGAGTGCTTGTCAACAGAAACTACTTGGACAGCCAAGTCTTCTCTGTACAGCTATAAATTACCTCACTATGCCAAAGTTTTTATCAAATTAATTAAAACCACATAAAGGTCAAGATTTTCTCTTGACAACATAGATTTTTTTTGAAGCAGTGAAAGCTATTTCAGGACTTTCACAGCTTGCTTTTTTTGAACGCACAGTTGTGATCCATCTGAACTGCAAAATGTCACAACAGTTATGGAAGGAAAGCCTGCAGAAAAGTTTTGCCCAGTAAGATCAGCAGAAGTATGCCCTTTGGATTAGCATATTGTGAAATTCATCATTACTTAATAAAAATAAAGGGTTAGAAATATCACCCATGAAACGTAAATCATAAAGCACCTTCTTTCATTATATAGTGAAGTCATGAAGGTTAGTTTATTTTTTAATAGCAATCTTTTCTAGATTACAGAAATTATATTTTAAGTCAGTAACTTTCTGACCTACACAAGCAGTATTGTTCAGTAGATATATCTTGGGTTACATTTGAGAGAGGTTTCTAGCTTTAGTTATCCTTTCTTTTCTTATCTTGACCAGTTTTCAAAAATAAAGTGGTCACCATTCTGCCCTCTCTGGGGAGACTTTGAGAAAGCAGATCTGAATGAAAATGATGCCTTTTAGCTAATTCCCTCCAGCTAATTTGTCATGCTTACGGAACCTAAGGAGCAGCATTAAACAGTTTGAACATATGGAACACAACATAGCAATCCCAAGCTTTAGAAATGATCCTACTTTAGGAAAAGGTAATGTGAAGACCATGATAATAGAAATCCAGTCACAGAATAGACAGAGAAAATTTAGGGTCCTCAATGAGTTTAAATTCTTTTGGACAGCATAGGATAATCTCTGTTAATCTCTCCTGTGGGGGGAAATTCACTGTGTAATTGACAAAATGAGGAGAAGAGTGCAGCCATGCCATCATTGTCATGCATGGAAGTTTTAGGAAACTCAAGCTTTGAAGGTCAACTTCCTGACTGCTGATGGCTCCATGTGTATTTCCAGAGCATATCTTGGAGTTGAACCCCCTCATCAGGGTAATGACAAAACCCAGACCTTCTCCTCAGCTTTTACTGTTAGATAATTTAGGTGGCTTTGCTGCTCAGTTATAATGGTGCAGTTTTGCTCTTCCCTCTCCTCAGAAAGGAATCTAGCCAACGACTGAGTGCCACTGGAAGGCACGGTGACTAGAAAAAAATGCTACAATGCTAATAGCAATGGATTTAACCTATTGCCACTGGACCATAAAGAGATGCGTAGTAGACGTTGAGTTTCATATCCACTGCAAAGGGGCCATTAACCATGCCTGCATTACACAGCTACCTCCTGTGAAACAAGCCTGAGTACTGTCAGAATTGGATCTACAGTCTGTGAACTGAGCCTTATTCAATTATGGTTCAGTGTAGATCTATAACAGAGTCAATACATGCCATAAACACCACAGCCATAAAAACAAACTTGGTTGAATCCAGTCATGGCACATCGGGCACAGAAATGCATAATCCAACAGAGTGTTTTCCCACTTGTCCCAGGAGTTAATTTGGCCTGTTATCTTTCTTGTCCTGTTAACACTTATTTGCACCAAATAAGGCATGAAATCATTACTCGTTGTATGTGCCCTAACATTTAATCCCACAGTGTCATAATTTAATTGGACAAAGAGTATCTAAATGGTTCTAATTCCCCAGGGATGTGGCTATCTAGTAATAATTGCAACCCTTGAAGCTACCTCATTCCTTTTATTAAAATAAAATCCTTCCTGATTGAAATCTACATGTTTTCTAAATCGCATCAGAATGAAATTGATGGTTTAAGAGAAAAGATTAGAAATTTAGTTCCAACAATACTGCCTATCAGCAAGAAGAAATAGAGCACCTTTCACACTCCAACTCCTGTAAATATAAAATTTGAACACTTCAAACACTCAAGAAATGCTGCTGAGGGCATCACATTCTATGAGGTGTCTTTGAGGCTAAGACCAATAAGTATTATCTGAAGTTGCTTTCATTCACATTGTGCAGCACATGATCATCTGAAAATAAATGGACCATTTGCTATCACCCACTGAATCCTAGCTGATTAAGGACCTCCATGCAAGTCATGAAGAAAAAAAAATGCAGCAGAGAATCCATCACTCAAAGTTTAGTCCTTTGGGCTACATCTGTAAGAGTGGTGAAACATGACAAGGCCCATCTTCTGAATCCAAGCAGAAGTGACATAGCACAGCTCCCATGCGCAGAGCTAAGCCCTCTGCTCTCTGCTATTTACACCCAAACTGGGAAGGTCTTATCCCTGTGGGCTTGTGTAGCTTTCTGACCCAGCACAGGTACTGCCTATGAGCACACCAACAGCCCGCCAATCCATCCCCATGTAGTAGCATAGCTGTGCTTGGGCCATTTCTGCTCTCTTGGATGAACAGCACAGGGACTCTATGTGAGAGAGAAAAGGAAGCTTTACTCTTACTGGAAATGAAACCTGCTCTGATTTGAAGCCTGCTACAATAGCAGCAGGAAAAGTAAAACATTTAAGAGGCGGAGTCTGGCTGTTATAACTGAAATTATGGGACTTACTTAAGTAGATGGAAGACAATAAACTTTGCTAGAATGTGCAAGAACATCAACGTTAACTTGTAATGGTCTCCTTGAGGTAAAGAGCAAACACCAGGAGACCTTTTAAGACCCCAGTTTCCTTGTTTTTCAGTGTTAGTGAGGATGCTCTGAGAGGAGATGGAACCCCAGAAGAGCCTGCCCAGCAGCAAGCATCCCCCTCCTGGCACACACATTGCCCCTCAGTGTTAATTGCAGTGCACTAATTCTTGACAGCCTTTAATAGGCAAGGCAGGAGGGAAGGCGGTATTTTGTTATGGTCTTTATAAAGTACTAAAATGCAAATTTAAAATGCTCATTACACTTGAGTAGCTCCACTCTACTTAAATATTGGCTCCAGGTTTTCTTCATTATCCTCTTACCAGTAATTAAGCTACCTAGGGACAATCAGCAAATAATAAAATGCTGTGGTGGAGGAAATTAGTTTAGACTATAAAGCATTGAATTATTGTGCAAAATAGAAGAAAGCAAGAGCATATAAAAGATATTTAGCTATCTCTAGGTAAATACATTTCAAGGATCATAATATTTCCTCTACATGAAATATATAAATTGAAGGTTTGGTAAAGTCCCCACTCATTTCTCCTCAATGCAGTTTACTAGGTAAATACTGGCCCTTCGTTCCCACTTACATATGATCAATAGACTTGTCATTTCCCCATACTTTCAACTGTCTGCAACCAAAGGGTATGAAAGGCGGAGTAAAGACAATGCTTGAATGAGGCATAAGGCCTTTGCCTCTCTTTCACCTCACTGGCTGAAGAGCACAAAGACACAAATGCAGGGAATAAGCAGCTTTTTTCCCCCTTGAACATAAAAAAAACACTAAAGTCTTGGAGTCAGATCTTCCTGAAAATGAGGGCAGGTATTTGGCTAGGCTTTTCTGCTCTTCTGCTGATGGACCAGCTCCTACTACGGCTGATGCAGGGAGACAGTGCTTTCAGTTCCTGTTCTAGGGAAATCCTCTTGACCCTAAGTTCTAAGCAGGAAGGCTGTGCTAATGACTGAGAAAAAAAAAAAAAAAATTTGAATATTCCCACTGGTTTCATAGCATACACTACAAATATATATATATATATGAACAGCAGAAAGGAGGAAAAACAGAGTGATAGATTTTATTTCATGCAGCAGCAGTAATTCCTAGTTAAAGTATCTCAGCTCATTTCTCTGAGCCAAATTAGAGGATGAGTGACACAAAAAGGGATAAAAAAACATAGTGCCTCATTGCTCCTATTTACTCACCCTGAACAGTGTGAGGTAATGGCTGCAGGATTAATGGATTCCTACAGATGTGAGAAAAGTCAGCCAATTTCCAGAAGCAAAAGCCTCAGACTATAAGGCAACTATAATAAAGGAACAACAGCCCATGCCATTTTAGAACTCGGTAAGTAACATATGGTGAACAAAAATGAGCCCTTTCATGATAAACTTTAAAGAAAATCACGCCCAGGATCTCAGACATTATCAGGTATTTTTACTTATTCATCTGTTACAGAGTGGCTATGTCCAACTGGTGGCAACCTCTAACACCACAGTAACTCTTCTCTTTGTGATTCTTAAGCACTTAAGATTTTAATACAATGTTTGTGCATATTTTTTTTCCCTACAGATCAGAGTACTCTGTAAAAAGTTGAATTTGTTTACTTCCACACATTTCTACGGGCAAATAGAAGACAGTTGGTTTTACTTATCTATGATTTTTTGTTTTAACTGGTTAGTTTCTCTGTTCTACGCTTTAGTGAAAAAGATACAAATAAAGAAACTAAACTGCTATCAATATAATTATTGTTTTAGTACTGTGACAGTATTGTGTATCCTTACATTTTTAGGGCATAACTGAAGTAAACAGTATGAACACAAAAGGCATAGAATGAAGATCCACCTGGGTTCAGTAGTTATCTGATCTAATATATTAGGGCTCTAAAAGCAAAGAGATCTCAAGAAGTCAGTTTATTTCCTGTATTTATATCTCTGTTTATGTTCTCTATTTCTGATGGTATTGCCATCATTCCAGCTTTATTATAACATAAAGATATTCGATATATTTCTAAAATCCAAACTCCTCAAGTTTTGTTGTTATGACTGCCTTTTTAGTTAAGTTCTCTACCCTCAATTATACAGTGAAAACTTTGGGAATGTGAATTCTAAAATGGGAACCCAAAACAAAATACACAATCATAGGATGTATACGTCTCTTTGAAAAACATATTAAGTTCTACCTTGTGATATGAATAGATATGAGTAGAGTGCATCTCTCCATTTTTGAGTACGCAAGGTAGGTAAGACTAAACAGATCACTTTACATCATGCTATTGGATGCGCAAGAATGGAAGGCAATGATGGTGCCCTCTGCTAGAATAGAAGCACGCACATATAGGTATTCATCATGACTTAGTTTAGAAAGCAATGCAGAAAAAAATAGCTCACCCTTTCTGAAGATTAGCAAAATCTTGAAAAGGACATAATCCCCAAACAGAGATACTGCTCTCTTGGCTCCTAACCCTTATGGAGGGTGAGATTTGCTTGCACCTGAGCTCCCAGGATTAGGCATGCCTTCTCACCTGGTGCTCAATCACTGGTTCAGGCCATGACCTAGCAGTTCCATACACTGGATGTTTCACTACCTCAGCAGGAAAAAAAAAACAAAAAACCATGTATCCTTGGGATATAGTTCTTTTGCAAAGGCTTGTGTTCTACAGATGCTACTGATGCATTTATTTTAAAATAAATTTTCCATAGACTTCTTGAATACACTGAACAAATCTTCATATGTTGTAGAGAGATTGATCTGAACTATGATTATTTTATAATCAGGAGGTAACAATAATAGCTATCTGTTTTAAAGCTTTCTTTTTAGATACTTTAAGTAGATTTCCTTATCTATTTTATTAGAGGTATGAGTGTAATGAAGAAAGCTGTTCTGCTTATGTAAAAATAATGTCATGCTGAAATTAGTGAATTAGCGTTCCAAAGTGCAAGACTTTAAATTCTTGCCCAAAATGAAGCTTATTTCGAAAATTCAATAGGTGGGAGCTGTTCTCCAAGTGGCAGTTTCAATACAACTTCTTTTCCTGGTGCAAAAATGGAGGAAAATAAAAGTTGTAATATGCTACCTTGCTAATCTAGATGCAACATTTCTTGGGTCAAAATTTGAATACTGGTTTGTCCAACTAATGCATCACAAATCATAATTCTATCAAAGTGTGTTAGCTGGCTTACTGAAAGACTGCTATTCATAGCACACAGTCTCTTCTCCTGCAGGAATAATATAATTTCTTCACAAAAGAGTTTTTATTTTTTTTTCAGTGCATAATATTTGAAATTCTTTTATATTGATTTCTTTTTTAATTTTTAATGTAAACAGAATACGGAAGGCATGATGATAATCAAATCTATTATTGCGCTATATTTAGTTTAGAAATAATAAAAAAAGTTAAATAATGAATAGGTAGCAAAGGCTTATCTTCCTCCCAGCCTGCTCGATGTAGCACTTTGTTCCAAAGTTACTGGCATTTTCAATAAAATGTATCAGTAAATTTAGGCAATTAAAACTTTCCTGTGATTCAGTACCAAGATTTATCCTTCTTGTGGAACTCATCAGAACTTGGAACTCCATCAATCTTTCAAACTCACATTTCTTTTCTTCACTAGGCTTCACATTCATAAATATAAAGCCATGGTCACAGCTATCATTTCTTAGTTCTTTCGCTGCTGCCAAGATGTGATTGTGTCTTGATGGCATTTTTTTAATGGATTGCCCATCCAGAAAAACCTGCAACCTGCAGTTACTCTAGAAGACTACCAGGTATTACTGACACATGGAGGTCAACACACATGGGAGCCCTATGACTTGATTTTCAACTATTAGCATAGGTGGAAATACATAGCAACACCACAGAAACTATTTCAGTGTTACTTGGAAGAGATGTTTAAGGAAAAATCTAGCCCACGCTGCTGCGTGTTAGACGTCAGAACACCTAACAGACAGAATAATACCAGACATGATTAAAAAGGGCTCTGTGCCCTTTACTCTGGAGTCATATTAGCAAGGCAGCCCAGGAGGGTTTGTGCCAGCAGTGGTTGTGCTCTGTGGACTCTTGGTGCCTCCTGTCAGCAACATTTTAAAGGAATTACACAAAATTACTTTGGCAACTTTGTCAGGCATGCTCTGTATTAAAATGAAGAGCACCACCACCTTAACTGTGTAGATTTCCACAGTGTTTGCTTGCTTAATTCCCATTTAGGATACTTAAATCTGATTTTAGATGCAGGTGAGATCTTAAAAAATCTTGTTTATTTCCTACTTACACTTGAAGGTGCCGAATGACTTTTTATATCTGCATTTTTGCTCCAGGCTGCATGTAAAATAATGAACGACTTGGCAGTAAAATAACTTTGCACCTTGCATGCAGTTACAAATCAGAACAGATAAACTTGATATAGCCCACAAGGATTAATTCAGTAAATATTCTCAGGGCTATGTCCCACACATGCAAAAAAGTCACATTCACACCTGTGATTTTTCCTTCTTAAAGCACTCAACTGCAGTGCATATATTTCTTTGCTGAAGTAAATCTCAACTTCCTCTTTGTGTTCTGCAGCTGTCTTGCAGTCAGTGGCAGGGCTCAGGTAAGAACCAGAACAGAAGAGTGAATAGAGACTGAATAAATAATATTTAGAAACCAAGCTGTTACCTTTTTCTTTGGAGTAAACATATATCCTTCTAGATATTGCCTCTTTATTTCTTATTTTTGTATATCTATGGATTCCCTGTTGGCCACAGTCTCAATTATGAATGTTAATTCAGAGGCTTTTCCCAGTACATTCTACATCTCTCTTACATAGATAGACATTTCTTGCCATATCAGCAACTTTTTGGTCTTGACATTACAGGAAAGTCATTCTATGTGCAGGAACCTCTTTGGCTGAGTCTTCTGAGGGACTCCAGCAGAGAGGGTAATTAAGTGGCAGCTTCATTGCCCTGCTTACCTTCATTGCCCTGCCTCACACATCTGCTTTTTCAGTGCCCACCATGGCACTGAATCATTATTTATGTATATGAGAGATCTGAGAATTAAAAGTTATGAGGACACGATGTTTGGCTTCCTGTTTTGAATATAGAAACTTTCTGCATCCAAAGTAGTTTTCTCTCTTCGGTGAATGTGTCACACACCTTTTGATTCCTTAAGCTGGACTTCACCTCCATGAAGAAGAGAACCCCACAATACTTGCCAAGGTTATTCACTCTCAGCAGAGAATATTGATTGTATGTTAAATTGTACTGTAAAGACCATCTCCAAGCAAAGAAGAGCTTGTAAAGGAAGATGCATAATACACTGTTTGCTGTGCAGTCAGGGAATGATTCCTTTTTGTGTCATGAAAGCTGTCTGGAAATTTTCAGTTCTTTACTGCGAGAGTGGTGAGGTGCCCAGAGATGTTGTGGGTGTCCCATCCCTAGAGGTGTTCAAGGCCAGATTGGATGGGGCCCTGGGCAGCCTGGTCTAATACTGAATGTGGAGGTTGGTGGCCCTGCATGTGGCAGGGGGGTTGGAGATTCATGATCCTTGAGGTCCCTTCCAACCCTGGCCATTCTGTGATTCTGTGATTCTGTGCTTTGGAGTCTATTATCAGTGCCTGGGTTTTCATCTGAAATTGGAATCCCACCAAATTCAAACAAATATTGAAATCCTACATGAAAAAGAGGACTTGTTAACATAGCTCCATGTGTCATGAGTCATCTCTCTATTGATCATACGTTGCAGCTCTTTTTTTAGCAAAAATGATGGAGGCTTCCAATTTTACAGCAGATTGATTTTCCTGCTTCTCAGGGATTTTCCATTTCTTGGGGATTTACCTTCCCTTTTTAATTCAGAATACTGCAGAACATGATTTGTGGCGAATTTAATTATTCTCTGTAAGAGTGGTGAAGATAAGCCAATGCATGTGCCTTCCCTCTCCCTAGGTGCCCTTGGGTTCCTTGGTTTCTCTTTCCACTTTTTTTTCTTTATTTGATGTAGACAAATTCTGACAAAGTATGTATTCCTTCAGTTTGTTCCACTAAAAAAAAAAAGTCTGTATTTTTCTGCTTGCATATCCTTGCTTATAACAGGCAGGTCTGTGTCTCACAGGTAGCAGGATGTGGATCCTTGGTAAATAAATCCCTTGCAGCAATGATGACAGGATGTGTTGGCTGCCAGTCCCAACTAGGAAACATGGCTGCTGCAGCCGATGAGGTGGGTGCAGTGCAAAGAAGCCAAAGCCCAGGAGGCAAGTTACAGGTTACAGTCAGCCTTGAATACAGAGGAACCAAGTCAGAGGTTGAATTAAAATATTATAATGTGGGCTTCTGCTAAATGGTGCCTTCAACTCTCTATTTATCCAGCAAAGGATCTTTTACTTTACAGCATACCTACTCTTGGACTCTTCTTATTATTTCCTATTATTCATGCCAGTCTGATGCAGGAAGCAGCACAGTAGTTAATAGATGAACAGAGTATGACCATCTCCAGTCAGAACCAAACATGCTCATCTCCAGTGCTGAGCTTACATTTTGCTGCCTTTTGAAAAACACCAGGCAGGCAGCTGAAACTATTTTGTATTTCTCACTACACCACTTCTGCCAGAAAATAAAAATTACATTTTACAAAGTCTGAAATCTAGTAGTGGAAAGAAAAAGTAATTTGCACCTTTTTCCATTAACTTACATGCTCTGTAACTGTTAATAATATTCTGTACTCTGCAACACAATGTAGACCATATTTCAGAGATGAAACAGGTCTTCTGGGTAAATAAAATAATTTTTCTCTTGGAAACATCTACTAGCATCTGAGGGGAGAGACTAGCTCTGGTAAAGGACAGTTCTTGCTGTGAAGGCACATATTCACTGTGCTGAAGGGGAGCAATGAGCTCTCTTCAGAATCCACTCCAGTCAGCGGTATAACCCATGGAAAAAATATTCCATATTGCATATTGGAATTTTTTACTTTTATTTTTTTCCAGGTAATCTTGACAGGGACAAGAAAAGACATATTTACATCGTGTCAGTGTTTTGTCTCTTTTTCCCTCTTCTGTCTCTGGATAGCCACCAAATAGAAAGAACCTGGAAAAGGAGTACCTTTGCAAGAGCAGCTGAAAAGCCCTTCTGCATTCACAGACAGCAACTACTATGGAAAGTCTTGGATCAGGTCCAGAGAGGGGTGCTATCCTAATTTCTAAAGGATGTCATGACTTGCCATGGTGAAAGAATCACAGAATCATTGAAGTTGGAAAAAAAACACTAAGATAATCTAGTTCAACTATCAACTCATCACCACCATGTCCACTCATCCATGTCCTTCAACTAAAGGGAAAAAGTAATCAATGCGAAAAAAAAAGAAAAGAAAAAAGAGAAAAAGAAAACTTTGGGGAATTAAATGGATTCCCTCAGTAAATAAATTAGGAATGTTATTATTCAAAAAATATGCAACCTTGCATGAGAGGTACCTGAACTATATCTTGAACTTTGGTTCCAAAAATAAGTCTATCTTTCCCCTGCAGCATGTGACCCTTGCAGAATTGACAAATTAACAATTCTCCCTCCCCATAGAAAATAGTTTGTTCTCTTTTTCTCTTGTGGATGCTGTAAAAAATTACCATCACTAAACATTCTCATTATGGTTGTGAAACCCTGTGTCCTCCAGTCTCCCTCTAAAGACCCATGGTATATTTGTGGGCTAACAATGCTTTTTCAATGATTCGCTATAGCCTCCAGCTCTGCCTGGAGCTACAGCAGACAATTCATTTGACATTGCTTCTTGCCAGCTTTCCTTAATCTGTCTATACTTTAAATGAAGCTCCAAATTCTGATAAAACCCATTCTGAATAATACAGGATATGGGAGGCTGCTGCTTGATGCTCTTTTAGCCAACTAATGACCTGCAAAAGGGGTGTATATAGATAAAAATCGGTTGCAGGAAAGGCCTCTTTTATCTTTCTTCTGAAATTCTATTTAGGAAACTGACAAGACCTAGGATTTCTATTTCGGTCAGAGAGCAAACTCCTCTCTCCACTTCCAGCCAGAGCAGCATTACAATTTTATACTATGATCTCAGTACATTTCAGGCAAATCTTCACATCCCTCTGGAAATGTCCATGAACACTGGACAGGTTTTTTTTACTGAAATAGGTGACTGAATAACAGATTTCTTTTTTGGTCTGGGATAGTCCTCTAGCCAAGTCCCTGGACTGCTGTGGTTTGTAGTATGTGGCATTTGCTAAAGAACAAGAGGATAGGATTCAGGTATTCTTGTATAGAATTAGGATATTCCTTATATAATGATATTTCTGCAACCTGGAAGATGTACAAAAACAGTAATATGAAGTGAATTCAAATTAGATATATTTATTGCAGATCAATAGCACTGCTTAATGATGCCATGCTGTTACAGTTGTGATTCTGTTTCATAGAATGTAAGGATTTTACTTCTTGGTCCTCTGAATTTCACTGACATTCTCAGCTGGGCTCCTTGGCATCCAAAGTTAAATCTGTAAACAAAGCCTTGAACTCCAGGTAAATCGATCTCCAGTGCCTTTTCTGTCAGCTTCCATAATGTTCTCTTATGCAAGATATAGACAAAGTCCCAATCTTTCCCATTCATTTTGGGGGCTGGACTCGATGATCTCTGGAGATCCCTTCCAGCCCCTACAGTTCTACGATTCTATGAAATCTAGTTTAAAACTCTAGCTTTTAGTCAAGTATAAAACTAGGATAAGCCCAACCAGCTTGCTGCCCAGTATATTCTTGCCCTCCTGGTCAGTTGATTCTCATCTGACATCAACATACCCAGTCTCTCAAAGGTGCATCCAAGACCATAGAATCAGAAACACTGAGCATGACATCATCCATACATTTCATCTTGTAGGAACCCTGTTTAGCTGCTGGTCACATTTTAATGATAAATATTAAATATTGCCTTCAAATCAATGAGAATTGCTTTCAGTACTGGTATTGTTTGTACATATTTCAGAATCAAATGATTATATAATGAAAATTATAGATAAACATGCCAAAGAATGGTTTCATTTCTTATAAGCATTAATGCACTGTGGAGATATTAAAGAAATTTCATGGCTGTTAAGGCTGACTAGGTTATTTTTGAAGAAATTCATTTGATTGACAACATATTTTTGCTAAATCTGAAACTAGAGATCTTTCACTCAGCCAAGCACTAAGGGAGAAACTGGAGAAAAGAAAACCCATGAGAGGCGATCTACATATTGTGTCTGTTCACAGACAAAATAGGTTTAAGTCCTTTGCCTGCCTGATCACTAGTGGATCACTAGTAGAAAAATTTCCACTGAAGCACAATTGAAACATTGCTTTTGAATGTTTTATTTGAGAAATTTTGGTTTAAAAAAATTCAAGGCTAAAAATCTCTGAATCTAAAATTTCTTCAAATACCCACATGCATTCTTCCCATCATGGCCCTGGCCAGGGTCAGTCCATATAACGTTCTACATTCTATATTCCTACATCCTCTTCCCTGCTTCCCCGTGGGCATCATGAGGGGTGAAACAATGTAATTGCTGATCCATCCACGTAGGATACAGAGAAAAAAAATATTTATGAGATGCTTGCATATTTGTAAAAACACTCATAAGCCTTACAGTCTTCTGTGCATCTGCTGAGGACTCCTGTGGACCTTAAGCACAGAAATGTCATCCGATTTTTGCTGAAAAAAATCCTCAATTTATTTATGGCTAGATTCCCCCTTGTTGCTAAGCATTTAAAAGTATTCAAGCTGATTTCACTAAACTACTTACTGAATTATGTACTTCTCACTTCAAATATATGTTTTACAAGAGAGTCCTTAAGACCAGAAGTTTCTTACCATGATTAATGTGGTGAAGAATTTTCTTCCTTTCTTCCTAATGGAGCTCTAACACAAACGTCAGGATACAGAAAGTTTGACTTGATTTTTTTATTGATGTGAAGTGAACTCAAGTGATCCTCTCTTTGAGGAGCTCTCATCTTAATTGATGAGCTTGATTTCTTCAGGACAGATTGGGAGCAGATGGTATGTCTAGTTGTGAAGGGGGTATGCAGTGTCTGCTGAGTGTTTTATCCCGTTGTGCTAACAGTCCTACGGTATTATTTTGGTGTTGTTTTTCGCATAGTTCTCCTGAGTCCAGCTCCTAAAAAGGCTGCACTCTTAGTTACTAGAGGGTTAGCATCTTCTAAGATGTGAGTATACTTTTGAAGCCAACATTCTGCATGTGCTATCTCTCTGTTAGCAATGAATAAACAGTAGGAGAAAAGTAATGATTCCTCTCCCATATCTAATCCTTTCTCTCTCTGCCTCCCACACCCTCTTCTGGCTTGCAAAAGCAAATCAGAAGGTCATCAGCAGGATGGTTTCCTTCCTCTGTGGAATAAGTCCTCTTCCTATTTCCCAGGCATTAGTGTTTTCTGCTCAGTCTTATTGTTTTGTCATACTTTTCAAGGTCCACTTTCTTGAAAAGATATTTGTGTTTTGTATTCTTTTTCTATTCTTAGGCAAAGGAATGTAATGAATAGGAAATTAATTCAAACCTGGCATTCCTTCAGCTCCCTCACAGCTACTGAACATACACAAACTAATCACTCCCTTCTCACCATTTACTTTCTTCACATTTTGCCCTGTTTGCATTACTTGCTCTGAAATATTTTAATATAAATAAGCTGTGAGTTTTTATAACTTTCTCTGGAACAGCTCAGAGCTTAACTGGACCTGCTTTTAATTTTTCTGAACACCAAAAGAAAATTTATGTTATTACTCTGAGTTCAGATAATATTATATAATAATTGTTAATCGTGAGAACTATTACTTTTCAAAAACATACTGAATTTATTACAGGTGCTTCATAGAAATCTTTGTGAAACAGTAAGTATCAGGAGTCATTACCTGGCCTTTTCATAAAGAATTCCATTTGCACCTGAGAAAAAAATGACTGATAAATACATAACCTTATAAGCAATTACAAATGTATTTCTCAGATGAAAAGAAAGTCTCCAAGCACTAACCTTTTCTAAGGTCACTGAAGACCTTTCTTAAGAAGCGCTGAGATTTTCCAGAGTCACATCATCTTTAACAAGCTAATTAATTGATTGCTTGGTTGTTTTTTTCACATTGTGGAATTACCATTTGAATAGATTTGTGGGCTCAGGCAAGCACAAGTAAAGTCCCCGATAGTTTAGGCTCTCTATTGAAAAAATGAAAAAATTGCTTTGGCATAGAAAATTCTATGAGAACTACATTCCTCATCAAGCAGTTGTAAGCTTGATAGCTATAAATGAAAGCCATGTCCTAAACATTGCTCTCTTGAGTGTTTGCTTATCTTAGTATATATATTCCTTATATCAATTCTGTAAATAGTCAGTGGGAAAGAAGTGCACATTGAGTGCTTCTCAACAAAGGGATTTTCCAGAGTGGCTTAAGTCAATTTAGTTATTACCAAAAAGGGTTTTGCTCTTTGGAACCCACGGAACTCCTCTCTGCTTGGTGGTCACGCTCAGGAGAGGTTGTACGGTCAGTCAGCGTTAATGAGATAGAAAATTTTTCACTGATCTTACTGGCTCTTTTGTGAGCAGCAATATTCCATGCCACAATAAACAAACAAACAAAAAAACCCGACCAGATCTGAAGACAACCTAAAATGGATCCAATAATAATAATAAATATCTCAGGTTTTTTAGAATGTATAATAATGTATATTTCAGACAATAATACAGGAATGCAATCCAATATCAATCTAAAACCAAAGTAACCTTTCAAGGCTATTCCAAACTATTAGTTTGTACTTGGAACCATGCTAACCATAGACAGCTGCTGTTTTAGTTGGTTCTGAGCATGGGTAGGGCAAGTTATCCCCTCCCTCTGTCTGGTATCATGGTGACAGAAAACACCAGGCCAAGATAAAGCATTCACTATAGGAAGTTTTCTCTCCCATGTTTGACACATGCTTCCATATCACACTGAGGCAGGAATGACAGTATAGATGGCACATGAGACATACAGATTAGATGAAAATGCCCATCTATTTTTATGCCTAGAAAAGGAACTAATCAAAGCATTGAGAAAACTCACTGATGCTTTCTAATAATGCTGTTGATGGAAGCCTTGTGATCTAATGGTTTTATGAATGAAACCCGGGCAGATATTGGTCTTGTTAAATCTCAATGTGGCTTCATGCTCTTTTGGTTGCAAGTTAATTGAATCTGACCTATGAGGACATTTGTTACAACTTCTCTCCACAGAATTATAGTCAATTTGTTGTTTTGCTAATTAAAATCCTGATTAATGTTAAATTCTCTCAAGCTACTCAGACAAATGCTGTCATTGCCTGCATTTATTGGCATCAAAACAAATTAGATTTAAGCTTTTTCTAATTATCAGTAGTTTTCAAATTTACATCATATACCAACAAGAGCTAATCACTCTGAGAACAATTTTCATATTATTGAAGTGAATGCTTTAATTATTTGCCTATATTTTATCCTTTGTGTACCTCTCTCTATTATCTGACAACATTTTTTTTTCCCCATAGGAAACACAGTATATTATACTGTTTAATTTTTAATAGCTTTTGTATGACTTTTTAATGTATTCTCTTGAGAGAAGTTTTTATCTTTGGTATGACTCAAAGCTTATATTGGTCTCTTAAAACCTCCTCAGCTGACACCACAGGATGAGCATAAATCACATGAAAATGTGTGCAGAATTGTAGTTACTGTAACTGCCAATGAAGAACATGTACATTGGATGGACCAAAACTGATTTTATTTACAACATAGTCAATATAGTATGTTAGTTCAATAATGTTATTTGCTTCATGAAACTGGAAAAAAATATAAAACTTTGTTCCTCATTTTACATGAAACATTCCATTCCAATTTTGGTAGAACACTCACTTCATTTTAGAGATGTTATTCACTTTGTTTCTCCCTTCTGCAGTTGAGTAAACATTCTCAAAAATTGAACAAGTATGAATTTCTAAATTAATATGCTGTTTGAAACCCAGAAGTTGATGCGTATCCTTCTGGAAATGTTGAAATAAATTATTTTAGCAGATCTCATTCTTTCCATAAATAATATTAGTCTCTCCAGAATGACAGTTTTTTTGGTAAATTGTCTCTTTGGCAAAATATATTGTCAGTTCTGTTGTAAATAGAAAATATTGTAGAAGTATGTAAAAATGTGAGGATAGTAATTTGGGACAAATCTGAATATAACATTTTTTTGAGAAACCGAAGAAGCTGAGGTGTTCTTTCCATTAAAGGTGATGCAGAAAACAGGAGGGACAGAAAACATCTTCAGTTTTCCTCCCTTCTCAGCTAACCCGTGACCCAGCAGCCAATGCAGCAGTTCTATCCATGCTTTAGCTCCATCTAGCAGCCCCCCAAGATACTGCATGCCTTCGTCGGCTTTCCCATGTGCCTCTGAGCAGAAATCCAGACTACTGCTTTTAACTTTCACAACTGATGTCGCCAAATAATATGATTTAATAGGAGATATAATCTGAACGTGCTGGAAAAGGTAAATACATGATTTCCTAAGTACGTAATGCTTCTTGTATGCTGCAGCCCAGATGCTTGGTGGGCACTGTCCCCAGAACTGCATATGGACAATGATGCACATTTGCTGATATGAACAAGCATTTGTTACATATGTGTTGATACACATACATGCAAGGCCCTCTTATCTGGTAACAAATGTGGAAGAGAGTCAGCGTTGTAACTGGACCACCTTTATGTGAATTATACTCATTCTAGATGCCTTCTAGAGAAAATCAGACCTGCAACATTTTGTAGCTGTGTATATCTCCATATCACCTATTTTTATCAGCAATGATGCATGGAAAATTTTCTTCCATCCTGTACATCCAAACGTGGGGCTAGACATCAGCTTTTGGCTAAGACAGGCTGGAGAACTACAGTAGGAGAAGTTTTTTTCAAGCAGAGGCATTATGATTTTGTTGTTGTTGTTGTTTGGCAGTTCTTTAAGGAGATGAAAAAGAACTGAATGCTAACACAGTTCAACATTTCTTTCCATATAACTACTTGCAAAAGTAAACAAAATCATATTTGTTTAGTCCAGAAGAAGGAAATAAACTATCCAATAGAGCCAAAGTAAGTCCTGAAAAACATGGCAAAATAAATGCTTATATGCATAATGAAGGGCTAGTTGCAATGTTTTCATAACTAGGGCTCCAGTACCCAATATATTATGTTTCAAACTGGCTGTGAATACACAGAAATACACAGAGATTCACAGACGGAGAAAAGCCCCTAACCTAGAAAAATCAAAACTGTTCCACTATACAATCAAGCAAAACTTTCAGGTGTTTGTCTGGAGGACATCTTTGCTAATTTATTATCACCACCACTACTGTATAATCTAGAACCCTTAATCCATTACTAAACAGGAAAGTGAATGGCTTGAACCATTCCAGGAACTGGAGTCCTCACCTAGAAGAATTTTTCTGAAAATGAAAATAAAGAAAATATCTACACCTAAAAATTTGTCAAAAAGAAACTTTCTACTGGAAGTAGATCTGTTTTGATTAAACTTTCTTTGAGAAGTGTTTTTTGATGATAGATGAAATCCCCTGATAAAATTCTTACAAAATAGGATCTAGAAGAGAGTTTGATGAAGCCAGCCCACAAAGACAACAACTATTATATCTCATTGCCCATGAGAAGTCCAAATTAAGCTAGAGAGGATCCCAGCCAATCCATTTCTTTGCTACTTTTATTTTATTTTTCTAGATTTCCTTATCTCTAAACAAACTTTGGGATTTATTTTTGCTACTTAATCCTATTATTTCTTTTCCCATCTAGCCTGGATTTGTAAAAGTAGCTCTTCCTGGGGCTACCTTTAACCTAGGCAAAGGTTTTACCATGACCCCTCTTCAAATTTCCTTTCTCCAATTCCTTCAGTCTTTACTCATATTTTTCATGGTCTGTGGTCACATCTGATGTATTCTTGTCAGCTGGTGCTTATGATACTCACAGAGAACATGAGCATATGATGATACAACAATACAATGAAAACACAAGCAAATAATAGCACAGCAAGAGACAGCATTGCAAAGCAGTACTTCTGACCTAAGTTGAATATATACTTTCATTAGTGGATAGCTCTGAAAGTACACACCGATGTTGGCCTAGTTTAAGTTGAGCAAGGATGCTCAAACCAGTTAATGGTTTTATTTTACATCACTCTATGTTCTGATAGGAAGCCATGAAATATGCATAATATTTTGATGTCTGTAACTTGTCTCCTCTTTACCAGTGCTTGCAGGCTACCAAGAAAATTGTCAGTCTGGATTTGTTTAAAAAACAAATTTAAATCACTCAGGGTTTTTAATGCATCCTGTTTGTAAACAAAAGAAGCAAGGAAAGTATTTCTCTTGAGAAGGCCTATGTCCTCCATATCACGTTAAATAATTAACAGCACTCACCAAGGTAGCAATTATTAGGAGACATCTCCTGGAGCTGGCCTCTTGCTCTCAACAAACACACTGACTAATTTTGACAAATGTCATTGGTATCAGAAGTGTGCTTATCCCTGGTAGCACATTTAATGATCTGCAGAGCGTGTCCCCTTCTAATACTTAGCAGTCATAGAAAGTACCTCCTACACCCTGCAATTAAAGCAGAATCTGTAAAATAATTAGTCACAGGGAAAGAATGTCAGACAGGAAAAAGAGTTCCTAAGATCACATCATTTCAGCAATAATTGTTGAGCAAACTGGGAATCTAATCAGAAAGCTGCTTGAAGACATAATTTTATTGTGAATATTATTTTTAAAGAGAGCTTGCATTTAAGAGAAAATTAAAGAAATATTCCAAGTCAGTGAATTTAGTAAAGATAAATTATACTGCTTAGATATCTATAAACCAACATTGCTAAATGGGAATTCCATTCTTTTTCTAATACAGTGTCAGATATATAAACTCCTACATGAGAACAAGCCAGCTAATATGAAATCTCATAAATAAATATAAAATATTCAGATAAGATTCCTTCAATAATAAGGGTATTTTGCATAACATATACCATATCCTTTGACAGTGGAAATCAACCTTGTATCAAGTCCGTCTTTTATCATGCAGAGCTTCCTTTGACCTTAGAGTCTGTTCAGTGTTACAGTTGCTTTTTTTTCTGTGTCTTGTTGGCAGCATAGTACATAAAATGACATTGGACTTCTCTACCACACATGGCTTCACAGATTATCATTGTTACTTTAATTCTTTATTGCTTTTACTAAAAGGGATTTCCCAGGTTTTAGAAGTGTTTGATTTAATAGAAGGCAAGCAGCAGTTGGTTCATACAAAATCTCATTAGTATCTCTGAGAGAATGTTTCATTACTATGTGGGTGGAAAAATCCTTTGTTTTCAAAGCATTTGTAATATAGTGAGTGCAGCACACACTTTTCCAGGTCCCGTCCCTGGAGGTGTTCAAGGCCAGATTGGATGGGGCCCTGGGCAGCCTGATCTGGTATTAAATGGGGAGGTTGGTGGCCCTGCATGTGGCAGGGGGTTGGAGATTCGTGATCCTTGAGGTCCCTTCCAACCCTGGCCGTTCTGTGATTCTGTGATTCTGTGATTCTGTGATTTTACATAGTAACTGACTTTCTTATGACTCAAGATGTGAGACAGAGAGGTCTACAGAGTGCTTCTTGACCCTGGGCATGTCACGTTGCTTGTATTTCCTTTTTTTCTTGTTGTTTCTTTGTTACCTTACAATACTAGTTCTTAGACACTGAGATTAGCTTGTACATTTGGCCATATAACAAGATACAGATATTTTTGTACATCTGAGGCTTCTGTTCTTGGTGAAATAAAACAAAACAAATGAACAAACAAAAAAACACAACAGTAACAAGAGATGAAACACTGAAGACCCTTATCTCACTGTGATATTGCTGTGTGGAAAAAGGATTTTGAGGGTACTATCCTTGAGTATCACAGCATCAAGCTACAGGCTCACAAGTGAAGAGACTAAATTCAAGGCATGAAGTCAGAGCAATTCACACCATTGTCACTGCATACCGATGAATGGACTTTGCTTTTGTACATAGCTTCAGCTCACAACAAGATGAGGATTGTGGAAACAATACCTGATGGCAGTAGTAGCGTAGAACAAATTAATGATTCATAATTAGGAACTTATAAAAAATGTGACTTGCCAGGGCAAGCCATGCTGGTCCTTTGTCCATATTTGTTGTTCACTCACTTTTGAATAACCCTCAGACTGAAGAGCATGGATAGAGGGAACTGTGAAGACTTGCACTGCAGAGTGCAAGTTACAGTGCTTTAGTTACAGTAAGCACATCTTCAGATCTTTCTTTTTAATGACAACTTGTAGAATAAAGAAAACAACTTAAATTGCAAATTGTTCTCTTAAGTGAATCATTCAAAATTGTCCTATAGAGTAATATTGAGCTGTAAAGTTTTTCTGTTCTGAGTACTGGTACTAGCTTGAGCAACTCAGCACTCTGGGAAAGAGAATTTGACAAGACCATGAACAATCAGCTCAAATACAGTTTCCCCCACTACTTCAGCTCTATTATGAATTTGCATGTAATTCCCATAACACAGAGTAACAGAGCAGTAACACAGCAGCTGTAGGTGTCACCATGGATGACTATACATGCACAATCAAACTGCTTGTGTTACATCTGCCACTTAGTGCAGCAACACTCTGCAGTTACCACGTGTAAGCACTGCTTTGGCCATGATCATTATTGACAGTACAAAAGCTGTCTGTTTCTTTGTGTAGAAAACCATTTCATTCCAACAAAACTGACTGTTTTCTCCTGACTCCTGAGATTAGTCTTAAGGTAGATCGATTTGATTGTGAGCAGTAATAGATAGCAGGCTTTTCATTACATTAGGAAACAATGCATTATTTCTTATTTGTTCTGATTTTCTTTCTTCTAGAAAAATAAACTGAATACATTTGGGCTGCAGAGTAAAAACAACACAAAATTCAACCATTTGCAGAAACAGCTTCTATAAACAGCTTCTTTCTTACATGTAAACCAGAACTGAACACTTTTATCTGTGCTATTTGCAGGGACAAAAGCAGTTATGATCAGCCTTGTGTGGTGAGTGCTAGAACAGGTATGTCACGTTCACAGCAGGGACTGGGCAGGCAGACAACCACGCTGCTGGCTGTATGTGCTAACAATAGCCCCACATCTATAATTTTCTAATTAGTCTTGTGTAGGAAGGGAAAAGGAAGGGCAAAATAATAAGATGTCAATTTCAAACAGTGCTTTCACTTAGTGAGCAAAAAAGAATAACGTTACAACTGCATGCTAGAAAGTTAGTTTTGATGCTCTCCAATACATTGGAACAGTCTGTTACTCTTTTCTCAGCCAAGAACAATCTACTCATCACTTGTGCATGTTTGGCCATAATATATGTTTTGAAGAAAAGCTGCTGTTGTTCCAGTACTTGATATCATAATCAAACTAAACTCTTTCATACATTATATGCCCTGGAAACTGTTACATGTGTTAGTTTCACTGACATTTTACCTAACACTTCGCAACAGCATACAGATCATGTTAGAGCAAAGGTCATATAAAAATAAAGCCCAAAAATTCTAAGCAGTCAAGTCCTCTGAAAAAACTTTCTTTGAGAACCACATCAAATTGAAAGAAAAGAATATATTCCACCAAAACAAAAGAAGAAAAAAACCATACCAGTCATTCACCTTAGCCATCTGATGGTAACACTCAACATAAGCAAGAAATAAAGATGAGAAGAGCAGTCTAGGAAGTAACACAGAAGAATATTGAGCAACAGTCACAGCAAAGAAACAGTATATTGCCTACAAAATAACTGTTCTTTGCCCTCCTATAATACTGTCCAGGACTTGGACAGCATTAAACAGAACACTTAAATATGGTGAGACATTAAACCCACTTCTCCCCAAAATGTGTAGAATTAAAACAACAAAACTTGGAATGCAAAATGCGAACGAAAACTGTCAAAAATAGAAGGTTGGTGTTTCCACTGCCAGATCCCAAAGCAGGTCACTAAGTCCAGAGCACTATAATGCTGAGAAACTGGAGTTCAGTGTTTCACACGTTCCCTAGGAAAGGAAAGAGGGAGCAAAGGGAATTTGGCTCTCAGGCCACGATTTTAGGAACTTGCCTATAAAGCATGTTCCTTCTTGCTTGTTTTCTCTGCTTAGCAAATTAAATATTTAAACAGCTGGTACTACAGTGACACTGTAGGTTGCCTTGTACCTCAAAATCAGATGTTCTGAAGAGAACAGATGATGAGGATCACATAACTTATAAGCATCCCTTACCAGAAATTCCATCTACTCCAGTGCACAATTTTTACCTTTGGATTAAAATCATTTTAGGCAACAGCAAAGCTTGCATTGAATTCAGTAGAGCCAATACCCTGTCCTTTGCATCAAAGTTCTGAAAAAAGTTCACATGAACCCTTTGATTTTACTGTGGGAGAATACATCATTAATATCATGGTGGTAGAGTACACAAGAGATATATTTAAAGGTTTTCCATACATAGCAGCATTTCAGTTGCCCAATATTTCAATGCCTTTGGACAAACAAACGTGGTAAAATAGAATACTGATATAATGAAATGTCATTCATCATTCAGCATTACGGATGATGTTACAGAAAGCACCGAGCATAGAAATCTGTGTACTGAAGCCAACATTCATCTTCAAAAAATCAATGTGCTAAGTAATAATAACTAACCTGAGAGAAAATATATTTGCAGAAGCTCAGCTACAAATGAGGAAAATGGATGTGAGTAAAGAAAAAATGCTCAAAAAGAAGTAATTCACCATTTTTTTATGCGATAGATTTATCTACAGAAAATTTTAGCTTTTTTTAAAAATCGTATATTCTAGGTTATACCAAATTTACACAGGATGTGTCTTGCATCCCAGGAAATCTTCATGTTGGGAGCTCAAAGGTCTGTATTTCTTTTAAAACCAGACTATAAACCCCCCCCACCAAAAAAAAAAAAAAAAAAAAAAAAGAAGAGAATCCCCCATATTAGGTAGTACATTAGAACCAAAGAGAATGTTTAAGACAGTCACACTGTCCATGAGCCAGTATTAGCTAGATTAAATATGAGCTTTTTCAGCAGTATTTTATTATTCCATTCTGAATTGGACATAGAAAACAAAAAGAAAAAAGAAGAAGAGAAATAGCCCTTTTTATGACAAAGGTGGTGAGGCATTGGAACAGATTGCACAAGGGCTGGGGGCTGCTGCATCTCTGGAGTCATTCAAGGTCAGGCTGAATGGGGCTCTGAGCAACCTGATCCAGCTGTATGTGTCTCTGTTCATTGCAGAGGAATTGGATTAGATGGCCTTTAAGGGTCCCTTCCAACTTTAACGTTTCTATGATTCTGTGAAAACTGAAGTAGATGAACCTCTAGAGTGGGTATGGCTGAAAATAAGGAAAGTTCCATAATTAAAACAATTACAACACCAGATGATTAAGGCAGAAAAATTCTCCAAGGTCACCATCAAGATTGTTTTGCTCTGTAAATAAAATGAGCTCATGTTGTAAGGCCCATAGTTGCCCTGATTCTTAGCAGTGTTTCATCCATGGGGAGACACCACCGCACATCAGAAATGCGATGTGCAAGAAAAGCTCAGCCCACCATCATGAAAGCTCTATGAACCTCCTGAATTTATGTATCTACCCAACCCAAAAACAACACGCTGCATTCAGCTGCCACTGGGGAGAAGTAAAAAAGCCAGCAGAGGCCTCGCATAATATTATCTGCATGCTTAATTACTAGCCTGACTTTTGTGAAGAAATCATCAGGGACTGAAAAATTGCTGGGGAGCCACTGCCCTCTCTGAAATGCGGACCAGGACTAGAAGTGCCAGCGCAGACACCTGGACTCAACAGCCTCAAGTGATCTCGTCGGTATCTCAAATGTTCCTAGTGATGAAAATACTACCAAAAAGCTGAACTGTGTTTGAGCCAAATATAATTTGAGGAATTATACTGTAGTGACATTTTGCAGAATCTGCCATCCGATTAGTGCTCGGTGCAGCATGTAAAAGTGCCTGGTGGACTACTGAGCCTATTTGTTTTGAAATGTCTTACTTTAAAAGCACACAGCAGCCTCATTATAGAGGAGATTTGAAATAAATTATAGCTAAGTCTATTAAGAGATACAGGCATCCATTATGTCTTTGAAATTTGTTTACTGAATAACTGAATATCTTTAATTCTGGATAAGAGACCATGATCTCAAGGGCTTTTGCAATTCCTTATATTTAAAAGAAGATATATATTTTTTCATCTTAAATTAGTTACACCTAACAAGCTCAGAAAACAGTCTTTTTTTCATGCAGCATAATTCCAGATTCACTGAAACATACAGATAATGCTTTTCTGATTAAAAGTTGACATCCCAGAGTTTGGTGAGCAGAAAGTCTGCTACTAAATAATACTTTAATTATAAATTCCATCAAAAATGCCTCTCATTCTCTTCTAATGTAGTTCAGATCATAGAGAGATAGACTATAAAAAAAAAAAAGTTCTCTTTATCCCCTAAGACAATTTTAAAAAACAAAATGTTCCTTTTTCCTTTGCTCAAATCATTCTGTTGTTCCTGCCTGGGAACAATGCTTTTAAATAAAGCCTTTTTTTCTTCTTTCTTTCTTTTCTCTTTTTTTTTTTTTTTTCTTTCCTTTTCTTTTTTTCTGTTGCTATGCAGAAGATAGAAGCTGATTTCTTTTTTTTTTTTTTTTTTCATTTTATGACAGACAAATTATCTTTGCAGCATCAGCAGTTGGTTTTGGTGTCTGTCTGGTGGATCTGAACATAACTTATCAAGCAAACTCAGAAACAAATCTGGACAGTTAGCAGTAGTTTCTAAATTAGGTCCACTGAGAATTACCAGATCTTAAGAAAAATCAACAATCAACAAGCTCCTGAAATGCAGCCTGAAACCATGCCAGTGATGATCCCTTCAACAAAAATAACAGTATTTGTAATGCTTTCTGTAAGCAAGCATGAAATTGGAGGCAGTCTCGATAGAATAAATCTGCTGCGCTATATACAGAAGTACTTCATGCTAGGAAATGGACTTTAATTAGAACATTACTGGTGTCAAATTTCTAATAACATGTTTAAAGACAAATGGAGATAGCAGAAGCTTGGGAGCTCTGCTAATGTAAAAACATCTGTTAATTTCTACAGATTTACATTTTTACACGAGCACAACGTCTGAGGCACAAAACATAAAGGGATACAAAGGCTTTGTATACGCCTAAGCTCTTTCTGGGCTGCCACATGAATGGTGTGCTCAGCCAGCGTGCAGCATCCATGGGTTCGCAGAGCATTCCCACCACCTCTCCCACTGGTGCAGCCCCTGGAGATTAACTCCCACCTATGCTCTCGGTCATGCCTTGGCAGTACTTGCATGCACAGATTACCACAGACTAAGGATTTAGCTGCCCAGCCTCTGTGCATTCAGAGGTATCCCAATTTTTCTCAGCCATTCCTAAGGAGATTGGATGACAGAGAAGGACTGCCACTGTAAAAACCTTATTGCCTGTTGCCTTGAATCACAAGCACTGGAGCATGACATAAGTCTCTTCTGAAGCATACTATTCTGCTGAGCTCCACACAGATCTTCAATAAGAAATCTGATAATAGATTATTGCTTGTCTTCAGTGGATGATCCATGCTTCTCTCTGGAGTCCCTGGTGACCAAACCATTAAAAGGGTGATAAATTTAAAGGTACAGATAATAATGTATGGAGACACTTGAAGGAAATTACAGAATCTTAGAATCATTTGAATTGGAAGGGACTATTAAAGGCCATCTAGTCCAGCTCCCATGCAAGGAACAACTACAGCTAGATCAGCTGCTCAGAGCTGCATCCATCTCAATGTCTCCTGGGACTGGGCATCTATCACCAATCTGAGCAATCTTTTCCAGTGCCTCCTCTTATCTTGGTAAAAAAAAATTCCTTAAATTGGTCCAAGTGCCTACTGTGCCTCCAGCAAACGTTGGGTACAGTTGTCCACTGAAAGCAATATGGACACAAGGCCAACCCAAGAATCTGCAAAAAAAAGAAGTAACAGCAATACCAAACAAATGTCTTTACTGCCTACTTAGAATATGGAAAAGTGATTCTCAAATCCTCAAAATTTTGTAAGCTATTCAAAAAATGTCTAGTTTGAAGCTTCACTATTTCAGAATGTCTCCAAGTACTTTCAAAGTCATAAAAAAAATTCACAAACTCAGGAGTGGTCACTAGAGATATTTGGAGAGAGTCTGTTGAGAAAAATAGACAGCAACAAACTGTGCAGTTAAATTTTACTCCACAGTCCGTTACAGCTCAACTGCCAAGGAAAGCTGTGTAAAAAGCCAGGGGGAAGCAGTGATAGATATGTGCATATCTATTTGTGCAAATGCACTTCAGCAAATAAGGGTTTCTCTCTTGCAGTTCTGATGAGGACACCAGAAAAAAGAAGCAACTGTCACGGGAAACTAGCATCCTGCTCAAAGGAGAAAGTGGCCCACCATAGAGAAAGAGAAGAAATCAAGGAGCATGGAAGCTATTCCTGCACATCTGTTCTTCCACATGCTGCTCTCTGAAGGCACAACTTTCACAACAGAGATGACCTCTAAATCTCAGCTCTGGTGTTTGTACCAGCCACCTCTGGCCACCTCATCTTGCTCTACAAGTTTGCAGGTTCTAGCTGTAATTTTTCCTGTTACTGTTTATAGGAGAGATGAAGTGAGAGCACTGAAGGCAAATAGAGTCTGAGAAACAGAACCCATAGAAGTGACATTGGTCCCAGGAATGATCTTTCTGGAAGATGTCCTTGGAGATACTGAGGACTTGAGCAGACAATGCACTAAATCTGAGCTTAGCTTGCCTTGCTCTGTGGCTGGGTTCAGCAAATGCCTCCAGCTTGGATGGAGGTTGTGAGGCTGCGGGTTTCTGCTGGTCTTTGAAAGGTTTCCATTTCCCACCACTATCCTACACCACACTCCTTGCTAGTTTAAGAATAGAAATAGATATAATATGGGAGATCTAAACACTGTATTTGTATCTGCTGAAAGAAAATAACAAATGGTATTAAAAACAACTTCTGTTTCTTACATGGTCACTTGAAGTAATTGTTTTACATAACATTAATGATGTTTCCATTTCCAGAGAGGAAAATTAAAGTGCTCCTAGAGGTGAAGTAACCATATAGGCCATGTTTTTCCTTTGTTTGCACTGCCAGAGGAGAATAGGTCTTATAAGGGAGATGCACTAGGGCTGGATATTTATTTCATCTTCTGCGTTGATTTTTCAGTTCTGTTGCCTAAGTAAAATCTGCTGCTCTAAATAGCAAAGCATTCACTTCTGTGCTTAGTCATCTTTAAGGGACTAATAGTGGTAAAACATCTTGAGTTCACAGTATAAAACCAAGCTGAACATGCTATCAAAGGCAGAGAATGCCCAGAAATCCTGATACCTCACTCTTGTTGTAAATAACAATTAGACATTTTTAACAAGTTCTGTTAAGACAGAATGAAATAATTAAAAGTTACACATTTAAGAGAAAAAAAAAAAACTTCTGAGTTGCAGTTCATTTTATTAAGCTATTTCAAATACTAAGGTTTATGACAACATAGAGTTTTTACAGCTTTAATTGAATTTCTGGCACTAAAAGCTTGGTAATTTGAATATCTAAATGATCTGTAGGGAAATAAGTGGCGTTATGTATATTTTAAGTGATAGCAATCACTTATGTCACATGTGTATGGGATGGCCTGTGAAGTTCTCTCAGGCCCAACATAAAGAGAGCACTTATCAATTCTGTTCCAGAAGAGGCCAGAACTAAGGTGGGCTTCATGAACTCATAATTCCACCTCTGGCATTGCTTGCTGCAGAGGCACGTGGAATGGGGACAGCTTTACTCCTGATCTTCAGTTCCTGAGTATTCCTGATGTTCTTTGGAATGTCACAACATTTTCTTCTTCCAGTACAAAAACAATTCATCCCATTTCCAGTTCAGTTGTATAATGAGATGATCATACAGCATTTTTTCTTCACTAACATAACTGATTGGCTAAGTCGTAAAATGGCATAAAGCCACCAAACAGGTTGCCCAATATTGGTAGGATTACCACAACTAAGGGTTCTCTCTTTCAGTACAACAGCAGACCGGTTCTCATGCATTATCTCATGCATTATCTCTAACTTAATTAACATGATGGCTGCGTTTCTTTCACAGCATGTCCAAAAGGCTGGTGACATTTGAGGACCCATCTCACAACAGTATGAGCGCATGCTTACACTCACACCTTTTGAGTTGCAAATAGAGAGACTGTTGTTCCTATTATATGACTCCAGATGCTTTTCTTTTGCCTTACAATGTGAGATAACTATGCAGCAGGCAAGGCTGCAGGGTGCTTCTGAACATTTACTGCTCTCTGAGGAAATTAAAGCAATTTTCAAATCACACGATTCCACTTACTCTCAGGCCTTAGCCAGTGATAACAGGGTAGACTTATCACTGTTGGTGTAATCTAGCAAAACTGATGGAAATAAAGTTTTAGTAAAATGAGCAACTGTAAAGTACCAGGATACACACATGGATAGTCACAAGAATCATCAACGGCACAGGAGTAACTTTAATCCTTAAAGTAAATTGAAATGAATTTTAAACCACATGTAAACATAGCCCATGTTCTTGTTATCATGCATTATCTTTGGGCTGTCAATTCCTGAGCAAAACTGTAAGGACATATTGCCATGCATACTTTTATTAAGTAAATAAAAATGAGCTTTCTTGCTCCAAGGATTCTTTGCAGAATGTATTATTAGGTATTACATAAATGCTGAGACTAACCCCTCTGTATTTGCTTTATCCAGTGTTCAAACCTACTGCACTGACAGGTATTATGATCATGCTGCAATGAACTGGAAAGATAAAAGCCAATCTAACTATATTTGTTATGCAAGAGCAGTCAACAGTCAAGCTAATAACATTTTTACAATTAACTTTTGAAGGAGTGAATTGAAAGGAGTTGTAGCAAGATGTTGGGCTTTTTTTACTTTGTTTTGTTTTTTTATGAAGATTACTATTTGACAAGAACACACGGATTTAATGGTCACTGAGAAGGCGCTGCATTCTAAGATCCTAAAAGAGTCCAGTCTTTTAAGAACAGCTTTGTTGGATTAAGAATGGCAGGATTTGGTTCTGAGCTTTTAAATGATGAAACTCATAAATAGTTTTGAAGATGCAAAGTCAAGAAAATAGTAAATAACAGTCTTTGAAGGATTAACTGTAAAATAGATTCCAGCAATCACTGCTCATGAAGGGGTGACCTTCAACATAAATAGAGCCATTTTGTCAAACCAAGTTGATTTGATGGAAACAGAACTAACAGGGAATAAAATCACAAATTGTCTGCAATCAAAATGCTTTGTGCAAGGTTATAAAAACATTCAGTACATCTATCAACAGCAGGGCACTCACATATTTTCAGTCTATGGTGGTGAAAAGAAAGATATAATAGACTCATAGAGTCTAAGGCCAAAAGGACTCTTAGATCATTTATCTGACCAACATCATAGGACAATACATTTCCCCATCACCATTACACTGAGCCCAATAGTTCTTACCAGCTAGACAGTGGCTTTGCTGTGAACTTGAAGAAATGCATGTTCTTGCATGGCTGTAGGAGCAAGGTTACATATTCAGAGGGTGACTACATTCCCAAAAGAGTCATGTGGGCAAACTTTGCACATTCAAGAAGGAAGAAGTTTGAGTCCACTATGTACTGAGGAGGCAGGAGGAGAAGACTATCTCCACTCATCTAACATGAAATTCTCAGACAGCACTACTGCCGTATAAGAACTTTATATATTTGGTGGCTAGACACGTAGGACAGTGAGGAAACCCCTTACAGCTTCCATCCTGGACCTCATCTTCTCCCTGAGAAAGTAAAGCTCTTGGCCTGTACCTTTACCCATCTTCAATGAAATCAAAAATACAAAAAAAAAGAAGTATGACCCTGGCGAGTAAAAAAGAAAACTAACACAGAAACAAACAAACAAAAAAACACAAACCAAAACCTACAGCCCTGTTGATCATTATACCATGCTCAAGTATCAGCCTTTTTAATCCCCAAACAATAAATAAGAACAGGAGGCAACAGGACTGGGATAAGATATAAAAAGTTTTATCCAAGTTCTCTTCAATAAATAGACACCTGTTACATTAAGAGCAATAAATAAATAAATAAATAAATAAGCCTTTCTGTGCAGAGTTTTGAGCAACTTGTGCTCAAATCCGACTCTGTTCTCAGTATTGCTGGAAGATTTCTACCCTTAGAAAGAACTCTCTGAAATTTCTATAGTAATGCAGAATTTCTCTTTTTAAATACATTTATCAGAGTTATCTGTTGTCCTTCCTGAACAACCCAGAGGCAGAACTTCCATTTTATTTCTCTATCTGTCTGTCTGTCTGTCTCTGCTTTTCCTTATCAGGCAAGTCTGTGATTACATCACATCATAGGCTTATTCAGTGCAAAATCTGTCTATTGGTCTAAAAATTATAATGATGGAATTCATTCTAGTTCCTCGGTCCCTGAGAGACTTATTCTACAGATCAAGCAAGTAGACACCATTGCCAAACTACAGAGTAACTGGGAACTTGCAAGGATTTTCATTTAATTTTCCATTTCAAAGGAAGTGGGGCAGATCTCCTTAAATTAGTGCAAGGGCAGAAACACTTCTACAATGAATATTTTTAGGCCTCTGAACAGTATTACTTTTCACACCCAATGAGCAGAAAGAAAAAAAAAGACTAATTAGACTCTTCAGTGGTGAAATACAGGTATATGAATGGTTTGAAAGAACTGTATATCCACAAGGGAAGTTCAAAAATTTCTATTAATTTAGACTGGAGATTCTTTCTATTATGCACAACTTATACCA
Source organism: Chrysolophus pictus (assembly GCA_037305975.1). Lineage (NCBI taxonomy): Eukaryota > Metazoa > Chordata > Aves > Galliformes > Phasianidae > Chrysolophus > Chrysolophus pictus. Next base: position 13,423,331 of record CM074579.1, on the reverse strand, counting down.
TCTTCCCAGAGACTTTTGACTTGTAAATAAAGGGACAGATTTTTATGTCACTAATTGGGTGGTACTGAGTTATTGAGAAATGAGCTGAAGGGGCATGATAACATTAATGAAAGCTCTAGCACAATGCATGTACTGGAAAGCAGTATAAGGTGGCCTATTTCAGTAGTCAGTAAGAAGATTAATATGATGGTGTCAAACGGAGATAATTGATACCAATTTTATATATTTAAGTTTCTATCAAGGAAGTGCACTGAAATCCATCATTCTATTTGCAGTGACAGGTTGGTTTAATAGCAGCAGAATTTTTAGGTTTAATTCTTTTATAACTTGTGGTAAATTGTTATTCTGAATTATCAAGATTATGAATCGGCAGATTAAAAGATCACACTTGGGGACGAGTAATGTTTTCCATATGAAGGGGATATTAAAGAAGATAGGGGAAATATTTTCTAAGAACTGAGTTGTCAGGAAATGCTGGAGCTGTACAAAAAAGCTTTTCTTACGTAAGGCTATCCTACACATCTCTTTTCTTTCTGATAGGCTGCAAACAGAAAACCTGCTCAGGTAGTGATTTTAGCACCACTTCATACTTTTTTACATTCTCAGCCATATTAAAACTTACTTTTCACCAGTATACACCTGCATACACCAGAAATCTGCAATGTCCACAATATGTGTGAAAGACCCAATGTATTCTGAGGGCACACATTGAGTAAGCACTATATGCTGACTTGCTATATAGGTGATCTATATCATAGTTTGGGTAAATACCAGGCTTTTTGGGGGGATAAATACACATGATCCATCTCTTTTCAGAAACATCATATTCTTGGGAAAGACCATCAGGGGACTCCAGCAAAGCTGCATACAGAGAGCAGTCATATCAACTGGAGAAGGCACGACCTGGAACATAAGCACAATCATGTATTGAGTTTGTTCCAAAGCACTGTGCACATATGGATCTCTTGTCCTGAGGTTTACTGACGCTGAACTGTTCCTGTCTGCTAAGGCACACTCCAGGCCTCTTTCAGAAAGGTATATTTTGTATTGATGAGGAGACAGGTGTAGTCTTTCCTATAACACCTATGGCGCATGCCATGCATACAAGTCTCTTTGTATCAGCATGTGTGTGTGCATGTGCAAGAATCTGTATCTGTGTTCTTAACTATCTACCTACCTATGCAGGTATTATACATTTATATACCTCCATATATGTTTACAAAACGATAATCTATCCACCATCCTTTGGAATGAAAGCACTTGAAAAGATAATAAATTTGAATGACTGGGCAATTCAGCATATATCTCAGCCTGTGACACAGATACAGGTCCAACAGCTCTAGGCTAGAAGAATCCAAAAAGGATTGAATCTAAGAGAGTTGTACACAAAGTGACATAAAAGCTACTCAAATGATGCTGAAAGGATTCTGTCCTTGTCCCTTCTTTGCTGATGCCTGATGTGCCAGGAGTCATTGTTCTGAAGATAACTTCTCCAAGCCCTTTTGCCCTTCCTAAATGGCAAGAAGTGCTAATTCCTAAAGTTCCTCCTAAATTAATTCTCAGGCCTCACATGGTCCTTTCCCTTCAATCTTCCTTTTCTCAAGTAGGAAAAATACAACAGTGTCTCTTATTTTCAAATTGTAATTGCAACAAAAGTAGTTAAGACTCTTCAGGTAGTAAGAACTTTTCAGATGGAGGGATGAAGTTTCATTGCTCACCCATGCTCTGTCCTGTGCTTCTGCTCTGGGAAAATAATTCTCCCTTCTCCTTTTAGAATCATAGAATCAGTGAATGTATTGAATTGGAAGGGATGCTGAAGAACATCTGGTTACATCCACTGCCATGGGCAGGGACACCTTCCACTAGATCAAGCTGTTCAAGGCCCCATGCTTGAATGTTTCTAGGGATGGAGTATCATAGCTCCGCTGGGTAATTTCTTCCAGTGCCTCACAACTCTCACAGTAAGGATTTATTCCTTGTATCTAATCTAAACCAACCTTCTTTTTGTTTAAAGCCATCACTCTTTGTACTATAATTACATTCTCTGATAAAGGGAGACTTAGTTTTAGAAATAAAACATCCTATCTGGCCAATATAGAATAGTTAAATCTCTAGTAACTCTTCCATTAGCCAATAAAGTTTCAGCACTTTTTTTGTCATCATTTAGAGATGTTTCAACTGAACAATTTATTCCCATCCAGAGAGCCAGTGAAAGCACTGCATTATCATTTGATATACAGTTTTCTTATAGTCCATTTAGACGCAACCATGTTTGTTCATATATTAAAATTTAAAAATTAACAAACATTTGTTTTGAATATTTAAGACCTTCCCATAGACTGACATTTAAATTAATCACTTGGCGTTCCTTTTCTCCAACATTTATGTTTTATTTTCTGTTTGGATGCAATAAAATGGCATATAAATAGCTCGCAAAACTCAATATAGTGTCGATATTTCATTGACAGAAAATTTCTCAAAAGCTTTTACAAAAGAGTTTTCTAAATTAGAGCACATGCGTGTCGTAGGAGTATTTCTCACTTATAAATGAAACAGAATGCTACATAGCAATTTTAACTGTGCAAGAAATTATATCAGTTGTTCTGTCTTTATTTTTCAGTTTAGATGATCTGCATATAGATGGGCATGTAATGGCTGTGCATTTTTTTTCATACTCTGGGACATTCTGACATGAAAAGGTACAAGATTTTTTTTAAATTTCAAGCAGGCAATGAATGGCTCTAATGTTTCCATAGTCTTTTTATTTAAAGAACACAGATATTACACAAGTATATGTTAGGTTAAAGACCTCTTATTTTCTTGTTATTGATGATGTTTAGCCACTGGCAGCTTAAAGGAAATATTTCTCACACTTAATTGAGGTGGATATGGGGCTTTTAAACTATCACTCACCCAGGCTGCAAAGAAGTTGTGTGAAGAAGCAATTTAAAATCTATCTCATAATGCAGCCAAAATTCCTTAAAATGCTTTACAGAAGCTCAGACCTAAGTGATAATTCCTTTTGCTGGTCTCCAGGCTGTCCACAACTCATTTCAAATCTCCATAAAATGGAAGACCAGGACCTCAGACTCATTCCCTCTCACTAGGCTTGCACCATGCCATTATGTTCCTCTTTAACCCTGATGCATTAAGAACACTAGGACGTTTATCATTTTATATGATTTTCAGAAGAAGGTTTATTGTCCTGCTAAGTGATTTTTTGTAACAATTTTCTGTTTATCCCAGAAAACTGTGTGTGTAGATAGAGACAGGGAGCTCTAAATAAGATGTTGGGTTAGAAAATGAAAATATTTCAATTCATACGAGCTGCTGCTTTTTATCAGTGGAGCTGTATTTTAGCTGTGTTTCATATCTGCTCTTTATGGGCTCAGCTCCTTGTCTTGAACTTTTCTTAACATATTTTCTTTTCTTTTCTTTTTTTTTTTAATGAAAAAAGATCTGATCAGATCCCAAGACTTTGTGTTTTTTATAAGGGACAAAGGAAGAGAATAGAAAGACTTTAAATAGCCTGCTTTTTACAGCAAACACCTACATATTATTTCTTCAGTATTAATCAGTATTAATACTATACATTGTTATTAATGCTAAAATTAATGTGTCCAATTTATGTGTAAAATATATGATGAATGACATTATAATATGCAGCCTCATATAAACATAGATTATAAACAAACATACATAAGATATGCATACTTACATTTTTACACATACGCAATTTATCTCATATGTAAATTATGCAATGATATATTATTATTTATATTAGTATAACTAATATGTGCATTATGCATCTATACATCTGCACCTGCAATCTGGCCTTCCACTAAGAGAAATAGACTGTATTATAAATTGGGATACAATTTTCTGCTAGCTCCTCAAAGTGAGGAGAGGTTTGTTTTTTCCATCTTTCTCCTTTAGAAGACTATCAGCTCCCTAAGAAAGTAAATATATTAAAAAAAAAAAAAAGTTAACTATTTAATTATTTAGTATTCTCTCAGAAAAATCACAAACAATTACAACAACTAGTTGTCAAAAATCATCTATATACACTATTTGTTTATATTTACATGGTTTTAGAAGCTATTTGCAATAAATGAACACAATTCATCTACTGCGCTAAAAACAGACAATGGCAAAGCTGCCACTGTCCTCGAGGACAACAGCTTTTGTTGGATTGAGTTCAGATGAGAGCACCTAAAGCCTCCACATGGGAACAGACCATTGGTAATTTTGTCTTTCAGTGCCTCTCACTTCATTCTCCAGAGCTGAGCGCTCCAGTGCCCTCCTCATCAGGAGCCTGCCTGGAAAGCTCACACCAAATCTCACTCTCCCTTGTTGCTGTGGCTGTTGTGCTTTGAGTTGGGAGGGGAAGTTGTGTTTACGAAGCAGCCAAGGGCCCTATGTCCCTTCTCTGCACACAGGCAGTGAGTTGAAGTTTACTATAAAAAGCCTGGCAGGCTGCACTCTCCAGTGTTTAAGTTCAAGATCTTTGTCAGTCTCATGACCAAAGTGCCTAAAGTCTACACAGGTGCTTTTCCTAGGATTTGAGTCTTAATTTGAGGAGAGTATATCTTTTTGGCAAATTTTTCATTACTTAAAAGACATCTTGAAAAAAAAAAAAGCGACAGCAAATCTACGTAGAAAATGTCTTTGAGGCATCACCAGAAAATCAAAATTTTCCTCCCAGTGCAAGTTCTAGAAAAAGCTTTCTTGGATCATTGTTTGAACGTTGCTCCTCTCAGGGGATCATTTTTAAGCTCCCATTTTGCACTGCAATTTAACAACCACTAAACCAGGCCTACTGCCTCAGCTAGAGGAATGTTGCTGCCTGAACCAGATGGCCACTGATAAATGGCAGGGCTGGACCACAGCAGTAGTAATTTAGATCAGCATATGCTACCATGTTGTCCCAAATTTTAATTTTTATTATGCCAGATGTAAGTCCTATGAGAATGACATCAGTTACAAGGAAGTGTAAGCAGCTTTATTTTGCTCCCCCCCCCCCCCCATTACCCTCCCCCCCTGGTTATACATATGCTAAGGCTGAATATCAAACCCAGTGAATCTCAGAATATGTTAGCATATTCATTACCACTTGCAAGCTAGTTAAAAATAAACCCCAACTAGCCAAGTATATTTCTAGTCATAGATACAAGTTCATGTGAGATAAATGCAAAAATGGCAAAATGCCAGCTCTTGAAAGAATATGGATTTAATTTGTCATTTGATAAAAACAAACTAAACTATGATTAGATAGATGTAGGTAAAGAACAAGGAAGAATTTCATTTTGTTTTATGTATGACTGTATCTGGTTCCTTCTTGCTCAGATACAGGCTGTGTTTGCACTTCAGGCGTGTTTGTTTCACATTTTTCATTAGCAAGCCTCTACACTGTCTGTTCTTTGACACCATCTATTCAGGCTTTTTTCTGTTTTTTTCCTCTTCTATTCTCTTCTACAGAAATTACTATAATACAGTACTAAGAGAAAGTGTGAAGTCAGTTTACCTACACTGGGTGTGGAACATGTATATTTACTGATGCAAGAATACTAACTGTAGCAGGCTCAAACCTCAGACATTGATCCACTGATTTAAAGGAAATGCTGCCTTGCTCCGGCCTGCCTCACTGGCCTGGTGCTTACGTCAAGAGCAATGGGCAGTGGAGCATAGATGTTAAATAGGCTCCTATATGATTCAATGCAAGCACTTTTCTTGTTTGGGGAACTGCAAACAGCACATTTTCTGGATTATAGGTCAGTTAGATGACCTTAATAGGAGAGATACAAACCCTGGGCACATTCATTAAACCCATTTCTCACTTAACTTTGCAACTAAATTCTTAAGATGTTGTCCTGAAAAAGTATTTAAAATCTGCCACAGACAATAAATCTTTAAGTTCTCAGATGTATAAGAGAAATAAAATTGTTTCTTAATAGAAATGCTATTTATGTAAAATAAAAGGAAATGGAAGTAAAGCCAAAGTTTGGTGAAAGCTATAGAAATACCAAATTTGAGAAAGTCCCTACCTAATGTTGGATCTATTTGTTATATTCAAACTTCTGTATTATAGCGTTCAGATGTGGCAAATTTGGATAAACTGTAAAATTTCAGATGTTCTTTCTTGCTCTTTAGATTGTACCCAAAAGTATAAACTAGAAGGTGCCAATTCTCCATCTTGGATATTAGCAAGGTTTGAAAATAGATTCATTTACTTAAAACAAATTTAAAGAAGAATCATATGCAGTTTATTGTGGTGTATGCTGTGACATGGTATCCTCCTGCCAAAGAATTCTACTTGCCCTCTACTTCAAAACTGTGTGTGTGTATAAATGACTAAAATCTCTGTTAAAATAATTGGGGAATGAATTATCATTGATGTCAGCTGCCCTAATTAATGTAAAATCCAGATACAATCCTCAGAGGGGTGGTCTTCTTTGCATAACACTTATGTTCATGTCAGAGACAGAACTAGAACAGAAATCTTAGTGTAATCAGGCTTAAACAGATGGCATTTAGAACAGGAGGAGAAAAAGATGTTATGTGCTCTGGCATTATCTATGGCATATAAATGAGAGCAGTTTAAGACAGCAATGGATCAGAGATGCTAATCCAATTCCTTGTGAGGGAAGTTCCACACTGGCACAGCTCCTTGATTATAGTGAAGCTCTGTGAAGATGCACATGTCAATCTGTTTATTGTAGATTTTAAAAATAAAAAAAGATAATTAGTAAAGGTGAATCCTGTCTGGCTATGAACAATCTGAATTTGAAAAGAGCAAAAATATGAAGTTCTCCATAGAGGTGAAAATCAGTGAAGTCTTCAGGCTCTTGATAGCTACAGGGAATCTTCAAACGTTTAAGGAAGTTAAAAATACTGCAGAAACCCTGAATAATCAGGAAAGCAATTTTAATGAGATTAACCTCACGGAACACAAGGGTGGGTTTTCTGTTGTTTTTATATTTTTTATTTTTTCCCCATTGAGTGGGTATTCTGCTTTAGGAGGACTAAGGTAATTAGTTGAGAAGATTTTTACCATCTTCATTCCTTTGTCAACAAATAGAAGCAAGAGAAAAAATAGTCACAATGCCCATCAAATTTTGCTCCTGTCTTCATTATTCAAAGCCAGATAGGAAGGTAGCCATGCCAGTTAAAAAGATTTGTTAAAACATGCTGAAATATCACAACTGCTTTGGGTGAATGGAATGACGATAAGGCAGATTACTTCAATAATATACAAAACAGGTTGTACAAAGTGAGATTCAGGTTGGATGTTAGGAAATGCTACTCAGAGGGTGGTCAGGCACTGGAATGGGCTGCCCAGGGAGGTGGCGTAATCACTGTCCATTGAGGCGTTCAAGGAACATTTATATGTTGTGTTGAGGGGCATGGTTTAGTGGGAAATACTTGTGATAGGTGGATGGTTTGGCTGGATGATCTTAGATGCCTTTTCCAACTGTGGTGATTCTGTGATTCTAAATATATGAAGTGCTTGGTGGTAAACTGCCAACAGTAACAGCAGTGCCACTGCTGTGTAATGACAATGCAAGCAAAAGTGCTAAGAGGGATACCGTAGCTTTCTTATGTTGAAAAGATAGGTGAAGTGAATGATTTTTCTAATGCTAAGGTCTGAGGACTATGCCTATGCAATATAACGCCAGGTGAACAACTGAGAAGCTGAGTTAGGACAGCAGGCAAAGCTGACTCCTTTTGTCAATACAAAGGGTACCCAGACCCTATAGGGGATGAACCTCTTTTCTCTCTCATTACCATGGTTTTAAAGAGAAAAGAAATTGCAAGCTGGATCTTTAGGCTAACAGTATGTAAGCTATGTGCCTTGGTCAGGAACAATTACAAAAACACTCAGAATGATACAGTCAAGCAACTGGCACAGCAAGATGCTATGAAAGTACGATGACTATTATTAAAGAAAAAGTTCCTGGCTTGATTGGATGTGTTGCTCTTGCAAATCTACTATTCCCATATTTCAGTACACAACACACTGCTATGAGGTAATAAACACAGTAGAGTACAATTCCCCTCTCCAGCGAACTAGAACTGACAGAAGACCTGATCCAAAGCCAGTGAATGTTTTCCTACTGAATTCAGTGGACATTGGATCGTACCCATAAAATCAATTCTAAATTCCAATATACAGCAACAGGATATACAGCAAAGACATGGCGGATGTTATTCATACATAAATGTAAACAGAAACTTTTCTCCCCAAGAATCCAGCTTGTTTACATGATCAGTATTAGATACCAGTCTTTGCTCATGCTCTATTTTAACATTACTCAGCCGTAAAATCATGACTGACACTTTTCTGCAAGAGAGACGTTAGGTCTGGTATCTCAGCCAGCTCCAAATCTGGGTAATTACCTTCTGCCCCTGCAGTTTAAGTAAGATATACCATTTATCTTCATTACCTGCCCTAAAATTGCTGTTCCAATTTGCTGTGCTTTACTGCGATATCTGCTACATTTCACTGCAGAAGTAGCTGCTTTTAAGTGGTGGGTAAGATGATTTTAGACAGATAGATAGTTTGTATAAAATATTTTGGGATCCTTTGAAGTGAGCAGTGCTCAGAATTATTTTTGATTTTTACAGTCCTTATGAGTGTGCTGGTATAGTCACATTAAATATGCTATTTGGCAGATTTTATTTTTAAAAATTACCATATGGCATGTGTTCATCACCCAAGATATCTCATAGAACAATTCCATACCAGTGTTGGATGTTAATTTTATTTGTGGTCTGTACTGAGATCATCATGCCAGGTTAATTAAAGCACTACAAAGAATTCTGCACAGTGAATTGATGCTAAAAACAGAAGGAAGTGACAGTTTTCAGTGAATAAAATAGGAATGCTAGAAGGTAATTATCTGCTTTTGGTAGCAGAAAGAAATTAAGAATATTGCAGAGTTCTGAAAAAGGAAAAAAAAAAGGCTATCTAGGCATTATAACAAAAACTAACTACTTGGATAAATCTGTTCTCAACTTGGCAGCACTAAGGGTAATATTCAGAACACTGTCATACAACATGCCATAAGAAGCAGTGCAGATGAGCTGATGGGGATGGAAGTGTATTTCACTCTGGGTGTACCATTCTTCACCTCATGACCATTGCTACTAATAGCCTGAAATTTTAAGTGCTTTCTCCTCTGTGCATGTGACATAATCAATTCAAATAACAACACCTTTGGGAGAAGATGAAACTTATCTATACTTCTGGCAGATGTGTTTCTGCCAAAAATACTGAACAGAAATCCTTTTCATAGTCTTAGATTTGGCTTTCATTGAAATTGAGTGGGCTTAATTAATCACTAGAGTGATTCAGTTTCATACCTGTGTAATTCTGTAAATTTGAATACTGACAGATCCACAGTAGATGTTGTTCTACTGCGGTGAATAAAATGTCAAGCAAGAAAACTATAAATACTACAGGAGGAGAGGATTGGTTTTTTTCTGGCATGTCATATTTTTCCTTAAGTTAAACACACTTTCTTCTGAATCAAAAAGAAACTCAAACCTTCAAAACGAAAAACATTCTGAGCAGGCAGCATAATTAACTTCCACTAAAATATTTCATGCTGCTCAGAAAAGCATGGATTAAACATGGATAGAAATTTGATGCCCAATAGTCCCTTACTATGACAAAAAGGACAGCATCCACAGTGAAAACAACTTCATGCTTAGGTTTTCAAAGAAAGTCTACCACTATTGTCTTGATTTGCATGCAGCTAAAGAGATCAAGCTAAAAGTGATCTGATAGGGCAATGTGAAGCCACACATACAGCAGAAAGAGTATAGTTTCTTCTTCTCCAAATACTAAGATGCTGTAGTAGACTGAAAACAGAAATTACAGCAAGGTGATGATTTTTTGAAGAATTCTCTTCTAGAACCCATTTCTGCTCCTGTGGCTGGAATGTATTCCGCTTTCCTTATCAAAAGCATATCTGGGGCACAACCACTTGCAGAAAATCCAGAAGAGCTGTAGGGGACTGAGAATTTTACAAACTTCTTACATTTTTAAAGGTAACCAAGATATTTTACCTTAATTAAAGGCAGTTAATTCTTTTTGAAAGTTAAACCTGACCTTTTCAGTAATGTAAAATAATCATTTTTAATGTGTACAGTATACATTCTTGGCCTTAAAAGATATGTATAACAGTATTCAACATGCCTTTTTCAAGAAGACAGCAACTTCCATTTAGATTAACATTTTTCTCTCCTATTAAATAAGGTATAAATGTACAACAAACAAAAGAACTATGTGAATAATTTCTGGGAAATTACTGGATATTTACTGGATACTAAGTTCTGCTTATATCGAGTCTCAAGGCTTCAATCCACTTTTTAACTTATCATTCTAGATCTTTTTGAAATTACATCCAAGTATTCATATTGTAATAACCTTCCCATTAAAAAATTTGTCAGCCTAGCGGAGTCATCAGCAAAACAGCCAGAAATATTCTAGAAATATTCTGCCCAATCAATAGCCTTTAGGTTACTGAGGTTCTTTGTATGAAAATAAAGCCACGTAATGCAAAACTACACTAAAGAGATGACATTTAGACCACAAGGACTTTCAGCTGAAAATCCAAATGATGCATAAGGATGCAGTATGAAGCAGTGAGTGTGGCAAAAAAATCCTGTTAGGAAGATCTCACCTGCTGATCTTTGCTTGCCCATCCTTGCCTACTGCCGATGAGGATAAAGTGAAGCGTGGCATTGGCTGCCTGAATACTGACTGGGAACAAACAAGCTTGCTATGATGCCATCAGTGTCAAAAGACAATGGCTTTATGGAGCTTCCTCTTGTATTTCGTTAGTACATTTTAAAAACACAGTATCTTATTTCATTCAAGGACACTGTAAATAATTGCTTAATGTGCACTAAGGTGTTGAGCACTTCACATGCCCTATTGTCACAAATTCTACATGACTTGGAACAGCCATGTATACATCCCATAATTTTGTGGGCTGCCCTGAAAAAAATACAGAATACAGTGTAATACAAATATTTGAATACATATGTTATTCTTCGTACTCAAACTTGCTCTCTTTCAAGTGGCAGGTATCCAATCGCTGTTTTGTTCACAGCTTCTCAGACATTAAAGAAGAAGAAGAAGGATCAAAATAATATTTTTTTCAAACTTTCAAGGAATTCTAAGCTGTTAAAAAAAGTCTGTTATCTATTAGTTTTGTGATTGTCTGTTTCCCTATCAAGATCTCTGCAGTAAACTATGGACAAGAATGGAGGGCTGTTTATTATAAGCTTGTCTGGCCAAAAAAAGTAGACATGAATGAAAACAGTGACATATCTCGCTGAATATATCTTGTATGTCTTGGTAACAAGCTGTCATTCAAGTCTCAAGGTAGGACAAAGATTTTTAATTGAGATTCTGTCTACAGTCCTGTTGAAAAAAAACTTTCCTTGAAAAAAGTGCCAAGTATCATTTGTCTTCACTGATAAATCCTCATTACTACAAACCTCATCTAACAATAGACTTCTCTGATCTCAGCAGTTCAGATATCCTTCAACTCCATGCTTCTCAAATGGATTTTGTTATGGCCATATATACATCTTTATTAATGCAGATGACAGCACTGATAGCTAATGTTTCATACTGCGGACTGAAGAATATAGCTTTTGTAGCACCTGAATATAAAGCCACCAGAAGTTACTATTAACTTTTTTGGTAACTGCTTATTTTATAACAAAGTTACAAAATAGGACAAATTTCAGCTATAAACCAGTGGCAGAGAATCATCCTAAGTGTTTACAAAACAGAAAACAGGGTCTCATTTCTTTAAGAAATGAGCCCAGCTAGTGGATGTCGAAGCAAAAAAACTATTCACTCTTTTTCACAAACCTGATATTGTTTTGATGACAGGGTTTTTATATCTCCCTCTTACATACACAACAGCATAAGTTCTGAGTTTTCTCTTAGTATCATCTTATATCCTCAAGGAGTGAAAACAACGTAAGCAAATGAAAATAGTATTTTAAATAAATTGTATTTGATCAGAAGTTGAGACAAGTATTTTGAACCCTAAATTAATGATTTTACTGTTTTGATTCCTTATTGAAAACTCTACTTTCAGATACCTCTTTTGCTGTGTTTGTGTGCATTAACAACTTTTCCATATAATTTATGTGTTGATGAGTGGCTTTGCCAAGACTAAGTGCATAAGCAAGGCTATATTTATAGAAACTATAATAACCTTTATTAGACCAGATGATACAGCTGGTAGGAAATGAACAAGCTTGCAGGCTTACAAGCCTTACTCCAGATCTGGAACAGAAGTAGTGACCTCAGGCTAAATACTTGCTGAAGACAATTGCTCTGAGTTTAGCTTGATTATGTTAAACAGTTAGACAATTTGGGGAAAAATGCGATTGGTACAAGAAGAGCAGAAGGGCTGGCAAGAAAAGGAGAATAGGTAGGGTTGGTTACTGCCATGGGACAAGCAGAAACAGAGAGAGACGGTAATTGTCAGCTTGAAATGAGAGGTACAAGTATTACTTTATTTTACTTCACTTGGATAATGAGGGAATTAAATATCTTTTAGCTTTTTGAAAGCTGAGAGAGCGCGCTGCTAAAGGCACAAGCCAGGGCAGGGAAACCTAGTACTGAGCTGGGGAATAGGCTGATACATAGTCTGAGGAACAGCTTATTTGGTAAGGAATACCTGGGTGCTTGGTAGTCAGCTTCTTATTTTCTTTCCTCTTGAGACCCAAAGCCCTGCTTCTCAATCATGACAAGCACTCCCTGCAGGCAGCACACCAAACTGGGTGGGCTTTCACATTAGGAGTACTTTAGTGGGAGTACAGGATTAAATAGGCCTACTCAGGAGGCTGCTTTGTTTTGTCCTGGACCAATTTACAGATCCTGTTCTCAGCATTCCCTCTCCTTCCTCACGTAGTTGTATCAGACCATCATGGGCACAGAACACAAATTTGGGAAGCACCACCAGCAGTGAGCGAGGGACAGAGGCTGAGCTCTGCTGACCTTGCTGCTGGCCAGCAAGCCCAGATGTGACATCACCTACAGACTTGGCAGGAGCCAGAAGGCATTCAAGGAGGGAGTGACAGAGTGCCCCACCACAACTTGGCTTTGCTTTGAGGCAGTGTATTTGCCGAGGGCATCAGTACTGGAAACTAGAAGACAACCTGGCTTGTGTATCCAGAGACAGGATCCAGCCCACCAATGGGGGCTCAGTCAGAGAACTTTAGTGACAAGCACACACAGTCAAGTGCAGTCACCTACTCCACTGACTTGATTTCTCTCCATAGAAGACACCACTGTGTGAGACTGAATACTGGCTATCTTTATGGACCGGAAGGCTAGAAGATACATAGAGCAATGACAATTATAAAGAAGAAATATTTAATTTTAAGTTTCCTAACACTTGGATAGATTCCAGTTGTAAGAAGTTTATAAAACATAAAAATGGCCTTTTATTTCATTGGTAGCAATCTACAAGCATTCTGGGATATTTCAGCATTAAAATCCAGAGATGATTTTCATTCTCCTTTGAAGGGCAAGGTGTAAACGCGTTCGATAGATTCATTATTTACAGTGCTGCATCAAGCAGCAGATATATTTGCTCTGGAAAACATAGTCACCAGTAATTCACTCACTTGGTTGTGGAAAAAAAGAGTAGGTAGAGAATGAAATGAGAATAATGCTTCTCTGCATAACACAGAAAGGAAGAGCCCTTCAGATGCCATTTCAGACTTCTGCTCCAAGGAGTAAGTTTCCTTCCTCCACCAGGCTTAGGTTCAAACACTAAATTATTATGAAGTTTAAAATCTGATAAGGAAATGCATTTTGCTACAGAAAAATACCTTTTTCCAGGTCTGGGCATGGAAAGAAAATGTGTTCACAGCAATACTCACTTCTTAGATGGTGCATTTTTCATTTTGATAGTGTGTGATTCTAGGCAACCAAGTCTCCTGACGCAAAGAGAAGAAAGAATTATTCATCTAAATACTGGGAACCAGTGATGCTAACGTGCTAGGCAAAAAGTCACAACCATACCCTACAATTCACGAGGCTGATAAAGTACTAGAGAGGATGACATGACTAGAGGAGTCTGAGCTGGGATAATTGAGAATCATAAGCACCCACATGCTTAATAATCTTTATTGTTCCTCTTTGGCTACCACAGGGAAAAATGTAAGTATGTTGGAGCAGAAGAAGAATATGGCATCAGTCAGATGACTGACAGTCATCACTCTGTGAGGCAAATATGAGACTATATATATACACACATAGGCATATATGTGTATCTACATTCACTCATCCATATATTTATTCATGTGTATATACTGGGAAATCTCCATGCAATTTGATTGTGTGAAGAATGTGACATCCAAAGCACAGAATGATTAACAGACAGTCCCCCAATGATACTGTATTAGTGAGGACAAAGTGCTTGATTCAGAAAAGACCTTTTAACCATAAACAAAACTCCCTCTCAGTCCTAGATGTTCTTATTTTGTAGCCTTGGGAAAGTACAATTTTCAACATGGATGTTTTCATCTTAAATAAAGATTGAAAGTAAAATAAAATAACTAGCATTTTTTTCTCATGTTTTCACATCTTTCTTTAACATAACTGTTTCCTATCTGGATTTTTTCCTTGAAAAGACAAGCTTTGTCCAATAGCCACACACGCATTTTAAAATGTGGTAGGATAATAAAAGAAATGCATTTTTTTCCTAAAGACTTCTGTTTATGCTATGCAGGAATAATCATTTTCTTTTTTTCTTTTTTTGCCTTGTTCATCCCTGTACTCTACCTGTTCTTCTTTTAAGTTCTCTTTTTTTTTTTTCTCCACTCAGATTTTCATCATTGCAGCATAGATTTGTTTTATGCCTTGATTTAATTTACTATTGCAGTAAATTTATCCTGACAATGTTCATACTGTAGTTAGTGTGTCTACCAATGATAACAGCTGCTTCGATTACTATACTGACAAGTAATATAAAAAGGAAGGAAACTAACTACAATGCTTTCTCAAGGAATGAAAAATAATTTTTATGTATTATAAATACAAAGGGAGAGGTAGAATTAAATAAGCTGCAGCAATAAAGAGGAAAATTAATTCCAAGCTTTTACAGATGGATGCAGCTGTATTACTTAACATGCACATCAGCTGTAGGAGAATGTTTAAAAAGGGAGGGAGATTCAACTAGACATAAGAAATCTCAAAGCTTTCCAAATTGACCAAATTCAGCACTGGAGTAAAACACTGAAGACTGTGAGATTATGAAAAGAATAAATTTAGCACCTTATTCTTTAAGACTTTTTAATATTTTTCTAAAACAAAATTGAAAGGGAAATACTTGCTCTCTACTATGCTTCTATTACAGAAAGGTTAACAATAGCATACTAACATGAATGCTAGAACAAGCCAAAGTAATTTCCTCTCATTTTTGCATACTGCTCTAGACATGAAAGCATCACGTGGCCTTTCAAAGAGAAACTCTGACACTGCAATTAGTAGACTTTGATAGCTGTACTCATCGCAATTTTATGTCCATCTATAGGGAATGTAATGATCATTGGTATGAGATTGAGTACAAATTTAAAAATAAAAGCTCAGTCCTGATTCAACTAGATGCAAAAGTGAACGTTAACCTCACCAAAAGCCCACTTCTGTGCTCTGAGGGCTAAAGACAGAAACAAATAAGACCTCAGTACATAACCATTCTGTATGGATGGTACAAGTAGTGTTAAAATGCATCTATGAGCTGTAGTGACAATTTATCTCCAGTTCTGTAATTGTTACAAAAATTCTTACACTGTATTCTTTGGTACTTGATATAGAATAAAATGTTTGATTTTTTTTTTTTACCCATAAAGAAGTGTACGCATAATAGTGGCATAATAAGCAAATAAATTTTCCACACACCATCAAACTGAGATTATTTTTTCACAGAACTTTTGCTTATTCAGATTAATACAGAGACAGAGGATCATTCAAAAAGTCATTTCAAATTTATAAGGGAATTTTCAATACCCAACCTCTCAAGAGAAGAAGAAATACACAGAAAAGGGCTGCCATGATTTTCCTTAAACTATGATAACACTTCGAGAAACTGTTAAAATCCATTTTTTTTACTTGACTTTCATTAGCTCCAGAAAGACACTATATTCAGCCAATGTGCCATAGATGCTGCTCTTGAAACAACAATTCTTCTCTGCAGAGCTGAGAATTTCTGCACTGAAATACTCTGAGAGGAAAAAACAAAAATATTGTGGCAGGAGAATGGACCTGAAGTCTGCAGCACCACTTCAGCAGTCTATGAAGTTAATTGATAACCACCTGTATTTTTCAAAGAATCAGAATGTTTTTCCACTCCATGATCACATTCCTAGCAGCTCTGGAAATAAAGACATCTTCTCCTGAATGATTTCAGTGCTGGACTAAAAAGGTGCAAATTATTTCTTCAGAATCTGCTGTCTCTACCAATCTGAATTTTACTATGGGTTAGAACTCAATGATCTTTAAGGGCCCCTCTCACCTTGTCAGTCTATGATTCTATGACTATTATTATGGAGTTCAATACATGGCACCACAGCATGCCCTCCCTTTCTAAGGTAGAGTTACACAAAAACACCCTCATTGTCTTTAATTGCTGCATTTTATCTATTCTTTATTAAGAGAAACACTGATTCTTAACAAACTAATGGAAGGTGTAGTCATAATGACCTAACTCTGTTGTGCACTGGAATCAGCAAAAAGGGAGAAAAGAGAGGAATAAATAAAAAAGGGACTCTTACCTCTGCTATTTGTTGTTTCCCCCTCTTTACCAGAAAAATGCATTTCAAAACACTAGTTGTCAATATAGGACATGTGTGGATTTTAATAATTAAGCACTGTAGGGTTGCTGACACTATTAGTCAAGGGTCAGTAGACATTTTCATTACAACTGCCATTTTCTAAGACTTCATAACTGTCACTTTGATTCACGCTGGGCTGAGACTTAGTGTGTAGGTTATCAACTTCCTGGCATTTTTGCCTCACCATAGCAATCTATTTTTATAGCTTTCAAACTAGTGCAACTTAAGATTGTTTCACTCCGTTTCCATTAGGAGTGTCTAAACAGGCAGGACTGAAGAGAGCAGGGATTTGGAAGCCTCATTTCTTCTCACTCTAACAGACAACACTGAAGCCTTGGGACTGGGGCCAGAGTAGTAGAGAACAGCGTAAATCAGTGGAGGGCTGTGGAGGCAGTGTTTTTCCAGTCTTATAAGAGGTTTCTGGGAAGTGGGTAACTTTTCTTTGACTGTATATCAGTAGCTAAGAGACACAAGGATGAGGAAAAAAATTACTCCCCACAATCCATCTAGTATAGATAATAAGAACTCCATGCTACCTAAATTCTCTATACACTGGCTAGGAAATAACTCTCAGTCATACGCATACGAATGGAGCAATTATAAAATGGAAATCACAATCATTTTATATAAATCTTTACCTTGGTACACTTTCCTATCAAGAAGGATTTACAACATTTAATGGTATGTATTTGTGCTAAAAAAATTAAAAAATTGTATTTAAATACATTTGTATTAAATTCACATCCAGAGAAAAGTCCATCCAAGATAATAATAAAATCTTTCTTATTGATTTCCAATGGTGCTACAACCCTCAGATCAACCTTTATTCACACCAGGTGCATCTGTGAACTCTGTGAACATGACTTGAATGTTGTTCATGAAGTACTGATGAACATCCAGCAAAAGCTTTCTATAAACATTTGTTCCTTTTTGTTCCTGTTACTTTTAGCAAGCTGTATTCTGTATTGTATTTCAAGTTGAGATTTTTTTGGTCAAAGAGGATCAGAAGCAGCAAATAGCTATGGCTCAGGTTAGGGGGATTTGGGCACCTAAAAAATTAATGCATCTATATGAGTAAGATTTTATCTTTATTCTGGTTTATCTAGTTTGTGCCAAGCAGAAATTTACCTGTTGATTCAAAGAATTCACATAACACAGGTCAGCAAGTTTATGATGCATTAGAAAAAATACAGAATAAGCATCCATCTTGTCTCTGTCAGAATCCAATAAACAATATGTGAAATAGATACTACTATTCTATAATTGCTCTACTTATTAATATTTTTTAATGTTTACACTGATAGTTTACTACAGGCTACTCTGAAAAATTTGGGTTCAATGGCAATTGGGGCCCTCTGTTCTTGAATTATATTAAGCTGAACCATATTTTTCCTTATGGAGAAATTTGTGCTTAGTCTTATTTCAGCTCTGGTTACTTGAGAAAACATTCCCAGCCATTCCCAAACAGGAGTATAATCTTCACTCAGCCTAAACTGTGAGACAAACTGGAAAATATTTTTGCATGGCCATTCACTCCTTAAAAAAATACTACCCTGTCCAAATAGTTGATAGGAAAAAAAAGAGATCTGCTTAAAATGCACTGCATGAAAACAAAACAAAACAAGAAAATCAACTACATTTTGGTTGAAATTTTGATTAGTTTGAAGATGCAAGGATTCATGAAACATGAATCTTCATAGGTTTTTGTGTATTGGTTTACTGCACTTGATTTTTCCTCAAGTTCAATCCAATGCAGATAAAACCAAGAAAGGGAATAGCAAGATGAAGTAAACTTAAATTTTAAAGGAAATATTTCTTTACATCATATGAACTGGTAAATAGCCTTCTATTTTTTCTAACTTTCTATTGAGTTTCATATTTAAGCAAAAGGTCAAAACCATAGCTATATATGTATTTATGTATCCATTAAAAAAGACTGTCACAAGAGTCAAAATCACAAAAGTAAATCTTATTTTTTGTTGCTGGAAATAGCTAGCAAAGTCAATTATTAGAAGTGAGTTGTGATCATACTTCTTGGCATTCTTTTTGTGATATTAAAAGCAAAACGGAACAGTTGCCAGACTTTTCACATAATGAGAATTGTTTTGGTTTACTTTGTAAAGGTCAGAAGTAAGTGTATGTATAAACACACTGAAGCTCAAAAGACATATTTAACTTGTGGTTCTTTTACTGGTTTGCAGTTTCAGCTGTAAAAGTTCTGAAACTGTTCTAACAAATCTTCTCTGAAGGAACAAAACATCCTTCCACGAAGTTATTACAACTACAAAGGAATCATGGATGAAAATGAAGTTGGTAACTATTACCTACTCTTCAACTATAAGTGAGCAATTAATTATCTCAAATCAGCACTCCAGTTATCAAGTCACAGCAAAGTAACATGTATTTGGAAAATTTTACTGATATCCATTCACTGAATAAGTTCACATCAACTACTTGAAAAAAAAAAAATTCAATTAATGCTCTTTTTCCAGAACTTTCTGTGTCATTACCCTGATGAAATAAAAATGCATATAGGTTTGTCAAGGGTTTGTTAAAGAGGCAGCAAAATGATAGACAAACTTCAGCATGTGGTGCCCTGAGTCAGGGGTTTCTTTAGAAGAAATTCAGAAACAAGTGGATGAGTTATTTTGACTTCACCGAAACTTGAGAGACTGAGAAGAAGTCAGGCGTAACTCACGGTGCTCTGCCTGGAACATTTTGTGTCCCATTCACTCTGCACCTTTACAGATAGTTTTCCTGTCCCAAGAGACTTTATGGACTTTGGGAAGAAAGAAAAAAAAAGTTGCCAGCTAGAATATGAAAGAAAATTCAAAACATTGGAACAGTTATTAATTCAAAATATAACATTCAGAAAGTGAATCAAACAAAATTTTGTCTTTAATTTTCCACCTCTAAAGTTGATTTTACATTTTTCAACTACATATTCAATTATATTTTAAAAGGGTAGGTCATTTCAGATAAAGATTGGAGCTTTTTTTTCCATTCCTTGCTTTGGGGCCTTGAGCTCACCAATAGGCTCTAATTGCCACAATCAGCCTGAAACCATCATTATCTGCAGTCCTCCTCTGCATCATCCCCTCTCCAAGGGCTTTAGCTGCCTATGCCGGAGGTTAGCCCTGTCATGTCACAGCTTTGTGACCCTGGATGAGGCTGCTATCCAAGACCTGGGAGATCTCCCTGTGCACCCTGCAGCATGGGAGCTGCCAGCTGAGCCATGCGTGCATACACCGATGTAGGCAGGTGCGCATTGCCTGGCCTTGCACTGACCTTTACACTGACCTTGACCCTGCTTTTCCACCACATCACTCAACATTTGCTGTATGAAAAAAGATACTGTGGACAAAAAAGAAGAGAAAAGGAAAAAAACCCAAATCCTAAACTGATCTTGTGTTATTTACCATTTTCCATGTGACTGTTTATTTCTGCTGCCTTGGAGGAATTGTGAGACACACTCGATCAATGTTTCCAAAAATTAGTGCTGTGAAAGCTGTGAAGGAGACCTTCCCATAGAGAAGTGCAAGTAGTTTAGTCATCAGGCATGTTAAACACACTCTCTAAAGACCATGCATTTAGTAGCTATTCCTCTCCCACTGCTTTTCCATCTCACATCTTAATTATTCTAAATCAAGAATGAATATCTGGGCAAATGATTAATTACCCTCATTAAGAATTATTTTGATGAGCTGCACATTCTAAAGTGTGACATTCATTTGAATTAAACATACACATTATACCCAAACTTTTAATGAGTAGTTATATCTGTAGAGTGGTTTGACCATGGAGGCACCATATACTTGTTCCATTCAATAATCTTTTTTTTTTTTCCTCCAGGTTCTGGCACTGATTAATTACATGTAATTACAAATGATAATGGGACTACAGAGCTAGGAAAAACAGTAACATGAGATTTGCTTGGTGATTTTTTGTTTGTCTTAAATTGGAGATAGTAAACAATGGTAGCACCAGGTTCATTAAAGGAATCAGTACTTTTTATGGGCAGTTAAATACTAATTGTAAAGATTGTTGGATTCAAGCCGAATTGTATTTTTTTTTTTTTTTTTTAATTAGGAGAGCAGCAAAGGACATCAATTTTAGAGGAGCCACATTGTTTTTATACAGTCTAATCAGACTTCTGAGACCCAGGATGCTTGCAATGAACTTCAACATACCGGAATTACTTACATTAGACAAACTGCAAGATAAGCTCAATTTTCTTTGTTTCTCTTTGCTTGTCTCTTACAGTTTCAAGACAGTTTCAAGCTGTCTTTCTCTTTCTATATTGTCTGAATTTAAAGTTTCATTTTAACTGTATGTCTGTATGACAAATAGAGAAATAGGGTTCCTTATCTTTTATGGGGAAGTTATACATTTATAAAATGAAGAAAATAAGTCAGTGTTATGGGTGAACTGCTTTCTGTTCTACTCACTATCACTCTGAATCTCAGCTTTAAGAAAGTGATCTATTTTTCACTTCATTTTTATTACTTTAATCATTATGTCTAACTTACCATCTGCACAAATAAGCTCAGGGCCAAAGACTTGAGGAATATTAACACTGAGCAGAAGCTATATACTCTATAAACAATATTTCCTTGCTACTAAAGATGGATGAAATCTGGAATTTCAATCCCATCACACATTCCAATATTTCTATCTTTGTCTCAGATAAAGCTAAAAATAAATTCAGTGTTTCACAGAATAGAAATTTTTGAAATACTTCCCCTAATTGTTAAAGCATTATCTTCAGATTAGGAAGTGTCAAAAATTCCCAGAAGAGCAAAAGTTCTTCAGAAGTTTGATCTTTTCTTCCCTAAAACCTAAACCATAGACTGACTCTAATACAAACACAACATGGAATAGGCAATAAAATAAAATAAATGAATGAACTGAAAAAGAAGTTAAAGCAAATCTCAGCATATACAGTTCTCTGCCTAAGGAGAAAAATGACAAAGCAAACGGATAATACATGACTAGTCAGAGTGCTTAATGCACTACTGGAATCTGCTCTTACATGATAACAGTGGGGGCACTGTAAGAACCTCTAAAGCAAAGAAATCTTTGCTTCTTTATTGTTGCAACAAATTGAATCATCGTGTTTTGTGTTCATTTGTTCTTGAGATGTCCCTGTGGCTGTGTCTGCATAAACAAGCAATTTGATACAGAAAGATGTGTGTAAGGGGGGACAACTGGGAGAAGAACTTTGAAACTTCAATATTGTTCTCCACCAGAATGCTAATTTAAACACAGCCTATGTCAGATGCAACTGCCTACAAGCTTATAGTTGTAGTCTAATCTGTAACAATGCACCACAAGTCTTCCATACTGCAGTAATTTTGGATAAGGCAGGTTCACAGTGGACCATGGAAGACACATTCAAACACAGAGAGCACAGCCAGACTAATGGCCAGGTTGGATGAGGCCCTGAGCAGCTTTATCTTTGTGTGGCAACCCTGCCCATGGCTGTGGGGGTTGAAATTGGATGGTCTTTAAGGCCCCTCCCAACCCAAACAATTCTGTGATTCTATGATTTCACAGTAGCCCTACAGTAGTAGTCTGATCACATGTAAATTACTGAGCTTCAGCAAATCATAACATTTTAGATACTATCAATAATGAAATATTTCTGTTTGATTTCCTTATGGGAAATTAAATAGTTCAAAAATGAATGCTTTCAAAAGGCATTTTAGGAAACCTAGTAGATACAAACTGTAAAATTATGGTCATTTTATTAGTTATTACTCTTCTTGAAAGAGACGTCTCAGCTCAGTCACTCTAGGTTAAGTAGGATGCTAGAGGAACTACAGATGTTTATCTTAAGTCAGATACCAAAATTTAACGTGGCTTAAGTCAGCTATGATTTATAGCAAATAAAATGCAGAAAATTAAAATCCCGAAGCTTGATCAACTCATAACTAAACCTGACTTGGATAGATACTGCTCTTAAACAAGACAGTTTTCAATGACTGCCTTATCTCCACTAATGAAAGAATGGTCAGGGTCCATGTTTGTTGCCAGAGATAATGATCTCCCATACTACTATGCTGGCTTCATGCTGCAAGTTGTAGTGTTTGCCCATGTCAGCTAGCAGTCGCCTGGGTATAACATAAAGATGGTCTATGCTTGGGAAAAATACAAAATCACAGAATTGAGTTGCAAGAGACCTTAAAGACAATCTAGTTCCAATCTCCCTGCCATTGGCAGTAACACCTTGTATTTAGAAGATCATCTTATAAAAAAAGTGTTCTCACTGAATGGCACAGATATCACCAG
The DNA here is from genome assembly GCA_037305975.1 of Chrysolophus pictus. Taxonomy (NCBI): domain Eukaryota; kingdom Metazoa; phylum Chordata; class Aves; order Galliformes; family Phasianidae; genus Chrysolophus; species Chrysolophus pictus. Next base: position 13,400,165 of record CM074579.1, on the reverse strand, counting down.
AATCAGGCTACTAACACAATGCATATACAGTTTTGTTTCAAAATATACAGAAAGGAGAATTGCAACAGTACTTAGTATATTTCTGTCTGGTGATAAAGGCAGCCACCTAAGTAAATGATCCACAGAATATTCCCTGCTAATTCAGAACTCCTGGATTTCTGATGCCTAGCTAGCAACAGTAAGATAGCTTCCTTTTTCTAGGAAAGAGTCATTCTCCACCTTCACTTTGAAAGTCGGGGCAAAGAATGTATGCGGAATAAAGAACCACATATGCAAGATAACAATAACGATGATAAAAGTTATGGTCTTGCAGCTTAGCATTAGGAAGAACATTTAGCTGGAAAAGCAGAAATTCCATGAATTGGATAAATTTGAAAAGAATTAAGGAAAAACAGCAAGTGTCCCACTCAATTATTTGAAGAAATTGTCAGAGAAGAAAAACCCAAATTCTGACTCAGAGTGGACAGAGATGCTGCTATGACCACCATAGCTTACATTAGGGACGGGGGTTGGATTGCATTCATACAAGACATAGAATCATAAAATCCTAAGAGTTGGAAGAGACCTCTGAAGGCCATCTAGTCCAACTCCCCTGCAGTGAACAGGGACACCATAGCTAGATCAGATCTTTCAAGGCAAGGCTGGATGAGGCAACCACCACAACACCGGGTATCCTGCTCCAGTGTCTCACCACCTTCACTGTGTCCTTACAGATCTTATGAACCCTAGTAACTGAACAGATCTCCCAATGGAGAGAATAACGTTTCTGCACAGGGATTCACTTGACACCCATAATCATCCTAAAACAGAATAAATGAATTGCATCCCACAATTCAGTTAATCATAAATGGAGCCTAGATCATATACAGACATCTCAAGGAAGACGAAGCAAGACTTTGGTAGCTTCCTCCCCTTAAGAACTTGTGGCGACTCTTAAATCTGGAGTTTATAATTAACATTTGGGTACTCAGGTAAATCACTCTACTACATTACTCATCTCAGCCTGTGGTTATATCAAGGCCTCACTGATACACATAAGACCTAAATCTGGTTTCTTATCATTTCCTTCTTTGGTGAGCCATAGTCCAGCCTACAAGAAGCAAATCCACAAAGAAACAGAAGAAAGAAATACAGCTTAGGTGCAGAAGTATTTTAAAGGTAAAGTGATATGGTACTATGAGCTACAGAGTAATTAGAGCACATCCATTTAATGGGGAAGCAGTTCTGATTACATACATCAACTGCCTTTGTGCGCTGAAAATGCGGAAATACTTTAGAAATGTCCATTTATTTTAAAGGTGTTTCTATTTAAGTTAATGGCATGGAAAAATCTAAAAGGTTTGTTCCATCAAAATAATCATCTTAGTTTACTAGCCATGGGGAACTTTTTCCATAAGGTTTTGAGAATGCTTCACAGTTTTATATATATATATTTTTATACTTTCGGTAGCTGATTCACAAGTAGAAAAAAACTATTGTAAATTCTTATTTATCTTACACTTTCAAATTTGATAAGTAGAGAGAAAAAAAGAAAGGGCATGTTAAGATTTCTTTTTAATCTGATTAATTTTAAGGTAATTCAAAGTGTTTTGGTTTTAAATGAATTGTTTGAATACTAAATTATACAGCTTTATGATCCAAGAGATAAGCAGAGCTCTAAAGATGCCTTTGAGACTTGAAAGAGACAGCATTAGAAGCTCATTATTGCCGGCACATTTAACATGGTTAAAGTAGGGGAAAATAGACATTAAGTTAATGTAATAGTTAAACTGCATTAATTTGAAAAACTGCCCAGCGAAATGCTTACAGTAAAGGTGCATTTTTTTTCTTTTTAATTCTGAGGATTTTCAAAAATTAAAGAGAGTCAAAACATTTGAGGACCAGTGAATTTCAAGCAATTTAGTATAACTCCTACACTTGAAGATACGTTCTAATTATCAGTAAAGTACATCTCGGAGCATCAGTATTTTCTAAAGAGAGAAAATTGAATGTTAATATGCATAAACTGGTGCTTCTGAGAGGTAGCTTCACAAGGTCCACCCCTCTTTCCCATTAGTCCTTCCATATTCTGGGTCATTCTTCTTTACGTTGTCTTTACATATTTCACCAGGAGTCTGAAAGCAACTCTTACTCTCTTATAATTGTCTTCATATACAAAAGGAAGCATTGAAAGATTTCCAAGCCTGTAGAGAAAAGAGAACTACTAAGAACCTAGTGAAGTCCACATCAAAGAAACATAATGACTTCTATGAGGGTGTTAGATTGAGTATATTTCATGTTTCCAAAAATGAAGTGATGAACCTCAAAGGAAAATTCAAAGTTCAAACTAAAGTTCCAACATGTCTATATGTACTTATGAGTTTCCACTTATTCCAGAGTGGTGAAGAATACAGCACAAGGTTTGATGATGCTTATTTTCCATCACATTTTTGGTCTTAGGTTAATGGGGAAAGGAGTCGCTTTCTTCTTTTTATTATTTATTCCCTGTATTTTGACTTCAAATGTCTTCTTTAGTTTAGAGAGAATGATGTACCAATAGTCTACTGTGCATGCATCAGTACAGGTTAGGGGATAACCTGCTGAAGATGAGCTCTGCAGAGAAGGATCTGGGGGTCCCTGCTGGACATCAGGTTGGCCATGAGCCAGCACTATGACCTTGTGGCCAAGAATGCCACTGGTGTTCCGCAGTGCAAAAAGAGCATGGCTATCAGGTTGAGAAATGCAATCCTCCCTCTCTCCTCTGCCCTGGTGAGATCATATGCAGAGTACTGTATCCAGTTCTGGGCTCCCCAGTTCAAAAATAGACAGGAATATCCTAGAAATAGTCCAGCATAGGGCATCAAAGATGACGATGGGTCCGGAGCATCTCCCATATGAGGAAAGGCTGGTCTGTTCAGCCTAACGAAGACTGAGAGAGTTTCTGATAAATGTTTATAAATACATAAAGGGATATTGCAGGCAAATGGATGAGGTCAGCCTCTTCTTGGTAGTGTGTAGCAATAGGACAAGGGGTAATGCCCTAAAACACGAACATAAGAAGTTCCATACTAGCATGTGGAAGAACTTCTTTACAGTAAGGGTGACAGAGCACTGGAACAGGCCGCCAAGAGAGATTGTAGAGTTTCCTTCTATGTAGATATCCAAGACCTGTCTGGACACCTATCTGCATGGCTTATTGTAGGGTACTCACGTTAGCAGAAACTTGGACTCAATGATTTCTTAAGTCTCTTCAACATATGCAATTCTGTGATTCTGTGAAAATTCACAGGGATCATTAAAGACTTTATAGACATCCAGGAGTTCTACTTAAAAATGGCATCATCAAGCAAAAGCAAATTTGTGCCATTACAAAACAGCAAAGTGAGGTATGCAATGTGGAATCCAAGTACTTCAGAGGAGAGCATCCAGAAGCTTTCTGTGACTATATTCCCACATCATATTCCTAAAGGGAGACTCTAACTGGGTAATACAATGCAATGAAGTTATTGACCTTTAACTCAAGTATCCTGTTCACTACTCTCCCAGCCTGACTTCAGATTTGGTGGAGCCTGGAGAGCTGATGTCATGGTCTTTATGGAATTGCCTGAGAGCGGGTGACAAAAGATCTGAGGGAAAAGGCTTGTTGTGCTTGCCCAGAAACTCATTCTCCAGAGCTGCCTCAAGAGGAGTAACGCTGTATTTTCACATTAGGAAAAATATGACTCTTATTGAGATTTCCTTCTGTGTGGCACCACAGTAGAGCATTACGAGAAAGAATTCAGGAAAACCACTCTTCTTTTGATCCCTTTCCTTCCCCTTAGCTATGACTCTGGGATTGCAGGGTTCACTCTTCCTCAACCTCAAAGTGGTTTTACTTTGCAAAAGGAATTAGAGATCTTTGCTGTATATGGAGATCAAATAACTGTCTGTGGAAGAGGAATGAAGCTCTCTCTGTCACTGTTAGTTTGCACTGGAAACTAAAAGGCCAGAGCATCAATAAAGCAAATCTATTAATTTTAATATGGAGAGAGAGAAAAGCAAGAGATTGAGAAATAAGAATATTTTCCACCTTTACTTTTTGAAGTAAGCTGTGCCTTAGACTTCCTGAGTCTCTAGAAAAAATAAGGTTCACAGAAAGGCTATCTTATGATTAAGCACCAAAAGTAAATCTTCCAAAATGAATTCAATCTGGAATCTTAGCTGAAGTGAGTGCAGTTAGTTTGACTGGTGTTCCACTATGACATATCAGATATGTTAAACAAGTACAAAATAAGGCTAAGGTAACCTTATTTGGCTCTGTAGCCTTAGAATCCACTAAAAAGATAAGAATTCTTGAATACTATCAAGTCAAATTTGACATCCCTTAGTTTTTTGTTCCCGATACCTGCACTGCACATTGCATTTCTTCTTGTTTTAGTTGCATTGAGGACAGCTGAACTTAAAGCCTTTAAGTAAAGCTGTATTAAAAGCTTGGAAGAAAAAGTGTTTTGAGTTGTGTATTTTCCACTGACAGTTCAGTGCTTAAACATTTTTTAACCAAGAGATCTATAAATACCTTATTTACTTCTAAGAAATCTCCAGACTACACTACAAAAATAACTATTTTTCAGCTAGAAAGAAATTCTTTGAGATCAGTTTAAAAATTTTCCAAAACTGATCAACTGTTACCCAATGTTCCACGTTATCAGAATGACTGTATGAATAAATGAAAGCTATTTTCATCCCTTCCCAGTATAATTCTCTCTCCCTCCTCTATTTGTTACATTGATTATAGGATTTTATGATCTTCACTGCCATGAAACCCAACAAAACTTTAAAAGAAAGAGGTATTAGACTGGAAAGAGTAGCAAATAATTTTCCATTTGTCCACAGCACCACCTTGCTATCTTCAAATCTGACTTAAAATAGATGTCTCTCTGACATTCTTTATAATGAAATTTGATCAAATTTTATGCCACTCAAAACAGCAACAAAACACTATGCTTACATAAAATGTGCTCACAAATCATGTTTTTTTTTTTTACACAAAGCAACTAATGACTGCCTTGTAAGGACTTGTCTGTCCAGTCTAGCTTCAAATCTTTGGATTTCAAAAACATCCAAACAGGCTTCTTTTAAAATTTCATCTCCTTTTGGACATTAAAGTACAAAATATGCCTTTCAGGGATTTGAGTCCTGATAAAAATAGTGTATGTTTGTTGCTTCACTACTTAAAAGTGAGTAAAATTAAAACTACTACTTTTAATTTCACTACTTAAACAGGTTGTTTCTCCTTTGACATTTTTATTCCCACTACTTATTTTCTTTTCTGCCCATAGTCTTGATTATTATTTGAAAAATACCTGCCACACAACGTACCAGAAAGCAAAATAGCTGTAATTCAACCATTATTGACAAGCTTTGTAAGTTAATTCCATGAAAACTAAGCAACTTTCCATTTATTCTGGAAATAGAACTTCAATTTCAGCTACAACCTCAAAGAAGCTTAGACTGAGTAGATTGTGAAATTCAGACCTTTGGATTCTGAACTTATTTGTTCCATATTTCCATAATTTTCATAATAATTTAATTTTCCACAGACTATAAAGTATCTATGTAAACTAAAGGAAAATCTCTTGTGCATTTAGTTCTACAACAGGTCATTTTTTAACTCCCTTTACCCAAAGTGATGTTCCATCGATATACACACTCTTTTACCAATGGCTAGGAAAGCTGAAAAGAAAGCCTTATGTGAAAATATATTCCATATTTTCAAAAGTTACAGTATACATAAGAATTAATTTTAATGCTCTACTTAGCTTGCAATGCAGTGTTACACATATTAGATGACAACCATCAAAAAAAGATGGCTCAAAGAAGGCTCAAAAGTACAAATTTTAATTAAAATTGAAAATAAAAAAGCCTTTCTGTAAATTCCACTAATTGCTCCTTTCCTTACAAAAAGGTTACACTTTTCTCCCCTCAATTAGGGCAATTTTTCATTAACAGAGAATATGAAGCTACCAAGTTGCTGGACAAAGCAAAGGGAATGTGGATCCTTTTAAACTTAATTACCTGCAAAATATCATTAACTGATGTAAAGTTGACAGTCAATTGTCCAATCATGTTATAAGTGCTTTTGTGATTTGAAAGAATAACATCTCAGACATTGATTTTGAATTTAAAACTAGCTTTCGTCTGCTGTTTCTAAACTTTTTGTGCCGCAGTAGAAAGGTTTTTATAATAAATGGTAGGGATTCTGAAAACAGTTACCACAAAACAGTCTTGGACTCTGTCCCGTCACCTTCTCTTAACTGTGCTTAACATGCTGCAGTCATACAAAAATCAGCTTTCACCTCAGTATTATTTTGCCATTTCAATAATTTGTAACGAATAATTTTATTCCAGAGGCTGCCTATGGCTCATAATCTCTTCACTACTGAATAATTCAGTAAACTCGTTCAATATATGGCTTTGCACCATTTAAAATGCATTTCAGCTTAGCATTACAGATCATTTCATGCATTCACACCACGGTTTTCCTTGACTTCACTTGCAGCTGTGTGTACACTGCATCTGTACAAATCTGACTCCAGAATTTCACAGTGTGCCCAGAAAACTGAGGAAAACATGCAGTGCAACAACCTGTTAGAAGTTTAACAGTTTGATCCTCAAAAAGTTTAGGAAAAAAAAAAGATAAAGGGCTTTCCATGCCTTCCTAGCAACAAGAAGCACCTATACCCTTAAGTTATTTCAGTATTATTCTTGGAGAACGCATGGGGGCTGAGTTAAAGCCTCTACATTTACAAGATGATCTGTTTCTTCTGGATACCCTTTTGTTGAAAGCCTCTATTTCCACCATGGCTATACAGGATGAACAAAACTCCCTCACTGGTATTCAGTGGGCAGGTTTATACCATGCTACAAAAAACATATTGTATGAATTTATCAATATTTTTTGCTTATGCTTTAACGCATCAGCTAGAATGCTCAAGAGGAGACATATCAGTCTACATCCACTAAAGCTGGTTGTCAAAGACATTCTCCTTTTTGCTGTAACTGCCTCCGTCTGAAATTTTACAAGCATAACTGTGTTGGGATGTCTGATTCCTTACGAAAGCGACAAAGCTATGCCAATAGAACTTAAGAAGAGACAAAGCCTTTGAAGGACTTGGGCTCACAAGTGCAGTGATTTAAATAAGACTTGTTTTCTCCAAGGCTGCAAGCTTTTGTGTTTGTGATATAAAATTTCAAGGGATTAGTGGAGTGTTTGCTTTATGAAGAGAAACAGCTCCTTTCTTTCTGATATTTCTGTTCAAACTATTCATTCATTTCTGTGATTACTCCATACAAGGCATCAGAACAAAACAGATTTTTAGCTTGTCTGGTGAATGAATTTCAGTTCTCATTACTATTTTCTCACAAGAATACATTAATTTGATACATTTTTCCACTTTTTTTTTTTTAAATTGTTTTAGCAAGTGAGTAACAAGGACACATGATTACCCATTGAAACTGCACAACATTGACGAAGATAATGCACATAATTTGCACAGAACCTCCAACACTGTAGCAGCAAAACAGTTACCTCAACTTCTATTTCTAGTCTTTTTTTTTTTTTTTTTGCTACAAAATATGCAGTATTACAACAGTTCACCACAGGAGACTGTACTATGTAAGGCGAAACACCATATAGCCTAGCAGAAAGGCATTTTTCTATTTGTTCATAATGCAGGCTTTGTTCCTTGGCAGAAAATGCATTTCTTTTGATCTCATATGTCAATTTAGTGTTCATTAGAGAGCCAGAAGAATTTATATATTGCTTCAGTGGGGCAGTATAATATAACACTTGTTTCTTTTATTTCGATTTTTATATAGTTCCAAAACTATCTTTGTTAGACTTGACCAATATCCACTTGAAGTAATCTATGATGGTCTCAGAGGCGTTCAACTTCTTAGCACTAGAGCTATTTTTAGTTGCTTGCCAACTTCAGACATTAGAAAATGCTGCATCCAGCGGCTCAGCAGGCTGCTGTTACTCCATGTCCCCATATTCAACCAGTACCACATCTGTCTATGCACTCCCAACAGCAATATACATACACGCAAACACGTTAGTACAAGCAAAAAACACCAAACACAGCAGCACAAATGGTCTCCTCCTATTCCCTCCTCTAGCTGATCAGATTGAAAACTTATCAGTGGAAATTTTGTATACACATATGTAGACAGACAAAACATAGCTCCCTCTTAACACTAATGACATGTTAACAGGCATTTGTTGAAGACAGAACAGTTATTGTGCCATTTCAGACTGACACGACATAGAGCAATATGTAAGCAGATTCAGTTTACAAGGCAGCATGTCAAAGTAAAATAGCAACAATTTTATTTTTGATATGGCCATGTCTATGCTGAATATATGGGACCTTCTAAACCCTCCATTCAGTTTACGTAGAAAAGGAAACAAAGCCTGAGAGAGAAGATGACTGAGGACACAAATCATTCCACTTGTCAATTTTTTTTTTTTCCCCCCACGAAGCATGAATAAATATATTTAACTCTAATAGATTCTATTATTTCTTACATTGACTTATATTGTAACAATTACTTGAACTTTGCCTAAAAGCTGTGAAAACAGCATTATCTTGCTGTTGGAGATAAATCTTCATTGAGTGGGAAGAGTTTGGAGCATAGTGCTAGGATTTCAGGGAAGCCTATCGGAGATGGAGGTAACATATCCCCCAGCCCATCATGATCACCCTCTTTCCCTGATGTCAACATGATATCCTTCATAATGTATCAGGCTCAGCTTCCTCACTGTCCTGCTGTGCCTGTTAGGAAAATGTCTCCCTGGAACTGACATCACTAGTACGTCTTGGAAGCAAGACAACCGCCAAACCTTCAGGTCGCTCCTCATCACCACAAACAGAGCCTCTCTGAATAAACTCAACAATACTTAAATCATACAATGAGAAAGCAGAATTCTGTATTCAGCATACAGATGAATCAATAACATTCATAGCAACCAGTTTTACTTCCTGGTATTTCTTCATTAGTGACCATCATACTGAACCATCTTCCAGTATATTTTCTGTATGTGAACCCCATATCATATCACTGACACATCCTGTTGTTGGTTTCCCTTCCCTGAAGGCTGAAATGATTTTACACCTCCTTTCTGAGGTAGCATTACACCAGTAAGAGCACATTCTCTTCTAAAACTTTCCATGATCTCCAACCTAATGACTGATTTACTTAAGCCAAATGCTAGTTTCTCAATTCCCATCTTCTACAGAAATAGTTTTGTTTCACAGAAATTGCTTTTTTTCCCCCACTCCATTTAAAGATGGTCTACTCTATCAGCAAGGTTTCACCAGTCTGAATGTGTTTTTATCTGTAAATCTGCTTAACTAGAGTTGCAGTGCAACACATCCTGGCAGATAAATGGATCTTCCCAGATTGCATCCCAGCACATAACATTTTTTTCAGAAAGCTACATGTTCACCACACAAGCCCATAAATGAGGAGAAAGAATACGCTTCTTTACAAGACCTTGAGTTAGAGTAGTCACAATATTATGGAAAAAAAAAAAAATAATCAGTTGGATTTGGCTTCCTGACCTTCTAAGATGGCATGCTAAGATTTGGAAAAAAAAAAACAAATAGTTGCAATGCTCTAAGGCAGTTTTTCAGAGTAAGAAAGTTCTGCTGCTGAAATCCATCCCATTTGTCAGACTGCACATTACCAGACCCTTAAGACAGTACTGAAAGCACAAATGACATACAGAGGAAGTGAAGCACACAGATGAAGCCTGGTTAGATAACTCATTCATTTCAACCCCGAACAGAATTAGAAAGACCCGAGTTAAAGTTTTAGAATACCACGTTTTCTTTGAAAAAGCAGGTTACTGTGTCATGGCCAAACTACTAAGAAACTTTAAAATTGTAACTGATTGTGCAAAGTCATGTATTGCCTATTATGGGGAAAGATGACTCAGAGGAGATAAAGCAGCATATACTATAAAGACAACTTTGCTATTTCATTCCATAGCTGTCTTTGCAGAGGATCCTTGCTGCTGCCTTTAAAATCATCTACAGTACTAAAGTCAGTGTGGCTTAATAATATGATCCTCTATTGCAGTATTATTGCTGTTCCAGAATGGGCAAGCATGATGAATGCAAAATTCCTCCAGTATCCTGCAGTTCAAAAAAGGACGGAGGGTGTAAGAATAAGTGTTTCTCTATTATTTTTTGCCCAGCCACTTCTCCCCCATTTTGTTGGCACCATCAGTATGGCAGTACCTTTCTGTGATCATCTGTATTTGCAGCACAGATCCCTGTCTAATCAGTACCAAAATGAGAACATCAGTCCCTTTCATGCAGAACACTGTACTGTGTTCAGAGGGAGCCTAGGAGAGCAAGAGACAAACTTTTTAACCTTTTGCCTCTGGTATAACATTGTCTATTATTACAGTAACCACTGAATTGCCTTAACAGAAGGAGAAAATACTTTCCACACAAATCTTATAACACTTCTCTGTGGAGAGATGTGTTCTCTTTTACTGCTAATATCAGAAAATGTGGTCCATCCAAATTGTCAGGCATTACCTACCAGGCAGATTGACAGATTTTGTTCAAATGAATTTTAGGAAAGCCTTTTAAAAAAAGATAATGGCACCTGCCCAGAGCACCACTTGAATGATTTCCTAATCTGGTATAATTATTTGAAGTTTTTTTCCTGGACAATTTGTAAAGAGTTGAATTAGACCCTACCCACAGGATATCACTTGTTACTCTACTTACTTTGACAACCTGGGGACAGAGCATAACATAACTTCTCTCCTCCTGGATAACGCTGGGTTATCCAGACTCCATTTGAACTATATGACTCTGATGGCAGGATGTCAGATATTACAGCTTTTACTATAAAGTCACAGTTAAATTATTAATAATTGCACTATTGCCTTAATAAATGCTGAAGGTACAATAAAACTGTGATTAAAGGTGCTTTATGAGAAGAAAATTATAGTGTCTTTTAAACTCTGCTGTTTACAGTTAGGCAGTAATATTACTGTGCTATGACACATTTACAGCACTTTCAACCTTCAGCATTAAGCTACAATATAGCCGCTTCTCAGTTTGTTCTGAGGTATTTCGCCATCATTAAACAGAAAGTAAAATTGAAGAGTGCAACTTAAGGCTCCGTAGGTAAGAAAGTTTTTGCCTTGTGCTCCTAGAATATCATGAAAACTATTTTGTCCTTGTGATGAGGATGTAGACAAAGTAATAAAGTAGAAAAATAAATGACTTTTTCATAGCTGAAGACAGATTTGCCATCAGAGTATTCTGCCTGCAGAGGAACAGTTCCAAGATGGCAGACAGCAATCAGGCAGACATCACTGGCTGAAGTGGAAATATCAGCACTATTAAAAGAAGCACAAGCTTTTATCATAGTAATCTAGAGCTTTCCATCACTGGCAACGAAACTTTATTTTTTCATATGTTGCTGACAAATATGTTTTCATCACAGGATATTCCTGATCAAATTCAATTGGAGAAATTATGCCTATTGGAACACAGTGATGAGCACAGTCGATGAAAACTGGAATAATGCTGCTAATAGGTTTTCCAATGGTGTTTTGTTAGCCAGAAAAACTCTAAGTCTTGTTATGCTCCTAAACAAAAAAAGAATTACTTCTCATGCTTTCAGATAGCCTTGTACTTCAGATGCCTGCACTTACCCTTACCCGATTCCTGACAATTCTGCTAAGCATTGCTGAAAAATATTTAAAAGTCAAATTTTTCATTTGTTGAAAGCTTAGAAATTTGATTACAAAAAAGATTATTATAGTTGCACTAGCAATTTCCTTATACAGGTTCATATCTGACTTGACACTGCAGACCACACTGAACAGCATAGGATTTTGCTAGTCCTCAGAAAGCTATAACAAGCCTCAGGAACTCAACAGCCTGATTATGTTACCTTCAAGCTCAAAACACCATTTAAGCCTACTTCTTCAGCTCATATTTCTCTTTCCTATATTTTGCAGTCGAAAATTTACTTAAATAATCTGGACATGTCACATTCCTATTTAAAGTGGCCAGAGGAGGGCCACAAAGATGATTGGAGCATTGGAACACCTCTCTTATGAAGAAGGCAACAGGTTGCCCAGAGAAGCTGTGGATGCCCCATCCCTGGGGTTTTCAAAGCTAGACTGGATGGGATCCTGGACAGCATCATCTATCAGGTGGCAATCCTGCCCACAACAGGAGATTGGAAGCAGATGATTTTTAATGTCCCTTCCAACTCATACCATCCTATGATTTTCTGATATTGAACAATATCAAATCATAAAAATGACAGCTTCTGTTAGGTACTGCATAATCTATGAGTATACAGATTTATAATCAACAAATATACAGACAAGTTAGGCTGGTCTTTAGAGAGTGTACAGCTATAAAGATTATCACATTAGAAAAGGATAATCAGAAATGAATGGAAAAGCTTACCTGTGTGCTGAGCTCACAGGAAAAAACTCCAAGAGGAGCAGTCTCCAGAGAGTAATCCTTCCTCACTAGCATTCAGCCCTTAAATGAGGTCTAGGAGAGGTACAGCCAGGCTCCACTCCTTCTGGTCACACAGGTGAATTGCCTTCACCTGTGCTCCCACAGCTGACTCATTGCTTGCCTCAGATGATCAATCAGAGTTTCAGGCCGTGATTCAACAGTTCCCATACAGATATGGTTATAAAAAAGTCATGTGGAAAATATAATGACAGAGACTCTCTCTTCTCCATATGCTAAGAATAAGGTCCTTTTGCATTAACATGTCACACATACTCAGAATATTTATGATTCATTCAGAAATGATGACTGATGAATGCCATATTTTGTCTTTTCTGTTTCTAGTATTGCTCAAGTGCATAGAATAGACAAGTTTAACAGGAGCTAGGAATTTACTCTAAGTTACAGTGAAAGCAATACCTCTCAGCTAAGATGAGAAAAAGAGCAAACATAAAAGACTTACACTCCTGTCTTACGTGCAAAGAAAGCACAAGGGAAGTTAGATAGTAAGTTTTACATAACTGGAGTTCATCTGTAGAACTTTTCTTGACTTGTTCTAAATCTGTTCTGTACACAAAAAAACAACTTATCACAGCCTTTGGAACCAGAGAATGCTCTGGTCTCCTGGAGGTTGCACCTTCACTAACCTTGCTTGAGATCTTTGATCAATATTTCCATTGTGTTCAATAGCTATATGAAAAGGGGCACAAGACCCTCCCTTCCCTTCCCAATGCCTGGTTTCTTTTCTTAGCTGAGACACCCTGTTCTGAATGCACACTGGAGATGATAATAAAAGGTCAAATGCTGCATAGAGTGCAAAATTTTTTGCTTGTTGCACATAACTTGCAGGTGTACAGAAATATATAGTAGGAGAAATCAGTAAGATGCATACATTTATGCTGAATATAGCCAAGTGTTTCTAAGTGGGGGACAGTTACCGGACTGCTGAGCCCATTCCTGTTCCAGAAGTGTCAAAATCATCGGGATTTCTCTTTCTTTTTCTGTATCTCCACTGACCAGTTTTAGATGTGCTGATCAGAACCTTTCTAGCAAAATGAAAATACAGCAGCATATACATTGGAGCTTAAAAGTTTCTACAGTTCACCATTAGGACACTTGTCTGACACATGGGGACAAATGTAAGAACTTATTCCGCCTTCTCCAGAGAAATATTAGTACAAAACATAAGAATCAAGCACAGCAGATGGCTTCCACAGTTAAGACCAGCTTCTAAGCACCCTGAATTAAAAATAAACTTATTAAATTGTTAGTTGAGTTTGAACCCAAAGACAGATACTTTCACTTATTCCTTTTTCTATGTAAATGCTTGAAAGATTTTATTTTTGATCCAGAGCAGAAAAAAAATAAAACCAGAAGTTCTTCTGATACAAATTCTTCATCCTCCACAGCCTAGAGCATAGTGCCAGATACTTCCTGAGAATGTGTGCTTTTAAGCTTTCTACACCGAATTCACTTTGACACATAACAATCTGCGGCTTTCAGAAATAACACCTAAAGAATAAATCTTTAACACTGGTCCAAATGTTTAAGAATTTGGAAGGGAGTAATTGCCGAGGTAATTTCACCAAGCAACAGAACAGATTGAACTGCAGAAATTTCCTCTGCGACTCACAGAGCAGTCAAGGTATGTGAAGAAACACCTCGCCTGTTTTCACTGCTGCATAAAATGAAGAGGCAATTGAAAGGGGTAATTTTAGTAAATCTCAGAAGATTAAATGGAGGCAATCATAGAATGAGTAGTGCTCCTTTGTATATAAAACACTAACAACAATATGCTGTCAAAGATGTAATGTTTTCTTATGAACAGACTTTGGTTCTAAGAACTGACTAGCTACTAAGAAGTCTGCAGATCAGCATCTCTGTAGCCCTCTGACAGCTGTAGCATTGAAATATGTCTATAAAAGGGATCAGGTGCAAATAAAGAAATGGGACTTACCATGACCTTCCACAGATATTGAAAAGTGTAAGGAAATATTACTTTAAGCCATAAATGTACAGTAGAGATAATGCCAAGAGAATTAAACAACCATCTGGTGTAATTATTCATGTTCTCTAAAAATAGTTTGCATGTGAATGTGGCATCGTATTTCCCTATATAGTTTAGAGAATGGAGTTTAAAGGAAAATTGCAGAAAATCATAGGAAATAAAGGCAATTTTTTTTTCTTTTAAATGGAAATTAATGCATTTTCTTCTAGATAAGAAAGGATGGGAACTCAGAGTGAGAGAAGAGTATTGGTGCTTTTTAAAACAAACATACATGTGACAACTAAAACTCATCTGAATAATAACCCCTCCTCCATGTCAGGGTGTTCTCATGATGCTCTGTAAAATGGTTTATGCAGTATGGTTAAAAACTGAGGAACTGTGTGAAGAGTGTACTTCTTAGACACTGTTATATTCTAAATAAGTAATGCAAAGATAAATATTCTTGAATAATACAAATTTTGACAAAAAAAAATTATCATAGAAATAAATCATGCATTTTTAGGAGGGGTAATTTGTTCTTGCTGTCCTTACTGCAAGAACTTACCCATGTTCCTTTGGCGCATCAGGCAGTTAGAGAGCAGAACAGACCAAGTGTTTAAGCAGGGTATTCTACAACTGCAATAACAAATTAAATTAGTAGAAGCCTGTCCAAGGATAAGCTGCAGAAACTGTTCTCCTCAGTCTTAATTACACATTTGTGCTCTGTAGTATTAGAAAACAAAATATCTATTTATAACATAGGCAGCACTATGCAGTAGAAATGACTGCTGGGGAACTTTAGAAAAACACCACAGAGGTGTTTTTGAATGATAATATGTGACTAATGAATGTAAGTAATGAATTTACAAAGAAAGAATGTGAAATTATCCCTCCTTACTCACGTACTCTGTCCAGTATCATAGCAAACAGGGATGTCTGATGAAAACAAATGAGAATTCATTGTGAAATAAATACCTACAGCAGGCATTTAGTGAAGCATTAACCAGGACAGTGTATGTGGAGGAGTCTATACATACCACTGTGTGGTCAAGGCAAGTGAATGATTAATATACAAATAAGAATGACACTGATGTAGGCTAGGTGTACCTCCTCCATGTGAGAAGGAGGTACCACCTCTGTACGTCAGAAAAAGGCAAAATATTATCTTAGTAAAAAATGCTCAGAATTCAGAATACCACAAGCCAAGAATGCACAGGAAGTAAACTGGCAAAAAACATCTCACAGCATTCTGTTGTAAGAAATTATCATTTGCTCTAGGAGATCCAAGTATACTTGATGTTAATTCTCATTTTTCTCTTTTACTTTTCAGTTGCAATCCATGGTTTTAGCAGTCTGTTTTAATAACCCAAGAATCTTAGTCAATGGAGAACCAGAACGTTCCTTCTAAATCAATTAAGTGGCAACTAAGAGCAGGTGGGAAGCCTGTCAATAGGGTTAGGTGAAGGAAGACATAAGCGTGTCAAAGCCAAACCATCCTTAAGAATTTTTTTTAACTATCAGTACAGTATCTAAAGTGTACTTGAGACAGAAGAAGGCTCAAAACTTATAAAAAATGCATAATAGTAGTATTTTTATTATTTATTTTTTGGAAGTCCTATTTTTGTAACTGTATCTCCACTCCCACTTACTTTAAGACAATGTTTTTGTGCCTCTATGCTTCAATTATTGTCTCTGTTTTATTATGGAATTGAAACTAATTAAAAAAATTCTATCAGGTTTTTGTTTTCTGTCATCTGTTTGACTAAGATGAGTGTCCAAGAGACACTGCTTCTGTAAGATAATGCAATGTCTGTTGCACTCACATGTAAAAAGGCTGAAATGAAGTTCTTCCCTTTCTTCACTTTTTGCATATTTGTTATGATATTCTAATAGATATATTCATTAGCTGCAGATAATTTCATTTTTAACATATGAAATATATACCAGAACTCTGAAATTCTGAAAAAAAATTAAGACTATTGCAGAAGGCTCCCATCTATTTCAGCAAAATTTGAGACTTCTTATTTAACCAACAGCACTCCTTCCACTAGAACCAAGTATTTGGTCTAAAGACATGATAGTTATCTCCAACGAAGAGAGTTACAAAAGCAATGTATGCCTTCGCAAAGATATGGTGCTGTCTCAAAAGTAACGTCAGGGCATTATGGTGAAAGAACAAAGCAGTGCAGGGCTGGGTGTTTTCTGAGTAATAAAACAAAGCACAAAGAGCATCTTTTCCATATCTCCTCTTTTTTTCAGGGAAGGAAAATAAAAAGCCTTCTTATGTTAAAGCGATGAAAAATTATACATGTAAAATTTCTACTTTTACTAATAATTTGCTAGAGACCTAAAAGACACCAATAATGGTGGGAAAAAGTTTTAAATAAACTGATGCTTCCTTTCTGCTAACTTGCGTTTCTACTCTTTGCAGTAATCATGACTTTCTTTAACTTCTTTTCAGAACTGTAATTGTAAATACTATTTACTGTAATAAATCTGTAAATAGCACCTTCCAGATACCCACACTAGATGATTAGTGAGATGTTTCATATGCCCCTAAATGTCAAATGACCTTGATGAATTCCTTACTAGGAACAATAGCCACTTGAGCATATGCTATTTATGTTAAGCTGTTACCTGAAAATACGTACACCATTTCTGTGCCAAATTTAAAAAAAAAAAAAAGAAAAAAAAAGAGATTTTTCTCCAAATGCTATTAATAATGCCTTTTGGGATGGCTGCTTAAATTTGAGGATACTTCTCAAAAATGACCTAAGCCTAGAACTGTTATTCTGAGAAGGAAGAAGTCCATAAGTGAGATTTCAATCAGAATTCAAACATACTGATTGCAAAGAACATAACAGAAAGTGGGTCAAGCAGAAGACAGATAAAAAATCAGAAGATGTTGCAAACTTTTTACCACAAAGGTGGCGTAATCAGCAAGCTGGCAAAAATTACAACCATGCATATGTAATATCAGACCCCTTCATGATGAGAAGCTGCTAACATGAGAGATCTGAGCTAATAAAAAGATAACAGCAGCTGATTTTGAATCCAGCCAAGCCTGAAGGAGGCCTATTTTCTTCTTTCTATGAAACTATTGAAACAGTGGGGTGCTATAAAAACTAGCTGCTGCAAACAAGCAATAACAGATGCCACTCCTTTCTTGGCTTTGCAGAACTCATCCGAGCTTCCCACTATAAAGCAGAACAGCTATGAACACAGCATGCAAAAGGCTAAAATTCAACTTGGCAGAAATCATGTCACATAACTTTTGCAGTCCAGTGACCTCACAGACACTGTATCAATGTTGATGAGGTGAGATAATGTCACTAATTATTATACCAAGCTGGAATCTTACTTTCCCTTGAAGTTACTGCAGTTGATACAAAAAATAAAAAATAAAAATAAAAAAAATCACACAAACATTTTAAATAATCATAGGTTCTTCTGTAAGAAAAAAAATACAATTGTAGGTAGAGCAAGATAATTGAATATCTTAAAGAGTAAAAATTAGTACCCGTCCTTGCCAAAGACACATATTAGATATCAAATATCCTTTTAGCAATTTCACAATTGCTTGGATTTTTAATGAACTCCCCTTTCATTACTTGGATATCATTAACATGGCAACCTGTTTCAGTGTTCCATGGTGCTTAGTTGTACCTCACAATAGGAACTGCATTTGCAATGTGACATTCTCTCATCTGTCTCTAGCAGTTGCCTTCTTCGTTGCCTACATAAACCATTTTCTAGGCTGGTCTCTCGAAAAAGTGATGCACCATGCCAGAAGAACCTCAAGATACTTGTCTCATGGGCAACATACAGTTCTATTTCACCAAGTCCTGCTTCTGAGACTGATGAGCTGCACTCTCACTGACAGCAGTTCAGTAGCAGATTTTATCATACATTGGTCACTGAATTAAGTGACAGTCAATGAAGAGTAGTAAAACTTTAATTATAATTTTCTGGAGAAAGTTTATGTTGTTTTCTGGTTTGCCATGATCATATACTCTCTAGTACACACAAGACATGTAGTTCTATCATTTCTTCTGTGAGATCATAGTAAATCAGAATTTTGCAGCACATTACATGTTAAATTATATCTCCTCCTTTAATTTCTGAAGCTCATTAAGTGTTTACTTACACAACACTGTCTGTGCTAGATTACAGATGCAGTCTTTCCAACCAACAATACTGCCAATTACCTGAACAGCTCAAAATACATTATTGAGAAAACCCACAGATTTCCATAAAAGCCCAAAGTTGTAATAATATCATGTTTTAAATGCTGTAATCTTCGTGTGCAGGTAGACTCAGCTGCATGTCACCAGCCTAGTAACTAAGACATTAGTTAGTAGTGACTACGGCATTAACCAGAAATACACATGAGCCTGGATTCACCCTGCCTAGCTTTAGTCACTTAAGTGAGACATTAAAGGTAGAAAATTAGATATGTGTTATCTCTACAGTTGGAGGAAAGAGGTCAGCAATTCAGAGCTTTAACTAGCTATTTCACCACCAAGAGGTGCCAGCCTTCTTCCATCAGCCCTGGAGGAGAAGAAACACAAGTGATTAAGCCACAGGTGAAGGTCCTTTGTGAAATGCAAACACCTCTGCCAAAGTAAGTGATGAAAAAATCTGAGAGTTCAAGCATCCAGGAACTTCGAAGATCCTATGGAGCAAATGTGCTTAGGCCTCATACATTTGCTACAATCACACAAAACTCAGCAAAGAGTGAAGAGGATGTGTTATAGATTGTTTATATATTTTATATAGAAGCCTTATGACTGACTGCAGTGATTATTTCAGGTATTTCTTTGCACAACTAGGAAAGGTTTGCTAAACATCACAATCTGTGGAAAGGTTTTAGGACTAATTTACAGGGAAAGATGGCTGTTGTTAGGCTGTTCCTGTTAGTATTTTATGACTGTGAGATTCGGACTGCCTATTCCTGATTTATCAAATATCCCTATGACTGTCCCAGTTGAGTCTAGGGAGATTTCCTGACACTGGAAAGCAAGACATTGTTATTACCACCTGATGCTATAAGCTGCTTGTCTAGAAATGACAGGGCTCACAGTTGAGCTGAGGTGATGTGGTCACGTTTCATATACACAGTGAGAAAAATCACATGAATTATCTCTGAGTAGAAAGTGGTGAGCTGACACAATGTTAAAATAACTTTATGCTAGTTTAAGCTATTAACAGTTCTGATTTAACACTGGTATTGGCCAACATGGACTTTGATGTGACAGCCAGTTCATTGGTTCCAAAAAGCTAAAATAATGCAGAAGGCAGAGTTCAGATTAGCAGATACAGACAAGGTAGACTAGCTAGTGGGCACAGTATCTTGATCTCATAACTTTCATCAGGCTCAGCGTTTAGGCAGGCCTTATTGATTTCAGCACACAATATACCATGTAGACTTAACAGCTGTATAAAGAACTTAAGATTCAGAGACCATGGAAAAAGTAAACAAAGGGAACACAAAGGAGTTCCTTAGTGATCTGATGTGGTTTTTTTTTTTTTTTGAGGATGTACTCCCTGCCCAATAATTGGTTATACATTTTTGCACTGAAGTATCCACTAATAAAATATATACACAGAATGTGAACTGTTCACTTCCTGGGCAATGCCCTCTGCTCCCTCTCTGACCACCTTGGTTTGCTTTTCCATCTGCACAGTGGCAGATCCTCAACTGAAAAGTGAAGAAAAAATTTCTGTCAGCCTTGCCTTAAATCAGGAAGTGAAGACACAGCTCCTGGAATATGCAAGATGTAGGTTTGATCCATCTCAAGATGAAAAGGGTAGAACCAGTGTAGTGCTTCCTCTGAAATTCATCTGCTAAAGAGAAGATGGAGAGATGCCTTCTCTTTCAGTTGAATTTTTAAAGAGAAATACAAGACTATCCTAACCCAAACAGGCAACCGGAGCACTGAAGTCCTTAGGTTGCAAGTGCTTTCATGATCACCAGCCTTAGAGGTTTTCTTAGCTGCTGGAAGCTTGAAGGGGAATGAAAATTCCTCTGCCTTGAGCTTTTCCTTCTAGCTGACTGGCTGGCTGACACTGTCTCAGTTACATGCATCGGATGATATTTCACAAAACCAGCTCAGCCAGTAGTCTGATTTTTCCATCTGCAATGCCCAGAACTGAGAGTTTCTGGAATACATCAAATCTAGTTGTTGCTGCCTCAGACTTTTTCGCCCTGAGATGTCTGTTTCATCCCATGTTTCCTATCTCTCTTTATCATGGTGTTAAGCTAATAGCTTGAAATTGGGAGTGGAACAGGGAGGTACAGATTTAGGCTTTATCCTGCTGCCTGTACCCTTGGGAGAGTGTCCACAGCAGAAAGGGAGGACTGACAGCTGTGAACAGGAGTATCTTCATTTACAATAGTTACATTTATCTTGATTATCGATACCTTCAAGTTCTGGTTCGTGCATTACAGATTCTGCTGCTGTGGCACCTGAAAATTCAGCTTCCAAGAGTGAGTCTATGATACAATGGATTTTTCTTTAACTGATTTTAAGAAAAAGGAACTGAATTATGCTACCAGTATGGAATCCTGATTGGTCAACATGTCCAGGAGGCTGCCAAATGGCAGGTGTTAGATGGTCACAAATTTGTAATAATACAGTAGCATTTTGTTTCTCAGGCCGTACAGTCAGTACATTTAGAGAACGTCATTAGAAAACAATGTGCTGTACTGGGATCCTGCTCTGACCTCAGGCCTCCTCCTCAGCATTGCTTTCATTGCTACAGCTTTTGGCCTGAGCTGCTGCTGCTGCCCATTAGAGAAGGAAAATTCCACAACAGGAGATAAAGCAAAGCCCTGCTACAGAATAAGGAAAATAACAGCTTTGATTGTTGTTATTGGAGATAACATGTCGAGCTAGAATACCCTGCTGCTTTCCAAAGAATCAGATTAAATGAAAGATCATCTGGCAAAACAGTACTAGGCTGTCAGCTCTGGAGGAGACGGGTTGATGTGATGCTGTTAGAAGCCACTCAGGATAACAGAAACTTTAGATAAGACAGAAAAGCGACAAGTGCTCGTAAATGAGTTGCTTCTTCATTTCTGAGTGGTTTGAGCTTGAAAGTCACAAACTGTGAAACTTCCATGTGCCTTTTAAAGACTTATATTTTCCCCTGAGTTTAACATAAATTGTAGAGGAAAGGGATTTTTCAGTAATAGCTATGCAAAGCCATTAAAAGGAGTATAGTGAAGTTGTATACAAGCAGTTTATTAATAAAGCAATAGACTACACTTAAAATAAAAAGCACATACTTCTTCTGTGCAACATATAACCACACCATGTTCTGGTATCTCACCCCTCCCAGTGGCATTTTGCTTTAGGAAATAACAGCACTGAAAAAGAGGAAGTGATGTATTCGTCTGTGAGTCACATTTTGACTTAAACATCTAAAGCTCTTAGACTCTTAAAACCCTTCTGCAGCATTGTGGTGGTACCAGACCTGGCACAGGGACCTCAATGGAGACCTTCTTGAGGCTGTGTCTCTGAATAGACTAACAGCTCGCTGAGGGAAGAGGGGAATATTGATTGTGGCTCAAATCCACAGCGGTGTTTAGGTGCCAAGCCATCATTAAGATTCAAGTGAAAATCCCAAATACCTTTAGAGATCTGAGATCCTATTTTTATAAAGCGAGCTCCACCTTACGCTACCTGCTTCTGCTCCAATTTTTAAACAGAGCTTAATATTTGTTTCTCTGAGACAGTATTCCACACACTGTGAGTGGAATGACATCAACTTTGCCATTTTACTTATTTACTTCCAGCGGTCACAGATGAAAAAAGCCAAACTGAAAAGCCTTGTTTCACACTTCCCAGTGAGCTGAGCCCTGTGCGTCCCACAGCCAGCAAGGGGTTGATTTTCTGTCTGCTGGCGAAGCTGGCCCTGCAGCACAGGCTCTGCTGGCAGTGTTTGCTCAGCTCTCTGCCTGCTCCTGGGCAGGGCTGCAGTGGGCATTCCTGGGAGCACGAGGAGCTCATGAGAGCACTGTGCCATGGAACCGAGGATCAAACCGCTCTTTTAAATTGAATAGTGCACTGCTTAGTGTCTGTGCTAATAGTGGCCGCTTAATTAATTGCAGTGTTTTAATCCTTTGATATTAGCTCAAATTTAAGAAACCACGTGGGAACAATGCAGTCAGAAAAACTGTGCTGCATAAAACTTAACAGAAGCAGAATGATCCCCTG
Source organism: Chrysolophus pictus (assembly GCA_037305975.1). Taxonomy (NCBI): domain Eukaryota; kingdom Metazoa; phylum Chordata; class Aves; order Galliformes; family Phasianidae; genus Chrysolophus; species Chrysolophus pictus. Next base: position 13,377,432 of record CM074579.1, on the reverse strand, counting down.
AAGCTGATTCAGCAGGCATTCTGATTTCAGAGCAAGCCTTGGCAGGCAGTTCCTGTACCAAATAATACCCAAACAACATGTCCTGTTCCACTGAGGGGTGCCTTATGCCATCAGAGACGAAGCTTGCAATACAGAGCGATGGAGGAACTGAACTTTCACTGGGGAAACTGGGCCTTATCTGAAAAGTAGCAAATTCACTGTTCAGCCGTATCAAGCCACAGAATGAATTCCTGCAGGTGTGGGCTGCAAATCCCTGCTTGTTCAGGAAACATCACATCCTGCTCGGTATATTCACCTAGAAAGTCCTGAAATTATTTTCTTTTTTAATTCTTTGGAACAGCCAACAAAAATAATCAACAGTTCCTTTTAGCCTTGTCTCAGCACACTGACAATAGCTTTTCAACAATAAAGTGTTAGTGGAAACTGCCACCGAATATAATGTCCTCAAAAACACATTCTTTTGGCTTTATAAAGGAAAACAGTCAGAAAACGTTGAAGTACCTGACATTTTTCTTTCTTACTTAGTTACAGACATAACTTTATTTGCTAATAAAAGAACAATTTCATCTCCCTAAAATGCAACAGACTTTTTTTTAAGATTTGGAATATTTTCAGTAATCATTTCTGGCAATACTAGATCTGACAGCTTCACCATTCTTTGTTTGAATTCTCACGTATTTAATTAACTTTTTACAGAAAGCAATAGGAACGTATGAATTCTTACTAATTAAAACTGGTTCTGGAAAGCCTCAGTAAAAGTACTGACAATGCAGAAGATATCAAGGCAAAAAACTCCATTATAAATTTATGAAATTTGAAAATGTTGACAAAGTGAGAATATTCTGCACCTTTGCAAAGGATTTTTTTCAGTGAATAATAATTGTACACAAGATGTTTGGCCACTCTCATAGTGTTCCTAATGATATAGCTATACACTGACTTGAGACCGTCAAAGCTAAATTTTCTATGCTGCAGAGAATTTATAGGAATTTTTTCCCAAAATGAAACAAAATACCTGTCAGCAAAAATAATAATAAGATGGGATGACTCATGTGAGTCTATAAGTTTCTTAAATACCATAAACTCTCCACAGGACTTCCTTAAAGAAAAGGCTTCTATGCAGGAACAATACTATTTCTTCAACTAATTAATAAGAGAAAGATAGCAAGCTTTTGTGCTCATGTTTCCTACATCATGCTTGTAAAAGAAATAACAAATTTCTTAGCTAAGTATAATCCTGAAGAATAATTGCATGTCCGAATCTTTGGTTGTTTCTCCCCAGCTCTATCAAAGCTGCCCACATGATCCTGTGCAAATACCAATCAGACCACTCACCTATTAAAAATAGTTTTCCTGCAAATCTTGTACTGTAATACAGACAAAAAAGAAAGTACATAAAAGACAAGAAAAGAGATGCCCGTTCTGGGCAAATATAGGGCCAATTATGAAATATTAAAATGAATAAATTTATGAAGCTTTAAAAAGTGTCACAGTAAGCAGAACAGAATGTCTCCAAGTATTAGAGGAAGCATTAGCAGAAGCACAGAGCTAAGTAAGGAGAAGCCTGCTAGGTGTGAATGTGCTTGTGGAACCGGTAGGGACTGTGTTGGAACAGAACAAGGAGTCAAAGTAAAAACTGGCTAACAGGAGCAAATTGGAAGCTGAATCTGCAAAAAGCCAGGTGAGGAAGCAGGTGAGTATGAATATACATTTGTGCACTCAGCATTATAAGTTGTAGACATCTGCATTAAACCCAATGAAATATATTCCAAACCAAGCATCAGGGACCAGCTGAGGGATGCTTGTCACTGCTCTGCTGGACATAGTTCTGCTCCTGGCAGGAGAGACAAAAGATGGCAGGTATGAGGAGTCCCTGATTCTAGCTCACTCAAGTATTACCTAACTCAAGTATTACCTAATTCAGGACAGTCAAGAAGTATCTTGCTGATGGGCCTATTCACACAGGGTGTGTAGGAAGTGGTATGCAGTGAGAGTGTACATCTCCAGGAAGAAGAAAGACAGAAAAACACAGGGATACAAATAATGGGAAGGAGACACCAAACTCATAGGGCTGGAAGAAATACCAAGACAGAAAAATACACAAAACATAGGGGTGGCCTTTGTTGCATAACAAGGTGCCTACCTAAATGATTGTGGTTTTATAGACAGAGGGATGGTGGGGGTAAAGCAAAAGATGATCTAGGAGAGAATTGGAAGCAGACAAGTCTGGCAAAGCTGTTTGCATGCACTTGTGTAACTGCTTTAACTTGATGGCAGTTTAATATCAGTAGGTTACTCACAGGCCTCTGCAATGCTCTGCCTGAATACTATGCTGCTTTCTGGACCTACTCTGCAGCCACTGTGTTCACTGGATGTGTCATTTGATGTAAGTTTCTTTTTTTCCCTCACTTGGCCCCATGCATGAAAAAGATTCTGCTTCTTTTTACCAACTTCTCTAATTATTTATGGAAATTCTGAGATCTCCAGGAAAAGCATTCGTGTCATCAAAAGCAGCTCTACGTGAAATAATGCAAAATCACAGAGCAGGCTTTTAATGAATAGATAGCTAAACAAGTGTAACTACAAGTTATGCGTAGGTCTAGAATAAAGCTAAACACTCCAAAACACACAAACTGACCTCAACAAATCCCAGCATAGTACCTCGGATGCAAAAATCAGACCCATTGGTCCAGTTAAAAAGCCTTTATTCTGCTCTCATATTGGTCTTCAACTACAGTTCCCAGAGGAAGGAGATAATATCAACTGAACTTGTCGCCCTTTTGTATCTATTTCATTTCTAATTCATATGAAGGGTATTTGGTGAATACAGACGATAAGTTCTCACATAGTCTTACTTTAATAACGACACTTTTGCTGTGATTTCTGTGCTTCACCTTCATGTTACATTTCAGGTTCCATAACAAAAGGTGCAAGATCTATATTACAAGAACTCTTAGTTATTAAAAACAATCAAACAAACTGAACTCCACAGGATTTTTAGAAATGTCAGACTTCACCAAAAGGAAAGAGATCTAAGAGCTTGTACCAATTTTGGTCACATTTTTAACAAAATTACTGTGAAGACATTCAAACATGCTCTTACCCAAACAAGTAGTAAGTTATATTATTTTTTTTGAAAGGACCCCAATTAAGGAAAAATTACTGCAGGGTATCTTTTATTGTCATTAAGGCTTTATAGATGGAGGAATCCTGCCTCTTTCCCCCCTGTCCTGAGCACTGCATTGGCCTTAGCTAGAGAGAAAAAGGCACAAGGGCATACTGCAGGAAAGGGCAGGGCAGAGATGGGAAGGGATGGGGAGGGACGGAAAGGGAAGGATATGCAAATGTGCCAAATAGTCTTTGTCCAGTTCTTAGAATCAGCATTCAGCTTTGGGGATACTAAACAACCCTGCCCATGGCACAGGGCTTGGAATTCGATGATCCTTAAGGTCCCCTCCAACCTAAGCCATTCTATGATTCTATGAAAACAAAATTTGTTTCAGATGAGCAGCAGGTCATAATAATCACTTACCTTTCTTTTTATAGATGCTAAGTCACTGAAGAGGTAGCTCAAAATTCCTACAGAATTATAAACACAATAAAAAGTGCTGTAGTAAAACTCATCCTTGTAACACTTCAAAGGAGAAGAACAAAGAGACAGAACAAAGTGTGTTCATTATTAGATGTTGAGCAACTTAAAGATGTTCAGAGAAACAGATCTGAGCAGAACAATGCATGTGATAACAATAAAAACATTAAGATTTGAATTCAGTTACATGGAGCAAACAGTACAAACAAGTAGGCTGGTCAGGAATTGAAGTGTGAATTGTGTTAATGTCAGAAGCGTACCATTTCTTTGAAGTTAACTCCTGGAAGCCAAGAAGCTAGTCAGGCCTATTTTTCAGGCTAAAGGGTGTACCAGCACACAATACTATTTTCACCTTAACAAATAGATTTTTTTTTAATTGGTATCTATTTTTTTTAATTGGTATCTATGACACACAAGGAAACAAAAATTAAAAGTCCTTTACATGCTAAAACCAATTATTCTGGACTACCCTTATCATTTGAAATTGCTGCATTAAGGTGGTCCTGTTGTGGTTCAGAGATAATTTTTTGAGAAGCAGTAACATTTGATAAAAGATGCTACACATCCTCTCTAATCAAAAGTAGATTGTATCATCAGAGCTAATGATGCATTAAAGCATATTACTGAATAATGGAAAATTAAAAACAATTATGTGCATTTTATTCATTTTACATTTATTCATGCAATAATTGCAGATAGATAGATGAAAGAGAGTTTTTTTCTGCTGGTATTTTACTTAGGCAATGCAGTCAGATTTTCTAATCAGCCATCGTAACTTTTCATAGCCCAATCATCTCCTCCTCCCTCGTTGCTGTTTTATTTTTCTTGCTGTCCTCTGTCTGATATTTTTGCCTGTTATTCCAGGAACAGAAATTGGAACTGATTCTTCAAATGCTCAAATAAAAACAAAACTGCTCTCTAGGCAAGCAAATAAAACAATATTTTCATTCTGCAGAGACTCCCCCAATGATCACAAGTGAACATATGATATGGGTGAGATAAACAAGGGCTGGTAAAAAGCATTATCTTTCCCTTGCGTCAGCTTTGTAACAGACGTCATTGGTACAAAAGGCTGTCATTCTGTCTTTTAACACTGCCCAGTATTTACTCACTTATCAAATAGATACTATTACATTCCACTTTCTTTAAGGGCTTATATTTCAAATTATGGGAACGCAAAATAAGCAGATTGAGCTATCAGTTCCCTGAACAAATCCTTCATTTGTTTCCATCAATTGTTATTAACATTCTGAAAAAGCATATTTTTTTCCATGTTGTTAGCTTCTGAACAATTGTGACTTTAATTTTTCTGGTAAGTTACTTATAGATGTTCAGAGGGGTTTAATGTAAGATCTTGGTGGTTTAGGTGGGAAAATAAAGTTTAAAAAAAACCCTAAAAATAGTTACTCCAAGTAAAAGAGAGTAAAGGCAAGAAGTGGACAACCCCAGGGATTTCAGCTATCAGGAATAAAAGTCTCTTTTTCACTTGGGATTGGCTCTTTCTTTTCATTGGCATTCAGAGGCAGAAAAGCCTTGGATTTAGCCAAACCAGATTTGTCTCCTCGTCTTAAAACAAAGCTTAAGAAATAAAGCTTAAGAAATATAATTTATAACAGAAAATTAAAAAAAAAAAACAAGCATACAAAAATAAAACCATAGATTTAGCACTGCAGCATGACTTTATTTTCCAGTGAGGTATGAAACTGTTCTTACATTTGCTTTTGTACATCTTTGTACCAGAGACTAAGCACAGGAATGCAAGGAGTGCATCTACAAGAGCCTTCTCGAGATCACCCCACTACCAATTCAGCCCCCTCCTCTCAAAGCAATAAACATGAGAAAAAGTACTACACCTGTCTTCTAGCATTTCTGGCAAGAAGACGGAAGGAGAAATGGCTATAGATACATCTGATAGAGGAAACTAAATACAATTTTTTCCACATATAAGATGCCTTTTGAACACCAAAGACCTAAATAATAAGCTAAATGGCCCGCGGTATTAACATAGAAAGTCAAATATGCATGAGATAATAAGTAGAGACATGTTTATGGGCACAAACCTAAAACCATTGGTTGTGATGTACTGAGTATTGCACTTCTCCATTGCTCAAGCCCTTAAAGATTTTTTTTTTCTAATGTGCCTCATAATGCCATTATGGAACAATGGATGAAACGGCAGGGAATGAGCTCCACTGCTGTGAATAGTGTGGAAAACAAAGGATGAAACAGAATTGGGGGTTGTGGAGCTAATACCCTTTAGATCATCTTCAAAGGTGTATACTTCACAAAATGTCAGTGTAGTACATACAGATATAAAAATACACTGCATCTTTTAGCATCTCTCATGTTTCAGCCATTCTCAGTTGTTCTCAATCAGTTACTCTGCATAGATGTCTCTAGATATGAGTATTTATTTCCATAATATGACATCATATTGCAAGCAGAGCCCTTCCCATGTAAAAAACTGTAAAAGACAAAAACTAAGTCAAGCTTTTTGCCCAGTGGGCAAAACTTGCATCACAAATGTGAAGATCAGGTTTTCACAACTGCTGACCTATCAGCAAATTAAATTTTAAAAGCCTCCACACTCTGATTTTTATCTGATCACTAGTTTTAAGGCAGATTCTTACTTTAAAATAAATTCTTCCTGAATTTGGTTTCTACTTCATATGTTTTTCAATTGCATCCTCATTTTATCCTTTGGAATAAATATTTCCAGTCTTATGGAACTGACAAAAATTAACATATGAATGCTTAAGCAGTCATGAAAATGAAAGGGAAATAAAAGATTGCACTCTAAAATAACAGGTGCTTAAATATGACTTGCATGTCACTAAAAGGCATTGTTCACTGGCAGGAAAAAAAAATCAGATTCATTAACCTTTAAGGTTAAAATATATACCTTCTCTTGAATTAGGGCAAGAGTCCAATTAGGGCATGGGTATACAAAACAGGATGTGATCTAAAACCAGAGCCTAAAAAGCTTTGCTCTAACCTCACCCTGCTGGGAGACTAGCTGTTCTTGGCAGGGCAATAGGTACCTGAGAGGAGAGAAATCAGCCCTCAGTTGGCCAAAGTCTTGCAGAAAATACAAAAGGGAAATGTGTTCTCAGAAACTGAAGAACTAAAATCCATCTGCCTCCATTCTGGACTGAAAATTCACCCAGAGCACTGTTTTGTAGTCAAGACAATGCCTTGCCTAGGTACCTGCATGCTCAGAGCCCTCAGAATCAAGTATTTCTCAAAACAAAGCCTATAGAAGAGGCAATGTTGCTGAATCTGTCCCTCATTTAATGCCATTTTATAGGAGAGTAAAAATGAATGTTCACCTGCTCATCTTCAGCTGGAGCCTAGAGGGGTGACCAAACCTACTGTTATCCTCTCTTTCAAGCAGCAAACCACTTCTCTTCACAAATTTCTGTTGCTCTTTGTAGGACATAAAGCAAGATACAGGAGGGGAAGAAATGGGAATGCAGTGGTCAACGCATACTTGTACAAAGGGGCACTCAAAATTCCTTCCTCCAGCATTGAAGCAGTTTTGCTGTGGAAATGAATATAAATTGAACAGTTCCGTTGAAAGAGAAAGGTCCTTGGGAGTCCACATATAGCACTGATCAATGCCACCTCCGTTTTCACTTTCCCCTTTCTGAATCTCTACGTGATCACACTGAAAGAACATGGAAAAGTGGAAATATGTTGCAGCATCAGGCTCTTATTTAAAATACCTATAGGTATGACCAAAACCAAGAAAACCTGCAACTCTAATGAATTCAGGGTCACACTGTTGTTATATTTTCCAATTAGAGACTTCATTTCAGATACATTTATCAGGTACAGTCAGAACATCTAAAAGCATGTGTTAAATATAATGCCATAGTACTCACTAGAACTATTTTCAGTCATTTTTCTTTTCTTCAGCTAGTTTTTCATCAAATGCTTGTGTCACTCACAGCAGTTGTTGCCATTTCCTGACATATTTCTTGTGTTGTACCCATACAAAGGTCAGCAGATTTTCCTGTAACCCCGATGCAATTTCAGCACAAGCCTGAGGTCTGCAGTGTTCTCTAAGCCCAACATCTTGCAGAGTTGGAGGGCTTCAGAAAGTACAAAGAGCAAAGCTCAATTTCTACCAGCAACGGTATTTGTGCGTTCACTTATTTGCTCCTTCAAAATACAAAAGCAGATGCTTCGGTTTAGCACATAGTGGCAAAGGTGGCTAATCACACACATGGCAAAAATGTCATGCTTTTGAGGTGAAAGAAGATCAGAACCAGCAGTTCATTTTTTTTCAGACTGCCCTTCTGCTGCCACCTGTCACACGGCAACAAAATACAGTGGAATATTGGCGGGAAGGTTCAGCCTCTACTGCCATACACCATCTGCCTCTGGTGTTGTGGGCTGACATAATAAAATAGGAGGCATTACTTCTGGAGCTGCCCTCACATTTTAAGTGCATCACTCTGAGGCCAAATTGGGTGACAATAGCTGCAAAGGAGTGCCTTCTTACTTCTTGCTGAGGATCAGAGCAAGGGTGCAAAAAGAGATTGGTACTTAGAATCTACATGGATCAATAGCCAAAAATAAACTCCGTGGCACTGTGTGCACCCAGTAGCAGAAAACTTGCTAAGAACATGGCAATAATCAAAATATATTTTCAAATTTACCACACAAATTTCTGAAGTACTTCCCACTTAGGAGTTCAATATATGTTTCACATATTCTGTTTTCACTCTCATAAACACCAGTATCACCTAGACTGTAAGCTATGCCAGTTTTTCCCACACCTATGGTGAAGGGATGAATACTGCTAACCCATCAGAGTATTTTGCCATGCAGTGTCCCTGAATCATTCAGTGAATTTTCACCTGAATTTTCAAGTCATCAGAAAAATCACAGATAAAGCTCCATTTGTTGTCTTAATTGAAAAAAAAAAAAAAAAAAAAAATCCTCCCTAAGTGAAAAAATTTCAGTTTCATTAACCTTTAATAAAATCATTTATAAACACTAGTATATCTGTCTTTAGGTTTAGAGTGTTCATTCAAAATAAAAAGTCAAAATACCTAGTTTATAATGTGTCAGAATAAACTATTTCCTTTTAGAAAAGTATAGTTACTGCAGGGTGGAGTGATTTGCCAAAGTTGGCATAATATCACAAATAGCTGCAGTCAATCAAAGAATGCAATCTTGGATGAATAAGCTATTTGTCTGAAGAAAAAAATATATATAGACACTGCTGTTCTCTATTGATTGCTTATGCCTGAAGGCTAGTGGGATTGGAGGGGGGTATTTATTTTTTGCTTTTTAGTGATATTATTACCCAGGATATAACCTTGCGATTGCTTTGGATGATTTGTGTGGTTGTTGTGTTTTGTACCTCATATATGTTCCAGAAAGAGGAAATGCAGAATTTTTATTCAAAATTTCTTCTGAAAAAGTTTAAATATGAAGAAGAAAACCTGAAGGTATGAATTTTTACGTTCTATATTTACTCTCAGAGAGTACATTATGCATCATTTCTGAATCACAGACTATTCCTCATTCAGATATACCTGCAATCTCCCCAGAGCCCAAAGCCCAGCGTCTTTTCTGATTGAGGACCCCATGCTTGCACATATCATAATTATTGTGGATGGGGTGAACCCAAATAACCCTTTTTAAGAAGATCAACAATTGATTACTTCCTAAAGATTTCAAAGATATTCCCATTAAAAATTAATTACAAAACCACTTATTACTCTATTGAAAGAAAGAAGTGACCTCATGTATTCTGACGATCATTCATTCAAGACTGATGGGAAAGAGATGAGCTCAGTAGCCATAGTGCAGGGATATTGAGTGATGGCTGTGACACCATGCAGAAATCCCCACAGCTACAGCTGACTTTGCTGCTATTGGTTATGACCACTCTTCACCCATGCATGTAGTTACCTGCATATATAAAATCACATGGATGAAAAGACACCTATATATGTGAAGTTAAGGATTCTAAAACCTCAAAAGAGATGAGACTTCTGGGTGCTTAGACAGTTATTCACTATTTAAATTGTCTCCTCTACCAACCTGTACCAAGTCTATTATTTTTCATTACATAGGAGAGATATGCAGCCTTGGGTAGCTCAAGTTGTAAGGTTGGACAGACTCCAGGTTTCACCATGAAATCTGCTTCTTTACTTAGAAGGGGAAAAGTAATCAACTGCCCACAAAATAGTAGTTAGAAAGCTTGGTGTTTGCTCTGTTCTGGAAATAAATGCAAGGATGCAGCCCTACACCTAAGCTCTTTTCCCCAGATGGGGAGATGATGACAAACCCCAGGGCAGGGCTGGTCAACACCTCCTTCCATAGCATCTCCTGCTGCTCCTCCAGAGCCTCCCATCAAACTTCCCTCCAGCCTTCCAAAGCATAACAGCATCAAAAAGTTGCATATCACAAAGATCTCAAACCAAGATATCTCAAACTGTGATTAACACCTGGATACCCCCCGGCTTTTGTTTGATGTGATATCGATGTACATGCCTCCTGGAGACAGCAGAGGGATCTGTAACGTTAGTTATGCAGCAGCAAGGAGAGAGCTCTCATTGTGAGAAGAAACCAAGCTGGCAGTGACCTCTACTTGGCAAGAGTGCCGAAATGAGCATGAAAGATAGAGAATGGGGGAAAAAAGAAACTTTAATACAAAATACAAATACCATTTTAATGGAAACAAACAAACAAACAGAAAGTCACATCCACTTTGGGATGGTCATGTTTTTTCCTTATGACCTAAGGGAATGTACAGAGGGTGAAATAAAGAATGTGAGGATGAGAAAACTGCCAGGAACAGTGTTCTGCTATGACAACAAACTCTCCTTTGAGTTAGCAGAAATAGTTTCAGAATAAATCCACTGCGACCACCTTAAGGGCTGCAGCAAAGTTGAGATACAGTGCAGCTGGATATTTTAAGTTAATAAGCTTCTGTGGCATCTGGAGGTTGACTCTTAGCAGTGAAGCCAAATGCAGTAGCACTTAACAGTAGGTGCTTCCGACCCACTGGCACCAAAAGATTATGGTTAAAATTTTTATTGTGCATTTTCCAAGCCTGCTATTTGATTAATGCACTGGCCTAGCAATATTAAATGAAGCTTTAAGTGAATTTAAGATCCACTATCTCAAAGAACAATAAGGTCAACCTATCCCAAAGATATGTTTAAAAAATAAAAAATAAATTAAATAAAGATTTTTAAAACATTGGAGACACCCTAAAAATGTTTCCCACTCTTGAAAGAGTCAAGACCAAGCTTTCCCTAGCCATTTGAAAACCAGGAAGTTTTGCTTTATCTGTCATCAAAGGAGGGACTTAAAATTAATGCTTTCCAGGAATTATCTGTATGACCTGATTACCTGGTTTATATCAGTCAAAAAGGTAGGGTTGACCATTGCTATAGGTATTTAAGAGACTTTATAAAAGGCATTCTTAAAAAACTGCCAAGTTAACAGACTGGTAAGCCAGGTGGATGTGTTAAACAGGAAATTTACATTGGCCTGTCTGGATAATCAATAGAAATGAAGTTATGGTTGACTAAAAGCATTCAATCTACACCTGGATAGGATCAGGTTTGTTACAGGAGTTCTGAGTTGCTCTTATTTGCTCTTACATGGCTATGCTCAAACCAATCAAAAAGTGCCCAGATACTTAGAAAAGTCTTGATGTTTTTTAAAGACATATAGATGAAGGAATTAATTTGTTTTAAAATAAATTTTAAATAAACAAATAAATAAAAAGGGTAACAAAAGCAATAAATTAAGAAACATCACTAACAAAAATAGAGAAATAGCAATAGGTATATTTTCTTATTAACAAGCGAGGGAAATGCATCCCTTACTTAGCTGTGAAGGTCGCAGAACATTCAGCTTTCTTATAATGGAAAAATGGAAAGCAACTGCAGTGAAATGAAGGCTTTGCCAATCAAGCCAAGCAGGAGAGAATAATCTAAACCCAATTGTCTTAGAGGAAACTGCTGAGAAAGTTTCTCTCTGTGCATATCTATTACTATCCATAATTAACAAATGTTTGAAAACTATAGCAGTTTCAAGGGTCTGTGGAGGAGTGCCAGGATTAAAAAATCAAATAAAAGCTGGTGTTGAGGGAATTGTATGGGACTTAGATATCAATTCCTGGAAAAAATACGGAACCAATTTGGGACAGTCAATTAAATTTAGAGACTATGGAAATGCACAGCATCAATCAGCCTGATTTAATGGAAAGTAGATCATTTCAAATCAACTGTTCCCTTACAATTGTTGGAATTTAGATCTAACTGGCACGGTCAAGTTATCATTATATTATTTGTACAGTTTCTATATACTGAGGACCCTTTAATTAACAATTTTAGGATCTAAAAGATAATACAGAAAATTAAAACTCAGTCCCCTGATGGATCTCAAAATGCAGTTCCTACTAAGGAGATAGTTAGGAGTGCAGCCTTAGCCATAAGGCCACTTGGAATCGATTTTCAACTCCTATTTTTATCAGTAACTTAGCTGAAGCTACAAAAGTTTTATCAGCACAGTAACTGGTAAGATCAAAGAATATACTTAATAGTGAGGTTATACTTACAAGGAGACCTGAATCAGTTGGTAAATGATCACAAAGCAATAAAAGGACATACTGTATGGTCAAACATAATATAAGGTAGCTGGGAACAGAGAGAGAAGGTTGTACAAGTTTCTGTCTTGGAAATAAGACAGACTTCGAGGTCATCATAAGCAATTGCCTCAACATAAGTTCACAGCACTAAGTCACAGCAAGAAGTTCTTGTACACTTAGAAAAGAAACTTCAAGTGAGGAAGGGAAACCAAAGATGATTTTTATTTTTTTTTCAACTATTTGCACAGCACAAGTCGTGAATTTCCTGCTATGATCAGCTGGGCATATCCCTCCTAATAAGTTCCCTGCCATCAAGCACTGCTCACATCAGTGTCTCTCTTGTCTATTTGCCAGTGTCAAGCAATACTTAACTCTCCAGATGACTGAACTTCATAGGGTTGGACTTGATGATCTCTGGAGTCCCTTCCAACCCCTACAATTCTGCGATTCATGTTATTTAGGCCAACCATCCAGTAACTCTGGATTCAGAATAGGAATTCCCAGGTGAAAATCTAATGAAAAAATGGTAAGGATTTTGGGGATCAAACCGCATGAGTGGCAGGCAATCTTCTAGCTTTCCCAGCCTAGGTTAATGGTTTTTATGAGGCCAACTGCCTTAAGACATCTGGAATTTATCTTTCTGAGGACAGGGAGAGCTCCTGAATCCATTCTCCCTTGCGTTTTAGAGTTGTGTACAGTTGGGGTCTCAGTGCAGAACCAGCAGTAGGACATGTGATGTCACTCTACTGGAGAAGCCAAACATGAATTGCATGCATGTTAGATGCAGTAAATAGGCTATGGGCTGGCAACCCTTCAGCTAGATGAATCTTTCCAGCTTTAAGCTCTAGAATTTGGAGATAAATATTGTGCCAATATTTATTTCAGAAAATTATCTCTCTGCCAATGACAGAAAACATCAAGCTGACAGCTATACGCTCAGTTTTTCTGAGTTTGTGCATCTATTCTGTACTTGTCTGTAAGCACATGGGCAAACCCTTAAGACCATGTTCTTTCTTTGTAGTACCTTGTTTTCAAATTACACTAACAGTAAAGCCTCAGATAATATTCACATTTAAGAACTTTCCTTCAAGAGTTGGTGTTTCTCATACTCAAAAGGCAGAGAGCAACAACTTCAGAGCAATCCCTAATTCAGACATATCTCAAGCATCTGTACAAAATAAAGACCAATTGAGACAGAGGGTATTTCCCCACAAGGACTCTTCTTGCCTTTCAAGACCTGCCTCTATTCCCTACCTATTTGGTTTATCTTCAGCAGCTTCTTTCACTGCAACTCCTTTAAGTTAGAAAGCATAGTGTGAAACAGGAAATCTGAAGGCATGTCACTTAAAAAAAAAATTCCCCTACAGTTCTCTCATTCTCTCTGTCTCCCTAAAAGGATTACACTAAGTGATACTTGACATTTGTAGATAGATCACAAGGTTGTTTTTTTAATATAAATTTTATTTTCTTTTTCTAAAGCAACAGCACAGATCTCTAAAAATGCAGTACATCAATCTTTTCCCTTTTTTTTTTTTTTTAATCTGATTTTTATTATTTTCTCCTATGTTGAAATAGGGGTGAAAAATCTCAATAGAGTATTAGGAAGATGAATTAATTGATCTTCATGAACAACTTATGCACTACAAAGCTGAGGGTCTTAAAAAGGTGTGCCAGATGGACATTGTTTGAACACAGCACAAACATCACGGTCATGATTTTTCCCTATTTCACAGAATGGATATTTGTTTCTTTCAGATTACAGAGAGCCTAATTTTGCTGAAAGAAAGAACTATTCAGGAAATCTGGAGCATTTAAGGATTTAGAGATACTGCAATGACATGGAACTGTGAAAAAGAATCTCAATCCCACTGACCATTAATCAGTGGACAAAAACCTCCAAGTTGATATTCTCAACTTTGTCTGGTAAGCAACAAAAAGCTTATTCTTTCAAATATTTCCCTTTTGGGATGTTGGTCCCTGACTAGTTGAGTTCCATAGCTTAGAATTCTACACTTATTAATCATGTGAGTTAAAAATTCAATTCCACAGCTTCAAGTTCAATTCCTCCATTTTAAAGATTCCGAACAAGAATTCAAATTCACGCTGTTTCTTATTGTTGGCTTTTATTATTTGCTTTTATGACTATTTGCTTGTATTCCACTTGAATACTGAGAACAATAACTTAGTAACTCACAAAGTCAGTTGCTGATACTGCTTTGCTATGCAAAATAATAGAAGTTTGAGAATGCAAGGCACAACTTTTGCTCTGCCCATGGGCATTTTGGTCAATCTACACAGATTTCAGCTGAATGATTTCTGTTGCTTCAGCCACAGACAAATATCAACAGCACCTGACACCCAGTTTAAGCTTCACATTAAAAATGCCAACTACCTGAAAAAGTCCAGCCTAGTAGCTATGTAATCTGCTTCTAATCTTTAGAAATATTTCAAGCCAGGAATGCACTTGAGACTCTTCTCACAATTTCTTCAAAGTTTTCCATACTGTGTTTCAGAGAACACTTAACTCACAATCAAGTAAACACCAATGTCTAATCTCTGAAGATTTTGGATTGTAAAGATTGACATCCTCATAACTTTAAGTGGGACTGCTTCAGAAATCATGTCACTGTTAATATTTCAGTATAAGACTATGGGCTACATCCAAACGGTCAACAAATTTGCAAGATGACTCAGAATGAACAATAGCGAGATTCAAAACTGCAGATTTAAAGTAAAGACAGAAGGATGCATGAGAGTCTAGAAAATGATAACATTCTATAACATATAGAAGTTGAAAGAAGCTAATTATATTCCATGATTTTGTTAAATTGCACAGTAATTTTAAAATGCAATTACATTTAAAATGAACAATTGAAAAGAATAATTATATTTCATTATGTCAGCTGGGTTGCTCAGATGAACACGATGTACTGCTGGATAGATACTCTGGCATGGAATCTTATAATGTGAGAAGTTTAAGAAAATCATGATTATCAGCCCAATATGCTAGGAGATATTTTATGGCTGCTGATGGCTACTGCCATATTTAAAATTCATTAACTGGAAATGTGTTAAATACTGGGAAAAAAAAGGAAATAAAAAAGTAGTACTCAGACTTCAAAACACTTTTTTCAACTTCAGTTCAGAAGGAAGTGAAATATTTTAGTATTTCATTACATAGCTAGAGATTAGCTGAGAACAAATATTTTGAAATATCATCTTTTGATAAAAAAATTTTGCAAAACAATTTTATTTTTCTGAACCAAAGGCAGATGTGGGTGTATTACTGAATATTGATCATGTCTGACTAAAGTATCAGGGTCTGCTAATTTTCACAGAATCACCAAGGTTGGAAAAAGACCTTCAAGATCATCCAGTCTAACCATCCACCTATCACCAATAGTACTCACTAAACCATGTCCCTCAACACAAAATCTAAATGTTCCTTGAACACCTCCAGGTTCAGTGACTCCACCACCTCCCTGGGCAGCCCATTTCATTTTGTGTGAAAAAGCAATGCATGACTGTCACTTTGAAACAACAGAAATACAGAAAATCTTCTAAATTCCCAATTTAGGCTTCTACATCTCACAAACAAATGTCTTTGAGTTCTGGATTTCATTTCTGTTCAGAGACAGGAAAGGCTTCACAGAGTATGAAAACTCAGGAATCAAAGTTCCTAATAACATTTAATGATTATAAAGATTTAATGTTTATGAAGAGCATAAAGTTCCAAGGAAAGCAAAATGCACTTCCTAGAAGGACACTGTAGGTGACTCTAACTCAGCACAGGTTTGAAGGCAAACTCCAAATTAGGCATCCAAGCTGGAGCAGTGTGTGAAACCAGCTCTCCATTTTTGTGTCAAGGTATTTTCTAACCTCTCATGGTGAGCCCATCAGGCTGACTTCGGCAAGAAGCAGCTACAGTTTTTTTGTTTGTTATAGGTTTTGTAAGGAATCAGAAGTGGCTGCCTAATAAGGGACGCGAGTGGTTGTGTCTTTCATGTAGTTCATTCAGTCAGTGGTTCGTGCTGCTTCACTCGCAGGTTACACTCCTTTTTCCAGTCTGACTGGCTACACTTCAATTTATTTTACAGACTTTTCTGTGTGACTTCTCCTTTCACTCTTTTGCAGTGAAACAGAACAGAATGCATGGCTAGAAGAAAGCAAGAAAGGTCATGACATTTCTCCAGCACATATGGAATTTCTTGCTGCTGTTTCAATTCCATGATCTGAATAGCAGTCAGCATACAGCAGGCATATCTCAGGCTGGCATGCAGAGAATAAGGGAAAAGTCACATATGCATTTGTAGGCTTGCACAGTTTCCTAAGATATGTGTTAGCCTTAGTTAGCATTTGGGAAGTGTTTTTCACCAGCAAATTTAATGTCAATGTTAAATGTCTTTTAGATGTACAAAACAAGCTTAGGGCAAATCTATCTACAACTTCAGTAAGTTAGAACATGGTTGAATGAAGTAAAAATCAAGTGAGACTTTAGAATGTTTGCAAATCTCATAAATGATGTCAGGATCTATAATATGGATACATTTATTTTTTGAATTCTCCCTTCCTATACTTGATATCCTATGCAGTTATAGTAATTTACATCCATTGTGCATTTTAGAAGTCTGGGATATTTTCTGTACAAATGCTCATCATTCTTAAACCTCAGTCTTAAATCTGTGTTCTTGTTTAGACAAGTATACGTCATTAGACACAACACAATATACTGGTTAGTAAGTGTGACTCATTAATAAAGTAATTGGTCCATTATATTTATGTCAAATTTGTCAGGTTAGCTTTAGGGTCTATGTTTTCAATGGAGCTTCCAGATACCACTTGGTTTTACAAGTTAGACTTTCAGTCTGTCCAATGTTCAAAAACTGCAAGTATCATTAAAATTCAAGCCATCTTCAGCCAAAAAGGGTTCTTTTTTTTTATTTTAATAAAAAATATATTATATTTGATGTTCCCATTTGTAATGAGAAGAGCTTCATGTTCACTCTGTGTAGATGACCCAAATATTATTAGAGGACAACAGAAATTACCCTCTTCCATGTTATTAAAAAAAATTAATCACTTGAAAGAGGAACTGAGCAAATACCTAATAAATTCATGAGGTAATATTTTAAATACACTCCAATTTAGCCTCCAAATTGCTGTATATAGGATAATTCCCATACCAATAAATACCTACCTTTTTGAAAAAATTAATGTGTGGTGAAGAAAATTCCACTCCCAAATACACTGCCGAATCCCATGTCAATCTGCAGATACTGCACTCTAATAAACAAAGAGTGAGTAAACTACTCCCTAGTTTTTCAGACTGCAGTGACAGAACTTGAGGAAAGATCTTGTGGCTGAATAAGTATCTCTATTTAAAATGTAGGGAAAAACAAGGACGAGTATATGAGTTGTCCCTCATACGCATGAGTAATCCCTTTCCTGCTGACCCTCACAGTCTCCTCTGCCCGATTTATATGCCCTTCAGCCTCTTTCTTACTCCACGTCTCAGGGAGAAACGGAGATAACAGCACTGCCCAAGATATGCAAGGTTTTAAGACAATATTTTTACTGAATAATTATCCCATTTATGGAAATGCTAGTAGTCATTAAAAGCTTTGCAAAACCTTTTAAGAATTCAGAAAGGACTATAAGGTCAGCAATAGTTATTTACTTTCCCGTAAGATCTACAACAGAAACAAATATTGTGATGTCTTTCAGCGTTAAAGCACTGCATCCAGATTTGGTCTCAGTAAAAGGAGGGAAAATTCGAAGTTAACTGACTTCAGGTTTACACCACCATTTAACAAGGATAAATTCATCTGCTATAAAGAAATCTGTTACGGATTCTACGATATTATACTAGGTGCAAATTAGAGTGTATTTTAAACTATTGTTTTTGCAATATTTTATTACGGTTGAATGTGCAACTGAGCTGCAGACCAGATGTGCATGCTGTGACAGAGCCAGCTTTACACTAAAGTAAATTTCTCTCTTGTGACATTTAACTTCTGCCATCCTGATGTCAATTCAGGATTATGTCTCAAACATTTTGCAGGGGATTTTGTTTCTAGTAGATACAGGAAGATATTGTTCCTAGTCTAAAAGCATTTTTTTCAGGCTCCTTTTGATCAGAATTTAACATGAGTTTAAGTTCTACTCTTATCTACTGTTCCCAGTTATGATTCATTTTAGCACTCTAAATAATTCTTCATATTTCTTTATATTAATACATTTGTAGTTACCTCTCCATTTCTTCCACATCATTTTAAAATAAAATTCCTCAGTATCAATCTTTAATCTTAAATGAAGGCAATGAGCATATTCTTCTTGTCTCAGATCAGTCCCTTTTGTCGAACAATGGACAGTAGCTGATGCTTTTGTAACCATAAGGCATGTACAGCATGACCCTACCCTTGACAGATGACAGCAATCAGTGGTTTAGAGACTCCTCAAGCTAGGGGTTAGCTCTGGGCTATTGTATTTCAGATGCCTATTATTCATGAATTTGCTTAATACCTTTTTGAACCAATTTATAATTTTGACCTCGCAAACTGAGAGTCATCATTTAAATTACATATGAAGGGGGAAAAATGATTTTGTACATTTCAAGTGCTGTTTTTATCATTTCACCAGGACTCCTTGTTCCTGACTGTGGCACAGTACAAATGCTTCTTTATGCTCTTCATGTGTACCACTGACCTCTGTCATATGCACTGCTTTTTTCCCCAAATTAAAAAGTTGCCATTGTAGGAAAGCTTTTCTTACTTTGATCATTTTGTTGCCCTGCTCTACATCTTTTTAAGATGGGAGGGATGGAACACAAAAGAGATTATTTCTCTTTTCCAAACTCTTTCCCAGTTCTGCCCGGTTTGTTTTCTCAGAGCTTCAAAGCCAGCTGCAATAATTCATTAGCAGTTCCACTTCCTGCAATTAAAATGTACCATGCAAGAGACAAATATGGAAACATCAAGCAGAGAAAACACAGTAAAGTTGTCAAAACACAGAAAGCAGAAATGAGCCTCTCAGTGCCCTGGACAGAGAAGTGACAACAACATGGAAATCACAATTATTCAAGGCCTTAGCTCGCTTCGGCAGCGTTAAGGATGTGTTCCACAAACACTGCAGTAGAGCTCTGGCTATGACTTCTTGAGAACTGAGACAGAGAGAGAGAGAGAGAGAGAAAGGAATACATTGACAGTTTCCACACTGAGTTGGGAAAGAAATGCTACAAATAAGCACTGAAAGCCATGAATCATGATCTTACAAAAAGAAATAACTAAATCCTTAAGCCTGTAAGTCTATGGAAGCTCATTGACAGCAAACTGCTGCACTGCTTACAGCAGCCCTGCTTTGGCACTTTCTTAAAGGAGAAAACATTGTTACAAGTAGGTAAACCAAAAACTATTTGGAGAGATGAACATAAATTCATTCCCTATATTATCCATCACAGAAGTATGTCATGCAGTGCCAAAAAAACCAAACTGCTTGAAAAATAAATCTCAATTATAATATTTAAGAAGAAAACAAATAACAAAACACCTCTTAAACTAATGGAAGAAGCTGCAATATCATTATTTCAAGTGTTATCAGATTTTGGTCCTGAATAGTATAGTAGTCTTCATTTTGCTGTAAGCCTTCAGAATCTCTGGGGAAAAAAAAAATAAAAAAAAATCTTGTGTTGAAGAGAAAAAGAGGTAAATTCCCTTCTAAGCCTTTCTGCCAAAAATGCTTCTAAACCTGATCCCTAGATTCACAAGGCACAGCAAGGCCTTGTAGGAAAAGAAATAAAAAGAAACCAGCACCTTTAAATGATATTTTTAAAGTGTACTTTTCCCTAATTCTTTTTTCTCCAGACTCCTGATCTTGTGACATTTAGCAATGCAAAGCCTGAAAGCTCTATTATTAGTCAGTGAGAAAACGCAGTAAATGGCTTAGCTTCCCTTGCAGAGTAGCACTGCCCCACAGCTCACCTCCCAGTAAGATGGTAGAAGAAATCCTGGAGTTTTGAAACCAGGGGTGAGCAGGAGGAAATGCAAGTCAACTTGATGGAGAGAAGGGCTGATGAACACAAACAGAAGGAATATGGGAAAAGTCCAACTCACAGTCAGTTAAACTGAGGCTCTGCAAGCATCGGAAGAATTATGAGATGGCATCTAAAGGATGGTGTTTTCTTACACATTTTTCATAGTATAAAAAGAAAATTGTTGCAGGAAATCCATCATGAGATAACATGCAGTGTAACATACAGTGCTGTACAGAGAAGGGAAAAGGAAATGAGAATAGCTGTGAAAATCAAATATCATAATATATAAGAAGAATGAACTTTTTTAGAAGTATACACAAAGAAAAAAAACCTCTGTGTAAGTAATATGACTTATTCTTCTAAGAGAGTAAGTAATAGGATATTTTCCACTCACAACCTCTGCACATCATAGGAAAATACATGAGCACCTCCCAACGAGGAAAGTACAGACAATAGACTATTTTCTGATGTTATGCTAAAATGTGTCGAAACAGTCCTGTGGCAAAACTCTGTCTCCACTGAGCTAAAGAAGTTGCTGTAAATTCTGTGACATTTAATTTAGCATTCGCATCTATAATTTCCTATGAATTCTGAGAAATCCTTGCTGTTCTTCTGCTCCATAGAACTGAGAATTGAGAGGATTTCGCTTTCTGCCAAATCCTCACTTCAATCAGGTCAGCACAACCTCACCTACATTATTAAATATTATTCACATGAGTAATTCCATTGTAGCCAGAGAGTACTTTCACATGCACTTGGTAAACTCTGTTATGTTTGCTGCTTTAAAAGCTATTTTCAAGGTCCAGTTGAAGATGAAAACACAATGCAATGCTAACAATTTTGTACCACCAGAATATCAGGTGAAAAAAAGACTTCTGTCCATTCAGGCATCATTTCCTTTCAGCTTTTTCATGAGAAATTTCTCTTTTGAATGATAAGTGAGTTATCTAATACACAAAAATAATTGGATTTCATGATACAAGAACACAACTTCAATTTACATATATAACATAAATATTTTCCTTTAAAAATATTGGAGCTTCACTCTTCATTGAGTTTCCGCTGGACATAGAGAAGTTTAGACTCTTACTGACAAGTGTTTTAGAAAGTATTCTTATTGTCCCTATTTCAGAAGAGGAAGACGATTAAATGTAAGTGAAACATGTATTACAGGAAATGTATTTAAGCTACAGAGCTTTTTTTCTACAGGAATTATTATTATGATTACCTTAACTTTCAGCTTTCAGTGTAAGATTCATCCTTGACTTTCCTTCAGGTCATCAGAAGTACAGCCAAACAAATAAAATCACATTTTTCTTTTTCCCCTCAAATTAAGAAAGAAGAGTCCCAGCATTCCTATTTTAGCAAATGAATGTGAATTAAGATCCTATATACTGGAGACCTTAAAACTACAAGAAATTAATAGAAGGTGGAATAAAATTATGCATTTTGTAGAAATATTAATGAAAGTTTTAACTTTTTTTTTTTAATCCACATCTTAAACAAATAAAAGAAATACTGTGAGCAAAAAATGCTTTTCTATCTGATTGAACATGAACTAACACGAGGATTAATGATTTGCCCATTGTTTTCCAGCATTTTTTTTTTTTTGTCATAGTTCCCTATTCTTTTTTTTTCCTGGCAAAAGCTATGAAATAGCACATAATATTTCCAAAACACTCAGAAATATTGTTCAGAACTATTTCTTTTTCCAGTTCTTCACTTATTGCAAGTGATTATTTACCCCAAAGGAAAAGTCTCGAAGTTTCAAAAATACTGTCCATTGGAAACATATTTTCTACTCATAAGATTGTATTAAAGAATACAGTCTTCATCTATTTTCTCTGAATTTACTATGTTTAAAACTATTAACGTTCTGAAGGAGACTTCATTAAATTATTACTGTCTCAAAATTGTTTCATTGCTAGGAGAAAGAGCAACATGCAAGGCACTGGTATTTTTTCAATCTCTGCACTGCAGATTTTTAAATTCCAAAAGCAAAGCAAATAAAATTTCAGTGCCAATTTTAGGCTGAGTATCTCAAAATTGTTCATGTAGAAATAGGCGAGACAAGTAGGTATTAGTACAGATGAAAGAATGCTTCAGAAGGTAACAAAAAGAAACAGGACATATTATCTTTGGATTGCTTGTGAATCACTCATATTTTGTAACAGCGGATATTCTTACAAACTTAATTTCCCTTCATATGACTTCAAAAGCATCTACTATGCCTACAGCATTCATCAGTCACAGTGAAGATGCATTGTTAGAAAAGATAAAACTCTGAAGAATAAAGATAATTCTGAAATTGGAATCCCAGCTCAGGATGTTTTGGTTTACTTTTTTTTTTGAATACTTACAGAATTTGAAGTAGGTATTAAAAAACATGTACATAGAAGAAAATTAATAATTCATTAAAATTAGCAACATTAAAGTAAAAACAAATGAAATATAATGATGTCAAAATACTGACAAGAAGCATTTTAGAATTAATATTTTGTGAAACGTAAGAAATTTCAGCCAAGTCAAATGTTTCAGTGAGAAAATTTTCCAAAGAATATATCAGCTAAAGTTTTTGAAGTTCTTTCCACTGCAAATTAAAAACTGAGAAGACAAGATTTTCTGAACAGTTGCATTTAGCTAGACAGGATGTTCTTATGTCTTCTGTATTATTTTCTGTCTCTTGATTCAAAATATCAAGAAGTCTTAACATTGCTTGAATTTCTTAATAAATAGCATGAATATTAATAGGATGTTCAAAGGAGACATAATCATTCCCATTAACTGAAATAGTATTTGGAGGAATATTTTCATCTGGTGCGTGCTAGCATTCTCTAGGTTACTGATGTTATGCTATTAAAATATTTTTCTTCCTTGACACGGAAAAAGCATTTGTGAAAATTCCTCACAAAATTCTAAGTATTTTTTTCTTAGGGAAAAAAAATTAAATTTAGAAAAAAAAATTACTCCCCAGATGGCAGGAATACCATATGGAAATGTCATGAACATCACCATCAAGATCAAAAATCTTGGTTTTGTCAAAATAGCATTTTCTGATGCAAATTTGAACTAAACAGCAACTTTTGCTACAGTAGGTCCTCAGACCTACACAGGACACATGCATGCAAGTTTTTTCTTGCATTCTTTACTGGAAGAGCTTATAAACCAAAAGAGGAAATGCTCACATCCTGGTTTTCTAGTTAAAAAACAAAGACTAAATTGTCAAAGATAATACAGGAAGTCTGAGGTAGAACCAGGATTTAGTTACATATTTCCTGAGTGCCAATTCAGCTCTTTTTATCACAAAGGTAAATTCCTGTTCATACACCCAGAGTTGCTTACACCGATACAAACTTTGTTTACAAATTCAACCAAAACTTTATTATAGAACTAAGTCCGCAATATGGAGCTCATTATCACTTGCTGCATACCATGTTGCATCAAACAGAGCCAAATTGAAAAGTAATGTAGCATAAACATAGATTTAAGTTTCACCACAAGTGCCAGTAAGGATGACAGAGTATTGGTAACCACAGTATTGGTAACCAAATGACCTTTCTCTGAGAATGAGAATAAAGTTTCATCCTGCACTTTAGCCCCTACATGCTGTTCCCTCTTTAACATTCCTGCACAGCCAAACACAGAGATTTTCAAGATCTTGTCTTATTTGTGATATGCTGACATTTCCAACCCAATGAAACTGTAGGTGTTGTTTTCACACTGTGTTCTTCCAAACCTTCAGATTTCACTACAGGCAAACCTGTTTTAAGATGTTGCCTGCAGCACTATGTGAACTTGCTGTCAGATCGATTTATTTATGGATGATGGCTGAGTTTTATTATCTTGAGGTCAATATTTTTTTAATGTACACGTATGGATAAAGTTCTGCATAGCTGGCTTGATACATTACTAGCATTTTACTTTTTTTTTTTTTTTGTATTTCTGAGATTTACTGCCTTCAGATTTAAAAAGCCGAATCAGTTCTTGGCTTTAAAAATATTTGCTTAAAAATGGGGAGAAATAATCACAGTTGAAGTTATATTTTTTTACCATTCAGACTTGTCTTTTCCAATGAACTATGGAACCTCAACTTAGATATGTCCATTTGTTGGCAGTATTACTCTCTGCAGTAAATGCAACAACAAACTGCAGGGTCAAGGGGTCAAGAGGTCTGAGAAGTCAGCAATCTAAAAGCCAACTGGGCATGAAAGCAAAGCAACCCTTACAGTCTATTCAGAATATTCTAGTTCCACACAGCTGCATAATGAGTGACCAGAAGGTCACACATTGGTCACTAACAGACACAACACCACAGAGCTCATCATTCTGACCTCAAGCATGGGCTATGGTGGTTTAAACAGCTTTCTGTGTGGAAAGAAGCAGCTATATCTGCATATGCTGATATAGCCACAGTGACAGAGATAGCATCTTGTCAATGGCTCTGTGGATACACTGTCATCTGCAAGCCTGTCTCAACTGCTTGCACTTCCTGTAATGGGCTCTAGGCTCTGAAGAAGTTGGTCATTTGGCTTTACTTTTCTGTGTTTATTGTGTTGTGCTTTGGCTTTGATTTTCATCTGATGTTTAATAACAAATTGCATTCCTGGGGGGTAATCATGGTTGCATATGTCACAGCACTTGTTTTGGTGATCAGATTCTTCAGTGAAGAACCTGAACTAGACGTCGTTGACTACTATGTGGAATCCAGCCAGATTCCAAAAGATCATATTCATAAATACAGCCAACTTGGATTTTGTTCAAAACTACAGAAAAAGAGCATTTAAACATCTTTAAAATGTATCAAAACAGGTGTTGCAAATTATTAAACCTTTTTAAGTCTTGACTCTTTGATAATATTTCACGGGCAGACTATTATGCATAATAGGTAGGTGCATTTACTTTCATTTTGAAGACCAGCATGTTAACCACATAAGCACACAGTTGCCTTCTTAGCCCTCTGAATAGGTTCGACATCTTTGACAGAAGCCATAGATCATGAAAAAACACCTAGATAGTACCTATCCAGGTAAGTCTATGTAAAGTTACAAAGAAAGTGCTCAGATTTTGTTGTGTGTTGCATGTTATCTATAAAAAAAAGAGGCTTCAGCCATCAGGGATGCAGAATCTTTTACATGTAATGAGCTTGTTGATTTGAACTGCTGACTTAATCTATTGCACTGTTCACAGCAGTTAGCATCCCTTCAGAGTCTGATTTAATACCACATCTACGTTTTGAACAACGCAATTGTCCTGTTGAACACTATGCTGCTTTACATTTCTCACTTCTTGGGCTTCAAAAAAAAAAAAAAAAAAAGGATATACTTTTAAACTAAATCCTGGTGAGATTAGTGGGTGTAGAGCAATATTCTCCATAAATTTGAAACCTAGAAAGATTGAATTTTCAGCACTTACAGATAAACGAACAAATTACAAATCAAAGAATATCTGTAGCTTACATACACATTGCATTCGATCGCTGGTTAGGACAGAGGATATTTTATAGGTTATGGTGGTCAAATTGACTTATACTCTACAGTTCTACAGCCCAGTAAGGATAAATGTTGCCAAATGGAAAGAAGAATCAATAAAGAAATGTGAATCCAAGCTTCTGTACAGTATCACATAGGCTCAAAAAGTCTGTCTCTATATTCTTCCATTATTAGAGCTAAATAGATCCCAGAAATTCAATTTTTATATTCCACAGGCTCATGGACTGCTTACAATTAGATTAGGTAGTTTTTCCACTTAGAGAAATGGCTCAAGATTTCAAAAAATTTCTTGAACTTTTAAATGCCAAAGACAAAATTAAAGCCTTAAGACAAGAAAAAAACCTTCTAAAACAAACACACCAAAAAAGATTCTTAATCCAACATAACCTGAAGCCTAATTTCTTCGATGCTGATACTGGAAAGTAGAATTCACACTGCCTTTGACCCAACTCAGTGCCTTCAGTATTTCTCTCCCATAAAACTTCATGCACTAACACAAGGCTACCACAGACTAAGAAGGATTATTTTCCTGTTCTTCAAGGAAACAATGACGATATTAAGGGGAAATTTTTCACTCAGAAAGTAGCAAGGTAGTCGATCAGGTTGCCCAGAGAAGCTGTGGGTTCCCCACCCCTTGAACCTGGTCTTCAAGGTCAGTTGGATGGGGCTCTGGGCAGCCTGATCTATTGAATGGAAGCCTTACCAATGACAGGGTGTTGAACAGGATGGGCTTTGAGGTCCTTTCAACCCAAGCCATTAAGTGGTTCTAAGGATCTACAGTTCATCAGAACACCATAGACAGTTACAATAAAATATTTTTACATTTCTCTGTCACAAAAGAAAAAGCCAACTTGGATTACTGTGTTCTGTGTTTTGCTTGTAGGGTTTTTTTGTTTGCTTTGTTTTGTTTAGATGAGGCCCTTGCTGTGCCCTAAATTAGCTTTGCTGTAACTTTTGCACAGATTTCTGCAGATCAAGACTCACAGTGACAGAACAAATGCTCTTGCAGTAAACGAGCTCAAGGAAATCATTGTTCTGAGGGCTGTTTGTCTTGTTTTCCCTCTGTGTGCTCTGATTTGGATTGCAGAACAGAGTTCAGAGAAAAGCAGATTGAGAGCTTTTTGCAAAGGGAATTTGAGAACTCCCAAATACATAGAGGTGCAAAACAAAGGGACCTATTCACACATTATCTGAATTCAAGTGTGCTCCTAACTTGAAGATGGAACTTAGTGCAGAGGCATAAATTTCACATGGACATGTAAAGAAATCACTACAGTAAATAGAGACAGATATCCACAGAATTTATCTTGCAATTCTTTTGCCACTGAGTGCAGTGAGCACTGGATCATGCAGATGGTTCTTGGGTTTCTATAAGCTCCATTTACTATAGGGGAAATAAAGCTCAGTGGTTGTCTGCATCCCCAGCATCTATGGAGGCATGTGGAGAATGGGCTTACACAGTGACAGCAGAGAGGGCACCGAGCAGGAGCAGAGGTGAAATGAGAGGACAAGACCAGAAGACCTTGTAATGCTGCCAAAGATAAGCAAGTTTTTGAGGGGCAAGGATGAGACAGGAGACTGAGAGATATGATGAGGTTTTAGAGGAGTAAAAGGGTGTTCCAAGTGGTGTTGGAATTCATGGGGAAAAAAAACAACAGGTAAGAGAACAGACTGAACAACAGCCCGTACTGTCAGACAAAAGGTCCAACCAGCCCTTTGTTCTGCTTCTGAAAGTGGCTAATGCATACAGCTGGGATCCCCCTTCAGAACAGTCAGAAGTGCATGATGCTTCCTCATATAAGTGCGTGGGCTTCAAAACTTGGGCTCAGGGGAATGAGGTAACTGTAGAATTGCAAAGAATTTCATATGAACTGTTCTTTCTGAGAAGTGTCCTACTTTGAGACCAAATCCTCATTTTGGGATCCTGAGTTCCCCCATTCAACTGCCAATAACAACCATCTCCTCAACCCCTCCAACTCCTTGCTTGTGCTTAAAGCCGCCCTTTTGCTTCTTCTTCATTTCTCTGATTTTTTGCATTTATGTGTAAAGCTAATCAACAAAACTTTGCAATCCTCACCATCTCAGGATTTACCACAGAAATTTACATGTCTGCATGTCTTAAAACCAAGAGAAAGATTAAATTTAAAGTCATGAATTAAACTATTTACTTGAAGAATAACTATCATGATCTTTTTCCAGTGCTAAATTCCAAGCTGAATTTAACCTAATTGTTTCATTTCTTGGTTTTCTAGACAGCTTCTGAAAAATTATATTTGCAAGGAATTTCTGGAAATACTTCATTTATGGTTTTCCTTCCTAATAGATAAGAAAAATGACTTTATGAAGAAGCTCAGTAAGTGGTGTACTCTCAAGCTTAATCTGGTTTAAGAATGAGTTACTTCGTATGGGAAAATTTTCTCCTTAATATTATTTGCTGCCCATTTTATTTCTAATTTTTTTCTTATAAAAAAGACAGTAGTTTACTCCTAATCTGATTCTCTTTTTCTGCTTTGTTTTCCAATTATAAGTTTCTTGCCTCTCTTGCAAGAGGCATAGCTCTTGT
The DNA here is from genome assembly GCA_037305975.1 of Chrysolophus pictus. Classification (NCBI taxonomy): domain Eukaryota; kingdom Metazoa; phylum Chordata; class Aves; order Galliformes; family Phasianidae; genus Chrysolophus; species Chrysolophus pictus. The sequence goes on along the minus strand of CM074579.1, from coordinate 13,349,139 downwards.
AGTACAGGACCACACCTTTAACATCTGAAGAGTGCTTAAGCATAGATGATTAGGAGCCCCAGCAAATCCAAGCTTGTTTTGTTCGCCTGTAACAAAAGTAACTGTATTTCCACTTGTCCCCAAAGTGCCATGAGAGGGTCAGATGAAAGAATGACTTCACAAATTTTATGTGAACAACAAGAACGTCTCTGCAGTTACAGAAACAGAAGTTTTATCAGCACTTTTTTTTTTTTTTCCCCCACCCATCTCTGTTCCACGTCAGTGTTATACCATAGAACTTTATCCATTTTGCCCTACCCTGATTACACAAGCGTGCAGCAGCCAGGTAACGAGTGGCACAAAAACACTTTTGTGCTGGCAACAAAAAGAAAAGGTTAGGTCAAACCAGAATCAATATCAGAAACATTAGAAATGTCACCTGCAAAGAGTAAGATGAATTTCTTCAACCATATTCTTCTCTTTTCTAGTAATAAAATAAGCAGGTTTAGGAGCAAACTTCAAGTCTTGTCTTTCAGTATGTACTTCGCAGAAAAATGCAGTAAGACAGTAGTGATAAATAGTTTCTATTTTGAAATCAACTCCAAGTTTTCAGCCCCCAAGAAACAACTTCTAATAAGTGCCATTACAATTATCATTACATACACAAAAATCAGAATCAATCTAATTGTACTAAAAGCCTTTGGAAATACTTTGACAACTGAAAGCTCTACACTTCTGAATACATTTACAGCATAATAATTGGTTATATGAAAAAATATATAGTTTCATAAAAGATAGCTGCTACATTATAGGACAAATAAATGTTGTTCAACATCTTCAGAAAAGTCTTTTGGGCATTCTTAAGGTTGCTGGCCATAAACCACTTTAGTACTAGAGAAGATAAATGAAAAGGAAATTAAAAAGAGTACTTAGAAATTTCCTACAGGAACACATAATGTGACAAAAGGGACAAACTGGCATAACTTCTTCAAGAAAAGAAGCAAGACTCTTCTGTTGTTTTGTTGTTGTGTTTGTGTGCATGTGAAGATTGTTTGCTTTTGTTGTTGGTTGTTTTGTTTTTGGACAACATTCTTCTTGAAGGCTTTTTTTTCTTTAATGAGAACTGAGGCCAATTATGGACATATTCTAGTCTGAATTTCTAGGAAAATGTTTCAGAAAAAAAAATGATGCCATTAAATTCACCCACAATGACTTTAAGGTCCCTTCTAACGTAAGCATTCTATTACAATTGGTTGTGATTAAGGATTATGAATTGCAGATCTGCATCATGAATTCAGTGCTCCTGATAATACATTCCTGACCTACAGTATTCAACTAGAAAAATTTGGCACAGGTTGTAAAAAAATGCAACTTGACTACATCTCCTAAGTTCCATGTATGCTCTAAGCTCTAAACTGATTTTAAAAAAATATATGATATGCTGAGGAAAAATAAAACTGACTGCACTTATCTGTTCAAGCCAGAAGATCAATTTTCCTTTTAAAGCCAAACCAGCTACTTGAAAAAATAAATAAATAAATGAAAACTCCTCTCCTTTTCTATTTTCAAAGCTCAGGTAGCTGAGGAAAAGCCTTTCTTTTTGGCATACATTTCCAAGTTGTCTAGTAGCTGGTACATTTCTCCAAGAAGTAGGACTACACTAGATCCAAATTCTAACAGCACTAGTTTGAGAGTGGAGGCATTCTTCACTTCCTCCTGCAACATCAACACTATTTGCCATTGTACACTGCATGAAGAAAAGAACAAACTGCACTAGAACAGTAGGCAGCATCATCACAAAGGAGATGGGTCACAGGTTTTTCCCTTATTTTCCATTTTCTGTATGAAATTCAGAAGCAGATGTGAGTGTGAGAATAGAGTCCAAATTTTCTCCTCTGAAATGACTTGCTTCAATTCCTGTGCACAACCAAATTTTCTCTCAAACTTTTTTCTTCTGACCTATCAGATACAGAATTTCTTCCTGCACAATGAGAACTTCACAAGAAAGACAGGGTATGTTGTTCTCTCCCTTCTCACACTCTAGTACTAACCTGAAGAGGAGAACACTCTGAAGAGGCGAATGCTCTGGATTTGGGTAGTCCCAAGGCTGAGAAGGAAGATATCAACTCTTAAAACTATTTCCTGGGTGAACACTCAAATCACTAAACCATATAATGTACTAAATTGAATGGTGCTTCTGTAATGAGTGCAGCTATAAAAATAGAAAGCAGCCCAAACCTTGTGCTGCTGGTATTCAGTTGCTGGCAGGTAGTAAGTGTGCTCAGAGCACACTCATAAGATCTTTCCGCTCTGATTGGTTTATGGAATGCACTGGCCTTCTGTGGAAGAAGTTAGGTAATTGATGGAGTTTCCCGTCAAATAAGAAGACATGTCCATAGAAAAGCTGCATGGCAGTTAGCTAGAACTTGCTTGCTTAATCACAGTGTTGGAATCTGGCATTCAACTCACACTACAAGGCCTCTTGACCCCTTTGAATTTAGTAGCTTTGTGGTATTTTAGCATGGCTCTGAAGACTCAGGAGATGTTTCTGAAGTCTTTTCTCTGTCAGCTGATAATGAATCTCCAGTTATATGAGAACTTGGATTCTCCATAAGAAGCAGACCATATTCAACCAACCTATCTCCTTAACACAACCATGCTGTCTTGGTTTTGTGATTTTTGGTATTCCACATCATAACATCATGTAGTGCACTGGGAGTTGTGTTAACGCTCCAATTCCAGGTACCTGTCCCTGTACATCACGGAAGTCATGGGATCTGGCCCTTCCTGGTTGGGCAGTCTCTTACTGCCTTGCAGTGGGTGCTAAAGGGTGCTTTCCTAGCCATACCAAGCTTCTCAGGTTTGATTCGGTCTCAGAAACTCCCTCTCTTCCCTATTTTATTTGATTAGTCTCAATTTCAATTAGATTGTATTATACTGTGTTATTTTGCATTCTAGTATCATAGTTAGTAAAATAAGTTTTCCTCCATAGATCGTTGCCGCTTTTTTTTTTTCCCTTCCTTGAGCCCAGCCCCCATCTCCCTATTCCTTTTCCTTCCCATTTTGTGGGGCTGGGGGGGGGGGGGGAGGGCAGGGGCTTACTGACCCCAGTCACGAGCATAGATTGATCTAGTTAACTCCATGACGCATGCCATTATTCTTCTGATGGAAAGGAGCTTAGTCAGCTCCTTAGAAAAAATTCAAGAGATTCAGAATTTCATATAAGCAAAAGTGAGAAAAAATTACAACTGTTTAATCAAGAGGAATTAAGAAGGAAGATGGCAAAGACTGCATGATAAGTGATTGACAAAGATAAGATCAGATGTTCATCATACCACTAGTTATACATGCTCACATTATGCAGGAGACCTTACAATGAAATAAAGAAAAACTTTCCAAGTTCCTAATGTAAAGAATACATACGTCTAAAAATCTATAGCAATAATTCCTCCCCAAGATACAAAAAATAACTGGAAAACACTTGCGTTGCTTCCCGATTGTTTTTCCAGTTTGATTCCACTTACATCATAAGAGGTGATTTTGCAAATGGGAAGTTTATTATTATTGAATTCTTCCAGGGACAACAGCAGTTTCTTTGGAAATTGCAAGTCACATCTGGACTTACTTAAATTACAGAACTAGCCAATTAAAAAAAAGTATGCATTATTGGTTTGCAGAGTTGCCTAGCAGTGGTTTCTAAACAATTATATTTGCTACTAGCTTATCAGTAAAAAAAGAAAGCTAAAAAATTTTTAAATGAGATCTAAAAAATTAAGGACTTCATTGAAGATAAAAATATAATTTAAAACACTGAATCTAAACATCTAGAAAGAGCATAAACATATTTTTTAAAGTCCTGATAAGGATGATGCTGTAAGTAAATCACATTTACTTTTTGTAAGGAAATCTGGTACTCTGTAAGCACCAGAGATGTAGAGAGGCATAAACTCTGTAGAGATTTATATTTTTGTCCTGAATTTCTGTTCCAGTTAAAGATACAATATTCACATTGTGCAAAAAGATGTTCCTGACCAATGAAAAAAGAATGACATGGGAGAAAGTTAAAATTCAAATAAATAAAAAATTGGCTGGCATTTGGAAAAGTAATGCTTCATTAACAGTGTCAAAGTCTACTAAATATCATTTACATTGTAATGTAAAGCATGCTGCTAATACCTTAGTAGTTCAAAATGAATTCAAAACATGCAAAGGCTTTACACTTCTGTCTAACTATTTTTCAATTAGTTATTTTAGTTGTGTGGTGAATGACAAATTCCAACCTAGAAATGCAAATCCTATTTTAGTCAAGTATATCTAAACTTGTCTATCTGTTCAATGAACAAGTTTAGAGAAGAACAAAACTTTTGCTGACAGGCTTATCAATCTTTTAAGAGATGAGGTTTTTGTAAGGTTCCCTGGGACTTTTTTCATGAAGATATTATCTTTTCAATAGTTGTGCACAAAATGAAAGCATTTTTTTTCTAAGATGCGAACAAATAAACCAACCTCTCACTCAAGCAAAATTTCAATTACCCTTAATCTTGAGATGATGGTTTGTGTAAAATGAGTTAGGAGATCAGAAGAAAAGCAAAACATATTGTTCTGATTGTAAATGCATCTTTGCCTTAATGATGAAAACAACAACAACAACAACAAAAACAAACAAAGGAAGACCAACCACTGGAGACTGGAGAAGAGTCTCCCAAGGAAAAGAGTCTGATAAACTAAGATTTTATGATTACAAGATGGTATAAAGTCTCGAAATCAGATGTAATGAAAGATGATATGAATGACAAGACAGCAGATCTACATGAATAATATCTGAGCATTATGAATTAAGTAGCAAAGGAAGTAGGAAAGCCTTGGGTAAGTCTTACGGATAGCTCGTTAATGATAGAGGAAGCAAAAGAGTTGTGGCAAATGTCTAGCATAGTTCAAAATTTTAAGGCAGATCACAAGAATAAGCATAATTCCAGCTGTTAACTAGATGCTGCAAGCACTGGTTTCAGATAAAAGTTATATAATATGTACAAATATTTTATTTTGCAAAGAACATTTTATATCTCTGACTTAGAGAGGAACATCATGGAACAGCCTATCTCAAACTAAAATAGCAACCCAGTGAATGGCTAAACAAAGTTGAAAGACACTTAGAGGTCTATTTTAGACTAGAACAAAACTTCTCTACAGAAGATTATTTTACTGTGAGATAGAAAAATAATGAAGTAAATTAGGAAATGGAGGAATAGAGGATTAAGTTACTTTAACAAAACGGTGGCCTATACTGTAGTTAAAGGAGTACTGGCCTTGTTTGTTTTCAGTTAATTCCTCTAATAGATGCATACATTTTAATTTTTTTTTGTGTAATGACAAAATTGAAGAGAAGAATAAGAAGCAGTGCAAGAGAAGACATCAAAAATGACTGAAGATTAAAAACTCAGAACAAAATCTACATCGTTCAGAGAAAACAAGGAGGAATTTAATGGGAGTGGTGATAACTTTGTAGCTTTGAGTATCAGCTAATATTGAAAACAATGGAATACACTATGATAAATACCTGAGGGAGAAACACATATGGAATCATAGATAACTCAAAGTTTGTTTGGAATGTGGCAATATTGAGGAAAAAAAAAAAAAAAAAAAACAAACCATCCTCTTTCTACTTCCCTGTACAACTAATAATAGCATTCAATCTTCATATTATCATACAGAAAGGGTCCTAAACTACAAGTTTGCTCTGAAAGGAAGATGCACAGAAAACATTCATTCAGGAACATTTCCTTTACTGCCATTATCTTAAATTAAGTAAAGTAGAAAGCTAATCCAAACAATAGCGTTACCTGAAGGAACACAACACTGCAACGATACACCAGTATTAATAGTTACCTCTTTCAGAAAGAAACCAGTGGCTGGTATGTGTGAGCACAGTACATGTGCTCACTCAAGGTCCTGAAGAATGAGAAAAGTTTACAAAAACATCTCTGAGCACTCAGCAAAATGTACTACACTAAATCTTTGAACTGTGTCTTAATTGGCTCCAGAACAGCTTCACTCACAGTGTATTTTCCCACAAATACTTGGTCAGTTCAAGTGTGAGATCTACAATTTAGGTCTCCAGATCTTGTTTCAGTCTCACTTTCCCCACTGAAATTTTCCACCAGGTTAAACTCACTTTTCCCCAGAACTCAATACATTATATTCTGGTACATAGCCTCTTTTTTCTTAAAGATATAGATAGGTAATTATTGTCAACTCCACCCAGATCACATGCACTACTGCGTGCATCTTCCTGCACACAGGAACAAAGAAACCTGTAACGGCTTCTTAAGTATTTCCCACACACCATAATCTTTTTTGGCTGATAGTATCCAAGGCTCTCTCCTGCACAGTTCACAGATTTCCTCCTGCTCTCTGCAGTCTTTACAACTCACCTTACTTTCTCTTAATATCACAGCTAAGCCAGGACACTCCTTCTAGGACTATCCATCTCTTAGCCTGCTCTAACCTTTCTGTGACGTTTCAAGACACTGCAGCCTTTATTTCTCCTACAAATCCAACCTTTTAAATCCAAATCCTTTTTCTTTAATATTAGTTGCATTGGCTTTTGTAGCTGCTGGAGTGCTGACTTCCTTTTCACTCCACAGAGAACTCAAACTGCTCTCCTCACTCAGGCAACCTCCATGTATACTTTATCTTCTAGTGACTTCAATCATATGTCAGCACACCTCATTAGTTAATGTCACATTGCCTCTCTTCGTCATCTTGATTATCTAAGCCTTATTTCTAAAATCTTTCTGAAGCCTTCAGTTCTTTCTGATTATGCCAAAAGCGTGCAAAAATCAAATGTATGTTGACTCTCTAATGGTATTCATAGAAATTGTCCTTATTCTTCAATCCCAATTTTTGATATTTCCATTAAATACTGCGATGTTCCATATATTTTCATAGCCAACAAGAGAGGTCAGAGATGCTGCAAATACAAGATCTGACTTGTAATACAAGAAGAAAATTGAAATGGGAGCACAGAATTGTGACTTGAGAAATCACAAGTCAGAAATGTTGCTTTGCTGCTCACTCACTGCCCCTCCAACTACAGAATCCTGAAGAAAGCACCAGAATGTGATTCTGATCAGCTCACAGTTAAAGAAAATAATTTCTGTAGTGATAGGAGTCTTCATAATTTAAATCTTCAGAAGGTAAGGCTCTCTCTTCAAAGCAGGCAGGTAAATAAGGAGTGAGTCCTAGCTAGCAAATTTAAAGTTTTTGAAATTACTTAGTTTCAAAAAAATAAAAGTGGAACCAGAATGCTTAGGTGCGAGGATGCATCTGAAAGGAGATCTTTCTTGTGCCATTCTGCATTAGGCAGTTTGTGGAGAGACCTTTGTAACACCATAGAAAGTGTCTCCTACAGTGAGCCTAACATGATAACTTACAAAATCCTTCATTGAGGAATTTCTAACTCAAAGATAAGCCTTATGCTTATTATAAGTATCATGCACACAGATGAAACCAAGCTTTACTCTGCTATTCTGAAAAGAACGCTGTTAGAAATACAGGCCACACAAAAGCTATCTGGACGGTTTAAATGAAATCTCTTACGGCCTTCTATTTATTTCTACAAGCTGCAAAAACTGTTAAAAGTCATTAGTTAAATTCTGTGACACAAAGATCAGAAAATAAATGTTCCTATAAAGATAGGCAATAGCAGATATAGCTACTTAAAATCATTTTCAGATCACCCAATAAAAGTAGAGGTCACAATCTGGTAGGAATCTCTTACCACTTTCTAAGGATCAGGGCTCACTAAACACTCCAAAGAAGAAAAAACACCAAATAAGTGTGCCAGCTCTTAAATGATGTTAGGGATGAGTAGCCCCAGGGAATTGCTTCCACTTGTGCTTCCAGGGCTCCCTAGGACCCTTTACCAGGTGCTCAATCAGTGGTAATCTAACAGTTCCCATACACCTCTGAAGAATAGAAATAGAAAGTGCTGTGACTCAAGTAAAGGAGATTTCCAGATAACTCAAGAAAAACATGAAAACAAGCTTGAAGTTATCCCAAGTTGCAAATGATCCATCTCAGACAGGCAAGACAACTCTCTAGTATGCTGTCTCACATTTCCTTGAGCTTGTACTGAGACAAAGTAGGGTGTTATGGTTAGAAGATAAATGCAAGCTGAGATTTGAATATGTAATTCTGGCTTCGTCTTTTCCTCATTTCATTGCTTCAATTCATATATTTGGGCCTCCCATGAAGTATACATAAAATGTAATATATGAAATACTTGTAAAACTATTTGAAATCTGGTGATTAAAAGTACTGTATTAAAAAAAAAAAAGTATTATTCTGTTAACTGAAAACTTTGCCTTGCAGCTTCCCTTGACTGACAGTTTCTTTGCTCTCAGCTGCCAGGAAATCTTGACCCCTCTCAAAGTAGCACACCCATTCTCTTGAGGACACATAGCCTGATGTGAGCCATTCAAGGGCCTGCCAGTTCCCTTTCCTTGCAGCTCAGCAGAGTGAAGATACTACTCAAACACTCAATATTGCATGAAAACAAGTTCAGAAGTCATGAAGCTGCCAACTCCACACAGGGAAAAAAGGCATATTTTGGGAGGGGCCCTCCCAGCAATAACATTCAGAGGTTGTTAGTAATTTGCCTTGGGTTGAGAACACAGAATTCTTTGCATTATTTAAGAATCTAGATACTTCTAGACAGCAAGATGGGTGCAGAAGAGCAATATGAACTATATCTAGCTGATATTTGCATGGAAGTGGCAGCTCCATTTCATTGGAGTCTAGTTTTTTCCTTGTAATTATTTTCCTGACAGTCATTTATCAGCCACTTGACAAATGAATATGAAAGCTTAGTGTCTCATTTACAGTTCCAGAACAGATTTGTCCACCACGCTATATAGAAGACAAAAAGCAAAATAAGGAGCATCTCTTTGGCTCCTCTCTCTTCCACTCAAACAGAAGGGGCAATGCACCTAAGCAAGGGCAGAAACTGCAAATTTCACTGCTCTTCTCTCAAATGGTACACATGAATGACAACAGAAACTGTATTTCTTCTGAGCTGGGTTGACAGTTCTAGAGAAGAGAAAAAACTATTCTATTTTTTTCTCAAGAACAACCATTCCAGTAGTCTCTTGCCATGAATACTATTCTCCATTAGTTCTCTGGGCACTGCATTTATGGGAGTCTCCTCATCCTTGTTCCTACAGTTCAGAAATGAAGAGTCACTGGAAGTAATCTAAATCAGGGAGCTTCTAGCCTATACAAAATGTAAAATGCTGTAATTAGTCCTTTTGAATTCTGATCACATTCAGTTTTTAGGTTTCTTTTTTTTTCTCATTTTATTAGTGTTGCTGACTTTCTTTCAAGAGGAATTGTGTACTTCAAATGCTGATCTAGATATCTAGTTTTCACTGGCTTTTACATGCTATTATAGTAGCCTTTCTGGATCTGATTTGTGCAATTCAGAAATACTTATTCATGTGAGTAACCCTTACCCTCATTCCCCACTGCATTTAAGGAAGCTGAAGATCTGACGGAGACTCATCTATGCTAGCCAACTAAGTAGAACTAAATCCAAGTGCACTGTTTTTACACAGATAATAAGGTTTGACTTTCTTCTGTCTTTAGAAGCTGAATTACTCTTAACTCCAGTATCATTCAGACAGTACTTTCCTCGAGGCTTTCTTAATTTTAGATAGGGACAGACTGATAGTCTATTGGCTGAATCTGATACTTTCTGGTTTCTTTCTTCAGTCTCACATACATCTCCCCTTCTAAAAGAGAATCCTGCCAAATCCTTTCAACCATATGTTCCTTGAGTGTTTCTTTACTTTAGGAAGTAACAGATGCTTGCCCTGAGGGAAAAAAAAATAATTTATTTCTGTTACTTGGTTCCAATAAAATAGCAGAGTTATTTTGCTTTGAGGAAAGGGCAACCAAGCCTGAAAGGACACTTATTTTACCTTTAAGAAATATTACATAAGTAGTTTTTACTGAATAATTTATGAATTTATAGAGAGGAGTTTTTCAAAATAGTTCAAAATGTACATTCATCATAGCCACTTTCATCAGCTTTCCACTAATTAATGCTTCTGAAAATTCTTAATTTTAAGTTTCAAGAAGCATCCATGTTTGGAAAAGTACTTCATTTTATGTTTGCAATGAAATATACATGAACTATTTTATGAATTTTAATGAATCTTTATTAACTTTGGTCAGTTAAAATTATTCATTAACAATTTATAAACACTTCAACCTAGCCCTATTATGCAGCATTATGAACTCTTATGAGAGTGTTTGATACAAAACAGGCATGAGAACAGCTCTGAAATAGGGAACAAAACAAATAATAATCCATAGACTGTCTGCTAGTTCAAAAGCGTCTGCATATGCCAATAACACACTTTTCTCAAATTAAACTTTCAGCAGACTCATAATATTATGTGAGTGGGTCTGCAAGGAAATAGTCATGTCTAACTTCATACCCTAGACAGTGCTACTGTCTTCATCTGGAAACAATCCCATGTAGGAGTTACTGAGTTCACCAAATGCCAGCCCCACTGTAAAATACAATCTGGGATTAAGTTTTGATTATGTTCATTCATTCACTTTGGAAAAAGTAGTTTTCTGTATATCACTCATGGGTCTTGGAGTTTTCTCGGCAGTTTGTGAAAGAAGTACCCTCTGAATTCATCCATAAAGCAAGTATACATACATTCATACCATGGGTATGAAACAAATTTCCTTAAAAACTAGGCATTAAAGTCTAGGCATGTCCAACCCATGGCCCATGGGCTCGACATGGCCTGGCACACCCCACAGTGTGGTCACCCCCTGCCCCGCACCATCATGGTGGTGGCTCTGCCCCAGCCTTGCACAGCCCCTCAGCACCAACAGAGTATCAGTGTGCTATGAACCCCATCTGGGCTGGTACCAGGGCACAGGGCACAGTGCGGTGCCAGCTCATGTTATGGCAAATAAGTTTATGGATTTTGATACACTGGCTGAACATAGCCCTGTGAGCAGCAAAAAATATGCAACTGTGCTTTCTGTTTTGATAAAGGAATTTGTGAACAGTTTACAAGGTTGCTGAATTTTTTTTTTATTTTATTATTATTTACGACAACATTTCATTTGACACAAATACATTACTTGTGAATGTTGAAATGGAATGTATAGAGTTGCAATTAAAAAACTGATCATGTCTCTGCCAGTCTTTCATAAGCCCTCTCTGGGCTTATGACATATCCGTGACATATCCATCCCTTCACAATCATGCCATATTCGTGTAGCCACTTTTTGGCAGTACATACATTCGTGAACAACTATTTTGAAGGATGAAGAATATATGAGAAGAGTAAAATTTCATCAAAACACTCTGATTAAAACCCTGAGAGCTCACTCAGAATTGCAACTACTGCCACTGAACCAGAATGATGCATTAGTTTCACAAAAATGAGATCAAGTATGTCACTAGTTTTATGGTTTTGTTGCTCTCTTTTTTATATATTTTAATTAAAAATGTTAAAAATTAAAATACTTCCATTACTTTATATACATTACTATATTATATACTTAATGAGGACTGATCCAAAAGTAATGCCTCCTATTTTGTTCTGTTGGCCCATGATGTCTGAGGAAGAAAGTGGTGGTATGGCAGCAGAAGATGAACTTTCCCATCAACGTTCTGCTACATTTTGTTGCTATGTGACAGATGGCAGCAGAGGGGAAGTCTGACAAAATGATGTCTGACATGGGAGTGCGAATGAAGCAAAGGTGCAGAAAAAATGCACCCACTGACATTCATTGATGCTTGCTCAGTGTTTATGGAGACAGAACAGTGGATGTGAGTACAGTGAGGTGGTGAGTGGTGCATTTCAGCTGTGACAATGGCAACAGTGTGTCACCTTTACTGGTGTGGATTTTTACAAGCACGGCATGCAGGCTACTTTTCATCGCTGGCAAAAATGCTTAGCTAATGAAGGTGACTGTGGAAAGATAGTGATTTGTAGCTCAGAATTTGCTCTTGTGTTCTTTGTATCTGTTTTCATTTTTATGGAAACAAATAGGAGGCATTACTTTTGAAGCAGCATATATACATGTGGCCTGAGGCCCTCTTCAATCACTGCAGCCCAGGCAAGCCAGAAGGTTGGACACCCATACATTGAACAATTGAGCTTCTAGACTGCCTTCCCCCAGAGAGGAAAGGCTAGTCTGACACAAGTAGCTATGCTGGGTAGTTATCTTGAGCAACAGTAATTACACAGATCCATGGGTGGGACCTGTGCCTCAGCCTCAAAGTCCCCTCATTTTTCTCTGCCTAACATTCTTCTCCCAGTGTTTTTGATTTTGTTAACATCATGCCTAGGAGTTTAATTAGCATCAGATGTTCTAGGGTTGTGATTTACTCTGCACTGCCGAGTCAGTCATTCCAGCACAAAACACACACCTTGCTATGGTTCTACCTCTATGTCATTCACCCAGTTCAGAGGACCAAAATGGCCAAGGGGTTGGGCCTGGATTCAAATGCCCAGTTGCCAGAGCTTTTACCAGTAACCCTCCTTTTAGGCCAGAATCATGTACCAAGCAGCAACAGCTGAGCTATGCACTGACTATGAAATCTGTCATAGCAAGAGATTTCACCAAGTACATTTTTCTGTCAGAGGAAAGAGAAATTGGAAGAAAGTGGCATTGTGCTGCTAGAAGCATATGAAGAATATAATAAAATACCATTTGTTGAGGATGCAGGTAGATGAAAAACATTCCCATTGACAGAATGAGTTCTGTGGGCATATTTTACTTTTTGCCAGGCCTCTCAATTTGTTTGATCAATAAGGAATATGTTCTATACTCAACATCTTAAAATCCATTCATTGGTGTTTTTCATAGACATCACACAAGTCACTCTACTGTGTCTAATCCATCCACAAAATGCTTTTTGTCAAATTATTCAATCCTCTTCCTTGTATGAAACATATTCCATCAAACTAAGCCATCTGCTCTCGTGACAGTATGAATTCTGCCTAATGTGATAAGTAGTGTACGAAGAGAGGCATTTAATCTAACATGTATGTTTGACAAAAGGGAACATTTCTTATTTGGTAAGACACATCTTTTGTTCTGTATGAATTTTAAAATGCTGCAGCAGTATAAATCGAAGGATGAATTCTACTTAGCTTGTAAACAGAACTATTATTTACAAAATATTTCTAAAATCTTTAATCTTTAGAAAATTCAGGGCAGAATAGTGATATTAACTAAGTTCATTCTCTGTAAATTCCATTAATTTCAGTGAAACGACCAAAAAATTGATTGGGTTTATGCTCTGAACCAGTTTAACTGGTTTTAGTTTTACTGGCTACTTCAGTTTTACAGAGGATGGTGTGTAGAGGCATTTACAGCACTACTGTGGTAGTATACTAGGAATTCCTTAAAATATGCTTCCTGCATTCAGCTTGGTCATTATTGGTAACGGAAATCTTTTTATTCCCTCTCAAAATGCCATAAAACAAACTCAATGTTTTTTTTTAAAGGAAAGGAGATGAAATATTATCTGGAAGACACACATTAACACTTCTGGTACGTGGTCCGGGAGTCTGCTTTTAAACTATGCCAGGGCTATTTCATGGGTTGCAATGAACACTGAAATTATAACTTACATGTCATTTGCACTCTCCTTCTGTCATGTGAATCACTCATACCAGAGCTTTTCTATGTGAAAAGTCTGGACAGGAGATATATGTGATGTGCATGTATATCTCGGGTTAAAGGTTTAATCAGGAAGAGCTTGACTTAGTTCACCATGACCTTCCCAAGTTATCTCAAATAAGAGTAGATAAAATATTTATCCTAGCAATAAATGCCTTAATTCATGGTATACGTCACTTTATACTATACCATGATTATTTTAAGAACTGTTATAATTTGGCATGAACTTTTTTTATAAAGTTTCTGTGAAACAGCTGCTTATACTTGCCAAAAAATACGAAAAGTAACTGAAATCCCTCATAGAACCAAACAGATGGAAGGATTATAACCTTTACCAGAACAGAGGTCCCAATGTGGGCTGAGGGAAATTCACTAAAAGCATCATTTGGTGATAAAAACACCTCAGGACAAAAAAAAAAAAAAAAAAAAAAAGGAAAAAAAAAGAGAGAAAACTGCAATGTTGAGAGAGAAGCAGCAGAAAATCAATTCTGATTGGGGACTGAAAAATGACCTTGAGAAAAACTGTGAGGGAATTTGTCAACTGAGCAATATCTGAAAAGGAGGTGGAAACTCTCCTGCTGGAAAAAGAAAAAAGAAACTCTCCTGTTGAAAAGTTCCTGTAAAGGTTTTCTAGAGTCTTAATAAATAAACAAGAATGAATTTGTATCTCCTCTTATTCAATCATGTGGCCCCATATTTATATATTTACACTTTATAGATATATATTTCCATGACAAATACCTTGTATTATTTTAAAAAATCAATATTTAAGAACAAGATCAATGAAATTAAGTAAATTCTTGAATAGATTTTATGATAGAAAAGCAATGAAATGTCAGGTGAGACACATACATGCTTCAGGCAAAATGAGAGAAGCGGAGTGGTTCTCATGAGCTGACATGGGCAGAATGATTCTCATGGACTGACACCAGCATCCAGAAGAACAGGAGAATATGTGTAATGCTGTGATGGCACCTGCTTCAGAAGCCCCATTTTTCCTCAGGTCTTGGTTCTGACTGAGTTGCCCTGCATCCCATGAAGCCTCATTCACCTCTCTGCAGGATCAGAAATTGCAAGTGAGTATGTTTCACACAAAAATGCTAGAATAAAGGGTTCCATTCACCTATCCGATACTTTGCTTAAAAGAGGGTTGGAGAGCTTAACTTGGAAAGTACTTTGAAAGCATAATGAAAGACGTTCTCCCTGATGAGTATAGTGAATTACTTTTTCCTCTACTGTTTAATAAAAGCTAAGTTAAAAACCTCACTGAGCAAATGGTTTTGAATTGCTGACAACTGCACAAAAATTACTGCTCAATCAATTATATTTGCCATATTTCCAGCCAGCAGATTTTTGCTTGCCAAATTCTCATCAACATAAACATTGAAAAGGATGCATCAACAAATTTACAGCATCACCTCTTTATCTTGAGGCTCTAAAATAATGCCAGGTTTCAGATCTCTTCATAGCAGAGAATACTTCATTTGGAATGATAACACCTAAAACAGACTGATTAAAGCAAAGTCTGAATGTATAGGATCAGAAGCAGAATGCAAGATATATCCACTTGCAATGCATATCTACCAAACACATATATGTGGCTCTGGGGATTTCTGACAGATCCTAGTTGTTACCTGTCTCTGTTCAATAAGAATTCCAATATATTCAAATTGATTGCCTTTACAAACAGTGAAGTCTTCATTATCCAGGTAAAGGATAAGAAAAGATAATATGTAAAGCAAGTATTGGATATCAGCTAGCACAAAAATTTAGCTTGTGATTTTTTATAGCGGGAAGGTGTGATCTGTAAAAGGCTGACTCATACAAGACAAGGCTGTTGTGTCTTCCTATTTTTACAGCTCCTTGAAAACAAGAAGAATTCTTTACAAGGACTGAAAACTGTCACATTGAAGGAAAAAAAATGGTCAATTCTTGTTTGTTTTGACTGGAAAAAGTAGAAAGTTTTATACTGTGTTTTAAGTTTCTATTGCTGTAGATCATGAAAAAGAGAGACTTCTCTGATCATCTTCAATATAAATTTCTCCCAAAAAGTGACTTTAAAAAATAAGAAAAAAAAAAAAAAGAATTATAGAATCACAGAACATCCTAAGTTGGAAGGGACCCTCAAGTATTGAGTCCAGCTCCTGGCTGCACACAGGTGCAAAATCCAAACCTTATGTCCGAGAGCATTGTCCAAATGCTCCTTGAACTCTGGCAGCCCAGGTCCATGACAAACTGACCCTCTCAGTAATGAGAGGGGATCTCATAACTGTTTATAAACATCTAAAGCGTGGGAGTCAAATCTGAGAGTGGACCCTTTGCAGAGAGCAACAATAGAACAAGAAGCAAAAGGCAGAAAATGGGACACAGGAAGTTCCATACTCATGCAAGGAAGAACTTCTTTACTGTCAGACTGATGGAGAACAGGCTGCCCAGAGAAGCTCTAGAGTCTTTTTCTCTGGGGATATTCAAGACTCGTCTGGATGCCTACCTGTGTGACATCCTGTAGGGAATCTACTTAAATGGAGGTGCTAGACTTTATGATACCCAGAGGTCCTTTACAATTCCTACAGTTCTGTGATTCTGTGAATGGAAAGTTCATGATTTAGGCTGTGTGTATTTAGTATAGTCATATTATTATAGTCAGTATAGACAAGTTTCACAAACATTTATGATGCAGCTCCTGCTGGCAGGTTTTTGAGTCATAACATTTTTTTTTTTTTTTTAATCTCATAAATACATAATTATTTATCACATATGTCTCCACTTACTTAAAGGTATTCCACAAGTGTATTTGATCTATAGTATTGATACTTGTTTGTAATGTAATTCTTAAAACAGTGTATAGCTGAAAGAAGAAAACAATCAGAACAACATGTCTAGCCACTCTTCAGTGAGCTGCTGTTTAAGGTGCTCTAAGTCAAAGATTTCTGATTTTGTGAAAGCAGAAGAACAGAAAGATTCAAAAAAACAAGTTTTGTACCTCAGATCTGACAGAGTCTAGTGGGAGTAATATAACCTGTGGTCTGATATGCTTTTGACTCTGGTCAAAGGCACAACTCCCACTGGCTTCAGGCAGTAAGATCTTGCACTTTGCTGTCAGCAATACAGTTTTGTTAAAAGAGGCACCTCAGCCATACCAAAGCAAAATTTATCCATGTGTGAAAGTGGTCTGATTCTGTCCAAAAAAACCCACTGGTCCTCTGTTTTTCTGTGCTTGTAATTGTTAAACTCAGAGCAGATATTTTAAGTGCAGTGAAAGAAACCTAGATACATTTTCACTAAATTTAAGCAGCAATATTATAAAAGCAAAATGTTCTCAACTTTGTTAACTATTCTAGCATGGTAGCTTTTCATGAAAACGTAGCAACAGAGCATCTGAACCATTACTGACACTTGTTTCTGACTGATTGCTTTTGACTTCAGAAGTTGAGCAAAGCAGAAAGACAACTCTCATGACACCAAATGGGATATTTTCAGTCCTTTTACTACATATTTATGATTCTTGTCCAATATAAAGTTCATTTTGCTTCAGTCAAAATTTTAGCAATATGAAGCCAGTGTTCTTGAACGCCAAAAATTTTGTCCAGCACAAACATCTCCATGCTTCCAGCAAAATGGAAGTTAGAATATCAAATCTGGTTCTATTGTGATACTCCATTTAATCACTTCCTTTCTGTTGCATTTGAATTTATGAATTTCATTTGGTTTTTGGATTCTTGTCCCTCACTCGATTGAAAAAGGTTCTCTATTTCCTTCATCACATTGCCACCTGGTTCTGCAAAACTTTTAGTACATAAATATCAGAAAATAACTACTTAATCTTTAAGAGAAATGGGAGAATTATTTTGTAGGATTCTCATATCCTAAAGAAATGTGAGTTTTGTCTTCCTTTGCTCTCTGTTTAGAGAGAATGAACAATTTTATTACATGTGTTTTAAGGCAAGGTGCTTTCAAGCTCTGCAGTATCAAAAATAGTTATTGCTACGTGGTTTAAAAACAAAGCATCATGCCTTTTTACTAAATCTTTTAAAGACTAGTCTCTTGACTAGTCATATATTCACTCTCACTTTTATCAAGAAACAGATAAACTATTCATTCAGTGAGAAACCACATCGGCTGAGTCATAAGGTAATCAACTCAATCAACTCACAGTACCTTGTCATTCTCTACTCTCTGAGACTCACATACTCAACTTGAATGCCAGCAATAAATTCTACAAGATTCAAATCGAACAAAATTGCAAATAGATCCAAATCATCTCTAATTATGACATAAAACTGGCATGCAAAATATTGAGCAAGATGATTTGCACAGATTTATATATGACAATACTTGACAACATAATTCTCAAATAGAGGTATTGTCTAGGGTTTTTTTTGCTATTTTTTGAACATTTCTGAGGTCATTATTTTTTATGTTATTATTTCCTCTCATTAGATGTATACATTTAAAGCTGGCTAAAAAATCACAAGAGGGCTGCAAAATAATTATTCCAAATATTAACTACTGCATAGTTTCTTTATTGGTGGTCCTTTTCCTTTCCCAGACACTGTCCGCAAGTACACAAGAGTACTGCATGGAACCTTTTTCATAATATAACCATAATTTGTTTTCTGTGCAGAAATAGTTCATGAACTATGAAGGCCTTCTCTCTCATCCAGAACTTCATAAATTCATAGAATTATAGAATCATTGGAAGGGACCTTTAAATGTCATCTAGTCCATCACCCCTGCAATGAACAGGGACATCCACAGCTAGATCAGGTTGCCCAGAGCCATATCCAGCCTTGCCTGGAAAGTCTCCAGGGTCAGGGCATCAATTACACCCCTGGGCAACCTGTTCCAGTGCCTCACCACCCTCAGTGTAAAAGACTTTTTCATTATATCCAACCTAAATCTACCTACTTTAAGCTTGAAGCCATTTCCCCTTGATCTGTCACCACAGACCATGCTAAAGACTCTGTTCCCTTCGTTCCTGTAGCTCACCCTTAGATATTGAAAGGTTGCTATCAGATCACCTCGGAGCCTTTTCTTTTCTAGACTGAAGAACTCCAGCTCTCTCAGCCTGTTCTCATAGGGGAGGTGTTCCATCCCTTCAGTCATTTTCGTGGCCCTTCTCTGGATGTTATTCAACAGATCCATGCCTCTTCTGCACTGAGAACTCAACATCTGGACACAACACTCCAGGTGAGGCCTAACCAGCACAGAGTGGAAGGGCAGGATCACCTCCTTCAACCTACTCAACAACTTCATTAGCTTTGATTTCTTAAATAGCGCTTGGTTGATATTATTGCTACAGTAGAGTACAATAGACAACGTTAGACAAAATACAGACACAGCAGAGGGCACGATCCTTTTCTATAGGTAGTTTGAGGCATGATAAAGTAGTTGGTTAATGTTGATCATAGAATCATAGAATCACCAAGGTTGGAAAAGACCTATAAAATCATTCAGTCTAATAGTCCACCAAAATTTCCCCACTAAACCATGTCCCTTAGTAAAACACCAAACATTTCTTGAACAGCTCCAGGGATGGTGACTCAACCATCTCCCTGGGCAGCCCATTTTAGTGCCTAACCACTCTTTCAGAGAATTTTTCCTAATATCCAACACGAACCTTACCAGATGCAACTTCAGGTCATTTCCTCTAGTCTTTTAATGCAGGAGAATAGGCTAACACTCACCTTGCCACAACCTCCTTTCTGTACTTGTACAGAGTGATCTGGTCTTCCCTGAGCCTTCTCTTCTCCAGACTGAACAATTCCGGTTCCCTCAGCTATTCCCCACAAGACTAGATGAACTGTGTTATCAACAGGAACAGCAAATGCAGTAGCTGGGAACCCAACAAGTACTTTAGAGCATACCATGGATAAAAACAGCCCTTCATCTACCTGAGCTGTTTAGGGCTGCAATAGTGCTAGCTAATGAGTAAGCAGGTAAGTTGATTACCGTCATACCTTTAGAAAGAAGACAAAAGTTCTATGGAGGATTGAAAAGTTCTTATAAAGGGGCTTCCATTCTGAAAGGCTTGTTTTTAATCTAGCAGATTCATCTCTTCAGAACTTTGCACTAAAACTCAATCGTTTCTTTTAGATAGTCATCATCTCACTATAAATAAGAAGAACATAATACAAAATCACAAGTCTTACTGAGTCAAGGTGAGCCTATAAAAATGTGTTGCTTTCCTTTCTTAAAAAGACAGAAAAAGTGTTCAATGTATCAAATGTTAATAACACTTATGAACTATCTGAAGAGCTACGGAAAGTAAAAGTTAACTGTAAACTGACTACTTCAAGGCTGTAGCACCTCCATTGTACAAAATACAAAGGGCAATTACAAAATCTTTCCAGAAAGAAAATAATGACAATAACTCCTTGAGATTGAAGGGCAAGTACATAATAGCCAGTTATAGAAAGATAGTAAAGATAAAATAGTTAGCTTTGTGATACATGATTCTGCTAGGTTTTATTACTTAGTTTATCCACAGAAATATGTATGTAAGTATGTAAATATTTTTCCCTTCTGTAGATTTTTAATACTTTTAGTAAAAATTTGTAATGAAAGGCTCTCTGTATCTAATTCAATATTTTTAGAATACTAAAATAAAGAACTCAGTGCACTGTCACAAATTTATTTTGTTTATTTCAGGTTTCTTTCTTACTTTCTGGTAAGGTTATGGATGACAATTTCCCATCAGTTTACCCCAAAATTAAGGCTTTTAAAATGTTATATTTCATTTGTACATACTATGAATTTTCCAAATGTGAACAGTAGTGCATTATAAGATATTAAGTATGTCACAGTAGTACTTAATTGACCTGCTCTTAACAATTCATGTTCAACACCAAAAACAATGATCCTCAAGAGCTTAGTATATGAAAAGTTTGATACATGAAACTTCTTACCCCTGTTAAAAGAGCATGTTAACTCAGAAAAAAAGTTGCATATATTATATATCAACTACTGCCTGTCTTTGTAGATTATACATATGTTAAAAATGGTACTATAACCCTGAACAAAAAAAAAAAAAAAAAAAAAAAAAAAAAAAAAAAAAGCAGCACCTTTTCTTGCAACTTTCTCTATTCTGAGACTGCAAGATCAATCTGGGTCGAATCACACCATCATTATTTTCACTTTTTTCTAAGTGAGCAGGAGTGTGAAACTGAAAAGACTAACACCATGATATTCAAAAACACTCCAGAAAGTTTCTGGGATAAATTCACCACTCATGTACCTATGGACAATCATTTTAAGGTAACTGATTTTAAGGTAACTGACATTAAGTAGGATATGCCAGATAAGATTTGTACTAGCTGTCTTGTCACTATGCAGTGACTCATCTATGTTTGGTACCATAATGGTAATAACAAGTTACCCATAATATGTTACCTACAGCAGCAATCAATCATTTTTATTTTTATTTTTATTTTTTACCAGACCATAGGAGACATTCTTTAAGCTACATAGATTTGTTCCGTTTTTGTTTTTGATTAAAGGAGAGTTGCTGGAAAGTGATTACTGAAGAAATTAACAGGCAGTTATGGTATGTAGTTAGCTATGAAATATTTAAGCCAATAGTTAATCATTTCTACTGTGTAGGATGGGAATGGGTAGATGCAGATTCTGGTGAAAGCATAAGCTTAATGGTCTTCATACTAATCTTGCAGAGATCTTACCTAGAGACTTCATTTGAATAAAAGCTATGATAAAATTACTAGTTTTTCTTAGAAACTTGTTATTATTTACTATGGAAATATTTTTCAAAATTTTTGGATCTGTTGGACAAGACTTCCTTCAAATATAGACCACATTTATGGGAATGGGTAAGAAGAAGCTTTAGGAATTGTCATTTAGCACAGATCATCTTCTAAATCAAAGATCAGGTTAGGAATTCGTATTATTGCTCTTCTTAGAATATATGTGCTCTTATTTTTGTCATATTTATAAAAATGAATTTGTACACTTATTATCCATAAAATGATCATTGCTCTTACATCACCAAGCATGCTTAGACAATCCAGAGATGGTGATAACACCTTTACAGACTAGGAAAAAACAAAAAATAACAACTTATTACACAGAATATAAGCATTCAAGTATCATCTACCACGACACGAAAATTGACATTCATGTAATTAGGAATAAGTTGTATCAGACATTATGAAAAAGAGAGTCAATTTTCCCATCTGGAACTTTAAAGCTTATATATTAATACACGTGTACATACAAAAGAAAAAAAAAGAAAAAGTAGTTAAAAGATGTCATAACAGAAACAGTCATGGAAAGTCATGGGGAAGAAGTCCAGATACATATGGTTACAGTTCATATTTACTCTGCAGAAAATATCACAAGGCAGCCCATCTGATATTAAGGAAGTAGTGTATTCGGAAGCTAGCGTATACTGTATTTTAAAAGATCATCCATCCTGTCAGAAATAGAAATATTCTGTGTAGGAAGTCTGGAGGTTGCAATCTGTAAGCTTCCTCTGCCATCCCACAGATCCACTCCCTTCCCTTTGCTGGAGTGCAGAGATAGTGACAGGCATTTTAGCTGCAGACAGACTGATGCAATGAAGGCTTCTACTGCTAAGCAAGGTAAAATTTTCTTTTGCGGATTTCCAGCCATCTGATCCATTTAGGAGCCCTTTCACTGACATCTCTTTTGGTTTTGTACCATGTTCATTTGTTCAGGCTCTCCTGTTACCCTCGTGTCACCTCAGGGATGTACTTACATTTTTATCCAAACTACCTCATCACCAAGGAACTGAAATCAGGGAACACAACTCTGTTAGCTCCTGTACCTTGAGAGCAGAAAGGATGGTTTATTTCTGGCTTACAATAACTCTTCTTGTTTTTTTCTCCTGCAAATTGTGTATGTCTGAACCAAAGAAACTTCCCTTCTGTTTGTTTCCAAAATGAGACCTTCTCCTCTAAATCTTCCTTCACACTCTCATTCCAATGGATATAATTGATATCTTCATTATGAAATGCAGAAAACAATTACAGAACTTTGAAAAGTACTGGAAGATTAATCTCTAGAGGTCATATTTTTCTTTAGTAGGAAAAAAAAATAGAAAATGTGTAAAGAAACTCACTATTTTTAGCCCAAGCACATGCAATTGGTAGTATAAGTGATTTGCTCCATTATTCTCATTCTCTACATTCCTGCACATAAAGAGGTTGTCTTTATACACATCATAAGTTGATTCTATCTCTCCTGAAAAAAATTAGAAAATTCACAGACAAACCTACTGAAATTATTCCTGCATTAAATACCTCATAAGCTCAGAAGCACACAGAAAAAATAGATATCAAATAAACAAACAGACAACAAATAAATAAACCCACAAAAATACAAGAAGCAAACTAAAACATTCTAGATGTTCATAATTTAGTCCTGGTCCAGAAGAACATACAGCATAATTGCAATAACCAAATGGAAAGTACAGTTAAAATCATTACTTTCTTTGTCCTCATTCTTGTAACATCAACTCAGAAAGGATTTTTTTTTTTTTTTTTTTGCAACAGTTTTTGGAATATATAATACCTGAAGAGTCTTATCAAAACTGTAAAGTATGTAATATTAGCAGTGTTGCAAGAAAAAAATATTAGATTTTCTAATCCCTTAAGAAATTATGATAAGGGTACATTTTGGAACTTGTCACTGGTATCTTGTGTATTTTAATAATGCCTTCTTTAATTCTGTGGTGAGTTAAAACTCTTTAATATTCATTCGATCACTTAAATCAGCAAAAGGAGAAATCTGGCTTTGCCAACAACAACAACAAAGAAATGGCCAAAACATATATTGAAACTAATGGGAAACTGGATATAAAAATAATTCACAAAAAATCTTAAAGTGGCTTAGTGTTGAAGAAAATCCATAAGTATTCTTTTGACACAAACTACAGCCAAAGATCATCTTGTATTATTAATCTAAGAAAGCTCTTGTGATCTGGTCCAAATATTTTTCCAAGTGACAGCATGCATATTCATGGCTTTGAATTTTATTCTTGGAAGGAAGAATAAGTATTAACCACTTCACATCATACATTATTCTTCTAAAATGATAGGGAGATTATATTCAGATTTTGATGACTCTGTTATGAGCATGTCAGTAGAAAGCAAGCCTTTTATCTTAGGAGTAGAGGATTTTCACTAACAAGCATGAAACTTACATTCAGCTTCAATGCTATCGTAACATCATTCACATTTTATTTTTTTATATGGATATGTATGTAATAGTAACATAATCTATCTGTTTAAATTTGTAAGGAATAGCTAGTTCTGATAAAAGAAATCTAGCAAAACAAAACTGGTTTCATCACTTCAAAAATTTATTATTACTCTAGCTGGAGAAATGGTCAGTATCTGACCTCCTGATGGTTACATAAAAATTTTAGGCTCTCTGTTCTGAACCTTCATACTTGCCTCTCAATTCACTGAAAATGCCATAACTGTGTTTGAGTTAAAGGACCATCAGACTGCCAAGAGCTTTGGTCAATGGCCAAATACTTGGACAGCTTATCATGAAATACCAAGAACCATGGTGCACTTTGAAAGCACTTGCTGCAGGCCTATCACCTGCCATCAGAGTGAGCCTTGCAAAAAGAGTTGTTTCCCTTATAATAGTTTCTGACGTTTACAGTCACATCTTTCCATCCTGTTTGTTTTGCTAATCAAGCTTATTCGTCTCAGAAGGGTCTAAAAGCTATTCTCAAATAACTGAAGATTGCTGATCGCTTTCAAGACATGAAACCACAGTTTTTATGGTTTGGGGTTTCTTTGGTTGTGAGGTTGAATTTAATATTTTAAATCAATAATTTAGGACTATGGACAAACTAGATGTCTTATCCAAATCCTGTTTAATCTTTGTAAGGAGAGTCTGCCTTTTTTTCCAGGACAGAAATGAGCTCATTGAGTTCAAAGAGGTAATTATGAAAAGCAAAATAGCTGGGTTTATTCAGCTCTAAAATCCTCTAAGGCAATGCTGACTGAAGGTTGAATAAACACTGGGTTTATGATGTTGGTAAACTCTCAGACAATAAAAAATTGGGGATGAAATTTTACAAAAACTAATAAGATATTAATATGCAATAAAATTAAGCAAACACTATTAAAAATCCTTCAAAATCAAATCAGACTTCTGACTTAAGTTATTAAGTTCTTAAATATAGAAAATACAGAAATGACACAAATAAGTAGCTCTCTCTTGGACAGTCAATAATTACTAAGTTCAAGAGGCAGTGATTATCCCAAGATGTGATTGTGCTTTGAGGTAATGGTGTATCACTGCAAGATTTGAACATTCAGACTTCTCTGAAAACTGCTTATCCATGATGATCATGCAGCATCTAGGGCACTGCTGTACAAATTATTGGGTTCAATCAGGCGAAATAAAGCACAGCTTTAAGTAATCATTTTCTACATAACTGTGTGACACCAGCTGAGCCTAACTGTCTTTAGTTGCCACATTTAACATTAGCAGTTAAGTCATCTTGAAGAATGTAAGACATTCAGAAAATAAACTTTATCTGAACCTTCTGTTGCTCCCAGGAAAATGGGTATTGAATTTTAATGCTCTCATTCACAGACTGTCTAGATACACCTAGTTTTATTTCACAGTTCTCTGGTCTGTATCAGACCTTCCTTGCAATCAGTATTTATTGCAAAAATGGATAGTCTCAGAGCATCATACATGTACCTTAATCAAATTATTGATAAGCGAACAGAAATAATCAGTTTTCCATAATTTCAGAAGCCTAGAAAAAATCTTTCTATTATGCCTCTTGCGTTTCTATTACTAGTGAGAGACTTCTATTGTTTTTCTTAGTGAGACATGGCCAATACATTGGCATACAGCCACCTTCCCAAAGTAATCAGTCTCCTTGCATCTCTCTGTGCTTGGACACATCAAGCATTCTTGTGATCATCGTCAATTTTGAGCAAGTTGGAATTCAGCTTAAAACTAGTCCTCACCCAGATTTTAGCATCATCAATCTAGGGATATATAAAGCTTGTTCAAACCTTAGAAAATTATTCCCTTATAATTAGCACCACAACTGTGCACAACTTTGCCACCCAGAGGTACAAATTTGGGCACAAAATTACATGCCTTATTCATAGAACGTAATTCAGGCTTTTTATCAGCTTGACTCCTTTGACATGTTTTTGATAGATCAAGCTTCCATGACGTTAACTCCACGGCCTTTTAAAAATATTTGAGTGTACAGGCTACATTTATCACTGACATGTTGATTGGCAGTAGATATTTTGATTCAATACTAAAATATCTGGATTTTTAAAAAATTATTGGGCAATTTTAAGCATATGTTTACAGCTCAAGATTACCTACATTCAGTAAAGGGCTCTCTGTATAGCAAGAACTAAGGAGAAGTAATCCTGCATGAAGCCATCAGATGAAGGACATGCAAGTTCTCAAGGTTCCAGCTGGTAACATGGGGCTGGAATGACAAAGAAAAAAGATAAAAATTCAAGTCTTCAAATTCCTGAAAGTGGTAGTAACAAATTAATGAGATCTGGATGACTAAGCTTTCTAGATCACCTTGAATAGAAATCATTTCTTCTTCCTCAGCAAGCTTCTGGTCCTGTACTATGATTCTGACCACAGAAAAATGATATGATGAAGCTAGAATGTCAGATGTTCTAGTGTTTCACAGATTTGGTCATTATCAGAGAATTTCAAATAGCTTTCGAGGTAAAAATAACATGACCATCTCTGCCCAAGCAGGAAAAAAACCCTTTTTGAGAGAGCAGAATTATAACGAAGTAGCAAAAAGTAGATGCTTCCTTATTTTTAAAGATTTCTGTATTTTCTGCATTGTGAGACTGGAATCTCAGGGATGTAATATTACATGGTTAGAGTGGATCTGTCTCTTTAAAGTAAAGCAAACACATAAATCAAGTAAATACAAAACCAAAGGATTTTTTCTTGTTGTGTTTTTATTTGTTTGTTTAGATCTTTTACTCATCTACTACTCATCTTTCAGAATCTTTGGTGTCCCAGTAACATTTAGTTACTTAAGCAGTTTCCTTTTTTCTCTGTGAGAAGTTGTACAGTTTCATTTCACAAATGCTATTAACATTCTATTTGTTGCTTACCTTTCAGCACAAACACGTGCTATGGCAACCATGAGAACACAGAGTTCAGGAAATACTTGTATGAAAAGTGTATTTATATGTGTCCACAAATAAAGTAATTAGGAAACAGAGTTTGATATGGATTTCACTGAGGTTATAGTGAGTCCTCCATTGACATTAATGTATTTTGGCAAAAGTCCATAATAACAGTTATAGTACATTAAGAGATCAGCTTTCAGTGCAAGGGATCTCCAAGCATATTGCAAACAAACTGTAAGAGTAGGTACCCTTCAGAGATGTTCTAAAAGTGAATGACACTTTACAGAAACCATAGAAAATGGACCACCTACTTGAAAGTGCAGAGTGAAATATGTGTACAGGGGTTTTTCAAACTGGAGCTACCCAGGACAGTGGAGCTAATGCAGTTTTGATCTGCTCTTCGAATGCCAAAACTTCAAGGAATCTTTGTATTTCATCTTTTGTGAACATGTGTAAATAGCACCAGAGCAGGTTTTAAAGGAAGAGAATGAAAAAAGTTTAACTCCAGGTCTTAAACCTCTCTAGAAATGACAAGATGCATAAATAAAAAAGGAAAATATTCTGTGTGAAGTTTGAGCATACAGTTTATCTTTTTAGTTTGATGAAAAGTTGCCGTGTACTTCATGTATCTCCAGTATAGACTGGAATTTGGGAGAAAATTTAAATGTAGTCTGATAAAGATCCCAGCAAAACAGAGTTCCTTGGGATTACTCTCTCCTTGCAGGTAGAATGATTGACATCAAAACCTCAGTGCAAACTAGAGTCAGTATTACAAGGTTCTTTCCTTACCACTGGCCTGTTTTACTAGAACACAGTGGAAAATAAATTTCATCATTAAATGTTCAAAAGATAGAAGTGAATTTATTGGTGAATCCTACAGGCAGGAATTAGGTAAAGGCTTGAAAGCAATGTGGAAGGATTTAGAAACTAATGAATTCCCACAGGCATTTCCCACACTCCCTCTGAGGATGTCTGTAGCTGGCACTGTTGCCCACATACTGAATCATGATTGCTGCATTCCCCTGAGCTCCTGCTGGTGTTGTCATTTAAATACTGATATATCTAAGAGGACTACACCATATGGTGGCATTGCTGCACTGAGTACTGTTAAATACAGAAGTGACGTGGATTGCACCATATAAAACCATATTTTTAGTATTCAGAATGACAACGTAGGCCAGATTTCTTCAAACTTCTTAGTTTTCATTAGTATATCTAAACAAGGGACAGATTCTCAAGCTTTCAACATATAGCTGCTTATATTGGGACTCTAATTGTTACATTTTTCAGAAGTTTTCAGTCAAAAAGAACTATGATTATGTTAATCTGTTATAAAAACAAGTGTTGAGATGCTACTGTATCCCCATGGATGGGGAATTTTTATTTCACATGAATCTATCAATCTGTAAGAGTTTGATGGGCTTACACTTCCTTTCTTCATGTTCATATACACAACTTCGTGGGCTTTCTGATGTTTCTCCTGAATACACCAATCTGAGAAGACGATTTCATATTCAGAAAGTCTCCTGAGGGAGCACCAAGACCAATACAGTCCTAGAGTGAACTGAATTACAAATGCCTGATCCTAGTTCAGGTTACTCCTTCATTTAGTTGAGAACTCGTTCCTCAGACACACAATATTAGAAACAGTATTCTGTTTGTTTATATATGTGACTACCACACATGATTATAGATAAACATGAGAAAAAGGATACACAAAAATAAGATATTTTTCTAGCTCGTGCTTTGGAATTTCTGATTTTACTTGCAAATGTGTGTGCACTTATTCTTCCCTATATTATAAGGAAGGTGGCCAGTACAGGTAGAGTAATATTTATAGTAAACTCCTGATCTTTGGCTATAATTTCAGAATATATCAATATTTTTCCAATCCGTCTGTCCTCTCTTCTCACATTATTGGTAAATTGTTACACTACCCACTAAATTTGGTCATAGTACAGCTTGTGTCCCAATAACATGATATTACTGGCATCTGCAGAAGAGTTTGTACTGAAATGACTGCCCTTTTCTCAGCCCACAAGTTCATGTACTTTCATATTTTTCAATTTTCCCCCCAGTCCCACTGAGGATGGGGAGCTACTGCATGGTGCCTGGTGGGTTAAACTACAACATGTGCCAATAGTACTGTCTCTTTTGTTTCCTCCCTTGACAAATACTACTGTTAGTTAACAATAACCAGCTTGCATACACAAGGTTTATGACCTCATAAAGGCATGCATTTCTTTAAACACAATTTCTTTTGCATTTGCCATTCAAGCATTTCTGCTGGGAGATTTCCAGGAAGGCAGCCTAGAATGAAAGCCATCTTTTGTGATACTAATTGAAAAGTATTAAGAAGTATTATATTTTCTGTACATTATTCTAATTCTAATTACAAGATAACTGATATACTTAAATATACTTATTTCCCTCCTTTCTTTGTGCATCTCTGCTCTCAAGACAATAGAACATTTCTGACAAATGAAATTCATTTTGAAAATGTGAATAAGAAAAGTGTAACAGCGAGGTAATGTCATAAAAGACAAAAGAATTGATGCATTATTTGTACTTATCAGAACTGAAAGAATATTCAAAGTATGGGGGCAGGGACAGTTTTAAACAAATCTAAGTGCTGTTGCCTTCAACAGAACTTTTGAGGTTGCACATCTGTTAGTCCAGTTTACACAAGTGCCTTATAAGTACCAATGTTTGTAATCAACGTCCAAAGAGCATTTTTACATCGAAGTCATTTGTTACTGCAACTTCTGTCTCGCAGATGTGAAGGCAAAAAAAAATGTAATTCTTCTCCCACTTTTAGCTGCTCAACATTGGTACAACCCATTAATGTCCAAGCAGCAGAAGACAAAGGTATATCACATCTTATGTCTTTTTATCATTTGAATTAGAAATTATGCTGCTTAAAATCTTCCAGTTGCTACCAAAAGCAATTTTCACAAACTATTTTTATTTTCCTGAAGCCATTGTTAAGAACAGGTACTTCTTATTTTGGGGTTAGGTTTTTATTTGTCTTAAGAACTTTAGGTTTCACACAAACGATACTTTACCACCATGGAATAACAAAGTACCCTTCTGGAAAACATTCTTCTCTTTTATCTGTACACTGTGCGTAATTAAAGGCTGAGAAGTTAGTAAATAATTGCTCAGGGCCATACCATGTAGGAGATTTCATGCAAGTATAAACATGCCTGGAAGAGGAAGTTGGTTTAAGAAATAAGGCGGCATTTAAATCTTATTCTGTGCTTTGCTGTGAATAGAGGAAAACATTAAAGTCACAATTGTCTCCCTTGGTTGTAAATCATGAGTTATTTCATTGCCACCCCTATGAAAACAGTGAAATGAAAGGAAAATTGTGATATTTATTTGCTTATACATTTGTGAAAGGTGGCACTTGTACCTGTGCAGCTGAAGGTCATACCATTACCATCCAGCCTACTTCAAAACTTATTTCCTGCTATTTTTTCTTCCAGCGTGAATCCAGATGAGTCAAGAGTTTCAAGAAAACTCTTCACAGAAACAATATAAAACATAGGAAGTGTGCATATGTGTGAATGTAAAGAAACCAAAAATACAGCCTGGATCTTAAAGGTTTGAATATGCAAATTTTCTGCATAAGGCAAAAGGCTGTGAGTGAGTCTGTGCAGGTTTGCATTAGAGCAAGGAAAAAAGCATTAGCACATTTATCTTTCAGATTGGCTAACTAAAAATGCGGGCTATGCATCCTCAGTTCCTCCTGCGGTCCTGCAGATCTATAGATGTGTTATTAGCAGAGCTAATCATATTCAAAAACACAAAGTTTCTCACTGGCTGGCTGAGAGCAGGTACTCATGGTAAATCTCTTGCTCTTTTAAGGTGTCACACAACAGCTCCCTTTTCTGCCTTGTCCTAAAATATTTGTCATACTCTTTATAGTCCTCCTTCCTAGAACAATGAGAATCCTCATTTACCTTAAAAATGAAGCATCTAATGCTACAACACTATAGAAAAGCAATTTAAAGACCCAACGTGGCTGGATTAAAAAATCCCAGTGGTACATCTTAAGAACCAGCATATTTGCTTTTAATAAAAATCTCCTGATTTTTTAAAATGACTTGTTAGCTTTTAAATATTTTTTAACTTTGCACAAAATATACTTGAGCCTCCTAGTGATGGGCCCTCTTGCATTTCTAGATCACTGTATTGTTATTAATCCTACTGTGGATGCAATTGAATGAAGAACTAATAAAATCTATCTACACTGATAAACCAGGAAGGAGTGGCTCTCATCATTACATACAGAGACTAGAAGGAGACATGCTGGCAGGAGGTGAGGACAGTTAATGAGTAAAGGTACTCTTGCCACGTAGTCCATTTTACTAAGCTTATTGAGCACATTGTGTTAAATAGCACATATGTTCGCAGGATGATCTAATAACAGTTAAGCATGACTACCGCATCCAAAATAGGTAAGAAGGGAGGTTTCTTCCTTCCCTCTCATTCCATTCTATTGCTTTTCAGATAAATTCCAGTACTCTTTGATTTTATTATGGGGAAATCATCTCTATTCTTGGCTCAGGTTCTGTCAGTGAACATTTGAAGTGGTTATTAGAAAGAAGGGGAGGAAGTCTTAAAAGACAATGAATATTTTTTGAAAGAATATATTCAGCTCAAAGTGGTGGAAATTTACAAAACATAAGAACTGAAGAAAAGCAATACAGTCTCAGACTATTAACTTACATGCACCTGTACTCCATCTCTAACAGAGGCAAAAATAGGTGCTATTATGGTGATGATTAGCTGCACTCCCTCCCCTTTAGAGACCTCCAGCTTCCAAAACCTGTTGTAGTGATGTTAGAAAGTGACCCTGCCTATTGCTTTTAGAGTCTATCTCTAGACTTGATTTCCATGATTTTCCTTAGTTTATTTATGATCCTGCTGATAATTGTTTCCATAGCCTTCTATTGCAAGAAATACCAAAACTGCTCTACTTACTGTGTAAAAAGGTTCTTCCTATTGTTTAAGCTTCCCTTCTGCTGGTTTCAGTGACTGCTCACTTATTTTAGTACCATGGGGTTTGGTGAATAACAGTTTCACATATACATCATTCATCACCTTGTAGATTTGGCAAATATTGCTCCTACTCTCATTTCTTCCCCTTAAACTGAATAGTCCCAGAATCCTTCATTTCTCTCCCTAAGGCATCTGCTTTGTCTTCTTTCTGTTTTAGCTGCCCTTCTCTATTTTTCCTTAATTCCACTGACTTTTTGGAGATGTAGAAACTGCACACAGTGCTTAGGCTGTGAACACATCAATGTTTTATACAGCGGCAAAATGAAGTTTTACTTTGTTCTTACTCCTTCTCCTGATGATGTCATTCCTTGCTGAACAGATAATCACAGGCAGCTGTCAGTGCTGAATTTTTTCTCGTGAGTTTTACCTTCCATTTCTCAGCTCAGCTCAGCATTATGTAAACATGACTTAGTTTATTTTTTTCTCCCTTACTGTCATCCACTCTGAGTTTAACTACAATTGTATCTTCCTGCTCATTTATTAGGGTCCTTTTGATGATCTTCCATGCCAGCATGGCATTTGACTACCCAAAATAACTTAATATCAGCTGTGAAATTGGAGATTTCATAGTTCATTCCCTTTCTGAGTTACTGATGAGTGTTTAAAAAAAAAAAAAAAAAAAAACAACCACTGGCCCCAGTACTGATTCATTAGTGACTCCTCTACCTTTTGACCTCTTAGAAAGTGACTGTTAAGCCCTAACAGTTGTTTTCATAACCACTTCTCAACCTACAAAATAAATTTTTATTTACTAGTAAACAAACTGTTTGTTCTGAAAGTGTTTGGTTGAAAACTCCATCAGATGTTTTTATAAAACCCAAATGTACAAGGATTTGGATAAATTGAATCAAATAATATTCATTGATGCACCTACTAAACCAGAATCCCACTAGGCCAGTAAGAAAGCTTACCTTACAACAGCCTTCCTAACAAAGACTCTTTATTTGTGAATTCAGTGACCTTTTATTTATCACAGATTCAATAGTCTTGAGGTAGCAGAGAGGATTCACTAGATAGTAGTTTTGAGGCTATGCCAATCCAGACCTCTCTTTGAGGGTGAGATTGCTGAACAACCACATCTGCACAACTTCATCAATTACCCTTCAAATACTCTTTTATTCCTCCTATTTTTGTTGTTGTTGTTTGTTTATTTTTCTACTAGCCATGTGTTACAGGCCTTGCTTTCTCCTCCTTTGCGTAGGCCTTACTTTTTTTAACTACCCTTCCCTAAGATAGTATCCTTTTCCATTTCCTATCATTTTCAGTGATAACTTTTCCCTGAGCTTTGAGGAAATTTCACTTGATGGCTTCATTTTCCCTTGGAATTGCAGCATGCAGTTTAACTGGGCTTGTAATACATACTCCAGGCTGTCGTTTGTTGAACTATATACCTCACAAGATTTTTTTTTTTTTTTTTTGTCCAGTTGATTATTTCTCTTTTCTTACTATTTGTCTCTTTCTTATGTAGTGCTCTTTCTTGAAACTGAATATCTGTCTCTTGGATTTCTTTGTCTTTTTCCCTAATGATGCAAACATTTAACTTCGATTATGTTGGTTCACATACCAGCAAAACTGAGCAAGATCTTCTACAGCACTATAGACTGAGTTTAGGATAATGTCTAGATTTTTTTGTTTGTTACTTGGGCTCTGAGACAAAACTTCTTAATGTAATTAACAGCTCATGTAGGAATGAGTTGTTAATTACATTAAGTTTTTCTTCCACATCTCATAATGATGAAGAGCTGCACAATATCAGATAGTTAGAATCTACTGTGTCTTTTATCTACCTTTGTAGTGTCTTCAGTTTCACTTATTTTGACCTGTCTGGAAGAGAGGAGGCTTGGCAATATAAACTTAATATAAACTAAAGAAATAGATTTCACTTGCATTTTCTCCTCAGTACTCTTATTTCCCAACAATATTGTACTGTTTTTGACATTTTCATTATTGTTCCTGTACTATGCTCCTCCCACACTCCTAACAATCTGTCTCTACTTTCTACAAAACTGATGTCTAAGCAGCTTAGCAGAATCATAGAATCACCAAGGTTGGAAAAGACCTCCAAGATCATCCAGTCTAACTATCCATCTACCACCAATATTTCTCCACTAAACCATGTCCATTAGTACAACGTCTTAGTAACTGACTATTCACCTCTTTTCAGTCAGTCTCTGGGATGTCTTCTATCAGATTTGCCACTGATGTTAACTATTCCAATTTTCCTGTCTTATTTTTAGGCTTCTCCTATTGTTGGAGAAGCATTTATAGTGTTTGGTGCTGTTCAGTATTGCACATGCTACTCAGTTGGTACTGTAAACAATCTGACTTGCCTTCTCTGTTTACTGCAATTCTTATTTCCCTTCTGGTGTTTTTGGAATTGTATTGTACATTAGCCACATCTTCTGTTTGGATTGCATCAGACTGAATTAAATGTTCCTCAATATCTGTCATCTTTCTGCTTCTAGTTTAGATAATCCTCTACAATCCTTTAAATCTTTAGTGCCAACTCTATTTTGGTTAAGGCAAAGCTATTTTTCTAGTATACATCATTCCCCAAATATTCACCAGCTCCTAACACAACCAAACCCCTCTTTTCTACAACTAGATGTGCTCAGAGATCCCTTTCACCCTGCAACTGGCATTTTCCTCAGTAACATGAGGCTCTGGGTGGAAGCAGTGATGTCCCCACAGGCCTCATTTGTGAACCTCTCTAATTCTCCTAGTTGTTCCTGCTCAGCCTCACCCAGCTCAGGAACAGCCCTGATCTCTTGGGGCCAGGAGACCTGTGCATCACATTCACACACAAATATGTCCCCTAGTACGACCATCAGCTCCCAGTACTCTGTGCAAGAGGGAGCCCCCAGCCTAGTGCTGAGCTTCTACTGCACCTTGAACTTCTAACACGGCTGTTCTCTGAATCTATATACAAATTTAACTTCTATTTTGATTGGACAATTAAGAGTATATTCTTCTCTTAATCCCCTTATTAAGCTAATTAGCAAAAAAGTCAAATCTGGCCTGACTGCCACATATCCCATTTACTTGTCTTCCAGCAGCCAATCTGGTGTGCAGTCAGCTTCTGAAAGGACTGTCATTGCTCTTTTCATTTCACCAGCATTCACAGACGTGAAATTGATATAAAATGCTTCCACATCCTGATGTGAAACAATTTTTTTCATTATACTTTACACACAAATCTGTGCAATTACTCAACTCTTAAAGAATTACTGAATTAAAAGTGTGCTAAAATATTTTTTTTCTAATTTTTATTTTAATCTTATTTCCTGCTTGAATTTATTTTCTAATTGGACTGATCCAATGCAGAAAAATTCTGATTTGTTTATAATCATTTAATATACATTTGTAATGTAAATTAAGAATATGGAACATAAGAATCTGATTTTTCGTTCCATTTAATTAATGTTTGATGTTACATGATTGCTGTTCAATGAGGATTTGGCTCTATCATTTTAAAGAAAGGTGTCTACACTGAAGGCAGATAAGCCACTCTAGGACATAGATAAAACAACTGCTTGTGAAGTGTTTTCCCAAGCCAAAATAAAGTAGCTTGAGGCCTTAACCTTCCATTGTATACAATGGCATAGATACCAAAAAGTTAGGTGTCTAGTCAAAACCAGATATCTAACCACACTTCATAGCAATGGTGACAAATTGTCAGGATTAATTATCTTCTGGAGTTGCTGGGCTTAGATACTTATCTTGGGGAAAAAAGGAAAAGGAAACTGGCAATGTCTCCAGACCTGTTAGAGCAACATGAGAAATGAACAAAACTAACAGCAACATGCTAGAGATGATATCTGTAAATAGAGAGAATTGCTATGGTGATTTCAGACAGTGACAAAGTGCAAGAATGGATGGAGTATTAAAGATAAGTTTCAGATGATCAGATCATGGCTGTAATCATTTTCTTTCTCTTGTCAGCCTACACCATGTGTGATTAGAGTTCAAAAAAAAAAAAAGAAAAAAAAGGAAAAAAAAAAGGGGGGGGAGGAGGGTGCGGTGGTAGAGGAAAGGAAGAAATGACAGCATTTTAATTGTATGGCACAATCTTTTATTCAAGTGCCAACCCCTAGGTAATGGCTATTCTGAATGAGTACATCCTGAGTGTCCTGAGACCAGTTCTATCAAGTCTCTACTTCAAGTCAAGAGCTTGAGTAAAATAATATTAATAGTATCTTTTTTTTCTGCAAGATGTGATTTTAGCTTTGTAATCTCTCTTATAAAAAGCTCTTCAGAAAAAAAGAAAAAGCCACTTCAGGATGTTTACAAATCAGTTGCTGATGCACTTTTTGAGTATCTGCATTCTTTCACTGAAGCTTCACATTTGCTCTGGCTGAACAGCTCAACACAATCAAAGACAAATTGGGAATATATTTCAAGACTCAACCCAGTGTGATTTTGAGTAAAAGCAATTTCAGGGGTGTGAGCATGAGAACAAGGCAGCATGATATCATGATTAGCCTCTAATAACTTAAACTAACTCCATGGGGATCGGGATCAAAGACTAGAATGGGCTCACTGCAAGGCTGGTGGATGCCCAACTCTCTGGAGATGGCCACTAACTTCACTCCACATTCTCCCATGTCAGTGCATTACAGACTAACAAAGCTTCTGGGGTAGAAGAACAACTAATAACTTCAGGAACTCTGCACAGAAATTCAGGAAAAAAAATCAGACATGGGGAAGCTAATTGAAATTCAAGAAAGGAAATAGAAAGTGACTGAGTATCTCCAAACATCAAAATTACTCTCAACAAAGGGCTGAAAAGCCCTTGGCCATTGTAGAACCGACACTTTTAGAACTTTCCATGTGCAGTAGATGTGGAATTTCTTGTTCTCATTGATACAGTCATTGCACAGAGGGTAATGACACATTCACTTCAGCTACAGCAAGTATTTTCTATTGGACTTCCAATGTACAAAATACAGTCAAGACAACCAGATTTCCCAATAATACAATTTAACATACATAATTTAACAACATGATTTTTACTTAAGATAATTTTAAGGCATTCTAGTTTACATTTAAAATTCTGCAGAGGCATGAGATTAATAAGCTAAGCATAGCATTCTGTTAGTATAATCAGGCTAAAAATGATTGGGGATCAAAATAAACTTGCATCTGAACATTTCACATAAAGGTAAAGCAAGCAAATTTTAAGCATTTCTTCCACTCTTATTTCTGTGAATTATAAAAAAGCTTTTGTGTCTTTTAGATTGGAAACAACAAGCTTCCACAAAGCTGAAGATGCTATTAAGAACTGATACACTATTAAGGGAATTACCCCTCCTGCTCAGTTCTAAATAAAACACTTCCACTGATGCCTCTTGCACTTACAGAGAAAACTGGGAAGAAATCTTGCCCCTCCACCTCACTTTTCTTCTTGTTAATGCTAGATATAGAGGACAAGGTGAGAGCTATCATATAGATAAGCAATGCCCAGAAAAGAAAAAAACACAAAAATAAACAAACAAACAAACCATAACTAAACAAAACCTTCCCTGTAGCTCTAAAGCAAAGCTGAAAGATGAAGAATGCACTGTCAGTCTGACCTGAACACAACAGCTGCCCTTTACAGAGGACAGGAGAAAAGTGTCACAGATTTGCCTCAAAGGAGTGTTCCCAAGAGAGGATTCACATATCTGCTGTCTGAAAAGCACTACAGTAAGAAGACAGTTATGTTGCATTTCAAGGAGCTGTTTTTTTTTTTTTAAGGTAAAAAAAAAAAAAAAAAAAAAAGTAAGAAAGAAAGAAAGAAAGTTGTCCCTACAATTCAATAAGAAACTGCAGCCACCTAGTTTTTCTTTTGTGTAAAAGATTTCATGACACAAACATGACTGGCATGGGAGGCAAGAGCATTGGGCAAAGTTTGTAAAGGGTAGAACAAGCAGCTCTAAGAGAAAGAAAGCCCGTTTGCTCAATTCGAAGTTCAGCTCAAGCTATATCCCAAGTACTTGTAATTACTTTCATTGCTGTTTTATCTTCTTTTTAAGAGAGGAAAAGGCAGAAAAAAATAACTTTTTCTTGTCCTTTCCCATGTAAATCCATGTAAGGTGAAAGGAGATGGTTCCAACTACTGAAATAGAGTCTTAGTTCTTAAGAAAAGTGCGATAAAAATAAAGAAAAGGAACGATATGGATATGGCATTATCTTCTCACAATAAATAGCAACATTTGAAATATATTTTCCCTTTGAGAAAACTTCACGTTATGTAAGCACTTACATAACTTAAATCTTATAATAGAAAATTAATGGTTTGGTTGTTGTTGGCTTTTTTTCCTCCTTTAAGTTTTTGTGCCAAAAATTTACTGAATTAGATCATGTTTTCTTCCAAATTTCATGCAGATTTTTGGATGATAATTTTTCCTGGTGATTTCCAACAAGAAAATTACAAGAACTGTGACTGCAAAAGGATATATAATAAGCTAATACTCATTTATTATCCTTAAAACAAAAATGATGCTGCTTCTCTTTGTTAATAGAATATACTTCTGCTGAGAATACAAAAAGTGAAACATAAAGTTTGTAATAAAAATGACAAATTTTCTTTTAAGGATTTCTAGTAATATAAAAAGACCTATAAAGATGCATGAATGCTAAAACTAAAAGCAAAAACTGAATCAAATTCACTTGTATGCTAAGACCAATGAAGAACTAAAAGCTCTCTGTGCAAATTCTCATTAATTCAAAACAGAGTGAACTGATACCTTTCAATAGATAATGATCTGAGCAGAAGACTGAAAGACAGGAACAAAAGGAAATAAGTAAAAATATCAGCCTTAGAAATAATCAAAACATATACTCATCACAAGCACACACTGAAACCCAGCAAATGCTGACCTGGTGGAAAATATGAATAGAGTAATAAGAGATAATCTCTTTATAAAGTTATAAGGGGATATCTGCTTTTTCTTCAAAGAAGGGTAAGATTTTATCTGAAAAGGAGTAAAAGAGCTTTGCAGGAAAGAGATAAAACACAATAGTAATAGGAGTTTAAATTAGATCGCTAAATGAAGTGAATTATAATGTAACAAAAGTTCCAATCAGCCTAAATTGCATTAAATTTTGTTAAATTTTCTAGTCATAGTTTTTTTTTTTTTTTAAACAGAAGAATCTTCAATATTTATTTCCACTTCAGTAGTAGTTCTACTGAAATCTTAGGGCCTAATTTTCCTTAGCAATGTCATTTGGATTTATACACTGTGGGATAACAACAACAACAAACCATCCACATCTCTCTTATTTTTCACCAAAAATGTAAATGGATCTGGCTTGTGGTGCTTACCAAGATTATCTTCATTCTCTCCCTGGCAATAAATCATTGATTCTGTGTTTGCATTAGAATGGAGAAAAATGTTGTAGTCATTCACGTTACATTCTCATGGGAGAATTACTTGGAAATTTGCTACTTTAAAGTGTCTGCACTTAAGTGTTGGTTTCTTTTTTTCTGTAACTCTTCTTGGTAAGATTTATATTTTGAATTATATTCTCTCACTCACTTAATGTAAATTGAGAATGAGCCCAGAACAAGAGGTTTGCTTTCATTAGAGACATGGTCCTCACTAGTTGTATTAAACTAAATATACAGAAAGTTATGTGCAAAGCACAATAATTGCATTTTTCTGACACCTCCAGGTGTCCCAACTACTAACAAAGCTTCCTTAGATGTTAAAATATATCACTTACCACTGAATTTATTGGACTAGCAAGCATGCAAAAGCATATTTTTAGAGATGACAACAAACATTGGTACATAAAACCAGAAAGTTTACTACGTGGAGTTCTAACAACCAGTCAATACCTTTGAAAAGCCAAAACATAAAGGAAAGCATAAATTTACTATGTAGAAACAGATGCTGGTAATTAATTTGCAAATCTTTTGAAAGATTTTCAAGAAAATCAAAGATAAAAACAACAAAAACCACCTCTGTGTACATAAACATATCCATAATATATCCTCACTGATTACTTCACACCTGCCTGTGATATTCTGAACTTTGCAACTGCTGCTGCCAACATTTTATTCCTATATTCAAACCATTAACAATTGAGTGTAGAGATGCTAATATGACTTCAGCTTTCACAATATCTGTGATCCCAGAAGGGCTGTTCTGTAGATCTGCTCCTGAATGTAAAGATATTCTCTGAAGGTAAACGGTCTCAAACTTCATCCTCTACATATGGGAAAATGAGAAATCTGGTGTAGCATTTGCCATACAAGTATTGTCCCTGTGTTCAGACATGAAATTTATGGCAGCAAAAACCCAGTTCTTTACCTGATCCCATTGCTTCCTGAGTTATTTTTCCTTTTGCGTATCCTAATGAATAATGCTGGATTAGATTGATTTGGCTGGATTTAAGTATAGCCACTGAGCCCCAGTCCTCAGTCGTCTTCTTCATAAGTGCATCAAATCTGGTGCAAATTATTAACTTGCAAATGTATTTACGTATGCAATTTCTGTATCTGTTTGTACACAAACTGAACACGGTTAAAAAGAGTTGTTGAGGCCACATTTCCAGATTTAGACCACAATACAAACAAATGGTTGGTGATAAGTAATTTTAAATGGATAGTATATTCTGCTAATAACATCAATACAAAATAAATCAGTGGGTAGAAGGAAAATCACAGAAAATAAGGTCAGAGTTCTAGGTTGCTGTATCTTGTAAATTCATGAGGGGGAGGAATTTAGTGGCAGGCCAAAGTCTTTAAGCCTTAATTAACGTCATGGGAATGATAAATCTGCTGTGCGCTTATTTTGTTTCATACAAATGACTACCTGAGTCACCTTTGTTATCTACACACCGCTCTGTGGGAATAACCAAAAAAAGTCACAGACATGATGTTATAATCCACAATAAGCTGTCATAGGCTATCATTTTCAAAGACAGAGTGACAAAAAGGTTTGTATCCCAAAACATTCCAGTAGAATTTAGGCAACTACGTCCTTAGGTTCTACTGAAAACTTCAGTTGTAAAGCTTATTTCTTCTAGATCACACTCTGTCCATTAAAGAAACAAAAGGTCAACATTTCTCATGTTAAAGTTCCATTCCAAGTTTAAATGATTCTAAAATCACATTGGTATTTATTTTAAGAAATTATGGGTAGTATATGACCCTCTGCTGGCTTTAGCTGGCAGATATCCTTCTCATTCCATCATCCAGCTGAACACTTAGTTAAGAAGTTACATCTCATTACACTTGTAAATTATTTTTATTGACAACTCTTGTTTATAAAGAGACAAGGATCTATTTGTTCAGTGGAGTATAACTGATATTTTCAACAATTTTGTTACGTAAATTCTAAGAACTTGTAAAAAAATATGTAATTTCAGACCAGACTGCTTATTAACTTGGGCTAGTCTTGAGATTTGAGATGGTGTGCCAGAACTTCACAGAAGCTGGATCTACTAAGATTTAATCATCTGGAAAAACTCTATAATGTTCTAATTTACTTTTCTCTTGGGGGGGAAAAAAAAAAAAATCACAACCAAAACCCAAGGACTATTCCACTGATCTGTTTTGAATTTATGTCACTCCAAGATTCTGTCTAAACTTGAATCCAAACTTTGAAATGAAACAGAAAATTGCATTTGTCATTGCAGAGAGATTGAAGTGAAAAAAAGAAGCCCAACTAGATCAACACTTAGGCTGTAAAGCTATGCATGGTAGTGCACAGCTTATGCTCTCTACTTCTCTCTTCTATTAGCTGCTGCAGGAGGGCAGCTGAACAGGGTGTGCAGGAACAGCTGAAGTGTCTCAGTTTGCTTTTTTCTGAGTGCAGACTGCAGCCATTCAGAAGCTGTTTCCCATCCCACTCAGCAGATGTGCTGTGGGAGTTGCTTACTCCTGGAAAAGAGCAGAGCTGCAGTTGGGTCTGCCTAGGACTCTTCTCATCCCAAACACACCAGCACAGCTGGGACCACAGCCTCATCCATGATTCAAACTTTCTGTCAGGAGCTTCAGAGAATAAACAATTACACCTGTATTTGATGTCAGAAGTATTCCTTGTAATCTTCAACTTAGCGAATATTTGCTTGAAATACAACACAGTCCAGGAGGTCCCTGGAGTGCGCAGAAGATAACTTTCTGACATAGCTGCCAAGAATGCATACCTTCAGAGGTGCCCCTCTAAACCTGCTGCTTACAAACAGAGAAGGACTGGTGGGAGATCTGGTCGTTTTGGACAGAGAGATCACAAAATGATAGAGTTCTTGATTCTTGATGAATTCATGAGGGGGGTCAGCAAAACCACTACCTTGCACTATTGGAGGACAGACTTTGGACTGTTTAGGACATTAGTTCAGTGTATACATATGAGTGTATAATGGTGGATCTGCTAGAAAGCTGTAAATTATTTTGAAATATCAGAGCCACTGGTTTAGCCTGCATATGAGTGCAGGTTATTCACACTAAGTACTGAAACTATTAATTGATCAACTTCACCAGCACATAACTATATTCTCTGTTCCTAAATACCACTCAATTTCTTGTCCTAGCATTCAATGAGAGTGGTATTAAGATGCACCAGATATTGCAAGGTCATTACTGTACATATTGCTTAAATTATCATACACTAGCATAGTACCAATTCTGTAACATTTCACCTCATACCAGCTCTTTTTCACCCTATGCAAGAACAGAACACTGTGTCCTTTCTATAGGGCACGACAGTCATAGACAAATACAGCAGATAAGATAGGGTCAGATGATCAGGTACTGGGAAACTGAGATAATGATGGTCAGTACGATAAGCGGTCCACTCATAGCCAATTGTGAACAAGCTTTTAAGCATCAGTTTCCCTTGCTGAAGAACACAAAATGCTGAAGGAGTGATTTGAGAGATGATAAGGAGGCAGTCTCATCAGTTCTGAAGGAGGGGGCAGGGTCACATGGAGGTTCGTGCTTGAAAATATAACAAGTGAGAAACAAAAAATAGCATCAGAGGTGGATTGCAAGCTAACAGTCAATGGCTTGACAAGACTTGAGAAGGAAAGGAAAGGAAAAAAACAAGCAAATAAAAATCATTCCTTTCTGTTCGATCCGGTGGAGACCAGTATCCCTCCTGCTTAGGGGCACTCAGAAGCTGAGAACTTGTGTTATGGCAGTATCTGAGGAATGGGGAATTGATAAACTGAAGAGGATGGGATACATTTGGAGAGTGAAGGCCTGATAACAAGTGCTGTTCTGTTATGATAATGTTAATGCTGCTGTAAATGATAGCAGGTGCTTATTCATAACCACAACCTCCTTACACCTTCATAGCATGGGAATGAGAGAGTATACTCCTCAGTCTATTAAATCTTAAAAATTTAAAAGAATCAGTGAGATGCTGTTCAGCTATTCAATTGAAAAAAGTCCTTTTTCCTGCAGAAATACTTATTTCTGAAGCAAGACACATAACATTTCAAGTATGTGACAATCAACACAGTATACCTCAGGAGAGAAGTCTTGATATCCTACGTAATTCAATTCAAACTTCAGTTGTGATGCAGAATGACAAAAGTAAGTTGGTCCAGCAGCACTTTATGCCTTATTACATATGCTAC
Organism: Chrysolophus pictus; assembly: GCA_037305975.1. NCBI lineage: Eukaryota > Metazoa > Chordata > Aves > Galliformes > Phasianidae > Chrysolophus > Chrysolophus pictus. The sequence goes on along the minus strand of CM074579.1, from coordinate 13,305,655 downwards.
CTTTTCACTGCATATTGAACCCTGTGCTTAAAGCGAGTTGCGGTCTCCAATTCAAGCTCAGAAGAACCACTGTGGCTCAGTCTAGATGCTGAAACACTGGTGTGGATAACATCTGGTGGAGAGGGGTTGTCTAGATGTGCCATGCAGTTTTTATGGGAGGTGATCTGCTTCAAACACCACAAAGTATTGCTCTGAAAAGTTTTTCTTAAGTGTCCCTCAGACACTATGTAGTGGTGTTTACAGTAATATCTCCTTGAGGAATTCTGGCACTGCTGCTTTGCTGCTGAGGTCTCCTCTTCACACCCCTCATGGCAGCATGGGACCCCTCAAATCTGCCAAACTGTGTGGCTGTACTATGAACCAGCTGGCCAACCAGACTTCTGAATCTATTCACAGCAGGTTGTGTAAGAACTACCTACAGCCCCTCTGGCAGTTGGGTGAGGTCAAGCACAAAGAAAAGCTGAAATGGCAAAATGGCTGTGGAGAGGACACCTTAATCACTGAAGGCAAAATCCTGCTAAAAGCATAGCTTTATCCTTTATCTAATCTGATTCTGGAGCTGGGTAAATGGAAGATGAGCTCTTCATTGTCTTCCTCCCTTCCTAGGTGCCCTATATTCGGGTACAGTTTTCACAGAGCATCTCAGAGCCAATAGTGACTATAGCTATTACATTCACCTTGCTACATGCACTGACTGAAAGCCCACACCTGACAACATGTCTGTTACAGCAGTGGAGTTACCAGCCATGAAGTAGGTGGAAAGCAAGTCTTCCAAAAGTAACCTCTGTTACTTTTCACCTCAGATAGAATTAAGGATTTGAATAGAGAAGACACACATTGTCTCACAAAACAATTTTTCAACTGAGCTGAAATCTTTTTACAGATCTAGAGTTTTACTACTGATTCCAGCTGAAGTTGTCACCACCAAGACAGAGATGAATACGTAGGCGGGTAAAGCTGTTTGCAACTCACACAGTCTCTTCACACCTAGATTGTTACAGACATCCAGTTCTGGAATGGCTAATATGCCCCAACAGAGCTTAACTGCCAGACAGAGTCAGCACAAGGCTGAAGCAGACAGAAATAAGCCACATTTTATGCACAGTTTTATAGTGCTAGAAAAGCAACAGGAAGTTCAGATCCTAAATTCAAAGCTCTGTGCACGGAGGCAATCCAAACCTATTTGATCTCCACTACAAGGTTACAAACTTCTGAGTGAAGGTCAAAATGCTCTCAGATCCAGCAGGACGGTAGGTGAACAAGACAGTGCCATATTGTTTGCCTTCGAGCGAGCAGCAACACTCGATAGTCAACAGTTTCAAGTAAAAAAGCTCAAAACAGTCTTGCACTTTCTGTGATAAAATTACTGATGTGCTCATTTAAATTAAAACTGGAAAATAGTACATCTTGAATGCCAAATGACAGGAAAAAGAAGTATGCACTTCTCCAACATGTATTTCAGGCATCATAGATTCACATGAAATTTCCAGGATTTCCTAGCCTTGGTATTTCCCTTCTGAGGCATTTGGTATTTGGGAGAATAAGAAAAGAAATATCATTTGGAAATAGGGAAAGGCGCTAAGAGGAAAAAGAAGCTTTATACACATGGGGAGGGAGGGGTGTGCATGTATGCACATTTGTCAAATTTTGTCCAACCCTGGAAAGTAAGAGTAGACATAGTTGTGAAATTCAAATTTATTGTTCCTTTGAATCTTATTCACATCTCATTCTACATCTGAATCAAGCACTGTGTATAACAGGTAACCCATTACTTTGATAGGTTGATCTGACAACAGCAGAAAATCCACATTCTCTCTCAAATACAGGTAGTTTTCTTCACTTCCTTTCACTTCTATTCAACTACATTGAGCTTCCTGATTCTAATTCTCTAAAATTATGCCAAATGTATTCCAGATTTTTTGCCTTAGCACATTATGATATGATCTTTCCAACCTATGATAACATGCAGTCAACAAAGCTTCTCTTTCCCCTTCATTTCCGGAGCTACTGGGAAAATCAATTTAATCTTCAGGATGTTAACATCATTATTTCTGGCTAAGAAAATAATTCATCATAAAAATACAGATAGTGTATGGGCAAAAAAAAAAAAAAAAAAGTAATTGCTATCGGCAAACACAAATTTATATGTAGCTTTTCCGAATTATTAAGGCATACTTTTCTAGGAGAGGAAGTACAAATAATTGCTGAGAAAACCATCAATAACGGGACAAAGTGCAACCCAAATAAACCAGGCAACTATGTTTCATTCTAACACATCAAACTATCTTGCAGAGATTTCAGATTTACACCTAATTGTTGCTTTAGGCTTACTGGCTGGAGTTTTCTTATATATTTATTTTTCCATCTAGACATATTAAAAATATATATCCATATTGGTACCTAGGGCTAAATTAGGAAGAAGAAAATATTAAACCTACAAGCTAGAACATATGCAAGGTAAAGTCTTACACACTTTCTTAGCTGTGCATAGGCTGGCAGCTCAGAGAAGTAGATGCAGAGTGGAGTTGCTCAGTGGGCTGAAGCATAGGACAGAAAGAGTGTCCGTATGGAGACTGATGTATCCCAAAATCTTTTTCACCAAATTATTCAGGTCAGACACCAGATCACATACATGACCTCTCAGACTGTCAACAGTTTATGGTCTGGTTTGGCCCAATTTCATAACTAGCAGGGCTGAGGGTTTCACTAAATCCACACCTCCAGAAAGAGGAAGCAGCGTATCCCAGATAATTAAAAACAGCAGCAATGATCTGAGAAGAAAAAAACTGATTTACTAAATATAGTATTGTCATGCAAGATAACACACTATAAGACAATATAATTAGAATTGAAGCTAATAAATCAAATATAATGAGAGAAATAGCATCCAAAACCCGAAAAGCCTTACACTAATGCTGAGACAATTCGTGTGACGGGGACAAGCAGCAGGGAGGAGAGCCAAAAAATGGGAAAAGAGCACATCAGGTGACCTACCAAGGCCTTATATCTGTTCCCCCTGAGCAGAAATGATAACAGAACAGCAAACAGTCTTCTGAGGAATGTAGCAGTTCTTCTCTTCCAGAACAGATACCCAGACCTGGAACATTAACTCTTTAACTTTCAGTGCACTACGTGATGTTATGATGTGGAATACTGATAATTAAAATCATAAAATCATGACACAGACACAGCTTTTATTTTACAGAAGCCACGAACAAAAAAATTCAAGGCAGAATTTGTGTATATCTGTCTCATCTTGATTTGAAGATACATCTGAACCTCAGGGATTCAGAAGTATCCATTTTCTAAGTTTATTAATGATTAGAAAAGTCTATTAAAATCTGAAACACAGAATCCCTGGGAAAATCTGCACTTTCAAAAGTTGTAAATAGCAAGAAGCCTAAACAATCACAGTATTTTCCATACAATGACATAAGTGTTTCTATTTTTTGAAGTCAAGCTAATCATAATAACACAACTATTATCTAGCAACTCTAATTATATTACGATACAATCATTAGACACCCATTAAATCTATAACTTCTCTTATCAAATGACCTGTGTTTGTTGGTTTTTTTTATTTATTTCTAAATGCCTCAAATTTTATTTTACCCTGAGAATTTTCTGTTGCTTTGCATTAGCTAACAACTCCTCTTTTCTCAAAAATGATAAACAAAGCCATTCTGATCATTTAATTACAGTCCTCTCAGTCCTCCAAGTTACCTTCCTAGAGAAATGTTACTGAGTTTTAATTGCAGCAAGAAGATTCATGAAACTTCTGAAAGCTTATATAAAATCTGTGCATAGAGTTAAGTAATCATTCTTTCTTTAGTAAGTCAGCAAACCTTAATCTTCCTCTCCATTTCTGTGACTGATAGTGCTGGATATTCTGTGTAAGGTAGAAATCAAAGCAAAGAATTAGTGGATTTCATACTTCTAGACCACTTCATGTTACATAAAGATTTTTTTTTATATTCTAGGGTGTTCTTTTTTTGTTTTGACCTGAGGCAAACAAAAAGTTCTTTTTTAATCTGCATCTAATATTATACAACGCTTTCAGTGAATGACAGGCTTTAACCTTAATGTTTGAAAGTTTTTGAATGCAAACTCTCTTCTCCTGTTCCACACTGCCTGTCTTCTGTTTTATTAATTCTAGTACCTAAGTAACTCTGCTTATTTCTGACTTTTTCAGCGCATGCTTGAAAATGCATGCTTGAAAATGCTGCCTCCTACAATTTTCCAGAAATATAATAAACCAATAAGGCACTGATCTTCATGATGAGTGATACCAATCTAAGCAATCTCCATTTCACATGAAATATTGGAGGCCAGATCCAAAGACATTTCTGTATTAAAAAAACAGATGTTCCCAGCATTGAAATCCAAACCACAAGTGGCAGATTCATAACCATCAGTAGAGTCCATTGCATGAGTTGGGCAACGAGATCCAGAAGAGTCTCCATCTCCTAGAGCTAGCTAGCAATAGTAGAAGCAGAATGCTAAAACCTAGAACTAGCTGACTAAGCATCAGTATCTAAGCATCTCTGTCCTTTGACTTTTTATTCAGAAGCATTTCACCCCACTTGAGTGGAGCACCTACATATTTTCTTTCAAGAAAAAAAAAGCTGGTTGTGTTCACCAAAGTATCTCAAAACAAAGTAATGAACAAGATCTCCTTTTGCCACAATAGAAACACAAGTAGAGCTATTTGCTAGAATATATAAGACCATTTCAGATCTGAGCTAAGTAAATTAATTTGTCTGATTGAAAAGATTAAACTCACCAAATTTTTCTGCCTTGGAAATTGCACAAAAAATCAAGACCATTCTTTTCAGTTAAAATATGACAACAGGAAAAAGAAATCTAAGACTATTATTTAATTATTCATCATAGTAAGTTAGGATGTACTTTACAAAAAGTTTCAATGACTCCATACATGGCTTTCACCTGAACACACTGAATTATTTTTATGTTCATTTTTGAAAGGGAAAAAAATATCCGATTTAGGGATAATTATATGTACAATGAAAGTATTGTAGGTAAAATATAAGTATTACAAATATTGAGTTCAACAGGCAGCCTAGAAATATCCAGTTGAATTATAGGAACACTATTCATGTTACTTGATTACATGTATCAAGATATACATTTTTAGGAAGGTGATAACTGAAAAAAAGTCAATCAGTTAGACAAAGTTTTTTATGAATGCAGCAGAAATCCAAATGACAGAAGTTGAATATTCCCACTAAAAAAAATTTACTGAGGTTTTTTGAAGTTTTGACTGAAATTGTTTTGGAAAATTGAGGGAAAAAATAAAATAAGAGGAGAGACATTATTACAGACTTTTTTTTTTTTTTTTTTTTTTTTTTTTGCATCCAGATTAGGTGAGCTAGTAATAATCCTGCTTTATTGCTTAAAGTTTTCCTGTAGTAGTTACACAAAAAAAATCTTTAGTAGTAGTAAGAGTTCTTAAAATCATAAAACTATGCTTCATAGATATGCAAAAATATTTAGAAATAGTGCAACAGACTGTGAAATACTATAAAATCTAGAAGTGTGCATGTTTAATGTAATAGTTATGAGTATGAGCTGATGAGGTCATCACAAGGAATTCACTGAGATTTAATACCATTGTATTCAGCAAAGAATAAGAAAAAAGTCCTCAAAGCCAGCCAGTAAGTTCAGGAAAACAATAAATTCAAAGGCTTAGTGATGCTGTAGCTTTCCAGAAGGAAATTAACCTGAGAAAAGCACATGTAATAAAGCATTAAGTAGAAGATGGGTAAAATACTGGCTAATTAGCAGCTGAGCTAATGAAACAACAAGCCCACAAAAGATGGAATAATGTGCTGAAAGTTTAATTAAGACATTAGGTTGTAGACATAAACAATTACAAACTAAGAACCACTGAGAAAACCTTATTTATCACTCCTTGATCAATTGCCAAGCTCAGAGCTAAAGAATCCAGCAGTGCACAGCTCCCACTGATAGTGGGTGATGTGATCCATGTATGTTGGTGCAACGCCAACTCATAACCAAATTAGGCAGAAAACCCACATCAAGACAATGTTGTAACCTGTTGTGGGTGTCACACTTGCCTTACTTGAAAAGCAAGAGTGTGCAGTAAAGGAGCTGCAAACTAAGCCCAAAGCAAGAAGATACAGCAAAAGTGGGTCTCAAAGGTGACAATGAAGACCAGAAAGGATTAGCAGATATCATTTAAAAGCAAAAGAATAAGGAGACCCACAATCTAATTTATCAGTACAGCAGCACAGCATGTTACTGTCAGTAAATGTGCAATAAGCAATGCAAGTTCAGGCTGAATCAAATGAAAAAGTGGTTATAGTAAAGAATATTAAGATGGTCTTAGAGAGAGGAGATTTCACAACAGGGGACTCTTTACAATCAAATCAATCTTGCTATTAACATTCTCATAATAGGGAGGATCTCAGCAAACTGAAAGTTCACATTATCCTGATAGGAAGAGCTGACCCCCCCCCCAAAAATGTCCGTGTTGGTTCTGAGCATTGGTACCTGTTGCAAAGTCCTTTGGGATCCACATCCCCAGCTGGCCACTTTAGGGACCAATTTAGAGCACACCTTCTGACATACGCAAAACATATTTCCTTTCTATTAACAGATTCAATACAGTGCCTCTGCTTGTGTCTGGAATAAAGTGAGGATGCATAATGTGCGACCTAACCAGCCCTTCAGGTACATATCCAGGCCAAACACTTTAGGTATAATGAGGAAATCAAAAACCTATGGATGACAGTTAGGGAACAAGGCAGCAAAGGGAGCCTTGTGACCAGAGTCTACTACAGGCCACCCAATCAAGTGGAGCCTACCAATGGAGCCTTCTACCTCCAGCTACAGGAGACATCACATGCTCGTATCAGTGGGGGACTTCAACCACCCAGACATCTGCTGGAAATATAGTGTGGAAAGCTGTAGACAATCTTAGCAGCTCCTGGAATGCATTGAGGATAACCTCCTGAGTCAGGTAACAGAAGGCCCCATCAGGGGGGATGCGATACTGGACCTATTACCCACCAATGCAAATGAATTGGGTCCCAGTGAGATCCACCTCACTGAGAGGCCTGAGGGAATTAACTGACATAGTTGCCAAGCCACTCTCAATGACATTTGAAAAGTGGCAATTAGGTGAAGACCCTGGTAATTGGAAAAAAGGCAACATCACACCCATTTTTAAGAAGGATAAAATGGATGACCCTAGGAACTTTGTCCTCTCAGTCTCATCTCTGTGCTGGGAAAGATCATGGAATAGATGGAAAGATCACAGAACAGACCCTCCTGAAAGCTATACTAAGGTACATGGAAGATAGGGAGGTGATACAGGAGACCCAGCATATCTTTAGCAAGTTGCTTGACCAACAAGCCTTCAGTGCCCTTCAATGATGGTGTCACTGCATCAATGGGCAAGGGAAGAACAACTGATGTCGTCTATCTATATTTCAGGAAGGCCTTTGACATGGTACCCCACAACATCCTTCTCTTCAAACTAGAAAGATATGGATTTGATGGGTGGACTGTCCAACAGATGAAGAATGGGCTGCAGGACCAAATCCAGAGGATGGTGGTCGATGGCTCAGTATCTGCAGGGAGATCAGTGACAAATGGTGTCCCAGAGGAGGTCAGTGCTGCAACTGATGCTCTTTAATATCTTCATCAATGACACTGATAGTGGAGTTGAATGCACCCTCAGCAAGTTTGCTAATGACACCAAGATGTGGGGTGCAACACACCAGAGAGACAAGATGCAAACTAGAGGGACCTAGACAGGCTGAATATCATGAGGTTCAACAAATCCAAATGCAAGATTCTGCAGCTCAAGGCAACGCTTCCTCTCAAAACAAGCTGAGGGATGAAAAGGACTGAGATCAGCCCTGCTGAAAAAGACCTGGGGATACTGGTGAATGGGAAGCTGGACATGAGCCAGCAATGAGCCCTCACAGCCAAGAAAGCCAACCACATCCCAGGCCAGATTAAAAGAAGCATGGCCAGCACGGCAAGGGAAGTGGTCCTGCCCCTCTACTCTGTACTGGTGAGGGCTCACCTGGAGTACTGCATCCAGCTGTGGAGTCCTCAGTATAATATAGAAATAGACCTGTCAGAGCACATCCAGAGAAGGGCCGCAAACATGCACCAAGGGATGGAACACCTCTCTTAGGAGGACAGGCTCAGTGCTGGGGTTCTTCAGTCTGGAGAAGAAAAGGCTGCAAGGTGACCTGATAGCATCCTTTCAATATCTAAGGGTGAACTACAGGAAGGAAGGGGACAGAGTCTTTAGCAGAGTCTGTGGTAACTGATCAAGGAGAAATGGCTTCAAGCTTAAAGAGGGTAGATTTAGGTTGGATATAATGAAAAAGTCCTTTACAGTGAGGGTGGCTAGGCAGTGGAACAGGTTGCCCAGAGATGTGTTTGATATCCTGTCCCTGGGGACTTTCACGGCAAGGCTGGATATAGCTCTGGGCAACTTATGGATGTCTCTATTCATTGCAGGGGAGTTGGACTAGATGACCTTTAAAGACCCCTTTCAACTATAGGGATACTGTGATTCCAGGTAGTGCCAAAATTTGCCCTAGTTTGTACTAATGAAACTTAAGTCAGAATTTGTCCTTTGTCTAGCAACTCTCTCCGTAATTAACACAAACTATGTGTTTAATATCTGGGAGAGAGAAGAGAGCACTCTCATCCTGTGACCAGCTCTAGACACTTTACCTATGTAGTCAGTGAAGTTTGGTTTTACTGAGAGCTGATATCTACCCAGATCTGCCTTTGCAAAGTGCCTAGAAGACTGGATCCCTTTTCTTAGTAAGAATGGCAGGAAGTTAGTGGAATGCAATGCAGAAAAAGCATTTTTCTCTTGCTCTTGACTTATTGGAGGTTTTGCTTCCACTTTAAAAGAAACTGTGCTATATTCACATATACGCAACCCTGCATATAGCAGAAAGGGGAATTTGCCTTCTTCCCTTAAATTCCTTCCCAGCAAGTCTTGTATTCTAGGTCAGGTGTCAACATCTTATTGCTATGTGACTTCCTGTTGCCACAAATCCAGGAATCTGCTGTAAAGGCAGCAGCAGAAATAGACCCTAAGCAGTGGTTCTCAGTACTTTCCAATCTTGGTTATCGGCATTTATTTCTCTGATTGTTCAAATCTCTTGCTAGTAAAGTACTTGGGAAATTTCTTTACTTTTTCTTAAGGCATAACTTCCCTGTTAGTCTGAATACTTTCTGCATGATTAAAGCCACTCAAATTACTTATTTACCTGGCTCTATTCACAGAGAACAATGGCTTTGGTATAAACCCACTTCCTGCTCAGAATCAGGGAAACATTTCAACTGTGTGCAACTCTCTGGATCCACTGAAGTCAACAGAAGAAAGTTAATTTATTCTGTCCAAAGTTTTGCTGATGTGCAAATCTGAACCCAGCAGCAAAATGCATCATAAGAGCAACAACAATGAAAGAGCACACTCTTTGCAATGTTATTAAAAATGCTGAAAATGTACTTGTTAAATTATAGCTTTCCTGCTTTCATTTTTATTCTTGGGTGGAACAGACTATAGTCAAAGAATGCTGGTGGATCATTAATTCTGGCTGATTTCAATGAATTACAACATGGCACAGTTGAACTCTCAAATTAGTCACTCAGATAACTGATGCAGAGACTCACAGACTCCCCACAATCCTTCCTAAAGAGATAACAACACTCATTTATTGCACTGATCACTACAGTCAGAAGCAGAGAGAAGACAAAGATACAGACCAGTTGTGTTTGTCTGTTCATACCATCTAAACTTTCATCTTTCATTGATAAAACAAAAATCTGAAATTGAACAACCACCATCCTTGGCAAGAATAGGCTGTGGGGATTTTTTCCCCTCCTCAGAATGCATCTGTAACTGCTCTCAAATATACCATTTCATTAATTTTATCAGCTACTAATTTCAAAAGCATGGCTGGTATTTAATCTTGCTATGTGCCATGCTCTATAAATTAACTACTAGCAATTTACATCTCTGTCCATCCATGCCAATGAGTTGCTAAGGCATTGCTGTGGCATTATTGCAGTTGTACTATATATTTATGAAGGTTGAGCCTGCATGCCGTACTAATTCTACACCTTAAAATATGCCTACTTTGCTACAGCAGTTAGCATAGATCAATTCTATGACATATGGTATATTACTTATCTGCATACAGATCTGTATTACATAAACTAGCAAGACAGAACAAAAAAAGCTACATTTGTTAAATCTTGTGCCAGATTTTGGCTAGTACTGGAGGCAGGTTTAGCTTTTCTTCTTTCTCATGCTACTGGAAAAAAGCTTTAGAATTGTGAGGTATGCAAACCCATAGTGTTTCTATACCTAAAATTTATATCATGAGACAGTGAGACTGAAAAACCTGAGGCTTTAAACACTGAGGTGAGAATGAACTACATTTTCTACTCATCTCTAAAAATAAATAAAGAAAACACAAAAGAAGCCTTTCAAAGATTTTCACTCAGTTCTGCCACAGTCATGCTTAGCCTCAAAGATCTGGGCTTTTATTTTTTTGCAAAGTTCCATGCAAAGACGAGGGTCCAACTTGCCTTAAGCATGCCACCCAGCCTGCAGTCAATATCTTTCATTGACTTCAGTGGCAGAGAATGAGACCTCAAAGCACATGGGTTTGGTCATAGAGCAAATCCATTAAAGCAAGTGAAAAGTTTAGAATGCACAACCCGTGGAAACAAACTGTATCTGGCACTTTGGGATCAAAACAGAAGTCTAAAAGAAAGTTCTTCAAAGAACCTTTAGGCACCCTCAGAGAAATTGCTGAACTGTGTCTGTTAAATCAGAAGGCTTACAAAGAGTACATCTACTTACACTGGGGCCAACAATGTGATTATCAGCATGAACAACCTGAAGACTCATTCATCTTTATCTCTGAAAAATTCTCTACTTATGCAACAAAAGGATTTATTGTGTACTGTAAATGCTTTCAGAGTAACAGAGAAAACTCAATTCTGGAAAACTGATAAAGACCTAAATATAAAGCACACACACAAATAAGTGTTATCATAAAAACATTCTTTGATTTTCCCAAGAAATTATGGCTAATGCAAATTAAAGACTATGGCATGTAATATTTAAATGCATCTAAAAAAATGGAGCATTTTACTATTTGCATTAAACTCACAGAGAAACAAAGGCCCCAAGAAATGACTGATGTAAAGCACTCAAGGCAAAGTTTACAGCCAAATACTGCGATACAATACAATCTGGGGGCTTTGCACTAACTTATTCACATATTTTACAATACAGCATTTCATGACACGATCACTTCTAAAAGATCTGCTTCACACAAAAAGCACAAGGAATGCTGGTGTTTGCACAGCAATGGGAAAACACTGACCTTCTCTGCTTGTTACTTCACTAGGTAGGTGAGCATTGCCCTAGTAATTGGACCAAATGTGGTATTTTTGTTTTCCTCCATAGCTTGTTTGTGCTGGTCACTAACATTTCAAAGCTGTTTTTGAAGTTAGTGCAGTGAGTGCGTAAGCAACAGATGGGCTCACAGGTCCTGGTGTAATTTCCTCTCAAAATTATTGGGCATTAACTGTCTTCAGAAAGCCCACACTTCCAGGAATGCTAACAATAATAAATACAAGATGAAACAGCAATCTTGTCTGCGGTCTACTGAGTAGTAACTGATGGAAAATTTGAGGTAAAAATCAAATTTTAGAGACCTTATGCCTACCAGTACAGTAATCCAGGTGAACAAAGAGAAATCACTGTAAGAGAAATACTGTTTTAGTCCTCCAGAAAATTATTTTCTGGTCCAGGGAGGTCACAGAGCCTATCCAGTCACCAGGCAGGAATTGTATGAGCTTAAGGTATGCTTAGAACAAGGCAAGTCTTCAAGTCAACAGTCTAACTGTTCTGGACTCTACTCAATGTGTAAGAAACCAGATTATTTTTAGATTCTTCTAAGTTGGCAAAAACAAGATGTATTTTCACAAATTGTAAACACATCTGTCAACTACTATGACAAATAAACTGAATAATTAAATTGATTGACAGCCCTCAAATTTTTAACAAACAAGTTCTGAATATTTTTAGAGTCTGAAGTAGAGATGAAACAGTTTTTCCTTTAACTTCATTCTTAGAATTGGCTAAACCATTAAAAAAAAAACTAATTTCCTGAGTCAAACATTCAGCATGACAAATGTTTGCCCAAACACTTTAAATTTAGCAGAGTTATACACTGCTAAAAACATAGCCTTGCAGCATAAATGCATTTATTTTGATTAATATGTTTACACTGCAGGATATAAACAACCTAAGATATGAATTGAATTTGGGATTATCTACAGACTGGTAAACAGCACTGATTTTTTATTTTTATTTTTTGTATTTATTATAAAATATCAAACTTTTTATAAAATGTGGTATTTTCCTTCAATAAATTTATATCTATTACTTGAATAGATACACCTGTATAATTTAGGGACTATCTTCTGCATGTAAGGGTCCCCATCTCATGCCCTGCAGGTAACACTCACCTGTATACATTTGTGACTAAAGAAGGAAAGAGACAGAACTGTAGTATTTCTCCTCAGAGTAGTGAGTAGTGCTGGCTACATCCCCTCCAACAGATTAAGAGTTTCTAGCTCTTTTTAAAAAGAATGTCTATTGATGATTTACACTGAAGCTGTGTAAGAGAAGAGCTGCTCAAAGAAAAGGAGGGGATATGTAAAAAAAAAAAAAAGCAGATGCTAGCAGTGGATAACCATTCTTTTCCTGATATATTACTTTTCTTCCATTAATCCACATTAAGGATAGTTTTCTTAATATATATTAAGAATTAAATATGGTGTACTAATTTTGAGAAGTACAAATGTAAATTCTTCATATTCCTTGAAGAGATATTGGTTAATTATTTTGCTATTTTATAATTCTGTACTGATTTTTTTTTACTCATACATTAGTAGGCTTTGAACTTGCAAAAATTTCTTGCAGTAGGAAAGAAGTTAAGCCCTTGTAACTGCTTGATGGCAGCATCCTGTCCTTCTAAGGTTAAAGCAAGACAGCACACGATTTCTTTTTCCTCACTCTTTTTCAACACATGAGCCAAGAGCAGACAATCAGTTGAAACAGTGATGATTACAAATGACAACTTGTAGCATGTGTTATCACAGTCACTGTATACAGTAATTCAGCCAGCAACGCATTTTGCTAACGACCATGTGGATTCAGGGAAAACCGTTTGTTTTCTGGATGAAATCAACTACAGACACATTATTACAGTATGCTTTTCCCAGGATCTGTATTGAATAAGCAGACTAAACACAGCGTTAGTTTAAAAGGTCTTTGCAGATACTAGGTGAAAGCTGACCCCTTCAAAGTCAGTGACTAGCTGTGCATAGATGTTAGCAAGGCTAATGTTATAATTATCCACACAACTATTGGACTGTCAAATCTTTTAGGTTCTATTTAGCCTGTTCACAACTGAGAGAAATCTTCTCTCTCAATAGCTTCCTCAGTTATTTTAGTCAAATAAATTACATCACAGGCTCCCAGTCAGGCAGGGATGTGACAGGCTCTTGAAGGTGTCAGATGTGAACCTTGCTGAGCTTGAAGTTTTCCTGAGGTAACTGAAAATTTTAAATTCATCTCTTGAAGGACACAGTTTCCCTGAGTGACACTTCAGACATATTAAATGTGGGCGATTAAGGAGCAGCTGCACTCGATGGGCTTGTAGGAAATAAGTGATTTGATGGAATTACCCAGTGTGCATCTGGACAAAAGCTTTAGACATGTTTGGACAAAGGCATGACTCAACAACTTAAACTAAAATTTAAGAGATTGCAACTGGGTAACATCAACATTTCCCAACATAAAATTAAAGTATGAGAAAATGAGAAACCATGGAAAAACTTTGTCTCAGTATGTAAGTGGCATCTTTCCTCCCGGAGAGGCAAAGGGAACAGTAAGGACCCCCGTTAGTCTTCAACAGCTATGGCAGTATAGTACCGATTAGCTGTTCTATCTACTGTGACTCTGTAATGACAGCTTCCACAAAATTATTTCTCAGCCAAAATAGCCTCAGTTCACAGGTTAAGTGTGCCAGTGCCATTAAGCTAAATGTAAGGAATAAACATGATCTCCATAAATAACAAAGGCTGGAAGGGGAAGGAGCAGCCACTTCTGAGAAAGCAGAAAATGGAACACAGCAAAAACCCAGCAAGTGGAATTATTTATGTCACTGGGAAAGCTGAGGGCATGGCTCAGGAGGAAAGGTATGTATTGACAGCTCAAAGACTTCTAACAATGTTTTTACTAATTAGGGAAGCAGTTTAAAAGCTTTTGGTTATATTCTTAGATTCAGTGATGTAAATCCTTTTGGAGAACTTTGATTCTCTGCTTTTCATTACTGTCAAGTTGTGCTGTTATTTGAATTAACCAGATCCCTTTTTTCAATATAGTGGTTACCTCCCAACCCTACAGCAATGCTGATACTAAAAAGCACCAAAATCTTCAAAAACAGTATCTCTAGTTGTTTTAGATAAGTGTTTTCTTAAATTTACCAAATTGTGTGACATCAGCACAAATAGAGAGTTCACAAAAGATGGAGTCGCAGCTGTTCCCTTGTGTCTCAGCTTGTGAAATCACTCTCACTTCTCCATTATTCTGATGTTTAAAGAATTTTTATCTGTATACTTAGGACACAGCCTCAGTGAGATATCAATTCACATGAACAGAATGACAAGAAGCGACATATCCAAGTTTCCCCTTCAGATAGCCATACCAGATGCAAATATTTTTATATGAAAAATACTGCAATTAGATGTTACTAGTATCATAAATGCAAAGCAAAAAATTCACACCTTTCATTCGCATCCCCTCAGCTTGCAGATTCACGAGTATATCTGCACTGCTGGGTCAATCTGAACAACTATAATGTGCATTGAGCCTCTTTCACCGTTGATCTCTCGTTGTCCCTGACTGTAAAGATTGTGAAGCTATGAGAAAAAATCCTGACTCCTCAAAAGTCCGTATATTCTTCCTGCCCATTCCCTTCTCTGAAAGTCTACACAATATCATTAGTCTGGGAAAACAATATGCAATATACACTTTTTTCCCTCAAATGCAAAAAAGCCTTTCTTATATTTAAACTTCCCATTGTCATCTGGGTCAGTGTATAGTGATGATTATCCAAAAATTTCCTCTCGCTTTAGTAACTTGAAATTAATTTAGCTCACTGTGCTGCACACAAAGCTGCCTCAGAGTAGCACACCCAGTGACAGGCATTTTCAAACAACCTTCAGTTGTATGATTCATTTCCCTACGGCTGTTTTACATGAGTATTAACATACTCAGAGCTTCCCTGCCAAGAAAGATTGGCCTCTTGACTTACTTGTTTGGTGAGGGTATCTTCTCTTAGGCATTTGTCTCATTACACCCAATTAGCAGTTAACATTTTATAATCAGAATTCACTGCCTAACTGTGCCTGGCCAAGTGTTGCTTTCTCCCCTACATAAATATTACTGACCTCTTCTGACATTGCAGATTTGGTCCTTAGATCAAGATTATATTACAGACTTGCAGATAAATGCTTAACAAGCTTCACCAGGCAAACACGAGAGACAAGTGTACAATCTCTCCCTTTGGTGTCTACAGTATTTGTGGCCCAAATCAAGCCAAATATTTAAATGGCTGCAATGGTCCTACTGATAGTAGAAAGACCAACACAGAAAAATTCCAGAAAGACACAAATGAGTCTGTACTTCCCATATAGTATATATAGTATATATATATATAGTACTTCCCATATAGTATATATAGTATATATATATATAACCAAACTTGCAGTATTTCAGCCATCCAGAGCAAGAGA
Source organism: Chrysolophus pictus (assembly GCA_037305975.1). NCBI lineage: Eukaryota > Metazoa > Chordata > Aves > Galliformes > Phasianidae > Chrysolophus > Chrysolophus pictus. The sequence goes on along the minus strand of CM074579.1, from coordinate 13,289,746 downwards.
GCAATCTCAGCCCACTGAGATGCCATTTGAATTAGTGGTTTTACACTTAGCCTGTTCTTTTCTAATATCTCATAAGACAGAGTTACATTGCTTATGGACACCTTCTAGCTGAGAAACAGGCAGCGCAGAGCATTGCTCCATATGTGCACTCACAGAGCTGGGAGCAGACTTTCCAGGTCAGCTGTTTTCCCTTGAGCAGGTGGATACAAGTAAGAGCACAAAGATACCATCACAGAGCATCTACTACATGTTGCTGATTAACATTGACCAGAACTTGCCAGAAATGATTAGCATTGTCGAATGAGTCATTTTGCCTCAATGTACTCTAAGATACCATGCTTATCTAAAGGTACCTAAGCCAGGACTAAATGAGTGAGTTGTAGAACAAAGGTTCTGTGCTAGCACAGTATGATACCTTCTTCTCAACAGAGCTAATTAAACTTTACAGAATGCCATGGTAATACAGCTGTATTGTTTCTGGCAGCAGCCCAGCATGGGCCTTTCCACCACGCCTTGGCTCTTTGCTTCAGCAACGTCAGCTCAACATCAACAGGCACTTCCCAAGCACGTCAGGAACTAGTCAGATTACAGAAGTAAATTTTCTCAGCAACTAAGAAATATTTTGTAATAACATTTAAAATAAATAAAAATAACTTTTTCCTTTACGATACCATGTAATGATCCCTTTAACAAAACTCCCAGAATCACAGGCTGAAGATAAGACAAAACAATGGGCTAAAAAAAGATCAGCTGAAAGTGATTTTTGACCAGAGATTCTTTAACATCTTCTATGGCAGGAAAAGAGAATTCTTTGTAATGTATAACTTCTGAACCATGAGATAGCCACCCGACATCAGTGGTTGCATTTCAATGGAACTACTTCCTTTTCTATCAGTTAAATTTGCTTTACATGGCCATTCAAGTCTACGTTTTAACAGTACAGTACCTGAACTTTCAGAAGTAGCTGCCTGATGAAGGTAGTAAGTACTGATTTCATTCTTTATTTGCAAGATTAAAAAATAATTTCTATCATTTTTTCTGTTACTGTTTTAAAATTTATATTATTATTTCTCAAAGGCTTCTGTGAGTTCTTCATTGGTCAGAAAAATTCACTTTGGAGTCTTGCAAGAAATGCCTGTTTTCCAAGCTAATAATTTATTTTCAGTTGATTAATGAATTACCCTAGAACGAAACCAAAAAGCCTACGCATGACCTCACAGTGCACATGCACACTTGCACACATAAATGCTTATTCATTAAAAAACATGAAAAAGGCATTAAGATGTTAGAATAGCTTTAAAAAGCACTAACGGACTGATATTACATACAACATTTGAGAACTAAAGCTAAGGAAAGACTCCTTTTGGCAATCAGTCTTTTTACACTTCAGTTCTGAAGATAAGGGAAGTTTTCATAAGCAGCCACAGCTCTGTATGGGGACTTTGAAAGAAATGCCCAGAAGTTCACAGTAACCTGAAGTTTACCGTGAGGCATGTTTCTAAACTCCAGTTTTATTGCAACTTGCTCCCACAAATTCAATTCATTCTAAGTCTTGACAAAACATCTGCAAAGTTTTAGAGGTGCTCCAATAATTAAAAGAGACATCAATTCTTTCATTATCATTTCTATTATTTGCACTGAGCAGTGTAATAGACTTCACTGTCATGCACCACCAGCTACCTATGAATCACTTCCACTTAACTCAGCAGGGCATGAGCATGAAAAAAAAAATTAACTTGAATGTAATTCCTTGTTGCTCTGAAGTATTCTGATGAAGTTCACCCTTTTGCTTGGAAGGGACATCAGTTCCACAGAAATTCTTGATGGCCTAGGTCCTTCTTGACCTTGCAAGTTGAGTAAGTCAACAATACTACTGTGAAAGACTTTATTTTTTCCCTAGCATTTTGGTAAGACTATGAAAGAGCAAGAATAGCACAGACAAGGTTACTGCAGAAAAAAACTTACCAGTAGATGGCTTCACAGGTCTCAGACTGCAATACTACTGGAAAATGCCTCATAGAAAATCATCATTGCTTTTTCTTCCATCTCTTCTGCATGATCCATTCTACTTGCAGGTATTTGAACAAGGCCCCTGTTGAAGTAAAATGATGCATATTCAGTATATGAAGTACAATCATGTCTACACACACCAGCTGAAGCTTGGATCTTTATCTGAACATTTGGCATCTAAACTATTAACTGTAAGCTACTTTAAGGAATGAGTTGATTAATACAGACTAAACATTGATAACATGTTTTTGCTTAGCCATTACATCTAAATTCATTGTAAAGGCTTTGTGGTATGGAAGGAGTTTCTGTTGAAATGGAAAAAAAAAAAACTACCAGTAATAACGGACGTGTAGGAGAGCTACCTTCCATGCATATCTTGTCTTACAATATTCGCCATTCCTGAAAGGCATTACCATTTCTTTTTTTCAATTTAACTGACAAATTGAGCTCTTTAGTGTACTCTAACAACATGTGACTAATAATAAATCACAATAACAGAAAGATGTGACTGAAAGAACAATAAAGTGTAACTGTAATTGGGTCTCAAGCTACTTAACTAAATTACAAACCCCATTCATTCTTTTAATATAGGACTCATAAAACACATTCCTTTTACAAACAAACAAAAACACACCAACAAAACAACAACAAAAAACCGCATGGAAGTACCACTGTATTAGAGATCATTAAAGGAGCCAAGAAAATGATTCCTAAGGAGCAGGATTAGCTACATATAGTAGGCATGACCCAAGGACCCAAGACCAGCGATCAAGAATCTGTAGTAAGTACATACTTTCACCTATGCTATTCCCCCTCACTCCCTTGCAAGCCTCTAAAGCATCTCAGAAGAAGGCTGCATTGATTCTCTCACATGCACCGAACACTTGCAAGCTTTAACGAAGTATAAGACCTGGAGAAGATACTTATATTACACTCGCTTTTCTTCATTACTGGGGACTTAATACATGATTTTCTAGGCATGGCATTTACAAGAGTTTCTATTAACATTAAAAAAAAAAAAAATCTCAAAATTTATTAGGGATCTGTCCCAGCTTCATAGTGAAAATTCTCAAGTTTTTGACCAACTCACTAGCTCCTTTTCAATGCCACGACAATTACATGAGCAGCGCAATTTTTTGTTATCTAAATATGCAGAGGAATGCATACAATTCAAGAAGCACATAAAGAGATAAGTCACAAGTATACTGTAATAATAAGCTATTGCTGTCAGTAAAACTAGCCTTAACCATATCTTGTGAAAACAGAAGGATTTATTGCTCTTCTTTGTTAATGTCTAAAGATGTTCCTGTGTTCATATTTTCATATGAAATTAATTGTTCACCTGAATGCTTTTCACTTATCAGTCACCATTTTAAAACACCCTGCAATTATTTTTAGGCACAATGACCCTTCACAAACAGGAAAAAGAAAAAGAATCTTTGAAACAAAACACAAATTCTTCACTTGGTGGCAATTTTGATGCATTGCCCTCTTGACAGTAAGGCAATAAAATGAAACAGAGCAGATATTCTCCCAGAGCCACTGGAGCATTGAAGATATAAGCCTAGGTCACACGTGCTATTTTTCTATGTACTTTTCCAGAAGCAAAGGTTGGGAGCAAAATAGATTATGATGGTATGTGCACCTAATTTAAGACTAATATTGTACCAAAGGGGAAAAAAGTGGAGTAACCTGGAAATTAGAAGCTTTATTTCAAAACCTAGACTTCTTGGCTAATCTCCAGCATTGATCACAGCCATTTAAAGGCAAATTAATTACACTATAAAAGCTAGTATTCTGAAAATTTGTTTCAAGGGCAAGTTTAGCAGGATGAAATTGAAAAATAAAAATAAAAAAAAATCACTTCAACTTTCTCAAACCAATCTAGAACTTGGACATTATTTCATTCTGATAATGTTAAAAACATTTCATTCTGATTTCATTATTAATTTAACCTAGACTGTATTGTATTCCATAGAAAAATCATTCTTATGCAAACAAAAATGTTGAATTGAAATGTTTTAATCCTATTAAAATGGTAAGTTTTACCTTCTTGAAAGGAAAGCAGGTGATATGTGAAAATGAAATCCATCGGTTGTCCCAAATAAAACTGTTTTTTCTTTCTTTTGCTCTTTTTTTTTTTTTTTTTTAAATTTAGAATTTCCCTGGAAAACACTAATTAGCAGATCTTCCCTTCTTTACCAAAACAAATCCAGTTTCTGTCCCACTTCAGTATATTCATTGCTTGTAAAGATTATTTTATTACCTCCTCATGAGCTAAATTGTTCCTGTCTGGCAGAGACTACTGGAAAAATCAATGCAGACCCATACTACTCTGGAAGGAGTAACAGGAAACACTGGGGTTTCTCAGAACTCCCTGATTGCACTGAGAGATGTGTCAAACAACTTAAGGCACCCTTTTAGTGAGGTACAGTATATTTACCACTATTAATCTCACTGTGCTGGTAACAATAAAGCTCAATAGCTACTTTTATGGCTGATTATTTTTAGAAATCGAAATGGTGGAAGGAATGGAAAAGAGCACTGTAATACTTCGCATGAAGAATAGAGGATAGAACAACACTAAAAGAAGACTGCAAGACCAACAAGACGTCGGTAATAAACTCATCCCATTAAAAAAGAGTAAAAATATACAGTATGGGTAGCTATTAAGTATTTTTTTCCTAAGAGAGAGAAAAAACAGTAATTTGAAATGGACTCTGTATTATTTCATGAAACTTGAGCCCACAGTATGACAAAGTGTGAGCTGCATTTGCAAGCAAACAGGGACCAGAGCAGGCACATAGAGAAGAGCGAAGGAGAAAATACTTGTGCCACATTTAATTGGAGTTCAGAAAATTTCTGTAAGCATTATATCTCAGGTGCATACAACTCCAGAGTCTCATGATTCATCACTACTAAGCAAATAATACTCAACTTCACAATAGGAAATGATGTGCAATCTAGAGTTTACTTTTTCTGTCTCACACATTGCTCAAAACCTTTAGCTTGACGTATTAGTTTAGCATTCTTGTTAGGTGTTACTTTTCATTGTTTCATAACTGCCTGAAACTGAGTTGCCTATAAAGCAAACAGATTGCCCTTTGTTCATGTGATGGTTATTCATTCAATCATCAGATGAGATACAGGGAAATAAATACTAGTAGTTTGGTTCTGAATGCAGTATTGCACAATTCATACAAGAATCCTCTTGGGAAAAGGATGACAATACACTCGTTTCTTCATGATAAATCATTCTGTATTATCACACCCTTTTCACAAGCTGGATGGCATAATGCATATGGCTTTATAAAAGTATCTTTGTTGCTCAATTAAAAAAATGGCATTTCTTCTTTATGCTCATAAACTACCTTGGTCTTTTGCCAGCCTTTTAATTAATTTGATAGAAGAAAAAATGATAAAATTTCTACTAAGAAGGAATTTTCAAACTAAGAAGTGTATTTCACTGACACAGTGTAATTTGTATTGGTAGAAGGCAGCATTTACAGAGACTTTGGACCAGGTGGCTGTCAGCTACCCGGTAAGCTGCTGCAACTAAATTGCTTCACATGGGCCTGGAATTAACCTGAAGAAAGAAAGTTCAAAAAATGGTTTAGGAGGAGATGGAGAGGATTAATGGCACAGACCATTATCCAACTTGTGAATGGAAATGGCGACAGCGTGCTAGCTGCTGCTGTCCTACAAGCATGAAAGAACAATACCCATTAGAGAGGGTTTCATAGTCCATCTGACTCCAGTATTGATTTAAGCCTATAGGAAACTGGCCAGATTATTCATTGCCTTCCATTTACTCCTGTGCAAAGAGTATAAAATGCTATCAGCATGGGTAATGATTCCAGAAAGGCAGGACAGAGCATAGAGCTCACCCCTAGCCCTCCAGTCAAGACAACGAGAAGATGCTATTCTTTCCTGTCCTCCACACAATCAAACTATGAATAACATTACTTGGCAGAGCTCACAGTGTGAGCAGCACAGATTTTCTTTTCTTTTCTTTTCTTTTCTTTTCTTTTCTTTTCTTTTCTTTTCTTTTCTTTTCTTTTCTTTTCTTTTCTTTTCTTTTCTTTTCTTTTCTTTTCTTTTCTTTTCTTTTCTTTTCTTTTCTTTTCTTTTCTTTTCTTTTCTTTTCTTTTCTTTTCTTTTCTTTTCTTTTCTTTTTAACCAAAACTTTTCATTTAACATTGAGAAAGTAAAAGACTCTATTTTAAAGTAAAAGGGAAAAAAAAAAAAAAAACTCATTTTTAAGTAGAAGGGAGAAAAAAATGTCGCTAGAACTCATTTCAGCAAAAAAAAGTCAAAATATAAATCTTATAACAACATTCATTTTTTGTATTCTAAATTGCCTCAAATCTGCAGATCTAAGTTGATTCTGTAGTAAACATTACAACTTTAAAAAAAAATGTTTTCACATAGTAAGCCAGGAACTCAATTAAATAAGGAAATCCTGACTTCATTTACATATTATAAAATTTTCCCAAAGAAATCATAGTGAAATTACAACATTTTCTGTGTACACCAGGTACATACATGTGCTTGTCTCAGTTGTTTATCCACTAATACTGTATTTTATTCTTTGAGTGCAGAGTTATAATGCAAGAAGACAAAGCAAGATATTGTGGCAATGCCATTAATATTAATATGCAAAATAGTGACAAGCTACAGTGAACAAGCAGAATTAATTCATTCATCCAAGTGTGAGTCTAAAGATGTCAGTGGAATTAAGTTAGATATTAATTTGGTCATGGTCCTTTTTATTCAGACACACTACCAGATTATTTCATTGAGCAATTTTATTTCTTTTTCATTATGCAAAAAATTGAAATTTAATGAAACACTATGGACTAATCTGATTTGATGCAAGCTGGAAAGTTCACTGCATGATCAACACTCCATAGCAATACTACACTCTTTCTTGAATTTGTACAGGAAATGATAAATGCTTGTGATTCCTGACCTGCACTGGATCTGTAAACTTTAAGAGCACACAAAATGCAAGTTAAACAAACCTCTTCCTATGGCACATGAGCCATAAATGAAAAGCTTGAAGTAGTGACAGATGTGAATGTAAGATACAGAGAATTTAATTCACATTCTCTAAAGCAAATACCTTATTGGTACTTAGTTGTTTCAAAACTTTAGCTAAAAAATAAAATAAAAAGAACACAGAAACTGAATCAGAATAAACTGTGCAACAGTATTTCAGTAAGATCAGGTTTTTAATCACAGAGAACCTGAAAAGAAATTATACTTTTTAAATATATATATGCTTTTATTTTTTTAGTTGTGTTAGAAGTCCTGTGCAAAAGTTTTAAAACAAAAGATCCAGTAACTTCAAAATTAGGCAAGGAATACAACTGAGCCTTTGATTCACGTGAGTTTTGTACTACAATTCAAACACATTTATGAGTCTGTATTCTGTGAAATCACATGCCTGCATGATGGTTTTCAGCACTCATGAAAAACTCCTAATACCTACTAATAAATTCATATCCATATGATCACAGCCAACAAATTTGTTTGCTCGTTTTTCAGCTTAAAATGAGAGAACTCAAAGGAAGTGGAAAAACAGAATTTCTGTGCAATGTATTTATTCATCAGGCCACTGAGCTGAAAATCCACTTCTCTCACTTTTGCAGTAAATGCAAGCACAAAAACTACTTTCTGAAAGAAAAATCTTCAGCTTTAAGAAGGAATAACAACAAAAGTCATTCAGAAGGCTGGTAAATATCTACTGATTTCCTAGGAGTTTTCTTCTGCAGCAGAAAGAAAGAAGTGTTATTTTTCTTTTAACAAAGTCTACGCATCAAGTGTTAGTTTCTCTGATTGAAATTGATTTTGGCTTAGTTATAGCATCCTCATTCAGTTTTAGCAGCACTACATAAGGATGTCCTTCGTTGCCAGGGAACTACTTGCACCGAGGGCTTTGCAAGTTGAAGTTTCTCAACTGAATATTTTATTTATTTTCAATAATCAAATATGACACCTATAGCCAGATTCTTATCCGTTGTGAAATAGGATAGTACCACAAAGATACACTATTTTAAATGGCTGCTTAAATGCCTTAAACACAGATGCTCTGTTGAGCAGCCACAGAAGTTCCTCCCATTTCTCAGTTTCCAGATCAACCATTTAATGAAGCTGAAGCAGCACAACAGGACCAGTCATGGTCTCATATTTCAAGTCCATTCCCTCAGTTCCTAAGTTCCCACATCTTATAATCCATCCCATAATTTCCCATTTTCAAAAATAATTATATATTCTTGTCCCTTGTTATTTCTACTTAGATCCAGTTCAAAGATTTTCTGATAGTTACAAATATTTTTTTTCTTCTCTTTTTTTTCCCTGGGCTAAATAATCATTCACAACCACTCAGATCCATTTGTTTTTATATCAAAATTTACCCATAAGTAACTCATTTCCCTTTCTGCATTTACCTCCTCCTCTAATCTTGAAATATGTATGGTCATACCCTCTTTCACTCTTAATTTTCTGTCAAGGCAGGCCAGCTCTGTTAGTTCTTTCTCATAAGATTATCATCCTAGGCCATCTCTGTACCAACTCTGGATTGCATTATTATTGTCCCACATATCTCCCAAGTTGAGATATGGACTGGAGCGTGCAATCCTCACACTGTTTTAAAAAACATAAATATAAAATAAATACACCTATATATCAGTATGCCTTTTCATTGGAAATATTTTCTATCAGTCTACAAGCAAATTAAACTGCAAAATCCAAATTATCATATCATGTAAGCTCATTACTTTGTCGTATTCTTTGTTTGTTTTGGGACAAACATTTTGCCAATCTAAAAGATTTCCCTGGACACTTTTTAATAGTGCATTTAATTAAACAGCTGAGCTCTTCTTCACACAGTATGACTGAAGCCAGCTATCTTGTCTTAACAAAATATTTAAGATTTGGGCATATGAATACATAACTAAATCATCCACAATTAAATCAGATGCAAAAAAAGGAATATAGAGATGAAAATCTCTGCACTTCAGGGAAAACTTTAACTGTTTCTTGTTCAGAAGAATTTTCTTCAGCACTTTACTTCCATAACGCTCATTCCAGTAATTATTTTACATTCCAGTCTACTATTTGAAGCAGTGGCTACGGAGGACCAGAAATTTTAAATAAGGGGCCAGCTCTGTAATGGGAAATTTCAGAGTTCTTCACAGGCCACAGCAAATTTCTCACAGATCATTGTGATCAATTTTTCCTTGACAATACTCTAAGAGCAATAGCGTAGGTTTTTGATGGTTCTAATTTTTATTATTTTTTAATTATTATTTCTGAGATATCTGTAACTGCCTCAAAGTCCACTAGTGACCAAGATGCTACAGCTTAGGAAATTCTGAAACATTGTTTGACGTTATGTATAGATAGTCATCTTCCCCACTCACAAAATCCCTTTCTCCTAACATCCTTTCTTTTTTACGCATGTGGCAATAAACTCCTGAGCCAAGCCTTCAGCCTTGCTCAAATCTGACTCACACAGGAATGCAAACAATCATTTTCACAACACAGATTCACAATAGTGAAATTTGAAGCCCCTACCAGAACAGGAAGTGGTACTCATCAGATTATTCTCATTCAGATTTACGTATATATATATATACATTAACAGTATTTAGATAATACTTAAACACCAGGAATGATTGACTATACAATGGGTAAATTATATAGGCCACATTTTATAGACAGCTCAGAGCTCAGATACAATGACAAAGCTCTCCTGGATCTCACTGAAAGACATTGGCAGGATCCCATTAGAGGTGGCAGGATGAGTTAGGATACAGCTACCTGACCCAGGTGAGAGTCTAAGTGCTGCCCAAAATAGCAGTCCTATTTTAGATGGGCAAACACTATCTCCTGCTAAGATCAACTTGTTAAAGGGAGGAAGTGACATGCAGTGCAGTGACAAAGAGCTGTTCCTGGCTCCAGTACCTGCATTTCTGCAAGGAGTCATGCAAGCGTACCTCCTGCCTGACGGACTGTCATTGTGCTGTGTGATAAGCCAGGCAATCCTGTGTGATGATTTCTCAAGATGAACCCTTCTTTCTGCTGAAGCCTTATCCTCATTAAAAATGCTATTACAAACTGTTTCAAATACTGATGTGAAAGGTGCCCTTTCACTTGCTTTTGCTTCTCAATGAATAAGTTAATGTTTCCTCAAGTAGTGCAAACTGCTTTACCCTTGCCCTTCACTTGTGTTGTTAGGTGAGAAAAGCTCAAGAGCATTCTCCCTTCTCATTTACTTCAATTATTTACAGTCCCACTCTCACCTTCACTGCTGTAATTGCTCATGAGTTACACACTTGCCTTTATTTATACTGAACAGCCCCGCAGACTACAGGGAAGGCACTCAGTGTAGTGTACTTCATTTTATGACACCCACGAATTTCACTAGACTGGAGAACTAACAGAGGAAGTAAGTCAGAAGTACACATCTTCTCCCTCAACTGTCCTTAGAATCTCTGTCTCTAAAGTTAACCCACTTCATGAGAGTTCTCATTGTGTCCAGATACTGTGTTAATTTCAAATAAAATGAATGACTCCAATAGAAGAGTACCATAGATATCAACAACTGTACGCTTTTTTCCTTCTAAATGTAACTTTAAGAAAACATGTATCTACAAAAGCAACTGTTTGCAAGTAAAGACCATAGATTTGAGGTTATTCAGAAATGAGGATTAATAGGAATTCAACTGAAGTCAAGGTCCAAAGTCTACTCCTTAGTTCCAGAATGGCTATTAAGTTCAGGCATGCCTTAATACTGTGCAAATAGTATATGTACACATACAAACTGCACTGAGAACTACTTAGAGAACTGCATCTGAATCCAACAAGACCCTTTCACTCTGATCTTTGCTCAACATTCTATTATAAGCCAAAACACACTTTATTTTTAAATTAACCTGAGTCCAGGCAAAACTACAGCCCAAAGACTTTGCATTCTCAGTCTATGACAAATCTCTTTGCCTTCCTTTCTTCTTCCATTTTAAATGGACCAGCAAAGTGTTTCATTGAAGAGAGATGCATTTATATTGAGAATGTAAGCTACAGTGAATCACAGAAAATAAAACAAGTGAAAATTATTGCATGAAATTGCAGCTACTTCTCAACAATCAAAACAAAATCTCTCCAGAGTTTGTAAAATTTCTACCTACAGAAATTGTGATATGAAATCTGTTAAGTATAGAAGTAGCCAGATAATAATTCAGCAGGACCAGGACAGAGGAAGAAGGCTACTCCTGTTCTGGTATCCAAATCTTCTCTCTCCAGTATCAAGCCATAAAATAAAATAAATTTATAAAATTAATAATAAATAAATCACAATAAAAATAAAATTAAAAATAAATATAAAATAAAAATAAATTTTAAAAAAAGGCCCCAACATAGTGCCAGTAGCAGCAACCATAGAAATACAGTCTATTAAAGCAATATTCCACAACAGGCACAACCCAACCATTCTTTTGCACTCCTACCTTGAACTGTGCCTGGATGCACAACCCGCTTTTTTTTCAGCTCTTCTACACATCCAGTGAAAGGTATATTACCTGTGTTATTAACAAGACAGAAAATAAGCACTGTGCCTGTGAAAAACACATAGTGTTTGGGAGATAAATTCTTACTGACACCCTAATGTGTAGGCTGCATCCTCTGTTCTGTGGGCTCTAAGGAGCTTTATTATTTAGAGCCACATCATTCTCTCAAAACAGAAGAAATTCAGGTGTGACTTAAATTGTACATATTCTTTAACATGGTATACACAGACTACGCTTCTACTGTATTTCAGTTTTGCTGCCTGATTCTTCCCCACGAATTCAGTCAGATGGACTTTTTCCCCATTACTTTTTTAATCTTTGCTCAGCTGTCACCATGGCTGTTGTGACTTCTCAATACAGTTTTCAAACCGCTGCTTCTGATATTTATGAACCTATAACTGGTGCTGTTTGTTTTAAGCAGCTCAGGCTGTTGGCAGGACTTGTTGGTTTTGATTGCAAACAAGTTCTGACTGTGTTTCAGGTTCATTTAGAGTGAAATCCTGAGAAATCCAGCAAGAACCACAAAATAACTTCAGACATGCATATATTCTTATCAGACCTGGGTTTCTTAAATAACTCCTGAGAAAGAAGTTTAACGTGAACTTGCCCCCATCGCCCTTCCCTTCACACACATCCTTTCCTTCTAGCATCTCTAACAAATAGCCATCAGGGATTCAAATGACTTTTTTCCCCCAAGGAAATCATTTCATTAACCTGTCTCCCAGTCCTAAGTTTGCTGATATTTACTCGGAAAGAGCAGAGAATAAAATATACATTTCACATTAGCTCAGCTCAGTTGGGTATGCAGACTCCAGATCACTGCAGTAGTGGCTTGGCAGCTGTTTATCACTCCAGCATCACCACTACAACCACTCTATAACAGCTGTAGTCCAGCTCTTATCCATTCTGAAGATCTTATAAGTTAAAGAGAAGCAGAAGTCTAGAAAGTACTACAGTTTTCCACTTGTTTCTCTACTGTCTTCTCTTTTCTCCACCATTAGTGCCTTGCCATCCCAGAGAAATTGAAGCAGTTACACTGGACATCTTTCAGCATATTTTTCCTCCTTTATAGATTCTCTTCACATTGTATGGTGGAAAAGCCCACAGATTGCAAAGCACTCAAACTATTCTCCTGGAGCCACAGTAAAGACTAAAGAAAGAGTTTCATCAATATCTGTATCATTTAGTTGAGTGTTATTTTGCAGATAAGAGGTTCACAGAGCTCTACTTGCCAAGGCAAGTACAATCTAGCTACTCTTACTAAAGTGCTTATATGTCCTCTGTCTCCACAGAAAACTATATTAGTAAAACAAAAAATGCCAGAGAATGTTCTCGACGTGTACATGTGATTCTTCATGCTGTTTGAATTATTGCTAGTGTGGTTTTGGATGGGGCCAACCAGCGGTGTCTGGATTAATTCTCAGACAAGGATGGATATTAACAGATGCCAACAGTGTTTTCTAACAGGCGCTTTGACACTGTGTTTGCAAGGGAGAGCTTAATCCTAAATTTCTGACTAGATAATGTCACTGACATCAGGGCTAAAATATTCCCAGACATTTTCCTGTAAAGATGCAGTAAAAGTCTCTATGTATCTCTCTATTTCGTTTTGGTTTTAGGTGGGAAGAAGGGAATAAATATTGCAAAAATATCTTTAAAAGAGTAATGTATAACAATGTTTACTTTCTCGATAGCATTTAGGTATGCAACTCTCACATCTTCAAAGGTTTAGGTAGGTCTAAGTTTATTCTCCAAGGATATCCCTGGGCATAAAGGGCTTTGAACCCACCTGAGGTTTGATTCCAAGGAAATGGAACAAATTTGCTTTTTGTGGACAAAGCCTACAGCTACAATTAATGCTAAAACTGATCCTGTAGTTTTGCCACTACTGAGCCACAGTAAACACAAGAGCTAAGTAACTTTAGGTATGACTAATTCCGTATTAAAACAGCTATCTAAAGCATGCAAGCTAAGTTTTAGTTTAGAATACTTTTTTTTCCTATTATTTAGAAAGACAGTCTTGATGAGCATTTTGATGTATATACACAAATTCTAGAAGATTAAAAATACATGAGACAAAACTCACATTTAAACCATCTGTGGGACTAAAACCACATCTGAATTAAAGAATGAACAAGGGGAAATATGTCCTTGGAAGGTTAGATTTAGACACTTGGCTTAATACTTTGCATGAACAACTTGAAGAGTATCCATAAGATCCAATCATTTTACTGTTTTGTACATTTTCTAACCTATAATCTTCCTCATGTAAAATTTTAGAGGCTTTTTTATTTTTTTCCTCATTGTCACAGATTCAGTGAACTCCAGATAAATCAAAACAATTTTAGAAAATCCTTACTAGTTCCTTTTATTTCTCACAACCAAAGGTAAATGTGTAACTGTAGTTAAAGGTTAAGAAGTCAGAAGGATTTATCACTGAAATGACTAAGGAACATCTGTTCTAAGAAATTTATTATTGCAATACTTTGTAAGTGCTCTCTTGATTATCTTGCAAAGGTCTGCACACTAACAAATCTGCTGAATATCAATTTACAGTGGTTGGATACTTACCTCCTAGCACAACAGAAAAGCATAAATGCGTAAAAACTTCAGGCACATTCTATCACAGGTCAGCCTTCATTATAAAAGATTATCTCTAGCACCACATGTTTTGCTATATTCTCCATCCCAGATCTTTATTTCCTGTTTTCATTCCTTAAGCAAAAGATGGAGGCAAACTGTTTGCTACAATACATCTTGGATCCCAAACAAATGAGAATGAATGTCTTGATTTCTTTTGGTGAAAACTGTCATTCTTAGCAACGGAGGGATATAAGTAAATATACATCAAATTATATAACATGCCACAGAGCAGGCAGTCACAAAATAAGTACATCTTTTTTAAAGGCATAGTCTGAATATAGATGTTGAGAGAAATGAAAACAGTGCTGCAAATATAATGATCATCATTATTCCTTTGACCTGGAGGTAAAGGAAGACAAAGCAACAAAGGCATGTCACTCCAAATGGTATAAAACCAGAGAAACTTCAGTACACTGGCTTTGTTTTTAAGTTTTCTTATAAACAATTTTTATTTTTATTTATATTTCTTATAAAATATTTTTTTATATTTAAATAAAAACCCTTTCCTTTAGATTCCCTTGTCTTCATCAATACTGCTTTGTTCCCAGAAAGCAGCACTGCAGGTCACTTACAGAGAAATCACTCACTGTTAATGGAAAAAAAGTAAATCTACGATATATTTACATACCTAATATATTTCCCTAGGTTACATTATGCAGAAAAGCCTTTTAAAACCATTTGTTTGCCTGATGATGTTAAGATTTGCATTGCTAGCTACTCTGAGTAGCAAACCTTGTTTTAATGCAAGGACTTAAAAGGTACGGCCGAGATACACTTATGTACAGAAGGAAGGACCATCCCTGGAGGTGTTCCAGAAACATGGAGGCGTGGCACTGAGAGACATGATTTAGTAAGCATGGGCTGGCAGTTGGACTCAATGATCTTAGCAATCTTCTCCAACCTTAATGATTCTACATATATAAAGCACATGGAAGGTTCTCCAGGAAAATCTGAACCTCCCAGAAACCATGCTGTGGGAAGGCACCAGCAAGCCAGGAGCACTCCTACTGGCTTTAGAAAGCCAGGAAGACATGTTAGGAGAGTGAGATTTTTCTTGGGCATTTAAGCAAAAAAAAAAAAAAAAAAAAAATCTCATTATGAGATTCATGCATAATTTTAGCATCATTTTATATATCTTCCTGTGGCCTTCTGGAAAGTTCACTGCGACTCCTCAGCACTTGGAAATGGGCTTCAAAGGACAGTACTAAAATCAGCAGTTCCACAGCAAGCAATAAGAGAACAAGGAACAACAAACAGGCTTCTCTGCTTCGTTTTGGAAGAAGCCTTCCCCAAAAAATGCCTGTTAAAGAGTGGTGATTTCGCCGCCCCGGCCCGGTCAGCTGCCCTCCCGAGGGCTCGTGGCAACCACAGCTCCTCACCGCTCACTCCTTGCTGCTGGAATTCCCCTCACCTGCTGAAGCGATTCCCTGTTTCGTTGCAGGATGGCTTCGTACCAGAGCCGAGCACCTCAGAGATAGGGAAGGGTTCTCTGCTTTTGGTTTTATTAGTTCCACACGTATTAATGGCCTGGTGTGACCCACAGATAGGCATTTCACATCCAGAAGCTCATATCTCTTCTACTGAGGCATCTGGGGGACTGGAGTGAGCAAGGAGGGAGCCCTGGTCATGGATTTGCCTCCATGAACTCCTTGCCTCTGAGATCTTGCCTTCAGCCTAGCAGTGAGGGGGTACAAGCTGCCTTGGATCTTGTGCTTTTTCTTGTGTTTGGACCTGTCTCAGTGAGGGCAAAGCACGGTTCCTCTGCTCCTTCTCTCTTTTGGCCCCCTTGAGAAGGGGACCTGGTAACCTTGATGAAGGTTATCAGCAGCAGTCAACATGGATTCACCAAGGGGAAATCATGCTCGACCAACCTGGTAGCCTTCACCAGTAGGGGAGATGTGTACCTTGACTTCAGCAAGGCTTCTGACACTGTTTCCCATAACAACCTCATAAGCAAGCTTAGGAAGTGTGGGATAAATGAACTCACAGCTGACCGGTTGAGCTCAGAGTTGTGATCAGCATTGCAGAGTCTAGTTGAGTGCCTTTAGTAAGTGGGGTTCTGCAGGGACCGGTGCTTGTTCAACACCTTTATCAATGGCCTGGATGAAGGGATAGAGTCCACCCTCAGCAAATTTGCTGATGAAACAAAGCTGGGAGGAGTGGCTGACACACCAGAAGGCTGTGCTGCCATTCAGCGAGACCTGGACAAGCCAGAGAGTTGGGTAGAGAGGAACCTTACGAGGTTCAACAAGGGTGAGTAGAATCCTTCACCTGGGAAGAAGTAACTGTATGCATCAGTATAGTTTAGGGGATGACCTGCTGGAGAGGAGCTCTGCAGAGAAGGACCTAGGTGTCCTGGTGGACACCTAGTTGGCCGTGAGCCAGCAGTGTGCCCTTGTGGCCAAGAAAGCCAGTGGTATCTTGGGGTGCATTAAAAAAAGCATGGCCAACAGGGTTATAAATCGTATCTATTTAAATTTCTTTTTCATTATTATTCTTTTATTTTTGTATTTTTATTTTGAAATCTAAGTACCAGTTTTCCAAATCTCTCTCCCAAAAGCTTCTAAGACAGACTTAGACCTTATGGGAAGTTGGAACCAGTACATATAAAGAAAAATGTTTTCTTAATCTACTTCAACTGTTTCTACTAAATATTATTGCCCTTTTTAGTGGTTAATATTCCAGAAACCGATTTTCTTTAACAATCCACTACCAAGGGCTGAGTAAACCAGATACTTCATTATTTGTATGGAATGCAAACAGAAAAGAAAGATCTTTAATGCAAAGTAAGTGATAGGTGGGAGAGAGGTTTATATATTACCCAGAGAAATTATGCATTGCCCAACATATTGCAGTGTGCTTTCCTACTGTCAGGCTAGCTCACATTCACCATTTTAGTCTTTTTATTTTTTTCAAGGAATGCTTTTATTATTATTTTATAGCAATCAAAATAATCTCACATGAGGAATATAAAAATTGGCAGTGTAACAGTAAATAAACAAACATCAAATAATCTGTTATGATTCAAAAGTGAAAAAAAAAAAGAAATTTTTAACTACAAATGTCAAGCTCATATTTAAATCTGGATTACCTATTTGCACCCTTTATTTTCACTATAACAAATTACATTCTTCAGAATCAAAATAAGTATTACACCATATCCAGTTTCACCATGCTCCAAACCAAAACGGAAGAAAACTTTGTGTCAGAATTTCAATTATTTGGAATATATATATATCTATCTCATAATTATGTGTTAATTTACAATCTTAGATGCAGTTCTTTCATAATATTTTGCGTTACATGGTCATGCTTATATCTTTTAAAATCTGGTTTACATTTTCATGACCAAGAAATCATAGCCTCACCTAAATTTACTAGGGCTATTGCTGGTCCACATTCTAGAAATTCTCTTAAACTTTGGAAAAAGTGCAAGAGGGGAAGTATATCATCTGCTTGACCTATCCTAAATTGACCACAGTAGATGGTGCAGCAGTCTGAATATGCTTTTGGTTTGACTCATTACACATGCTCTTATGTTCTAAGCTTGAAGATAATTGTTTTAGGGAAGCAAGTGTAGGGCTTAACTAATAAGTTTTGTACTTTGTTTTGCTTCAAAAAGCAATAAAAATGTCATTCTCTTTTTTAATCTGTTTTGTATTGCTTAGTTCTGATATTCTGCACTCCCAGTGTAAACAGATTGCCCGTTGATGTCGGGAATAACTCCTTGCATGTTGATGGAGCAGAATATCAGAGATGAAATCAATCACATGGCTCTGAGACAAGAATCCATCTGTATCACCATGCTAATTTGAGAACAGATTTGAAGCCAAGTTAAAATATAATCCTTTGTGGAGGTGAAGACTGTACTGATCAGCAGAGACACCACTAAATGCCATTAAAACTCAAAGAAAATAAAATCAGTGAACAGATTGAATCAAGTTGTCCAGCCGTATTTCTCTACAGGGATAAAAAAATGTGTGATGCATATATATGCACATATATTAGTAAATTAATAAGCTGGAAAATGTACTTGCAGACATATTATTTGGATTTGATGTACCCTGCTGGGGTTTCAGGACTAAATTTTGACACTGTTACTTTGGTTCAAATGCAGCGCTCCCTGAAAACAACGGAATGGCTTTCACCTACTTCAGCTTGAAATAAGTCAAGCCTAGAAGGTTGCTCTTTGTGGCAGTTGACACAGGGTAGACTTTGCTGACAACAGTGTTAGCATATGAACTTTAG
This sequence comes from Chrysolophus pictus, assembly GCA_037305975.1. Classification (NCBI taxonomy): domain Eukaryota; kingdom Metazoa; phylum Chordata; class Aves; order Galliformes; family Phasianidae; genus Chrysolophus; species Chrysolophus pictus. The sequence continues at coordinate 13,271,273 of CM074579.1, read as the reverse complement.
TCAACCCTCTAGGGTAAGGGAATAGCTTAGTTCTAAAAATAGAGGAGTACCTTGTGTATAAACAACCGGTCAAGCCTGTTGAGAGTGACTGTGTTGAAAGTCTCTGAGACGGGTGGTGCCAGTTGATTGGTGGGCACTAAGGAAATGTGAGCAACCCAACCATGAATCAGGTATTCTCTACCTGATGCTATAAAAATGGATGTCCAAAATCACTCAAGCATGGAAAGAATACACCAGAGAGACCCAGTAACCTCACTGCCCTACCTCATGACTATGTACCATGTAGGTAGAACTGCTACAGTAATACCTCAGCTTCTTTTCTAGATTACCTTCTCTCTTCAGCGGAGCAGAGAAGTTGTGTAATTTGTAAAGTTGCATACATCTGTGGCAAAAGTGTTTTTGTGGCATCAAATCTGTTTAGTCACTGCACTCTCAATCTGGTCTTAAACATATTTTTGCAACACCTGCATGGATGTGGCCTGCCTCCTCCTTCTTACACAGTTGGCAGCACTGGACACAGAGCAAAATTTGTGTTCTTCTCTAGAATCTCCTTAGTTCCCACCTGAAGTAAAGAGGAAAGATAGGAAATGCACTTTCCGTGCAGATTTTTGCTGATTATCTTGGTTTCCTCCTTAGAATAGGATCAGCCTCGACTAGGGAGACTAGACAAGATTTAAAAAAAAAAATCACAGCATGATGAATCTTAGCAGAACCTGACTTTTATTGGATTGTTCAAATCCAGAAAAGCAATATCCTTCATCTGTTATAAAAAATGTGTAATATTCTTCATGTCACTTACCTGATTCTGAACACTGTGTGGAAGAACACAGGACAAAGATTAAACTAGGCTAGGAAGATTTTGTAACATTTCATAGCATCTCCTTTCAGCAGAGAAAATAGCACTTTCTACTGCAACTCTTCACATAGTCACATTTTTATCCTGTGGTTTAAAAAGCCACAAAGAATGGCACATGCCTTAGGGTTAAATTCACATTCACACAACGGAAGCAAACATTCACACAGCTGCTATCAAAAATCTCAGCAAGTTTTATCACTGGTATTCAAGGTAATCTGCAGGAATTGGAAACTGGGGAAATAGGAATGGTAAGCACTAAAACATTCAAATACAATCAGCCAAAAAAGACAGACTTTTTTTCACTGATGAAGTGACTGACTCATTGGCTTATACTAGTTACCTGACTTACAAAGATGATCAGGGGACTGGAGCACCTCCCCTGTGAGGACGGGCTGAGGGAGCTGGGCTTGTTCAGCCTGGAGAAAAGAAGGCTGCGGGGTGACCTCATTGCAGCCTTTCAGCACCTAAAGGGAGCCTACAAACAGGAGGGGAATCAACTTTTTGAAAGGGTTGATCAGTGCAGGACGAGGGGAAATGGTTTTAAGTTGAGAGAGGGAAGATTTAGGTTGGATGTCAGGGGGAAATTCTTTACAGAGAGAGTGGTGAGGTACTGGAACAGGCTGCCCAGAGAGGTTGTGGATGCCCTGTCCCTGGAGCTGTTCAAGGCCAGATTGGATGGGGCCCTGGGCAGCCTGGTCTAGCATCAGATGGGGTGGTTGTTGGCCGTGCATGTGGCAGGGGGGTTGGAGCTTCATGATCCTTGAGGTCCCTTCCAATCGTGGCCATTCTGTGATTCTGTGATTCTGTGACTTCTAAATATTTAGGTTTTGGCAAGCCTTCTCTTGGGCAAGCTGTAAAGTCATTCTTTCCCAGATGCTCCAGAATGATTCTGAGGAGTGGAAAAATGCAAGCAGGGGGCTTCTGCCACACACATCTTTCTCAGTATCAGTAATCCCCTTGACCTTAACCAACAGATTTTCTGAGATTCTGGACTGCTGTCCTCCTGCATCCCAAGTAGCTTATCAAAGAGGGATACAAAATTATCTGAGCTCACATAGTCATAAACTGTCAGAAATGTATGAGTGTGTATAACACTGGAGAACTACCTAAATGTCAAATATTAGGCATTTTTTGTAATATCCAGTCTGAACCTCTCCTGGCCCAGCTTTATGCCATTCCCTTGTGTTCTATCATTGGTTACTAAGAGAAAAAGATGGGCACCTCCCTCTCTGCTTGCCCTCCTCAGAAAGCTGCAGAGAGCAATAAGGCCTCTGGCCCTACTTTTCTCCCAAATAGAGAAGCAAAGTGACCTCAGCTTCTCCTCATAACATATGCCTTCCTGCTAAACACAGTAGTCAAGGGAAGGCCATACCAACACTAAATATACTGGGAGGATCATCTCTTGACCAGCTGGCTATTCTGTTTTTAATGCTGTCTCAAGCACCCGCAGGTCCCTTTCTGCTGAGCTACACATCTCGTATTCTGTACCTACATACAGCATTACTCTGTCCCAGGTGCGGAACCTAGTATTAATATTATTTGAACTTCATGCCACTGATGACTGCTCCAAATTATCTAGATACCTCTGCTAAACGTCTTGTCCCAGACTCCCAAGACCTTTGGTAAATTGATGAGAGGTGTCCAGCAATAATGTCTGCTAACTCCCTTGGTGCTCAGGAGTAAATCCTATCATACCTCATGAACTTATGAACTTTGAGCTGATAAAATTGATTCCTCACAATTTTGGTCACCATGGATGGAAAATCACTGCTTACCCTGTCAGTGTCCTCCAGCTTTAAGGACCAGTCCAAGATGTCATTACTATTGTAAACTGAGGCAAAAAGACACTAAAAGCTTCTGCTTTTCCCTCATCCTTACTTGTTAGGTGACTGTATCAAGTATCAGTACAACATTTTCCTTTGACCTCCTCTTGCTGTTACCATACTTGAAAATCCTATTTTGTTGTGCAGCACCACACATAGCCTCCCATTCATAGGTTCTGGTCCTCATGGAGGAATTCAACCATTCCAACATGTGCTGGAAGAGCAATGCAGCAGGACATAAGCAATCCAGCAATTTCCTTGAGAACATTGTTAATAACTTGCTGATCCAGATGATACAGAAGTCATTGAGGAGAGGTAATCTGCTGCACTCATAAAAAAGCAATGTGAAAATCAAAGGCAGCCTTGTCTGCAGTGACTCTAGTCAGTGGAGCTTAGGGTCCTGAGAGAAGGGAGAAGGATTAAAAGCACAAATCACAGAATATTACACAGTGCAAAGGACCCACAAGGATCATTGAGTTTAACACCTGCCTCCACATGGGACTACCCAAAAATCACAGTGCTGACTTCAGGAGAGCAAACTGGCCTCATCATACTATTATTGGAAGAATCTCATGGGATAAGGATATTAAAATGAAGTATATAGAGGGTGGATGCAGAGAACATGGCAGGACTACACTGTCCAAGCAAGCAGAGATGCAGTTAGAAAAGCCTAAGCCCAACTGAAATTGAACATGGTGCAGGACTTCAAAGGCAGCAAGTACTTCTATCAGTACTAGGGTGATGAGAGGAAGACTAAAGAAAACATGGACCTGTTTTTGAATGAGACAGAGAAACTAGTTACAGAGAAAAGGCTGAGGCACTGAATGCCTTCTTTGCCTCCATTTTTACTAGCGAGACCAGCTAGATTCCTTCAGGAATCACATGACCTAGAGACCAAGAGGAAAAATTGGACATATACTTAGTGGAAGCAAATCAAGGGCATGTTTAAGCAAACTGTACAGACATGAGTTCGCGGGACCTGAAGAAATGCACTCACAAGTGATGAAAAATCTGGCAGATGTCATTGCCAGGCCACTCTTAATAACTGTTGGTTGGCCTTGGTGACTGGGAAAAGTGCCCAAAGATGGAAGGAAAACAAATGTCATTCCTATTTTCAAGCAATAAGAAGGCAAGAAGGACCTGGGCAATACTGGCCACCTAGTCTTACCTCAGTCCCTGAGAAGGTGATGGAGCTAACCCTGGAAATCATTTCCAGGTACAAGAAGCGCAAGAAAAACATCAGGAGTAGTCAGCACAGTTTACTTCTGCTCCTTTCCAGGAGTGATTGAGCAATGCGTTCCAGAGTCCATTGACATCCCAAGTGGGTGGCTGGGGTATTTAGCCTACATACTCAGAAAAGAATTTAGTCCCAAATGTTGATTTTCTTTGCTTGACTTTTAACTAAGCGCTTTTGACCTTCTGTGTCTGAAGAATTTGAATAAACATCTTTTCTGTAGTAGCTGTATACCCTCTGCACATCTGTCTGCCCAGAGGTTTACTGCAAACATTTCCATCTCTTTTAAAAAACAGGTCATTTGTCTAGTTGAATCAGGCTTATACAAGATCGTTCACCACAGTAACCAGTGTACATTAGCACACTTTTATTACTGAGTTCTACACAAAGAAACTGAACAGTACTTATTGTTGCTCTTCCAGAGAACTAAGAACAGACCAGGGGTTTAAAATGATTTTCTAATCTAGCTGCAGCTCATTAATGGAGTCTAATTTTAATAGCTTTTTATAGTGAGACTGCTTAAGAATACACTTTAACTCCATTTTTGCTTACATTTTCCTTCATTTGATTTAGAAAAAAAGACTGTGAGCTGATGTTCACAAACTGGAAGGATCCTTTTACGATAACATTAAAAAGAATAAATATAATCTGTGTAACTCAGAAAAAAAAAAAAAAAAAAAAAAAAACCTTTCTATCTGTATTATCTACTATGTGGATATTTACATAAAATGTAAACGTTACATACAAAGACTTACGTATGGATATATTAGCCAGACATATTTTAGTTATGAAATATATTCCAGTACATACAAGTATATGCAGACAGAAATACTAGCCTAGCAAATTTAAATACTAAAATGTATTCTTTGCAAGGAAGAAGAAATAAGTAATTAAACCTATGTTTTAAAAAATCTGACTTTCCTCTTGGGAAATGGAAGTTAAGTTTTATCTCTGTGGATAAAGATTTACCAGCTCTAATAATGAATTTTTGGGGCATAAATGACCTCCCTGCTGAAAAATGTCTAGGCAGATTTTAAAAGAGAAACATTACAGACTAATGTGACAGAAATGTTTCCTATAATAAGAGAGGATAGGAAAGGGAGACTAGGCCCAGAAGAGACTATAACTAAAAATAAAATAAATGGGGAACATGGTAGAATAAAAGTAATACAATACCAAGTAAGTTAAGGTAGACACAGCACAGCCTTCCCAAGATACATGCATTGACTGTATGGCTGGACATTGTAGGCAGACAAGTAAACATGCAAGAATTAGTGGAAGAACATGACAGCTGACCATGCATCTGACTTTCCAACCTGATCTTTCCTGTGATATAGGTAGTAATTAATGCTGATGGTAATGCTCTAAAACAAAGTAATTGTAGAGAAAAAAAAAAGAAAAAACTTCACAAATTAAATACTTCTCCTCATCTTATAGTCCCTTTCACCCAGAGACTCAAACCACCTTCTACCGTTTCCATATAAATATTCGGTGATTAGGAAGATTAATTATCAATATTAATTATTGAGGTAGAAGCTCAAGCTCATACAGTAGTAGTCAGATACGAATATCTCAAGTGAGATCTCTGCTGAAACAATTGGTCACTCAGCATCCCTGACACCTACCCCTCTCGTTGCTCTGTCTCCTTTCAGCAGTAGAATAAGTAGAAAGTAGCACAGCAAAAAATTCAATTCACATTTAGATATATTTCCCTCATTTTTTGCCTCACCCTTACTATGGCTTTGTTGCAATGTAAGGACAAAATGTTTCTTAATTTAGGTTGCAAAAACTGTAGAAGAAAAGCAGATTAAACGATTATTCCAACACTTTTTTTTTTTTTTTTCTAACAGTGAGTCTGAAACTGTTAAGAGAGAGATAAAAGCTTTTATTAGTTAGCCACAGATACATTTAATTGCTGGTAGCTGCTAAGGGAGGCTTATGATGACTCTGTGCCAAATAGTAGAAGTGCCCACAATTAAAGTTAGCTATTCCCTCCCTGGTGTAGCACTTGCAGCTTGTAATTCTGCTCACTTCTTGTTGTACTAAACTAAATGAACTGCGATGCTGCTATTTTATCTGCTGTGGAGAAACAGGGTGGAAGGTGAGGTAGAAAAGGTATTTACAGAGAGACACATGGGCCTAAAAAGGGCTGAAATTTAAGAAGTGGCAGAATTTTAAACCTGTCCATTTTTATGAAACACTGTCTTGGAGTAAACAAGGTAGTATTCATATATATATAGTTATTTCAATAGTTTACCCTATAGTAAATTCAATGTATCATACCCCTCTCTAATTGAGAGAGAGAAGTAGGAAAAAGAAAAAGACAGGGGAAGAGACAAAGCAATTTGTCCTTTGGAAGAAAAAATAAGAAAAAAAAAAACTTTTGCCAAAAAACACTCAAATCCTTGGATGAAAATGCATTTCTTTCCCTCATTTCCGTACTGATCATCAAAATGAGACATATTTTAAACCTGCCATTGAAGCAAGGACAAAAACTGTAGGGGAGGAAGTGAGTCTTCAAGAAAAGCTATTGTTATAGTAAAAGACATTTTTTCACATTTTTTGTTTTTAGTCAATAAGTCACTTTCTTTCCTGTTACTGAAAAAAAAAAAAAAAAAAAAAAAATTACCAACTCATAAGATATGGTTTCTTCAGGGACTTAGGGACATCTCCAGTGGGAACCCCTGGAACACTGCCTCTTTATACAGCCAGTGCACACCCCAAAGGCACTGCCACTGTTCCAACTCAAACTGCATTGAAATAGATTCAAGTGGGAATCAGATTAAGATCTGAATGAGGTCAAAATGATCTTAACAGTGAGTATGAAAGAGCAGTGGTTTGGGGTTCCTCCCCTTATCCATAAAAGAACTCTACAGTGATGCTGGTCCTAATGGTATAATAAAATTTATTTCGCCAACTTCAGTGCACCTGTCTTTTAGTCAGGATGGCCCTATAAGAGACACATTGCACTATGGTTAGGCAGATAAGAATCACCCCATTTTCCTGATGACTTTTAAAAACAGGGTTTCTGACACTCCAGCATTTAACAAGTCTGAGGACTGCTAGTGGATGCTTACAAGCAGGGAGTCAAGATGACCTACAGACCTGCCAAATGAAGCCAGCTCCCAGGATGCTAAGTAACTAAGGTAAAAATCAAGCCCAGAAACTTCGAAAGCTCTAGGCAGAATTTCTCAAAGAAGTTGGTTTCCGTCAGTTTCCAACAAAAGCTATTCTCAGCTGAAGTATTCTGACTTGACAATATGATTTGGGTAAATATTTCAGCTGAATCTGTCTAACCAATTTTAGTTTGTACCTTCCAAAAAAGCCCACAGAGAGCTGGTGTCAGTCCTGTCCTTCAATGTCTAGGCAACCTGATTCCATCTCTATACAACTCAAAACAGCCAGACTGAGAAAGGTAATGAGTTTCATTAAAGCTGTATTTTCTAGTAAACAGATAAAAGATTTGCTTTTCATTCTTTTTAACAAGTGAAATAGGGAATAAATGTTCTTCCCCCGTAGCTAAAGAAATTTGAAACAACTCCAAATAGCTTCTCTATTGAATTTATACAAACAGCAGCTCTAAGCTCATAAAAATATATCACAGTGAAACTTACAAATATGGCTTCATTTTATTATTCTTACAATGATAATTTAGAGCAATATGTATTTTACACTGAACTTGACTTATGTCTGCAACATGGGTCATCTCATTTCCTTGGACTTCACTCTGTATCTGGAACTCATAACCCACTTGGTCTGTGCCTGGAAATCCTAATGATTGTAGTGGCAGCTACTTAAGTGTAACAAAGACAGACATAGTCCAGCCTACGTTATACACAATTGGTATTTAATAAGAGCCTGAGTCAAGCTTCCTATTTCTCTATTGAACATACCTTTTCTGAAAGGTCAGTTGATTTCTATGGACTCACTTGCAAACTTAGATAATGCTTTGAATCAGAGTGGCTAAGCTGAGACTTAAGGGTTAGAGAGCATTGCAGAAAAAAAAGAAAAAAAGTATTTTACAAGCAACATTGTCATTAAAGGAGCACAGTTATGCTTGATATAATCTGTCAGGCTAAAGCATTCAACTATGAACATGGTGTCTAACAAAGACCACAAAGTATACAGGTGCCTGGCCGTGTTCTTTTCATCTGAGATAACCATACCTCTACAGTAGCTATTGCAAAACCTTAAATGCTTTTTATTCTTAAGTGCAATCACTGCTTGCTTTAGGCTTCCAGTCCATTTAGTGACATTGTATTCTATTTGAAACAAGTAAAGACCACACAATAAAAAGAAGTTTTCCCATAGTGTTAACTTAGGAAACAGATAACTGGGTGCCAGTCTTGGGTTACATATTGTATAGGGAAAGGATGGCTAGAAAGTGTCCCATCCCTTCCCACTATGCCAACTATGTGAAAGGAAAGTGGGCCATGGTCTTACTCACTCATAGCCCCTTCAAAGCTGGCAGCCATCCCAGATAATTCAACTGGGAGTAAAGTGCCTCATCACTGTGATGCTCTCAGGCTCCTAGACAGCTGTGCGTGGCACAATTTCCCATTTTCCTGTGTCCTGCCCGTGTCACATGCTGAAATTTAGGTAAAGTAAATCCCTTAACAACCTACAGAAGAGCTAGAAGATATGGGAAGGTATTTCCTAGCTCATGCAAATGTGTATTTGAATAAAAGAGAATAAATTCATCTGAAAGTCTTCCCTTCACCTAGTCAAGAAAACCAGGAGAGTATCTATTAATTAGAGTATGTGGATCAGTTTGTATCTATTATTTATATATCAAGTTTTCACTGATGATACAATATTGGTATGACAGGGATTTGCTTCTGTAGCACACAGCGATACAAAAGAAAATCCTGTAACAGATATTCCACACAAGAGGCAGATACAGGAAAAGAAAAGCAGACAGGACAAATGCAAAATAGTACCCTTAATCACAGTTACACCTTCTAAAACCTGAGATGAAAAACAGGGAAATGCTGCTATTCTGAAGAGAAGTTAATTTGAAGCCAGGCATTCCTAACTGAGAACAGCCAGAAGACTGAGCAAAGAATTAAGTTGCTTTCTGGAGTCTGTCTGGCTATTTCCCTACATTTCTACATGGCTGTGACTAGAAAAACCTCTCTCTCTCTGGCTGAACACATAATAATGCACGAGGCTCTGAAATTACAAGTCTGGAAGGATAATGATGCTTGAATGGGAAGGCCTCTGCAGTAAGTCATTTACCCTGCCTCCTCTCACTATATTCCTTTTTTTTTTTTTTTTTTTTGGATGTAAAACTGCACAACTGGGCTCAGGTATTTGGACTGCTGTCACCTCACATCACAAAAATGGTCAGAGTGCTGCAAGTAACTCCCAAGGGACAGAGTAGCATTTAACTTTTCTTACTCCATTTTCAAGTGTGAAATACCCACACAGCTCAGAACCACTGAAAACAGAGCTCCCGGCCTTTGTGCACCAGCTCTTGGCCACATGTTGGCGTTGCAGGATCTAGCTGGGGCAAAACCTCAGTGAGGAATGAAACCAGCAGGAAACAATTCTGCTTGAGTACTGGTGGTTTTCTGCTGCTTTGGCAAATGCTGCCCAGCCACAGGGTCTGGCAGCATGGAGGCAGAGATGGAAAAGGACAGATCGGCCTCTTCACCACTATAAGTCCTGCTGTCTTTAGGATGTCAAACTGAACGGAAAGATGGAAAAATCTGCAACACAGCAACAACTTCACACTTACCTTTGCCTCTCTTGCTCAGAGCTCTCACTGCCAGCACACACCACACCATTTATCACTGAATCACTATTCCTCTCCCCTTTATATAGCAAACCTGTACCTCAAAGGGGTACTTCATTCTCGGAGGTAAAACTTTAATTACTTGCAAAACTGTAATAAGTCTGACACATCTTCTAGAACCTGGATCTCATCCATTGTCAATTTACTACTAATCTTCTATTCTCCCTTTATTTTGTTAAACCAAACATTCTTCAGATCAGGCAAAAGCCATCATCCCCAGTCTTGCATAACTAAGTAATAATCCCTATTTTCTTATTACAAACAGCACTTCAGATATGGAAAGGAAAAGGTGGGTTTTAAATGTTCATACTGAATGACAGGATTTTGGCAATCCCCTTACTTAGCAGCAGTATAAAACTCTGTGCTCCTCAGTGCTCAACTCCTGGAGCTTAAAATACAAACTTGATAATGTTTTGTCTAGAGGAAATGTATTAGCAGGCCATGGTACTGCTGCATGTTTAACACAGACCGTTCTAAATCAAATTCTCAGCTGTGCTATGAGGTGGGGCTACGTGAAATCTTCATACTAATCCTGTATTTATTTCACAGGGAAGGTTCAATGTTATCACTGAATTACAATTCTCTTTCCCTTTTTATTTTGAGTTCCCTTTGCATGCCTCACCTTCCACCCAGCTTTTGTGAGCGCACCCATGTGGCAAGTCAAGCTGTCACACCCAACCTCAGCGCCTCGTTAGTACTTGTCTCTGGAGAGAAAAAGAAATCCAAGATGTGTAGGAAACAGGAACATTTTCAATGTATGTCAGCTGAGCAACCTTATGTGCCCAACCATCTGAAAGGAGGCTGTAAGTGAGGTGGGAGCTGGTCTCTTCTCCCAGGTAACAGTGATAGGATGAGAGGTAATGGCCTTAACTTGCATCGGGGGTAGTTCAGGTTGGATATCAGGAAGAATTTCTTCTGAGAAAGAGTGGTGAGGCACTGAAATGGGCTGCCCAGAGAGATGGTGGAGTCACTGTCCCTGGCGGTGTTCAGGAAACATGGAGATGTGGCACTGAGGAACATGGTAAGTGAGTATGATGGGGATGAGCTGGTGGTTGGACTGGATGATTTTAGAGGTCTTTTCCAGTCTTAATGAATCTGTGATTCTATGATACTGTGATACACATAATTCCATACTTTCCTTTTCATGTCCTTTGTTTTTCACACCTAATCAGCACATACTTCATATCTTGTCCTGAATTCAACCTGTCTTCTTCACATTTCAGACCTAAATTAACATATCTATTTTTTTCTAAATTTAAAATAGCTTTAGAATATGTCTATTTAGATGTCTTTTATAACTCATCCTCTGAATTCCCTGAGCTGCCAGGATTACAGCACTACTTCCTCCCTGCTTTCCTCTGCTCATTTCCCAGTGACAAATCTAGAAATCTGTGAGCTGGAATTGTCTTAAATTGCTTAAGTCATAACTGCAATCCTTCAACCTGACAAATGTACACTTTGTTATGTAACAGGCAGCTAATGTAGACCATACAGAGAAAGCTTTAAGTGTTGTCTCAATTAAGTAATCTTCATGTCTTTGATTTTTCAGCTTTTTCCACCTCTGCATTTCCAAAACACAGTGAGTAACAGTGGAGTGGTGCCACGGGGCTTGAAAGAAAATTTGCAAATGCAGTTGAGGAGTTCACCTCTTGATGCATGAATCCATGGTTCTCCAGACTGCGCATGAAACAGCCTCAGCTAGTACCAGAGCTGCAGAGCCAGCTACACAGCACACCTCAGCCCCTCCATGCTGAGGCCCCTACTGGAAGCTGCACTGCTTCCCGTGAGTCACTGCCTCCTCCTTTGCTGCCGCAGAGCCACCCACATCTGCTAAGGGAAGCCCGGTGCCTTCCTGTCGCCAGCACTGGCCTTGTCTCCAGCTCTGTCCCCAGGTTTTCTGACCCTAGTCCTAATGACTTGTCATCAACACATGCAGAATTGATTCCTCCAAGCAGCTCCCATTTCATCTATTGTATGGGTAGAACATCTCTTTCTTTAGAATGCATGGGACATGTCAGTCATCCAGGATATGCTGGAATTCTGATGGCATCCAACATCCCATTTTCACATCCTCCTTTTCAGGGAACGAGGGAAGTGTTAATGAATATTGGCAACACTGCACGGATTATTTTTAATTTCCTTTCTCATTCCTTTGACTTTAGGAATTCTCATTTCCTTTTTTCCTAGATTAGTCAGTTCTCAATCAATTGAATAAAAACACAGAACATGAGTACTTACTGTATGACTTCTACCCGTCTTCCCACAGTTGAAGGGAAGCTGCCACCATCATGTCAAATCTGCTTTGAGGAAATTACAAATCCACTTTATAAAGAGAAATACGCAGTCAGAACAGATCTAGACTTTGATAAGTAATCAGAAAATTAGAATTAAGAAAGTAAGGAGTACATGTCAATGGCACCAGAATTAGTTTAAGAATGGAGGAACTGATAGGTCTTTAAACTTCACTGTCAACTGGGGCTCCTTATAAAAGCCTTGTGAAAATGTTTCCAATATGAAAGTTTGAGAGTTCCAATTTGAAAGTTTTTTAGAATAAGAAAGTATATTTTGGAGTAACATATCTTTAATCTACCAGGAAAAGTGATTGATAATATTAAAGCAATGGCTTGGAGCTACAGATGGATACCTTCAGATTAAGAGGTGCAGATACTTTCTCTTGTTATTTTGATGGTTCGCAATTGAAACAAACTACTTAAAGAAATTTGTTGGATGATTTGTTCATCCTTTGATGCTTTTATATCAAGATTTGAAATAAGCATGGAATCATGACCTGCTGGAGAGGAGCTCTGCAGAGAGGGACCTGGGTGTCCTGGTGGACGACAGGTTGGCCATGAGCCAGCAGTGTGCCCTTGTGGCCAAAAAGGCCAATGGCATTCTGGGGTGCATTAAAAAGAGCGTGGCCAGCAGGTCGAGGGAGGTGATCCTCCCCCTCTACTCTGCCCTGGTAAGGCTTCATCTGGAGTACTGTGTCCAGTTCTGGGCTCCCCAGTACAAAAAAGACAGGGATCTCTTGGAAAGAGTCTAGCGGAGAGCCACAAAGATGGTGAAGGGCCTGGAACATCTCCCCTATGAAGAAAGGCTAAGAGAACTGGGTCTGTTCAGCCTTGAGAAGACTGAGAGGGGACCTGATCCAGGTCTATAAATATCTAAGGTGTGGGGGGCAAAGTGGCGAGGCCAGACTCATTTCAGCAGTGTGCAGAGACAGGACAAGGGGAAATGGCCAGAAGCTGGAGCACAGGAAGTTCCACACCAATGTGTGCAAGAACTTCTTTATGGTGAGGGTGACGGAGCACTGGAACAGGCTGCCCAGGGAGGTTGTGGAGTCTCCTTCTCTGGAGATATTCAAGACCCGCCTGGACGCCTACTTGTGCGACCTGGTGTAGGGAGCCTGCTTTGGCAGGGGGGTTGGACTCGATCTCTGGAGGTCCCTTCCAACCCCTACAATTCTGTGATTCTGTGATTCTGATTTGAAATAAGCATGGAATGGGTATTATCGCATCTGATCTAAAGATCACATGGAAGAAGATCCCATATGACTGAACTTCTAGCAGTTGATCAATATTTAAGCATTTGGATTTTTACCTGTCTGCAAGAAAGCCAGAACAAACTATTGTGCCATAAGTAGTACAGTTAATCAGCAAGGCTAATCTTCATTGCAACAGTAAAGAGCACTGGCCCCAGTACTGACCCCTGCGGGACACCAGTTGTCACTGATCTCCATATGGACACAGAGCCATTGGCCACTACTCTCTGGGTACGATCTCACAACCAGTTCCTCGTACAGCAAACAGTCCATCAGTCAAAGTTATTAAATACAAATGAAAGGACAGTGTTACTGTTTTGTTTGTTGTTGTTTTTTTTTTTTTAATAACAAAATATTTTACAGATTAAAAATACAGTATTTGCAGATGTCTGTTACTTTAAAAAATCACTGAATTGATTTAGTAAGCTTAAATATAGAAAGCATAGGCTCAATATGCAAAAACATCAAATTAAAGAAATTCAGTTGTACTATCCTGCTTTTCTTAAAGAACTTGAACGTGCCTCTTGAAAACCTTTGACAGAATTCTATTTAGAGATACCACTTCCTAAACCAAATGGAGTGATGTTTATTCCTCAGATTTTCACTTACATATTTATTTTACTAATTAATTTGGCCACACTAAAGTTTGCCTTCTCAGGGCTTGAGGCAGACAATCAGTTGTAAACAACATAACTCCCCCACACACCTACATCTTTTAATCCACTTGAAATTGCTGGTGACACTTAAATAAACATTGCATCCTCGTTCTGCATCCCTCAACAGAAGTCAGCAAGCAGAGTCCCATAATTGATTGGTTCTGTTACAATGCCACTGCACGCTAGTACTGAAGGAAAAGGATTTAACAAAACACACAGCATGAGAAGTCTGACATAGCAGCAGTGCACTGAGCTGTTTTTTGGTGCAGAAGGCACGCGTGAGCTGACCTTCCCACTGCTGGAACTCGAGGAGTGAGCAAACAGTGAGTGTGTCACAGTCAGTGCAACAGCATCCCGCACCAAGGGTGATGGAAGCCTCTCTCATTCATGCCATATTTGAAGAGACCACTCTATACTGCTTGCATCTGGCTCACACCAGCCTGCAGTTCCCACACAGCCGCCACTGGAAGCACTTCTGGTGGGAGGCTAAAAAACGCTGCCTGGTACACAGTGGTAAGCCAGTCCTGCTGTGCTTGTGCAAACAGCTCTGCCAGCACGGACAGAACTTTAACCAAACCCTAAATCAATAACACTACCTGCCATTGGAGAGAAGGTTTCCAGCCATGCTGATGCACAAACAGCTGTTCTTTACAAACAAAATTATGGAGTAAAACTACAGAACAGAACAGAAGAGTTTGTAACAGGAAAACAAAAAGTTATAAATGAGGAAATTTTATACTGACCCTCAGCTGCAGAGAGATTGTGGGCTGCCAGACAACCACAGCTAGGAGAGTGCTGACCTACTATTATGCAAATTATCTCCCTGGGCAAACAGTGCTGGGAGCTGTGCATAAGCAGTGCTAGTACACGTTCCTTAGGAGCAGCCCACACCTGTTCACAGGAGATGGGACTGCACAAAGGACTGCTGTGCCAAGGGCTGCATGACATCCTTTGGATGGGAGGGGGCCTGAACTGACCAAAGTCAGCCTAGAAATGAGCTCACGTCTCTCTTTCAAGAGACTCTGGCGGCTGAATATGTAGAGATGCAGTACGTTATTGATATTTCTAATGCATTGTCTTTTGAAAAAAAAATAATATAGATCAGATTTTGGCAAATATAGATCTATTTTAATAGATTAACCCCGTGCCGTAAATAAATTCTTGGAAAGCCTTTTTCCCACTGCAGTTTCCAGTTCTTTCATTCTGTACAACCATTCCACTTTGAGTTCTCCTGGCAGAACAAAGAACATTTCTGCAGGAAAAGAACAAATCAAAGCCACTTTGTAAAGTCCAGAAAACACAAAAAGTGCCATCAGTGGAGGAGGCAGGTCTCACTCAGGAAACCTCGTACCGGTGTTATTTTTATAGGTACAGAAAGGAAGCAATCACGAGCGAAAGAAGGATAAGGGGAGGTGTGCTTTCTGTAGTTAGCAAATTATTCCTACAGGCCTGCATTATTAGTTGCATTCATTATATATATATATATAAAATGTCTTTCATCTACATATAGGCGCGCGCCGGCGCGCACAGACTCGCAAGCACACACCGCGCTCTCCGCTCACAGCCGGCCGCTGCCCCCGCCCTTAGGACGCCCGGCGCCGCCCCGGCCCAAGAGGGAGCGGCGGCGCCCAGCCCGGACGGCCCTGTGTGCCCGCCCTCGGGACGGGGAGGGGGAGCGCGGCCGGGCGGGCCGGGGACAGGCGGCGGAGCGATGACGCGACGGCGGGGCGGGGCGGGGGCCGTACAAACGCGCTGGCGGCGGGCGCCGGGCGCCGCTTCCAGGCGGGTGAGGCGGGTGGCAGCGGGCGCTCGGTCCGCCGCTGCTGCTTCTGCCACCGGGAGCGCTTCCCACGGCTGCGGTACCCGCGGGCGCCCATGGCACAGCACGGCGGGTGCTGCCCCACGGCTCCGCGCCCCGGCGGTGAGTGATGCGCGGGGGTCCCGCGGAAGGTTTGGGGTACGGGCGAGCGCGGAACCCCGCTCGCTGAGACAGCCTCCGGGAGACATCGCTGTCGTGGAACGAGGGGAGAAAGAGTGGAGAGAAAATGGGGTACGCGGCCAGCAGGTCTGTCCCCATCTGTCCCCTGGGCAGTCTGTTTTCTTTGCTCCCGGTAGGTGATGTGTCGGAGCGACAGAGGCACGGCAGGCGGAGTGCCGGGCGTGGAGCAGCGTGGCGGAGCGCAGCGGAGCGCAGGGCTCCTACCTGGCGGCAGGGCAGCTCGCGTTGCTCCGCTCAGCATCTCTGCTCCGTTCCCACGGCAGGCGCTGGAATCGGGCAGGTGCAGCGCGCCCAGTTGGAGGGCGGGGTGGGCTCGGGGCAAAACCTTCACTAGAGCTCACTTCTGTTTTGCCTGTCATAGGTGAACTGCCCGGAATAGAACAGCGCAGGCATCGGGCACTGCTGGTCTCAGCGTGTTCCAGGGCTAAGAATGAGAGAGGTTCAAATTTTGGGGGATGAAAAGATGCTGGGAGGCTGCACTGGCAGTCTTGGTCTGTTCTTGTCTTTCAGTCCTTAATAAGGGAAAAGCACCCAGCTAGATCCAAGCAATTTCACCAGCTTCGTTGGCTGGGAGGTAATGTAGAGGGCTGTCCTCTCTGTTTGTGCAGTAAGTTGAGGGCTTTTGCTATTCCAAGACTGTACCTTTTTGGGGGAGCAGAAATATCTGGGAAGTCCCCTGAATACCAGTCTTGAGTGGTGTGGGTATGGGGCACGTGCAGGGACATCCTTCTGGCAAGGGAGACCCCTTCACTGCCTGCTCTCACGGCGAGCCTCTGCAGTGTGTGGCGAGAGGCATGCTTAGTAGAACAGGTTCTGTTCAGTATATGCCCATAAATTGTCTGGCTTTCAAACTCCATATGCAAATGATAAAATATTACTATATTTTATTTATTCATATCTGCATATGCAGATATATATCTGTCAGCATTTCTTGCGCTCCTGAACAAGTGCATTTCCTACCCTGCTCAGAAATGAGCACCTTTCAGTAACAGTGCAGCTACTAGCATCTGCTGTAGCACTCTCACACATCCAGCCTTTCAGCACCCACCTTTTTCTTTTTTTTTTTTCCCCTTTCCCTCTTTGGAAAATGCAGGTTTTTTGATAGTACACTGTCAAATGAGTGCCTGCAGTAGGTCAGTAGCAAGATTATACATCTGAAGCCAAGCCAGCTGCTGCAGTGGAGAGGCACTGATTTAACAGAATTCCAACCCCAGAATTGCCAGGTTCTCATCCATGCCCCCTCCTTGCAAGGACACTACCTTGGTTATTCTGAATTAACCGTAAAAATTCACAGACATCACACAAAATCAGAGTGCATAAAAAACAGTTTTCTAATCCACAAGAATATGTGCATGAAAGAGGAAGCCAGAAATGTTTTTAGCCTATTGACCAGCCTGGGATTTCTCCCTCCCCACCCCCAGAAATGCCACCCAGAGCCAAGAAGCTACTGCAGCCCCAGATGGATGCATTTCCCTGAGAAGTTATAATAATTAGAGAGCGAGAAAGCTGTAAATATCCCTGAGCAGCCCAGGATGGAAGCTCCAGCTGGGTCACCTCGCTTCCCACTCCCGAGCAGGAAGGTTCCCTCCAGGTCACCACGCAGTGCTCTGCTCGGTAAAGGGATTGGGTTAGTTAAGTCTAATACAGGGACGACCTCACCACTGCTCTGCTCCAGTATTATTCTGAAGTTGAGTACCAGGAAGGAAGCAGACAGAAATCAGCTCTGAGTATAACCTGAAAGATTACTTAAAGGGTTACTTACTTTTTTTTTTTTTTTTTTTTAATTTTGTTTCTATTGTCACTTTCAGTATCTTGCTGGTGTTTGAGACAGGGCCCACGTTGGTAGAGTGGTAGGAAAGTGTTGCTTAGCCAGGGTAGTGGAAATGGGATTGCCTCATGCTCTGTGTTCCTCTTTCAGTACATTCTGTTAAGGTGAGCCTTTGTACGGAAGGGGGGCAGGACGGAGAGAGCTGCCTTTCACACAGATTTTTTTCCTGGGTAAAGATTTGGTGAATTAGAAAGCAACTCTGTGCGATGCATTTCTGCTTCCTCATTAGGTCATGACCCATTTTTGAGGGGAACTGAGGCAACTTCTGCATTTTGAATGGAATGTTTGGGCTTCTGGGGGGTAGAGGGAAGGCAGTGATACAGCATGTTTCCCTCTCTTCTTGGGAAAAATCCTGCAAGGTGCTAAGCAATTGCTAGAAGACAGTAAAGAGATTCCATATTAGTATTCAGTACAAAAAATTCTGTGCACTCTGAGCTTTTTCAGGTTTATTTTTATTCTGCTGTAATGTCCTATTTTCCTTTTACCTGCATGAGGTTCTTTAGAATGTAGGGTATTCTCTCTTCTAAAAATTTTTTATGATCTCCTGGCATAAAACATTGCAATGGTCCCTTCTGACCTTAAGAAAAAGAGTACAGCGTTATATATAACCACAGTCTATTATAAATTTCCTACTTTATTGCTCACACTGGAGCTGAACTCCTTCTTTAAAAGGGACGAACTGGTGACCTAGCTAATTTGTATAAACTGTATTTATCACAGCAGGTGCAGACATGGAGCAGATCTCGGCCAAAAATACTTCCTATCAAGTCAACCTTGCTCAGCTTGCTAAGTTCCCCTAACCAAAATTTAGGGACTTTTTAAGAAATACTTCCAGAGTCTTGGCACATATAGGTAATATATCTCCCTAACTGCACTGAAATGATGATTAGATTTCTTAACATGCTGACTATAAAAGTGAAACCCATGGTTTAATCTCTACTCATTGTACAGTATATTTTAATATAACTCATGGAATGTAGTCTAAGGAATAGATGGGCAATATTACTGAGGCACTGTAATACAGATTAATACAGTTTCTTAGCTTTTCACCTCCCCTCTTAATACACAGATAGCTATTTTTAATATATAATAAGGTGACCAATAGTTTATGCCCCTAGAGGTCTATGGCTTTGGTTGTATGTAGTTCTGGTTAATGTAATACAGTTGTTTCTGTAACACTCACTAAAGTAGGCAATTGCTTGCAGTTAATTAGTGGAAACTGGAGTTTATGCATTTCATTGGCACATGTTGCTTTAAACTTTTTTAAAATGCAATTTAAAAACAGTACGTGGGGTAAGTGTGGGAAGCACCTCTTCACAAAGAGGACATTGGGAGGCCATTTAACAGTTAAAAACAGCAAAATAGTATTATTTTGAACAAAATAAGATGCTTTATAAATCAGATGGGAAAAAAATATATTTGCTCCTTTTCTGTTCAGGAAAAGCTCTTGACTGATCTGTAAGTGATAGCTGCATGTTTGGTGCTAATGGGATACAAAATGTCACTTGAAAGAGGTCATACAAACAGCTGAGGAATGTATCTTATGACAGACACCATCTCCTCTTAGAGGGGTTGAATATACACTGTTCATTTTAATGACCTGATGAGTTTCAAGTACACATTGATCTAGTTCAGTTTTCTTAAAATGCATCTCTGAATACAAATGTTCAGATCACTGTCAGTACAGAAAGGTGTTTGTGGTGTTAGCTCAACTGTGGATTTCTCTCCCAACAGAAGAAGTTCATGTAGTAGACCTGTGAGCACAGCTAGTTTTAACCAGTGACATCAACCTGACTTCTGAGTGCCCAAACTTGCAGTTGTAGGGCAAAGGGAGATGCAACCCACGAGCTGTCCTGGGGTTCTATGCCATCTGCAATACTGAGAATACCTTGAAGAGCAGAATGTCCCCTTCTGATTCTCAGCTCTGATCTCCCTCTAGAGACAAATCTCAGCAACTGATCTGTAGTTCTCAATTGGGCCAGCCTGGGTTTTTGCAGATGTATGTAAAGATCCTTCCAGTGAAGGGCTTCAGCTCTGCAAAGGGCAAGTGAGGATGCCTGAAACTTTAACCTGGTTTTTCTCAACACCCGGGGAAAACATAAAACCACAGTTTCTGCATAATGAAGTTGAAAACATCTCCATGTGCATGGAAGAGTTCATGCAGTCATCTTTTTCCCAGTCACTGTCCTGGCAGCAGATGTGTCCATTAGCTCTGCTACACCTCTTGGTGTGTTGATTGTTTGTTTGTTTTGTGAAGTATCTGCTGTCAGATTGCCAGCAGCCTGTATCTCCCACTTAGGGCTGCCCTACAGACAGTCCTTATGTTCCTTCCCACCTGCTCCGGCAGCCAACTTGATGTTCTTTGGAAAGTTCAGCTCTGAATGCACCCCCACGCCACCCTCAGGCAAAATGAAGTTATCAATCTTATTTTGTTAAAGCTAATAAAACTAAATGTAACATATAATTTAGGTAGTTTATGCCATCTTATTGAGAGAAGATAAACATACTGAGGCATTAAAATACCATGGTAATGTGTTAAGAGATAATCAGAAGTCATAAAATAGCTACATAAATTTCAAAGAGTACTGTAATATGCTTAAAAGTCATTGAAATACGACAGCTGCACCCTTCACTGTGTTTAGTGAGGAAAGGTTCCATTTATTTCCAAATTACTATTACTTTTGGAAGAGGTTTTAATCATGAAAGCTGATCTGATTGGCACTGTCCACACCGAATCTTATTGAATAAATAGTATGGCACATTTTACTAATCAATTGGAGAAAGCTGAAGAAAAGCTTAAGAAAAAGCAATTAGACTTCTTGAATAGTCTTGGTATAATCTTCAAAGCGTCATTTAACATAAACTGTTTCTTTTACCAACTTGCTCGTTTACTTGTAGCAAATGCAATGGTAATGACTGTCAGTTAAATTTTTGTATTAATCTGAACTACAAAGTCACCGAGTGCAGTCATGTATGCTCTGCGTGACTTGTGGAGGCAGTGAAGAGAATTCTTAAAGCAGAAAAGTAATTTGGCAGAGTGGCTGCTATAAAATCTTCAGTGCATGCTTATTATTGTTGAAACAGTTTTTCAGACCCACAAATTATAAAGCTATGGAATACACGTTTGCATCATTTTATATAAACTGCAGTAATTCTAGCCACCAAATTGCAGATCTGTTCAAAGCATTGAAGAGGGCAGAGAGAAGAAGGCTGAATGACAACCAATTTACATGCAGTTTTATTCCTGGACACCGCTTAGCCCACACAACATATGTTTTGTGCTGAATTTAGAGGAACACTCATGTCCATTGTGTTGCATTAGTCTAACACAACGCAATAACTGGTTCAGATCTCAAACCCGTAGTGTCTGAAAGAAACAAAGGAATCCAGAAGGAGAAAGCAGACAAAGCGTTATTGCTTGCAAGTGAAACAACAATAGCTTATATATTTGGAATGGTGTAATTACTGACATGGTTCATTGGATGTGCATAAGGACAGTAAATGCTATGGATTCTGTGGGAGTATTCCAAGAATGGAATAGAATTCATAGCATTTACTGTGTTCACACTGTGGAACATTTGATGCATTCCTGATCTGCACCTAAACAAACAGTTGTGGAGGAAAAAAGAAATCAAACTCTACATGGCTGAATTATAGGACACTCAGTTCTTCTGAGTATCATGTTGCAACTGAAAGCATTGTTTTGTTTATTTAAAAAAATAATGTTCACCCTTCCCCCTACGTATTTCAGGTAAGAACAGGAAGACTGAGGCTGAAGGGAATACTTGTGATGTGTCCCTTGATATCATACCTGTAATATCTCACAAGTGAAGAGCAATGCCAGCTGAAACAAAAGTAGAGTTACAGTTAAGAGGCATTTTCAACCGGACCTTACTTCCCCTAAAACTTTCCTATGCTATGCTCAGCCATATATAACATGGAATTGGTGGTGAAGTACTACGCAAATTATGAATTTAAAAACAATCCCAATGAATTTAAAAACAATAATCCCAAATAAAATAACATTGCTAAGATCACTGTGTTTTCTTATTAATATTTGAGATTAGTAGTTAACCCTAAGTTAATCTTTCCAGAGAAATAGTGCTTATCACACAACTCAGCTGAAAGCAGAACATATTTCAAATTGACTGCTATAGAAATAAGGGTTCCTACCATTTAACATTAATTCAACCTGTTCTCCGGAATCCTATTATGCTTTTCCAGTAAGGTGTTAGGACAACTCAGGCTTACTATTTATGGAACTTGTAACTCTTAAAATATACTCTACAGTAAGTGGCTATTCCTTTAATCTGTGACCTTAAAATTCAAGAAGAGTCGATGTTTTGTTGTTCTTGTTCTCAGCTGCCCATTGGGCACTGATCTAATTAGGCCATTACTATAAAATATGAGGGCAGAATATTTAGTGAGGACATCAGCCATGTATTTACCAATACTGAATTATTTGCTGTCCAATCCACAATCACCACTCCCCACCACCCTGTCCCCGCATGACAACTTTAGTGAGGGGCTAATAACTAGGATTATTTCTTTTTGAAACTGAAGTAGATTTAATTGAGAATGGTGAGGACAGGGAAAGAGCCGTATATTGACAGCTGAAATGGAGTTCTCTCAACCACATAAAAATCATAACAGAGACAAAAAATGGAAGAACAACAAATTTCTCTGCCAACTTTTCTCACAATCAGACATCACAAAACAGCCTAGGGCACAACTTTGTGTCCAAAACAGGACATGGCCATGAGCTCACAGCCCACAGGCACCCAGAGAAGCACAGTTCCTTTGACTACAGATTCATTGAGGCACGCTGCTTCCCTATCCTCCCAGCCTTGATTTCTGCTTCCTAACAATACCACTGCCTTGTAGCTCTTTACAAGTGATTAGAAAAGGGAAAGCAGGAAAGTAATAATCAGTAGCAAGCATAAGGAAGCCAGCCTGCACCATTCAGGATGGAGTCATGACCTCTGTAAATGCAAAGCTATCAAACAACTTTCTAGATGACTTGGAAACACGTCATTAGTCCCTGTCACACTGGGACTTAGCTTATTGTGGAAAAGTCATTAGCTTCTTTTCAGATTCTCTGGAGAATTTCCAAAACCTAGCCCTTGCTGTTCCTCAGGTTGTTCATACGTAATTTATTTCAGCCCTCATTAGTTAGTACAGTATGCATTGTTCTGAGCTTAAAATCATAATTACAGTAGCGCAGTAAGGCAGAGCAGTCAGATGTTCTGCTGTCATGGCTTCCACTTCTAAATGGAGTTAGACAATACCACAACACTTATAATACAATAGCACCAGCCCTCCACTGAGCTTATAGGACTTACAAAAGCTTCGAAATCTAGAGAGCTGTTGTACACAGCCAGCTCATAACATGACCATCCAACAGATCTGTTACATGTGAAGCCATTTTAATTTCACTTCAAGCACTGCATTTAAAATCCTGACCTTTACTTTAAAGATCTCTTTAATAAATAAATAAAGGATAAAGTTAATTGTTTACATCAGACTGGCTGCCTGACTCTGGAAACTACTTTCAGCAATATTCATTGCCTATTTTGTCCGCGAATATTTTGACGGGACTACAGCTTTTAGTATTTCATTGGTGCAGCCTTGCTATAGTCTACAGTTTCACTGAGAGCCCTTCTTAACTTCTTTCTGTGAGAATGTGGCCTTCTCACATTTCTCTTCATATCACATGAGCCTTTTTCCCTGGAGGTTTTACTTTCTGGTTACTGTCATAAGATAAATTCATAGAATGGCTTGGATTGGAAGGAACCTTATAGATAATCTAGTTCCCTTAGGAGACTATATGACCTTCTTTGAGGAAGCTTCCTTGTTCAAGCCCTTTGTTTTGTTTCTAAAGTAGACCTACTGCACATTTAAAAACAAAAAAAGCACCACTTCAACTCCACTGAAATCAAATTTAAAAATAATAAAACTCTAAATCTTGGGTCTTAGAAAGAGATTGAGAATATTCATGTCTCCTAGTGACTTGCAGTCATTTTTTCATGGCATTATTGTATGTGGCTGTCTTTAAAGAATTTAATTCTCTCCGGTGATTTATGAGGCTAGAGTTCAGAAATCTAAAGAAGTTGGTTCAGTTTTGAAAATCAAAAGATACTTGCAGTGTGGCTTTAGTACTAATATAGCTGAGTATAAAATAATGTGCCTGTCTTATTTTCTTTTTTCTTTCTCAGAAAAGTTTCTGTTTGAAAAATACGCATCCACTCAGCAAAACAAAAACAACTTTTAAAGGTTG
The DNA here is from genome assembly GCA_037305975.1 of Chrysolophus pictus. Lineage (NCBI taxonomy): Eukaryota > Metazoa > Chordata > Aves > Galliformes > Phasianidae > Chrysolophus > Chrysolophus pictus. The sequence goes on along the minus strand of CM074579.1, from coordinate 13,247,262 downwards.
TTCTCGGTAGAAATCACTCCATGCCCCATTACCTGCTTGAGTGAAACCAGACTAAAGAAGTTCTGTCATGGCAGCTTTTCTGCTGGGAGCTGTGCTGCTCATTGTTCAACCTCAGATAGTGCCTTCCAGACCGGCTATAAATTCAAAGGCTGAGACTTCTGCTCAGTCTGCTCAGAGAGAGCTTTTAAAGAAAACATCTCAGAAAAATGACTTCAAGGAAAACATTCATTCTAATGGATCATGCCGGCAGCTGCCACAGACTATCATTATTGGAGTGAGGAAAGGTGGAACAAGAGCTTTGTTGGAGATGCTGAGTCTTCATCCTGATATTGCAGCAGCAGAAAGTGAAGTCCACTTCTTTGACTGGGAAGATCACTATAGGAATGGATTGCAGTGGTATATTAATCAAATGCCATTCTCTCATCCACATCAGATCACCGTGGAAAAAACTCCCGCATATTTCACATCACCTGAAGTGCCTGAAAGAGTTTATAACATGAACCAATCTATGAGACTACTCCTTATTTTAAGAGACCCAAGTGAGAGAGTACTGTCAGATTACACCCAAGTGTTCTATAACCACATGCAAAAGCACAAGCCGTATCCCTCCATTGAACAATTCCTGATTAAAGATGGTGAACTCAATGTGGACTACAAGGCAATAAACAGAAGCTTATACTACATTCACATGCAGAACTGGTTGAAATATTTTCCCCTTGATCATATCCACATTGTAGACGGGGATAAACTAATCAAAGATCCCTTTCCAGAAATAGAGAAGGTAGAGAGATTTTTGAAACTATCACCACAGATAAATGCTTCGAACTTTTATTTCAATAAAACTAAAGGCTTTTACTGCCTAAGGGACAGTGGTAGGGAGCGTTGTTTACATGAGTCAAAAGGACGAGCTCACCCACAAGTAGATACTCGGTTACTTGAGAAACTGCATGAGTATTTCTATGAGCCTAACAAGAAATTTTTTGAGCTTGTTGGCAGAACATTTGACTGGCACTCATTTGTGGCAAGTTAGTGGTAAATGTGAGAACCTATGTTCTGGTGTAAATTTAGAAACTTTAAAAAGGGCATTTAAGCTATAATTTATTTGTAAAAATTCATAAATACTTCTGTACAGTATTAGATTCACAATTGCCATATATACTAGTTATATTTTTCTACTTGTTAAATTTGAAAGCATTTTGTATTGTTTTTCATGGTTGTTAACATTGTGTATTATGTGTCTATATGAAGAAAGTAAATTATTTCACTGCAGAAGATGCTCTCTTGAGAATGTGTTGTCTTTTTAATAAATAAGAAATTCATTTCAACAAAACCCTTCAGAATTATTTAAATACTTCGGTCTTTCTGAACTTTATCCTCTAGTTGCTAATGAATATGCTAAACTTTCCATTTCCACTTTTATTGCTCTAAATTGTGGTCTAATAATTTCCTTTTATTTGAAAATATTCTTGTAATTTTAAAATTGTTCTATCCTGCTTTATGAAATTTTTTCTTGATAATGTAGTATTTATACGTGTTGGGACATGCACACCTAAAGGACAGTGGAAAACTGTGTCATAAAGCACGTTAACAGCTGTACTTACCTTCCTATTTAATGCTGTAGTAGCTGCTTCTCAAATTCTTTGGCAGAACCCTACTAGTTTCACAGCAAACTTTTAAAGATTCTGTGGGGAGCAGCTCATGAAATCAGATTTAAGTGCAGAAATTGATTAATCTAAAAACTTTCTACAGTCTATGAATGTATATATCCTTCATTATGAAAGAGAGAGGTTTGAGAGAAGAATATAAGCAATATGGGGACATTTTAAAGGCTGCTAACTGCTGTTCCTAAATTTTATGGCACACATTCCTTCCCATTATTGAAAACCAATGGTTACATAGAAAAATTAGCTGGTCTACATTCTAGTAAGCAGCAGCTTCATTCTTATAAATATTAACATATTTTTACTGTATTGAATACTTTTCAGTGAGCTGAACAGCTGCTTCATGTAACTTAGAAGTGCCCATGGGCTACTATTCAATTAATCTCTTTCCAGGAAATGTAAAGCCAAGCTTTGGATCCAGCCTCGGGTACCATGGAATTAACCCAAATTCCAGGAACTTCTATGGTCTTCCATCTGCTAAAAATGGAAGTTAGATGCTAGTACATTGGTAAAAGTTACAGCTTTTCCTATCTGTGTTAGTTCTGATGTTCCATTAGACATCAATTTCTGGCATTAGAGTTAATCCTGTTTCCACAGAAGGCTTACTATAGTACTTTCATTATGAGCTCCTAATTTTCATGTTATGATCTAAAACATACCCTTTGAACATCCAGTGACAATACCTTGTACATTTAAACTTGGTACTGATTGTTTCAATCCTTCATAAAATTTAAATAAATGTAGATAGGTTAATTTTTCCTGGTGAGATGGTTCAAACTTGGGCACTGTGACAAGATACCCTCTGGGTGCAAGTATCCCATATTATGCTGCTTGCATGAAAATTTGCAAATGCTTCCCTTCTATATCCCACTACTTGTGCACCTGCCCAAGCTGTATTCAACCTCAGAGAGGTTGTCGGTGTTTGTTTCATAAAGTAGACCTTTGATGAAAGCCTACTATGAAATGGTATTGTACTCAATAAAATATTTTCTGAATTGCATCTTTCTTTTCTCTTTGTTCATAATTTTCTAGTCTGAAAGATGAGTAATTAGGATTCAATTTCAGTTTAGTCTCCAGTTAAATGTTGCTTAAGAGTTCAGTTGCAGCCCAGTGGATTCAGTGAAAAGCAATTGCTGGCTACTGGATTGTTGGCCTGCATGGTCCATTGCTGGGTCCACTCAGCATATACAAAGAAGAGTGGATAGTTTCTACTGGCAATAATGTTGCATCTTTCATAAGACAGATACCAAAAATAACAGGCTTAATTAAAGTACCAACATGGAAAACAGAAACACCGGGAGTTTTGTGTAAGGAGGAACAGAAGAGATTTTGCTACTCATTATCATCCCATTTCCTTGCTAACTCTGTAGGAGCCATCTAGACCTAAAAGATTTTAGCTCACAAGAAAGGCTCCCTCCTCAGTACAGTCCCACCTTCACTTTTGTCTCCTTGTAGTCCCTGTTTCAGCTCTCTGCCTTCAATAACTTTCTGCTGGGAAAGAAAAAATTCTGCTAGGGTATATGGCCATATGGGTACCACCTTTTCAGTCACAGAGCTGGATGAACGTATGAAGGCAGGGATGCCTCAAGTCACATGGGGTGGTAAAGCATATGGCATAAGCATATAACAATACCCTCAGTATTGTCACCTGTTGGTACTGAGAATGTTTTTAGATGTACAGTGTTACTTAATACCAGTATTTTGACTGCAACTGAGCAGGACACATCCTCTCACTCCCTACGTCTCTGTGGATATACCTCTGTAGAACAAGAAGCAGAGTAAGAACCATCAGCTCACCATTACTCTGTTAGTAGTAGTAATGTAGTACCTCATGCCATGTTCTCTGTAGGATCAGGAGGCAAAGTGACCACTTCAGGGGGCCATCCTGAAGCACAGGTTCACAGGACTCACAGCCAAGGCCTTCTGTTCAAAGGTGTCCTCAGACACTATATCATACCGTAGTGCAGGGATGACATGATTGTGCAGTACCTCACCCTGGAGCTTACTGTATGGTAGCTATGGGAATGAACAACCACTCGCACCCTAACAAATAATAACAAAGGTAATATTTACCTGCCACTCATGACCTAAATTCAAGGGTTACAATGCTTAAAACCAGGCTTCTGAGTGTGTATTCTGTTTTAGAAGAGCTACATTCACATTTCACACATGCATCATGGTATTTTCTTAAACTGTGCTAAACAACAACAAAAATTCAATCACAAGAAAGTGATAAGAGAATGAAAGAAAGAGGTTGACATGCATTCTGGTTGGGACTGTAAAACACAGTGAGCTTTGAAGTCATTCCATATTTATTTGGGTTACAAAATCCCTGAAAATACCTTTCCATTGTCATGCCATACAGGTATTTGTTTCTGTAATACTCTACCATCTCAGGTTTAAAGTACAACTACTTGGGTGTAGGTACAAAGGCCTATTTCTGCAGGGCTGCTAGCCAAGTCTGTGATCACTCTTGTGACTGTAAAATAAATACAGCATTTTATGAGAATTCAGTGTTCAATTCAAAGCCTACCTCTACCCTGGTCTGCAAGAAGAAAAGCCAATCAAGTCGTTAATCAGGGTGGAACCGTAGGACTAAGCTGTACCCTTTGCTTCACAACATGGATTACTGTGAGTCTTTGAAAGCAGACACTATACTCACAGAGGACAAAGTTTAAACTGTAATGATTATTCAGCAAACATTTCTAATGAGTGTGGAAAGAGAAAGAAGTCTTGGGGGAAAAAAAAAGTACATATTTAACTTCATTATTAACATCACTATAAGTTCTGTTGGTGCTGCATATCCTTTACTGTTCCTTATATAGTTTCTGATGTTGTGGGTGAAATACCATCTACTGTGTGTAAACTAACAGTTTTTTGGGGCAAATAATTGAAAAATCCTTTTGTAAATCTTGCTTGAGTCTGTTCAGTTCGGAAGTTTGGCAGTACTATACTCACTGATTAGTGTGTGAGACTTACCAGCACAGAATATGTTAGATGGAAAATTCCTTACCTTGGGTACTTAAATCTAATCAGTTCACATTTCTTTGTATGCATTTTCAGAATCAGCTTCTGCAGAAAGAAAGGCTTCTTACTCCTTGTCATTCGCACAGATTTTGAATGTGCAAAGAAATGTGAGATGCTTTCTTCTGCTTAATCCAGGATGGCTAACCAGACTTCTAAGGAAGTTCAGACTTCCACCCTTCAATTTAGAGGTTTTACATTAAAACTACCACTCACAGAAATATCCCTTTCTCTTTTTCAAAGTCTCTAACATCCAAATCCTAATTTGGCTTCCATTGTGAATGATCTTGCAGGAGTATATGAAGAGATGTTATCTAATACAACAATAAAGTAATAAAAAAGTACAGTAAAATGATGGATTAAACTAATATCTGTAAAAAAAAATGTATTGAACTTGCTACTAGGTACATACTAGCTGAAATATTTGCAAGCTCTTGCCCCCAGAGCTGTAAGTATCATTATTGTTTTCTCATTCTAATAACTTTTATTCATAGGGTTCTGCCTGAGTGCCTGGTTACATTGGAAAGACTGTATGTTCAATCTTAATTCCTTCATTATGCAACTGCATTGGCAAGGCTAGTTACAGACAGAAGCCATACAAAGATATCAGAGTGGGGGAAAAAAAAAAAAAACAACACTCAGTGATATTTTGCTTACCAAAAATAAATGAAATTGTGTTTATGTATCTTAGTTAATTAGTAAAGGAGAGCAGTGCTCTCTTTTCTTACAACAGTAACCCATCTATGGTAAATTTTCTGTTTAACTCCCACACAACAGTTTATACTGTTTTTAAGCCAATAGCACAATAAACTCAACAGTGATGCTGCAGATTTTAAATGCCTTCTGGAATATATAAAATATGCAAGTCAGAGTGGGGAGCAGCTGGATGCAGAGCAACAGCTGGTCTCATTGGGCTGAAGACATTTTTGTTTAATGATACAGGACATGAATTTTTTGTCTTGGGTATCACTTTATGATGTCTGTGAAAGCAATGTCTTCAACTAACTTCCAAGTCATCTACACTGTCAGAATGACATCATCTTTTTACTTGCTATTGATATTGTGCTCTGCCAAAACACACCCCAAATGGCAGGTGCATAGGGGATCCCTCACTATAAAAAAGCAACTGTAATGCAACGCAGACACATAACTTCAGTTATGTAGGCACAGCAGCTTCAACAGAGAGCTGTTCTGAAGAGAATAGCAAAATTCTTGACTTAATTTGGATGTGGGCTACAGAAACAGAAACCTGTATGCATACACAGTAAAACAGCACAGCAAATAACACACCCTCCCCTCCTGAGCTCTCAATCAGTCACCATTCTTTCAACAATAACAATCTGTAGTTGCATTTCCTTAAAATGAACAGGCCTATCTCCAGGACTGGGTGCCATTCACACCGGATAGGAGCATCAAACAGCAGAGTCCTTGCAATGTTTTTTACACCAGGCAGAGTTCTCAGGTAATCTCCTGTTATTGCATTTTGTGAAATTCTTTTTTCCTCTCCACTATGCTGCTGTATACCATCTGTCCGATAAATTAACTCTGTGAGAATGTAAATCATCTATCCGATGGTACTTTAAATGCCATTCAAATTAATGGAAACTATAAAATGATAGAATCTAACACATACTTTGTGTATATTTGCTCTGATATATTTTTAACTTTAACTGAATAAAATTCAGCTTATTTGGTCTACATCATTGCATTTCGGAAGCAAGTATTGTCAAACAGCCATAAGTGAGTAATTACCTAATGCACTTGGTAAATAGAAATGCATAATCAAAGGAACATATTGCTCTTCCTGCTAGAGCAGCAGTTTTATTATTGTCAATAGCGTGGCACTTACTCATGGTGTCACTATAAGTGGTAGCAGTATTTCTTTAAAAAAAAAGGAATCTGAGAATTGTTCCCTAGATGCATGTAGGAATGGGTCTGAACAGGAGTGCACGTTATGTAGTCACTTAACAAATGTTTACTGAAATGAAACCAGTCCAAGGGTCACATAATAACCGTGCATGCACTGCACACACACAAAACTGAATCACACTATATGTTTTTTTACTGGCTTATCATTCTCTTGCTTGAATTTGTATGTTCCCGTGCAAGGAGAGTAAGGTAAAGGGCACATACAACTGAAAGAGGTCGATTAGTCCATTTCTACTTTCACACTGGTTGGGACTAGCACTGGACAGCCACATGTGACAAGGACACCAGAAGATAGTAATGGAACGCAGGATTCGGGGGAACGACTTACCATAGCTTCCTTCCCTCTGTTCACATCTTTACATATGAAAAATAAGTGCTTTCATGGAAAAAAAAGAAAACCACCCAGCTTATTGCCCATTTCTTGTCAGTGAAACCCAGAGAAAAGGCATCTGAATCCATCTCTGAGTATTGGTTCATTCTCGTGCCATAAGGCCTTTTTAAAAAGTCAGTACAGTATAATGCAATTAGGCTTATTATTCACCTAACTGTCTATTCTTCCCCTTTTTTGTTTTTAAATTTCTAGCAAGTTTTCCATCTGCTACAAATAAAAAGATTTGATGAATAAATGATTTACAGCCTGCAGGAGGAGAAGAGTTCATATTAAACATCCTTCAGACAGGAGACTTGCAAAGGAGGATATTTTCTCATAGAAAAAAGAGCATCTGTGGACCAGTTGGTTTCTTGCTGAATAAGCCAACTGGATATGATACTACTTTTGGCAGCTTCTTTATTTTTGTCTGGGCTTCATTTATCTAAATGTCATAAGATATTTATTATTCAATATAGATCTATATTCAATATTATACATATCGTGTTTTATGATGTTGGCACTGGTTTCCTGGGTTAATTATTTAACATCAAGTGGTGATAAAATTCTAGTGCTTTTTCATACTTAATAAACTCGAGTCAGCTAATGCTCAGGCATTCATAAACTGGAAAAAAAAAAAAAAAAAGGGAAAAAAATTAACAGCAAACTGCCTCAAATGCTCCTTTCCTGTGAGTCATTCAAGAACTTTTTTTTTCACCGCCTTATGGAAAAGAAGTTAAATTTCAAGCATGGTAAATAAAGGAAGGGATTTACAATTCCTTACAAATACAGCAATACATAAAAATGGATTTTAACAAGTGAATGAAATGGAAAAAGCACTGACAGCTCAGGAAAGGGTAAAAAGAGAGTCACAGATGCTGTGGAGATGGTCCCTCCACCTTATCACAAGCAGGAGAGTTTTACTGCCTCTCATCTGTCACCAAAGGATGCTTTTCTTACTGCAACTCAGATTCTTAGCCTTGAACTGGTCTGTTTAGCTGTGACTATACTGGAAATAATGTTTTAAATGTAAAGGAGAATATAATTTACTACAATTAACTCTCTTCTCTACCTACATTACCTACGGTTTCCTGAAACAGCTGGGAGGATAATGTGCTCAGTACAGACAGCAGAAATACATTGCACTGATACTACTGCTAAGCTCTTCGTTGTCTTATTCAGGAGACAGCTTTGGCATTGCTCCTGTTCACTGAAGGACCTTGGCTCTTTCCAATTGCAGCCTTTTCTTTGGCAGACTGGCTGTCATCTCTTGTGTTTGACTGTCCCATAATAACTGTTTACTGAGAGATGACGCCTTCTAAATTTCTTTTTCCCCAAACTAGTGATTCAGAAGGCAATTTCAGCAGACATTACCAGCAGCTGGACAATCAAAGACATTTGTAGTAAGATCTGTGCCAGGATAGGACTGTATTCAGCCGTAAAGGAATCCAAACAAAAACTGTTTTCTCAGCTGCATCAGGTCATCATGCAGTTCTGTAAACAATCTTTCCTACCAACGCTGCCACTAAACTATAGCCTATTGAACTATAGGTATTACAGCATACACAGGTCTTCAGGTAATACAGCACTTTGCAATATTCCTGTCCTCTCATCTCCTGATAACTGTACTGCCAGTCCTTAGAGTGGTACAACGTTGTAGGCAGTTATCCTGTGTATTGGATGAGGATTTTTTAAAATATATTTGCTTTAAAGTGCTGGCCATGCAGAAGCAACAAGAGAAGGGGCATCCTGAGGCTAACGTAGGGTGCTTTGGCATGACTTATCTTCATCCATTGGATCTGATTCAGACAAACTTGTGTACTGACAAATGCACTTGATACAAATGTTTAAATAGAATGAATGCCCATAGCTCATTTTTACATCTTCACTGGTGTTAGACAATAACAGTATTCAAATGCCCTAGGTAAGGAAGAGCACAACCTCAGAACTTGTTTGAGAGGACACTGCACTGCAGATTGGTCTAGTGAGAGGTTGGTAGATAAGAGTCATATTTTTTAAAGATATTTACATATCTGGAAATGCAGGACAAATAGAATTTTCAAAAGCACTTTTGTAAATACCGGGTTCTTTGTAGATGCATCGCTCTTATATATCGCTCTTCTCAAGGTTTTGTGAATATTGTCACCTGGAAATGGGCTCTAGCTCTGGAAATAAAATAATATTGAATTCACAGTTGGCACAAAAATGTAACACTTAAAATCTACAAAATGGAGTGATAAAAATAAAACCTTCTAATCTGTTATGATGCCTACTGAAAGGTCATTTCATTGTAACAAATATCATTATTCTGTCTACGCCATCTCCAGGGGTAAGTTTTCTCTAATTTAGACAAACTTCTTACTAAAGTCTTGCTTTCGCCTTAGGCAAAAGTTAAGCAGAAAACCAACCAATGGGTGGGGGAAACCTTCATCAGTTCTTTTGCCTTTGGAATATTTACAATCCTATCACAGGAATTCAGCATTATAAGAAGTAAAATAATGGAAGAAACCCAAATCATCACATTAAATATACAGGCATTAGACATCATAGACTTTTCCAGAAAATGAACTAGACTCTTAGCTTATTTAAATTGCTTTGTTCTCATATAATTAATGCTTTTCACCTATGAAAAGAGGGCTTGAAGAAAACAGAAATTATGTATAGTTGTTCCGTAGTTCGTCTGTACTGCTGTAATGGTATAAAGGACTTTATTAAAATGAGACTGAAGTCTTCCCTCTCTGGACCCAGAAAAGAATAACAAAGGATATTCTGAGGTTATTTGGACATTCTTCCTAAAGCAACTGCTAGAGATGTGTAATAGCAAAAAAAAAATTAAAATTCCATAGCAGAGTTTGATAGAGCCAGATATCATTCAAAGAACAAGAATAACCACGTACAATTTAGACTCCAAGCACTCATGAAACAACTCGTCTCTCATAAAATCCCCTCCACTAATACACTAAACATTTCAGTTTTTAGTTCCTGCCTGTCAATCCAGTGTATGCTATGCAACTTGCTTGCACAGATTTAACTTGTTCACTCTTTTACAGAGCTAATTTAAAACCATGCCTGCTCTACAAATTTTCCAGCAGGGCAGTCAATAATCTGCTAACTTGATATGTTGCTTTACAGTTTATCACAAAAAAAGACAATGAAGTTAAATGCAGCAGAAGGATACAGACAGTCCCAGCACTTACGGTTCATGGCTTGTATGTTCTGCAGCCCAAACTACAGCTTTGTAGTGGATCAAGTTATTTTTCTTTTTTATCCCTAGAAAAAGTCTACTAAATTACTTGTATTTTGACAGCTGTAACTCAAGCATGAGGAAGAGGCAGCATCTGAATGAAAACAGATTTTTCTTCTGGCTTTCAGGGAGCCTGTCTATCAGTAAAGAAAGAAGTATTTTTAATATATTTTTTAAATTTTTTCCAGTGTGGAAAGTGCATGCCTTATACACCAGAAGTTTCAGTTTTCTTCTTCCCAGTTCATAATTCAAAATGAAACAAAAAGAACATGCAGATGTTGCTACTGAGGGAAATGGCAATTAGCTTATGCGAGCAAGCAGTACAGCAATAAGACAAGGGAGATAACTACAGGCTGGTTTGTGAAACGTGGACCATGTTCCTTTGCAAGGCATCTATTAATCACCTCCTAACAACTTTTTAGTCTCCATGGACAATCTCTGAGGAAAAAAAAAACAAAAATGTCTTCTCATCAGACTGTCCAGGCTAAATTAATAAAAATAATAAAAAGCAGAAGCTTCTACAGCCACTGCCCTTTATTGAATGCAACATGTCTGGAGGACCATGCTGATCTGATAAGAAATCTCTGACACAACGGACATGGTGATCAGAGGAAGTCTTCCATAAATTGCAGAGCGAGGCCACAACTATGCTCAGATGTTTAGATAACAAGATGAAAAGATATATAAATGTGAAGTTGTTAAACATTTTGGCTTTTTTTTTTTTTTTCATGCTATGCAATTCATATGGATAGTCAAGGAAAAAGAGAACCAGCTCTCTCTGTAACATCCCCAGGGGACTGCCGCAGAAACCCTACTTCCCCTCAATTAGGCTCTCTTCTGACACATGACATTACTGTCAAATTAAGTTCCAGTCATGGAGTAAAGGTGAAAGTTAGCACAAACTTGAGTGCTAGGCCTTAGCAGTTATCCCATAACCAGCCAATGTTTTGATTCATTTATTTCGTGATGTGGCTTTATTTGCCTTGTATCTCACATAATAGAGGTTTCCTCTCAAAATCTCTACAGTGTGCATGGTGGTGCTGTTCTTGCCAAGTGTGTACTGAGGCCACTTGTCTTGACTGACAACTTGTGGAAAAAATAGTAATCAGGAAAGCAGAGTGTGGCTTTAGATGAATCTTGAAGTTCACAGAAGGAGCTCACTGCCCTGCATCCACCTTCTGCAGAAACCATGAACAAGTGCCAAAAAAAAGGAGGCAGTAGTGCTGCAGCAGTGAGGTTAAGGATAGAATTGCCTGCAGTGATTATTTTTATTAGATTTATAGATTTAACTAAGTTTAGGTAAAGACAGCACTACATTCTTTTCTAATGAAGATAAAGAAAATTAAAAGGTACTTAAAACATAGGAATTGAAAATGTTTGTAAATAAAATAATAAACTGCTGAAATGATCAAATTCTTGAACAATTTTGAAGCGCTGATATTTCATTTGTAGGAGGTAACAAAGTTCCTTTAAATCGCTGAGTGTAACTGATCTGGCTATAGACTGCTGTTCTGAGGATAAAATATAGGAAAAGTCAGTCATCATTCTATAATTAATGGCCACAACATTATTTTTGTACTTTACTTTTGTGGGTGAACATCAGAATGACAATTAATATTTCTTTAAAGTAAACTACCATCAAACCATTTAAAATCCTATATACTAGATAGCAAGATGCACCTCACTGTCCTGTTGCAAAAAATAGCCAGTGCAATTTGTAAACACTGTTTACTGTACTGTTTCCAAAAGTTATGTTCCACTGCTATTTTCCATGGCTGACTGTAAAAAAACACGTACAGGATTTAAACAACTTCTGAAAGACTTTGACAACATTACTTCAGATGTCCATGTGATGTATAACAAAAATCTTCACAGCTTTACTTGGGAAACCAGTCACGCAATACTGACCTTTTTTATGCTATACTTTTGCTAAGTATAATTTAGAACATGCTTGCATTAACGTTGTCAGGTAGGATTCCAAGACAGAATAATAAAACTACAGGTGACTTACTATCTTCCTTTAAAACTGCACGAGAATGGGAGTCTGGAAAAAGGCCTCATTGGATTTCGACTAAGGCTCCCTATGAAGATTTTTCAAGAAAAGAACTTTTCCCCAAACAGTTTTGTTAGAAAGAATGTAAATTAGACCCTTAAAACCTATTTTTCTAACACTTATCGCTACTCCAATTCACCCTTTCCTCCCAGAGTCTTTCAAATGAGTGACTTTTGAGGAAATGTAGCTGGAGTTAAGGAGCCTAGATAAACTGCTTGCTATAAGTGTTAAATGCTAAGTGGTTTATCTATTCTGAATTCCTTAAATACGTTACTGTTTGTCTATAATGCGTAAGGTTTGAACGGCAATAAAATTATTTTGAAAAATACAGAGACCATATAGCATATTTTAAGAATGATTATTAGCTTAGCAGAGTTAATATAATCTATTTTATTCTGAGTATGTTTTCTGATTCTAACAAACTTACTTAACTTACTTCTTAAGTAAGTTCTTAACTTACTGCCCCATCAATTGTTGTTCTATTCAAAATTAAGGGAGCCAAAAAGAGATAAAAGTGCTTCATCTAAAGCATTTCAGAGAATCATAGAATCACAAGGTTGGAAAGGACCTGCAAGATCATCTAGTCTAACCATCCTTCCATTACCATTGCTACCAAAGCACTAAACCGTATCTCGTAGCTCCTCATCCAGACACCTCTTGAACACTGCCAGGGACGGTGACTCCACCACCTCCTTGGGGAGGCCTTTCTACTGCCTGACCACTCTCTGAGAGAAAGTGTTTTTCCTTATGTCTAATTTAAACCTTCTCTGGCACAACTTGTGGCCATTTCCTTGGGTCCTGTTTGTTGCCTGGGAGAAGAGGCCAAACCCTTCTTCATCACAACCTCCTTTCAGGAAGTTGTAGAGTGCAATAAGGTCTCCTCCAAGCCTCCTCTTTTCCAGACTAAACAATCCCAGCTCCCTCAGCCGCTCCTCATAACACTTGTGCTCCAGATCTCTCACCAGTTTCATTGCCCTTCTCTGGAAAATTTCCAGGACCTCGATGTCTTTCTTGTAGTGGGGGGCCCAAAAACCACTTCCCAAAAACTAATCAGCAATAAATATAATGCAGTGTTAAGACCCTGTAAATAGGGTTCTAAGTTAATCCTTTACATTCTTATGAATGCAAATCAGCACAGGGTGTGGAAAAATAGCTTACAAGAAAGCCTCTTTTACTGGATAAAAAATAGATAAAAAATGAGAATAGATAAAAAATGAATGGAGAATGGATAACAAAGGCTAAACAAGCTTTCAGTTCTGTTATCCAACAAGGATAACTTCTACACAAGGTCACACTGCTCAAAACAGACAGAATCCAAATCACTTATCATTAGCGATATATCTATATATATATATATATATATATGATATATATAGAGGCAGTCCTCAGCCTGCCTTTTCTGAGCATGAGCCCTAGAATAACTCAAATTTATACACTGTAATGTTATAATGTAGTGCAGTGACAAAGGTTAGTTTCAAAGCTAAGAAATATCTGAAACTCTTTCTCTTGGATTTTCCTCAAAGTGCCTCAGAGTTTCAAGACCTTATTTCCATCTCTCCTGAGTTGGATTTCACAGCTTTCCCCTCCCTAGGCTTGATCTAGGTGACAATGTGATATTGGTCATGACTGTTTTATCAAAAGCATCTGCGGATTTGTATTTATATGACACAGTGGTCACACCTGTGAAAGAAGAAACAGAGCATGAATTCCTGAAAGGCAGAAATGTCTACTGAACTGCGTGAAAGCTTTGATTCTTTGTATATTCCACTGAACTGAGCTAACCTCATTCCTGGAGGTAAAACAAAACAAGGGAAGAAAAAAAAAAAACTCAGCCCGTTATTGCTGGTGCTTCCCATGTCTCTTGCAGTCTGTCAGCTTTTCATTGATTCATCCTTCATAGCCTTTCCTAATCTATTCATACCCCCTCCCCTTTTCTGAAATCTTTGAAGTTTTGGATCTCTGCTGAACCCAGGCATAGCCCTAGGAAGAGTACACCATTCCAGCCTATATGGAGTCAGTTTGTCTCCTTATAGCCCAGCAGCCACTCATATCTAAAATTCTTTGAAGTTGTATACCTGGGGCTGCCTTATCTGTGTCATTGTTCTACCATCTCTGCTCAGCTCTTAACAACTTTGTTGCTTTTTCTGATGATTTAACTCTATGCATTCAGGTTGTCAGCACAACAAAGCTGAAACAGAAACAAACAATAGCTACGTTACAAATTCTGAAAGTATATATTCCCAGATTTATGGCTTTTTATGGCTTATATAGAATAAATAGTAAATGTCAATTAATATATATATTCAAGTCTTAATAGTTACTTAAATTGCAATCAAATAAAGCAGACTAAAGTTTGTTCTGAATGTAAAATGTTCAGTGCCTCGAGTTTGACATTGATGAGATGCTTATACTCCTTGGAATATTTTCAGTATGCTATGGAAAGCCAAGCCTACTTTGGATGTAAATGTATACCTTGTTTCCCAGAGTTGAGCTCACACCAGAATTTGGATCCCTATGTTCTCTGTCTGTCACACAAGAAACAAGTCTCACGAACATCTCTGAACTGCTGATATATTTGCACAGAGTATATCAGCAGAAAACAGTGTACTGCAAGGAGCTCAGTTCTATGTGAGGATGGTACTTCCAGCTCTCCTAGAGCCGGGATCCAGAATCTCCACTTAAGGACGGAGATGTTCCTTTTGCGCAGCTGAGGAGGATTTGGTTAATTTAAAAAAAAAAAAAAAAAAAAAAAAAAAAGCTGTGTCTTGGTGGTGTTCTTATGAATTCCAGTGGGTAGCATTCAGTTCATACAGATTTAAATGGCTATAGTTGAGGCAGTTCTGTCACAGACAATGGAAAGAAATGGCCATTTGTCGAGGTTGAATGGCCTGACCTTTTTCTGATATCTGTTCTTGGATAAGATGAACAATACCTTAAATTTGCTGTTCATTGAGTTCTGAGATAACCGAGATGTTCTACCTCAAAAGCAGGCCCAGTCTGGACGTCTGTGATTTTTTTTCAGTTTCACAAAGGGAAAACAATACCATTTAAATTAAATATGAAATATATATTTAAAAAAAAAAAAGAAAGGACTATCAGATCACCGACAATGCATCTTTTCTGTTAAGCTTTCTAGTAAATCTCTTCAGATAATAATACTTCTAGCTTAATTAGTTGTACAAACTATCATATAACTATGGTGAGTCATGTGTTATGCATGACATGCATTGGTTAAATTAACATACAACCGTTTTCCTCCTTTTTCTATTAGTTTGATTATAGAACTGCAAAAGGTGACGAAAGGGGTCTGTAAGAATAATGTTAAAACACAGACTTAGATCAGGTCTTTGAAAACATTCATAAAATTGCAAGCATCAGCCAAATTTGGGTCATAAAGTGCGTTTTGGTTTGAAATCCTATAAGTTTATGGTAAAATTTCAATGTCAAACTGTGCTAGCAAGCGTATTATGTTTAATGTTCATTCAATATTTCCCCAAATTTGGCCATGCTAAAATAAGACAGAAAGACTTAACACAAACCTTAATATACTTAAAGGAGAGTAATTCAGTATCTAATATTTTGGAGAATTCAATGAGGCAGTGCCTAAGAAGCTGTTCGGCAGAACTGTTTTTAATTAATTATTATTATTTTTTATCCAAAATACAAAAACAAAAACAAAAAATTATCCATAGACTCTATTTATATACTTCTGTTGGCCATGCTGCACAAATAAATGAGACTCATAAAAACCTTATGCCTGCCAAGAAGGAACCCCCCTTGATTATTGGCATTTCAGCGCAATTACAGAATTCAGGTTTAAAAATTAGACTGAATGATAAAAAGCACATTCTTCATAAATATTTAACCTTCTTCAGCATGACAGTAATTATAGTGTGGAGCTCAGTAGCTGCCTATTCCATTTAAAAGATCTGTCATACCTTCCATTCTAAATGCTTCCTTTCAAAGGTTTGTAATGCCAAGATAAAAAGAAAACTCCCCCAAGGTGGAAACTTAGAATAAAATCTCAGCTTCTAAAAAATATTAATAGTAGATTCTGAGGATGAGAGGGACTGTTTGAAACATAGTGAGATTTTACAACCACTGCTTCCTTCTCCTGAGCAAAATATTTAATAACATTGGATAGTCAATTCCATTTTTACACTCCCAAAAATATCTGCAAAAGATTGTAAAATTTTTTCATAATGAAAACACTGATCTTTGTGAAACATTTTTGGGTTAGTTTTTTTTTTTTTTTTTGTCCCTTGTTCTTGTGGACAACTTATTAAAAAAATATTTCAGATAATTATTTGCTGTTGAATACAGTTATGTTACAACAAATGAAATATTTATTTTCCAGAAATTCTAAATAAACCTATAACGTATTATTCAGGCAGCTTTAAATAGGCATAAATACATTTTGAGACGTATAAACACATTACGGAAAGCTCAGGAATAGCTTTGAAGAAGGTTTTGATAACACTCAAATCCAATTCTCAAGTTGATTAACTGGGGGCAGCTAATTCATCCATTTGAAGCCTGAAGGGATGGAGATAAAGTGGGAAGAGCAAGAAGTATTAAAGCTAACCTACACTCTTGTAGTAATGTAGTTAAGCAACATTAAGATGTCTCATCAAAGAAGGGCAATATCTCTGGCTGCACTGGCATCCACACATTTGGCCCAGTTGTTCCCTTGTTACAGAAGCAAGATGGAAGTCTGGCAGTCACTTTTGCTGTTCAGCACATGCCATCAGGACACCTAAAGAGCAACCAGCACTTCCTCCTCTCCCGCAAGGGGAGAGCAGGAGTGGCTCCCAGGAGCTATTTTCCCATTCCCTGCCTACACAACATGGATAAGAAACTCGCCTAGTTTATGTGTGGGTGGTGGGAAGGTTGAGGCAAATAAAACCGCATATCTTTATATGGCACTTCATCTCTACTGGAAGTCAGGTTGGGAGCCCAGTTGCTGCTCATGTAGCTTTGAAAATCTTCTCTGTCCTTGGAGCTGAACTGTCAATCATTAAAGGCTATATCAGTGAAGAGAAACTGACAACATCTCTCTGAGATGAGAGGATTAGCCAGAGAAACGCAGTTGAAACTTAAGTTTCACTTCAGATTCTTTTAAGCACTGAAAAATTTAATGAGTATTTTCATTTTCCATCTTTTCACTGCTAGGCTTCCTCTAAAAAAATTTAAAAAATAATGCTTTAGACATGTATACCAGCACAGACTATTTTTATCCAGGTGTGTGCTTTAGCAATTATGACAATTTCATGTCAGTTTTAGTATTCCATCAGTCAGCTGCAGGAGGATTTTCTGCCACTCTTGGCAGTCAGCTTTAGATTTGTGTTTAAAATAATTCTTAATCATATAAAAACTTTCCTTATTTCTCTCTTCAGGAGATTTTTAAAAATGCTATATAGCACTTGGATCTCACTTCTAATCGTATTCTATTGTCACAACCAATTCCTACCCTTTGTTCCATATCTTTTAAACACTTGCCGACCCAGGAAAGGACCCTTACTTTTTTTCCCCATGACAGCTTCATTTCTTCAATAATGTTAGCTCAATCATCCCTGCTGATATGCCTTTATCTTTAGAAGACCCCTCATAGATGGATGAAATAGGAGTTACCTCTACAGATTTAGTCTTCCTTCTGATAATGCATAGTCACTTTTCTACTAACTCTACTATATCATTCAATATAAAATGTTTAGCTTCTTAAGATATGAACTTAATATTACTGTATTATCTCTAGGAGGATCTTCAACTTTTATTTAATATACAAAAACATATGGGAGCTTAAATGGTTGTTCGGTTAACTAGGCAGAAATTGGGAATTAATCTACACATTTTTCTAGTATAAGACCCAGATTCACAGGCATTTAGTTTATTAGGGTCACGTCTGTTTCTTCTGAAGGTTTGGTATCATACTGGCTACCTTATATTATCTGTACTTTTGTATGAAGGTTGAATTAAGCAACAGGACCACTTCTTCTTTCATGTTTGTCTGCCATTTTCTACTTTGTTCATGTGACCATGGCTGTCAGGTAAGAAGAATGCTTTCCTCACTTGTGCTTCAAAACTCATGCCTTTGTTCACCTACATTCTTTCCAAATTATTTGTACAACTTCTGAAGAGACAAGAGATTAAGAAGATTATGCATCCTATCATTTTCTTTGAAGAAATTCTAGTTGTTATTGAGTAGGCTAATTTTATGGCTTGATTTCAAGGTGGAATTACATTTTTGGGTTTAGTTCACCTGATTAGCTATTATTCAAACATCATTAGAATGCAAAACATTGAGTTCATATACCTGAGTCCACAATTTAAGGTTCTTTGCAAGTCAAAAGTTTGAGCTGCTCTATAACTTTTCATGTAAACTGACTGCCTCAGTATCCACCATGGGATGATACCGAAAGACTGTGAGCACTTGATTGTTTTTATCCTCATCCTCATTCAGCAGTGAACACATCAGCAGCAAGGTTAATATTTACACAATAGCTCAGGCTTAAGCATTGAACAGAATTGAAAGGCTCTACATGTGAATGTTGGAAGACTGCAATGATACCAGCTATGAGTGTTCTGACACAAGAGGATGAACTAGAAAAGCTAGCTTCATCCTCTTCTCATGATGAAGGCATTTAATCAGTTTCATCCTAGAAATCAAGCACAAGAATTTTGTGATACAAATCCAGATATGCTACCTGTACAGTAAGTTCAATTCCGTCACGTGTACTAAAACATTTATCTGCTTTTTCCAGTAGGAATTTCTGCTTTTTTTTCCCTTCAGGACAAGACAGGAGCGCTGCAGCACTCAACATTTCAGGGCATTATAATGCAAACTGCTCTCTGCCTCTCACTGCTTCTGGAGGAGTAGTGATTCTTGCCTTCTTCTGAACATAGCCTTCAAAGCTAATCATGAGCTTGTCACAATTCACCTCTTGGACCACACCGCTGCTATTCAGTATGGACATGCTTGATGATGTCCTAAGGCACCAGAGTGCTGCAGCATGCCAATCTTCAGCCTACTTCAGGATACAGTCATACCAGGAGCATAAAAACAGTTTCAGAATATGTTTACATACTGTGTTGAAAATTATGCAAGCTTAAGAAATTTCCATGCCTACCTCTCCCCGCCACTTAAAACTCTTGACCCTCCAGTTTATTCTTCAGTGACTTCCTACTCTAATCCCATGTAGTATGTGTCAGTAAAATTGATTGCAGGATTTTGCTATGAATTAGATCTCTAACATGATTAGGGCTAAATTTCTTTTCTACCCTTTAACATATTTTTTTTCTATTATGTCTTTTAAACCTAGAACATTTTTGTGAATCAGGTGACAGTCCAGCATTGTAGAAAATGCTTTTCTAGCCAAACTATTTCAGAGATTCTTTTTGTCACTGCCTTTGGAAAACACCATGCATTAATATGAATGTAATACATACACATACATATCATACATGCATTTAAACATACCTAAAACTACAAGGATTTGACAGATAGAATGAAAGTTTGACGTTTAAAGGCAGAAAAGATCTGCATATAGATAGCAAAGAGAATAATATAGTCTTCATGAATTTATAGACATAATAAATTAAAAATGTCTTCAATAAACAATTATTACTGAAATGTCTGTCCTATTTAAAGCAAGTGCTTCTAACTGGTTATGCATAAGCAGAGTAAGAGATATAATTCTTAAAAACAAGCTATTATGATTTTTTTTTTTTTTTTTTTTTTTGCAAAGATGAATGGAGAGAGGGTGGAGAGAACAGAAGTGGAAATATTTTAAATGACTGGATGCAGTTCTAGATGAGATATTCTCAGAAGGATTTATATAGCAAGATAATAACTGGAAATAAAACTCTAATCATATAGCAGTAAAATACAGGGAATGTGGCTGCTGGTGAGATTTCTGAAGCAGAATCTGAAAAAGAGAAGATAAAGAGCAGGGAAAATTTGAATAGGAGTATAAAAGGTTACACAAATCAAGATGTGATTGGGGGAAACTACACAAGAATGTTGGAGACCAAAAATGAGGAGAAGAGATGCCCCCTCCTTGCTAAAAGACTTGCTGTTTTTTTGTTTTGTTTTGCTGTTGTTTTTTTTTTTTCCTCCAAAACTGCATCAGGCTAGAATAGAAATGGGAAGTTATACTCTGCAGTGAAAGCAACAGAAAAGATAAGAGGTCTAGTGTTAGCATACGAAGCATCTCAGCTCAAATCTCTAAAACTTCATAAATGAGATTTCCAACTCAGCATACCCAGTGCCTATGTGCCAAAGAAAAATTAAAGGTCAAGTTCACTGTTGGCAGGAAACAATTTAGTCCCATTGACTTCAAATAGAGACGGAGCAATTAATGCCAGCACAGAACCTGGCCTGATCCATTAGTTTTCATACTAGCAAGAGAGAGGACAATTCCTTCTTAATGTGACAAATTTAAAATAACGCTGACTGTTGCAGCTCAGAAAGTAGCAGGTAAAACATGCCCTGCAGAGCAGCTGGAAAAATTATTTTATAAAAGACAGTTCTTCATTCCTGCAAAAGCAATACCCCTTCTAATAACTTCACTGTTTCCACATGCACAGAATGAGTACCAGTCCTATACAGGAACATGAAAACCACAGACATATTCAGGAAGGCCAAATTTTCTTTAAGTTGCTCACATGACAGTTAATATTCCTGAAGTCTCTGCTAACTCACACTTGGCTGAACACTGATGGCTGAAGCTGGTGTGTCCCGGTATCTATCAACTCTAGATACGAGAGATTTAAGTGCTGGTTAAACCTGAAAGAGATCCCATACTAAGGGTTCCATCCAGAAGTTTCACTTTTTAGCTTGGCCCTCAAGAGAAGCCAAGATTACCATGCTGGCTGGAAGTGACTAGAGATGTAAACACGGCCATCACTGTGTCCAGGCAACATAGGCAAATCATCAATATTTTGCTTTTGAGAAGACTATAAATTATCTTTTGCATTCTAATTTCCTCACACCGGTGGAAATTCAATAGATTACTAATAGAAATGTCACAATTTTCTTCAAATGCAGAAGCACTTTTTAAAGCTTCTTGATCTCCTACTGAATGTAATTAGATACCTCAATGAGCCTCAGTACATAAGCATCCAACCATATCATTAGTCATCTTGGGAATCTGTGAGGCTTCAATATCTTTGTAGATCTAGCCCCTAAAATATCTTCACAAATAATCTTGTATTGGAAAAAGGGCTACAGAAAACATAGAAAGGTAAAACCCAGCAAATTGTTAACGCAGAGAAGTTAATGTATATGATCAGCTATGCTGTTTGAATGGGAACTTTTGTACAACAGAGTTTTTGAAGTGCATCAGAGACTATGGACTGCACATGATGCAGAGCAACATTCCCCATTACCATCTCTGTCCCCCGCAGTCCATGGATAGAAGGCCTTCTGTAGGATGCTTCCTAATGTGTAGGATACAGTCATCAGTGCAACAGGTCACTTGGGCAGAAGAGAGCATGAAAATAGCTTTTCTCTACTGTCTTTAACGTGGTTAGCACAAGTATGAGCAACTGCACTTTTCTCTTGTACATTTTGCTTTACATTTCTTTTTCCTTTGACATCTGATGGTTTGCAAGGTATGAACTGGCAATCATGGAGAGAATATTTATATATTTCTGGGACTAGGGAATAGGATATAAGACATTTCTTTTTCTAATGTTTGGAAATTTATTTGTACACAAATATTTTTACATCTTCACAGAAAACAAAACAAAATCATTTGAAAAAAAGTCCTGGGGAGAAAAATAAATCCCCTCTGAATAAAATAAAAGAAATTCCGGAAATTCAAAAAGAGTTGTTTATCACTGCTAAGAACACTGAAGTTCGGGGCCTGCTTAGTATAAAGATGACTTCATTTCGGATGCATGATTTTCTGCTCTTCCTTTCATAAATATGACAGCTGCCTCCTTCTGACTCCTTGAGCACTGGCAGCTCATGAATGGTTCTCTCATCTCAACACCACATAGAAAGCTCAAAATAAAACAATTGAGCAGTTACTGCACATTGGACTAAATAGTCCAGCAAGTTTCTCATGCACATGTGAATACAGAAGGCCAAATGTTTGACTTTTTCAATACAACATGTTATCCCAGAACAGAAAAATATTTTCTTGGGGAAAAAAAAAAAAAATTCTTGCTCAAAATTGTACACTTCCTTCAAGTGTTATCATTTAAGTAAATTGTTATTTTCTCAACAAAAAGGTTTGTTGGAGATATTCATGTCATTCCACTACTAAGATCTCCATTTCATTTCAGACCATCTAGGGGACAGGTCAGGGTCCAGTGCTGCCAGGATGTCATTTCATTCTTCCTTTGGCAGCCCACTAGGAAGGGCAGAGCTCCCCTAACCCATGATTTATCTGCATATTAGCCTTGGCTGCCAGGGCTTTCTGCAAGGCATGCTTAGGTTTTCTAAGACCTTAAGAGCTCCACATTGAAGCTCCTAAAATTTCTGTGTCGGCTATGTCAGTGGAATTTTGAGGTATAGTTTTCCTTATTTGCTATCTTTTATATGCAGTTTTTCACAGAATAGAAAACAATACAGAAATCCATTGACTTTTGGAAGCCAGCAACTCCACTGAACGAGAAATTAGCAAATAAACCACATGAGACTAATAGCTGCTAGGTACCACACTATGTACCAACAACTGGGAAAGCTGAGCAGAGTCAAAAGCATTGAACAAGAAAAGAAATCTGCACCACGTTAAGGAAACAAAGCAAGAGATTTAACAGCCATGTGGACAAGCAGATACAAGATTGCCTATGCAGATGATGTTGCAGGGAGATTGTGGTTTTAGTCAGAATTTTGAAGACATATAGCAATTTTTCACTACATTTTGGTAACTTCTAAAACAAGGGCAGTTTCATTTACATTATGAAGAATCTGCAAAATAAAAGAAAGTGTTGTTATTCAGGAACTCTGAAGTCATATGTGATACAATTGGACATAAAAGTGAGTTAATCTGCAGTACTGGTAGGAGTTTTCTAAAACAGCCAGAGACAAAAAGTTCAGTTAGACAAAAAGCTGTTCGTGGCTGATCAGGTAACAGCATTCACTCAGCTTCTAGAGTCAGCGCTCTGCACACTGTCACATTTCCTTTGTTTAAGTTCAGCGTGATCCATGTCAGAAGCGTAAACACAACATGCACAGAGTATTGATAAGAAGGGAACATTATATCCGGCAGTGTCATTGGAATCCTTTACAATAACAATTTACTTAGACAACTGAATGGCCAATAAGCAAAAGTTTTAAATGCAGCATGCAAGATACTCAGATCCTTTATAATTTGACCCAAGGTTCATTGTGACATTTCCTGCTTGTCTTTTTGAATATTTACATCTGCCTGGCAGACAGTCTATCAGGGAAATAGGTCACAAGTTAGGAAGGAATAGGGTGTATGTAAAAAGTTGAGCACTCATAAAATGAAATCACTGCTCAAATTCTTTTTCATAATGGAATGAGCCCCTTTTATTAAGAAAGGAAAAATAAATGTTGAAGTGTCAGTTGCAGCCCCAATTTCTCCTTTCTTCATTCAGGAAAAACTCTGCACATATTTTGCCATTGGGTCACAGTGTATCATATGCGGTATCTAAACTGCTGCACATTGGTTTGAAAATTCTCTCTTCACTTTGCTCTGATCCTCAATTGGTGTTCAGTCACCAGAGCAAAATAAAAATCACAGTATTAACAACAGTAAGTCAGCCTTGCATACTGATAGAATATCATGATGTAACTGTTTGGAGCACTTTCTGATTGATGATGAAAAGCATCTTCTTCAGCAACTATTTCCATAACGGTCATCCTTTCCAAACACAAGGGATCTGAAGTAGTATAGTATAATGGAAAAAAAAAAAAAAAACAAACAAACCCAAAGCTTTCTGAACTTCACAAAACTGCCTGTGATTTCTATGGTGTATATCAAAGGATGTCAGGGGATAAAGTGTAAATGAGACTATATTAACTGAAACTGAAAGGTAGAAGAATAAAGAAAAAAGATAAAAAGAGGTACCCAAATTGATAGAGTTGCCAGGGCAGTAAAAGAAAAACAGCAGTGCAATCTTTCAACTTGCAATCTATTAGGTGGTTAAGTTCAGATACTACTCATTAGGGAGAATCCAGATTTAATCTTCCATTGAAAGTTAGCATAAAGAATAAAAATACAACCTCTTAAGACTCAAAAATTATTAATGTTGTTGTTTCATTATTATTAATACTAGTAATGGCAATATTAATGACTTGTTCACCTGTGTAATTGAACAGGAAGTACCCCTTTTAATGTCAGTGAAGCTACTTCATTTTTCAAAGGTTGTCATGTGACATTAAACTTTTTACAGACTTGTTCATACTTTATACCAAGATCTTATTATAAGAAAAAGCGAACATATCTTAGGTGCACAGGGAAGAAAGTATTGTTAGTCCAATTCATATTTTAGCACCTAATCAAAATACAACAGCCAGGTGTTTTTGTCCAGGTACACTAATACCTATGTGTATGGTCTGAATTATTTATTACAAAATAACCTTCTAAATGCTATGGAAAATTATATGCTAACTTCCTGGTATGTATTCCCTTCCTCTGATGCTTCTCTTGCTCTTAATGCTTCTCTAGATCGAAGATGAAAGCTAGTACCCCTTACAACAGCTCAAAAGCAACCTCAAGTCTTTGCCCCACATAATAGGAAAGGCTGATGTTTGTTACAAATTCTAACTACACATTTCTAAAACAAGTTAAACAGCTCAGACTTGCTAGCACTGGCAAGTTCTAACACCCCTTACTGCTAGGTCAATAAAAAGCCTTTGGCTTTTTGCTAGTAATAGCAAAAATTTTTACAGGACTACATATATGATTAAAATATTTAGATATTTGTATTGAGTGCAGAAGAGAAGGGTCCATACAGAAACCCTTTCTATAAGAGGCTAGCCTAATGCCATGAATATGTGAAACCTAAATAGAACAGAGTAAAAATTGAGGCACACAAATCTGCTGTCAGAGTTATGCTCCAAAAATCTGCTACCTCATTGGATATCCAAAGCATAGGCATAGTCACATCCACCTCTCAATTGAGATACACGATTTCTTGAATTAGGAAACTGTATCTGTTACTTCAGTATAAATACGGGGTGATGTTTATAAGTATTGTATACGTAGAATAGGGTTACTTTTGAAGTCAGATGTTTTTGTTAGTAGAAGATAATTAAAAATTATTCTGGTCTTAAAATTTACCAGCTGAAGGTACACAAAGAAATGGAAGAAAATCTAGTCAGAATTTTGAGAAGTCTAGGAGAAGATATTTGGGAAATTCTAATATCTTGAGCAACAGATAGAGCTTTTTCATAGGACTATATTGATGGAAATAAATTATGTGCAGGAAGGGTTAGTAGCTAATACAGCCAGAAAGATTCGATAATGTAGTTTAATCTATTTACAAATAGTTTAAAAAGGGAGTGAATAATAAATTTTGCAAAGATAAACATTTGCATTAATTGGATTTAGACAAGTTAAAACTGATGAAAATTTAGATGTCTTTAAAACAACAGCCAAAAGAACAATAAAGATTCAGTGTCAAATTACCACAAAATTGGATGGTATAATAAATGATCCTTTATACCATAAAAATTTTATTTTAGTTTCCTGCTCAGATTTAAGAGAAAAATTTAAGTAGAGCAATATAATATATAATTGTCCCTTATATCTCTCATGCAATATATAGACAGTTAGATAAAAATACTCAAATAGATGGCCACCTCATTAGAACTGATGAATACATGCCAGTGTAAACATTGCAGATATGAAAATAAAGAAATATTCAGAGAAAACGTACAGCTTACTACTCCAATCATTCAAATACACTTAGTTTTTGCTACTGAAAATGAATAAAAGTTTCCATACAAGCATAGGGGGGATTGGCATTATACAGTCTCTTGGACAGAATTTAAATAACAAACAAAAAAGTGGCCAAGAATGTAGTCACAGGGCAGTTATTTAAAGACTACTCTAGTGTACCCATGTGAATAAGGCATCTGATATAAAAAATTGGCAAACCATTCTGTTATTTGTACTGGAAGTTGAGTAGTAAATTCTAAGGTTGTTAAAATATTGAATTTAAAATATATTAGATATAGATAGGCATTCTATAAACCTAATTTATTACTGTTTGTCAAATTCCTTGAGCTACATCAAGGCCAAATCTCAACTTCAGGCTTGACTAAATGTTTGACATGTTAGAGCAGTATTATAAAATAGAGAGCTAAGAATGTTTGTCTGGTGATGTAGCTGCTCATGTTTTCTATTTCCAATTGCATCTCAAAAAATGAGGCTAGTGCCTTATTCAGGAGTGGAATAAGGTGTTGGATTGACATAACTCAGATTTCAATCCAGCTATTCTTAAATAGTTGATAGGAACAAACAACATTTTGCTTTCAGATTATTAGCATTTTATGAAAAGTATTTTCACAATTAAATCAGATTTTAGAACACACCCACAGCCATTTCAAATTGTCTGCAGCTCCACTTCACCCTCCATCCCATTTCTTGATTTGCAAATAGCAAGATATCATGTAATCCCTTCACAGCAGCTGCCTTGCAGAGTTGGGTTTGTCAAATAGCAAATTGTTACTTTAATTTTTTGAGTTTGAAAAATGTGCTGTTTACAGGATTTTGACTAAAGTTCAATTCTGTCACACACAACACGTACATGAATAGAATAAAAAACTTGCCCTTGCAGAGAAGGCAGCCATAGCATACTAAGTTGTATTAGGAAGATCATAGACAAAAGTCAAGTGAATTATCAGTCATTTGACATTTATCTTTATCATTCATCATTATCAGTCAAAATCTGAATTACCATGTCCATTTGGGGTTTCTCTTAGATAAGGAAATTGGTTATGTGCTACACATACAGGAGAAAGCCTCTCCTGAAGCATATAGTCTGAGGAAAAGCTGAAAGTGCTGTGTTTCTTCAGATTTAAGAAAAGACTTGGAGAAGATATTGCTGCACACAGCTACCTAATGAGAAGAAATAAAGAAGGTAGAGAAACAGTCCTCTCCCAAAAGCACACAGAAAAAAGAGAAGAGGAAATAGACACCTACTTAGAAGATAATCTTATATTCTCAGAAATTGTTATAAAGAGCCCAGAAAGAACTATAAGCTTCTCAACTGCTTTTTCTTCAATACATAAAAAAGAACTACCATTTCATTATTAAAATTCTTCTAAAGATCCCATTTTTACATTGAGAGATGAGTACTCTGCAATACATCCCAGATAACTACCTATGTGAAGATGAAAGATTTTGAGAAGTTACAAGTTAATGACTGTTGAAGAGCATGAATTTTCAAGTGCTTCAACAAGACAAACGAAAAGATAAGATCCAACAGGGATGAAGCTGCAATAGCCTCAACTGGAAGCAATAAGCATGTCCTAGGAGGAATGAAATGCCTTGATAAAAGCAGCACAAATTGAGATCTGGAAAATTACATGTGAAATAAAAACAGTCTTCAGTTTAATGTTATGAAATGCCTTGTATTGCTGGGGACTCAGGAAGGATAAAATTTCTTCGCTTTAAAAGAACCATCTCAATAAGCACTTTGTCAAGCTGTTCTTGATAATATAACAAAATATTAAGAACCACACACAATGACTTATCTCAAGGCTAGCTTTCTTCCTATCACGGAGCTGGCAAATTTTACAATATATTATTTCTTTCTTTGAAACTGAAGAAACTGAGACATGAACTGCTAAAGACCTGGTAAGACACCAATTTATCTTGGACTTAGACCAGACTCTGTATCAGTTCATTGTCCAAACCACTAACACTTTTTCCAATTGACTGAGAAGTGCATTCTGTGTATTACAGTGAACAGATGTATAAATTTTGTATTTAAAATAATGGCTTTTGATTTTTTTTTCCCCTTTAGGGAGGAATATCCATGTCCTCAGTCTATGTTCTATGCAAGCTAGCTGAACACATCTTTATTGAGTCTTCTAATATTCATGTAATCCTTAAGCATGTCCTTCAGACTTTTCCATTTATATAAGAAGCCATAGTATTTCAGTTTGTCCTGTCAGCTTCCTTGAGGCTTGCTCCTTATCTCAGCAAGAGTTTATATTCCTAAAGGAAACAATTATTACCGTTCTGATTTGTCACTGCACTGAGGAAAGTATACATATCAGTGTAATTTTTTTTTTTTTTTTTTTTTTTGCTGGGGACTTCTTCCCACTTTACAATTAATTTTAAACTAGAAAAGTCAACAGAATTATGTATGTCTTAATCCTTAAAGGAAAGACATTAGCAGTAAGTATAGATCATATTGAATTAATTTGTTTATTGAGTAAAAGAAAACAGTACATGGTGTAATTCAAGTAGTGTTCATATTCAATTTCATCTGCAAAAAATTTAATATACTACTAGTATTCAGTTTTTTTGACATCTTTTTATGAAAAATTGAATAACTTGTTACGACAATTAAAGTAAATACATGTGCTTAAAAGGACACTACATCTATTACATGACAGAAAATTTTGTGATTTTTAATTAGAGTTTTGTTTTGTCATTGTGAACAATGACATCAACACTGACTGAAGTTTCTGACAGGCAGGTGTTACCTTTGACTCCCCTTTGAGGAACTGTGCTTTAAGTCTAGATCTATCCAAAGTAAATGTAATTACTAAAACAAATTGCATGGCTAGGATCAGAAAACTATTAGAATACACTGAGTTTGATGGATTCTTGTAGGAATTAAGTATCTGAGACAGATCTTCAAGTTTCATTTCTCCAAAAAAAAGGAAGGCTTGATGCACACGTTGTAAACTGGCCATCTACCTACTATAGACAATGTTATTAGCAACAATAATGAAGATCAAGAAGCATCCCTTATATACACCCTAAAGGGATTAAATTCACCCTGCTGTAGAGGATAGGAACAAAGTTAATGTACCATGTAATCCTTGCATGAGTCCAAAAAGCTGTGTTGAGTTGCCTTTCAGTCATGAGGGCAAAAAAGCAAGGGTATAGCTTTTGGAACAAATTTCTCTCTTTGAATTGATTTGGCACATGTGCTTAGAATGAGGGAGAGCACACAACATTCATCCTGACAATAGTGTTGCCATATATAACAGAGTAGATAAAATATAGAAGATCCCTAAAAAGGTCAGTTTCTTCCACCAACTTTATTTCTTAAGTCTAGATATACAGACTGTATTTAATCAGCATTTTGCACATGTACATGCTTACAATCATGGTTTAAAACCATACACAATTACACTTTTGTCATTTCTGAGTTTGACTCTGAAATCCTAACTTAGGAAAACTAGCTAGTACCGCTCTTTGATCCCACTGCTGAACCATACTTGAGTTCAACAGTTCATTGGTTTTGTGCAGTGCATAGTCAAGAGACTTATCAATCTCTTTTCTGTACCTCAAATGCCCCCTGTTTATCTAGAAGATAGCTCCCTGCTTGCATCCCCATAAAGGCCCAAAGTATATAGTAAAAATGATGGTCAAAACACATTCTTTCCTTATGTTCCACTGCACAATGTGTTTTATCAACCTGCAAAACTAGAATACATGGAATCCCCTCTCCATTACTTGGAATGAGACCTCAGAAGATTTGAACAATCTCTACCAAATTAAGGCTTTCAGCTAGACTGCACTATGTTTTTGTCACATGTTGTAGCACAAGCAGAGGTTCTTTCACAGCAAGTATTCATAACACAGTGTAGCTTAAACTATAGGTTGGAATACCAGGAAAACTAGTAGTTTTTTCCCCTAACACAGACAACTCACAAAACGAAAACATGGAATGCTACCATCTAAGTATGTAAATAGCAGATTATGGAACAGTTTACAATTAAGTAATAATCAGTCATCAGATTTCACATACAATAATGTAGTGCTATGTCAATTTCAATACAACTTCACCAATTAGTTTTGCCTTACACCTTACAGTATGATCATATATTGTTCCCTTTCAATAATTGGCCAAGAAAAATCCAAGGAAATTGCTTTTTCTTTTTTTTTTTTTTAAATGAGAAAAAGATGTGATAACCTGTTAGATATTACCTCAAATATACATTAATTGAATGAATGACCCCAAATAAATGAAAATATAGTTCATAGGAGGTGTCATATTTTAGATTAAAAATAGGGACAAAAATAGATACTAAATTCCCATACATTTATGTTCAGAGGTGAAGAAAGCCATAAGGCAGGTTCATGCGCAAAAGCACATGCACAATTGCACAATTTATACAAGTCATTATTATGATTGCAGATGCAAATGATGAATCAGATGTTTAACTGTTCATTTACTGATGTAAGTACTGTTTTCCCAAGCAATGACATTGTATATATGTAAATTGAGAATCAGTCTGATTTGTTAGTGTTACGCTTACTTTGTGCAACGGTAAATAACTACTAGAGATGAAAGGAAACAGAAAATTGTGGCTGCAGAGTTGAATGGCATTAATTATTGGTGGCACTGCAGCTCACTGTATTGCAAAACCTCTTCCTGATTAGATGCACATTCAATAGGAGAGATGACTAGGGAAAAAAAAGAAATGGACAGGCAAGAAGGCTGCAACAAGAAATATAGCTTCTGTAAAAACAATAGATGCCCATTACTGCGGTTTGGAATCTCTCTGACAGGAAGATCTCTTCTGGGATATAAACTGCTTCCATTACATTGATTATTTTTTTCTGTCAGGAACATATGTATTGATGTATACCGTTTGTTTCAGTAGGAGACTACTAGTGAGACAGCAATAACTTGCCATCTAAGACAACAAAAGCAGGGATGCCTCTTACATTTAAGATGTGTCTTTCAATCAAAATGCAATGCATATTCAGCTACACAAAAAATCATGCTATTCCAAATGAAAGCTTTAAAGATTTCAATAAATTTCTGTCTCCATGTTTTCATGTATTTCCTGAATTCCTTCATTTGCCTTTCTTCTGGGAGCTTCTTCAGGTGTGGCTGTAATTTTTTCTTGTCTTAAAATGCTGATTTAACCCTAATCCAAACCTTCACATAAAAAACAGATTTTGAACTTAGAGCTCTGAAACTCACTGCTCACTTTTACAGCCCCTTTCTAGCCCTGTTTGAATTAGGCTGTAGACTTCCTCTTGCTCCCCACAATAAGTATAAAACAGTATTAACTTCAGTTCAGGAGTTGTAATAGAGAGAAAGCTTAGCACAACAATTAGTTGGAATTAGGACCCCTAAGTCACATTTGGAATCAGAAAATTAGACTGAGAAAAACCATCACTAGGAACTTTGGGCCAGTGTTCAGTCTAAGGCTAACACTTTGACTAAGTCATGGAGTCACAGAATTGCAGGGGTTGGAAGGGACCTCAAGAGATTGAGTTCAGCCCCTGCTAAAGCAGGTTTCCCTACAATAGGTCACACAGGCAGGTGTCCAGAAAGGTCTTGAATATCTTCATAGAAGACAACTCCACAACGTCTCTGGGCAAACTGTTCCAGTGCTCTGCCACTCTTACTGTAAATAAACTTCTTGTGTATGTTATTACAGAATTCCCTATGTTCTAGGCCATTACTCCTTGTCCTATTGCTATGCACCACCAAGAAAAAAAAAGCTAAGGCTGTGCTTAGGGAAAAGACAGAGGTTAGAGCTCCATGTAGGGCTGGAAAGAGGCTGAAAGAGGAAGGATTAAGCTACAGGAACAAATCTCCTCAAAGAATGCTTTCATCATGCATAGGGTTCAGTGATGGGCTAAAAATAAGCCAAGGCAACAGCCTAAGTATATTGCCAAACTGCAGCTGGAACCCTGAAGGACTGAAAAAGCAGTGGACTACAATGAGAACATCTCAGGCATGGCTGGGAGCCACTGGTCTCATGCTTGGTGTGGGTCTAGGGTAGGATTAGGGTTGCAAGAAAGCTAAATGTTAGACCTGCAGTTGATGAGCACCTGGAAAAGTGTTGAGAGGAAGGTGCAGGTAGCTAAAAGATCTCCCTTGTGACATGCTATTCATCTTGGACACTGGATTGACCTTTGGAAAGGCTCTGGCTCAGCTGTTGTACTGACTGGTTCTGTGTTTTTCATCCCTCCAAGCACTGTGCTGAGTAGATTTAGGAAAATGGAGAACAGGAGAAATAAAAATTATTATGATTTTTAATCACATAATCCCAGTAACAGTTTCCAGACTAGCTTAGGGAGACATTTCAACATGAAAAACATGTAATGAGGATGAATGAGAATTTTTTAGCATAATAACACAGGGAATATGTAGAGCGATGGGTTTAAGGAATATGAAGAGAGAAAAGAGTAAAAAGACAATTTAGGCTAAATCACAATGAAAACTCCCTCATATTAGCATCCATTAATCAATTACATGGCTGGAAGTGCTCCTTCTCATGAAATTGAGTAAAACAGGGTGCTAAAAATTAAACTTTTGTCAGGGAATATAGAAAATGGCTTAATAAGTCTTTCCATCAATAACATCTCTTTAGATAATGCAATGTTTTCACTCCATTCAACTTTTTTAAAATACTGTCTTTGGATTTTTAGGCTAAAAGCCTAGATACCGTTCTGTAAGGAATATAATTGAGCCTTTATATGTTTTCCAGTGCCTTTAATAGGTGTTGCAGACTACTTCCCTGACTCAATAATTTACTATTTTTATTTTCCCCAATTCTCTGTCTACAATTTTGAGGCTTTTATAGCAGTAAGGATATTTCTCACTGATTAAATTTCAAGATGGAAAAACTTAAAATATCAGGGATGGAAAGCCCTAAATGAATCAAATTCTGAGCAGAAAAGGAAGGAATCAATCTCAAGAGAAATTTAAGTAGGATTTCAATGCTATCAGGACTATTAGAATTATTGTTTTCAGAATTAATTTTACATAGAAAAATTATTTCCTGCATAATTTATCACTATTTCATGTAAATTTGCAGTATTAATTGTGGGTGTCTTTCTATGCATTCACATGGCTTTAAATACCTGCTGCTATTTAGCTTGTTATCATCCAACATCATTTAATTCTACAAGATAAAAAAAACTTTAGACATTGCCTGTTATTTTGTCCACCTGCCGGACTCATCTCAAAAGGTTTCAGGCCTTGCATGGCACATATGGAATACAAGCATTATGTGTGAGCACAATGAGACCAAAAGTCTCCTTTACAGACTGCTCAATGACAGCTTTGCCAAAGTTCTGCTGACCATTCTGGACAAAATGTCTATTTACAGATCTTTACAGCTGCGAGCAGCAGGAATCAACACAGCCAAAAAGCTGAAATTTAGCACTGCAGCTCAGTGAGAGAGATAACTGGAAGAGAACTAGTCCAAATGTCAATGATTGAGGATCACCTCTTTATCATCTTCATTTTCCCACTGTTCTCTTGTTGCTTTTTATTTGCATTAGGGCATCCATTACCTTGCCTGTCTGATACTTAAACATTAACTAGCATAGAGCAGTTGTCCTGATCAAGGCATGCTCCTATCAGTGCTAATAGCATCCCAAGCAGAAATTCCCAAAAGGAAGACATTGTGTCATAGTGAAAACTGTGCAGTTAGTATGGGGAAAGTATTGTGTGGGCACCCTGCATCACTAGAAACGATAGCCAGATTACTGGATATCATTACCTACCCAGGAACACCACTCCCACACCCCGTTTTACTTTTTCTAGATGGACTAGAACTGAAGGGAAAGGTTTATTCTTTGTCCTTTTTCTTTACTTTTTTATTTCTTTTTCTTGGGGTGGGGGGAGGAGAGTCTTTTTCTCCCAAAAGTTACATTAGTCAGCTTATGTCCTCAGCAATGGACCTCGCTAATTAAGGTTTACCTGCAGAAAGATATCTCAACATTACTCACATAACAGATTCTTTCCTTGACCAAGCACTGATGCATGAGGCCTCATATGATACTATGTGTGTCCAGTAACACAATATGGTAGTATTCCTCATTTCCTCAGCAGCTTATTTCTGGGCTCCTTCTGCCCTTTTTCTCTATTAGTAGCACATCTTTCGGGATTCAACCCTGTCTGATGGTTGCACAGACACTTTCATTCTTTGCTCAAAGATCTTGTGAACAGCATAAAAAGCCAAAATTCTCACAGTGAGTCAGGTACCGGGAATGGGGAGTTAAACTGCTGGGTCACTCTTCTGAATCCATCACAATTTCTGCTTCAAACATACTTCAGAATTTTTTTTACCTCTTTATACCTACAATTAAATGGGACAATTCATTTCTTTCAAATCTTATTCATCTCTGCATTTTAGGTTTTGCTAGAGGGGACTTTTTCCTTTGTTGCAGTGACATACTGAGTGGTATCCCACTGGAAGATGGAGTGAGGATCTCCTACGTGCTGTTGTAGTACAAATGGTAATAACATTACCATGGTCATCACATCTGCACACATGACTACATATGTGCTAATGAATACCATAAGATATCACTACAAAACTCTAGATATTTGTTCTCAGGTTTTTCACAGTTGGAAAAAAAATACATCCATATTCATTATGAACTCCGAACAGTGAGTTAAGTAATTCAAGAATTACATTTCCTAGGTTAGATCAGCCTGATTTTTCTTCTCTTCTATCACAATGACAGAATTATATCACTGAAAGTACACAAGAAAAGAGGTTATTTCTTCTGTTTCTTTGAAGCAATGAATGGAAAAACGAGCTGAAAATTGAAGCAGCTGTTGCCATAGTTGTGCATTAGTCTGCAGAGAATCTTTCTGCCAATTACTTTTTTCTCCTGCCTGTATGACATGTTCCAAAACTGTCTTACTGCAGATTGCATATCTGCCAGAGAGTCACTCATGAATACTAGTGTATCACAAAAGTCTGTATGAGAGCTGCTCTGAAAGTAATGTCACCTTTTTTTTTTTTTAATGTTGGCCTGTGGCATCAGAGGCAGATGCTGGTGGTATGGCAGTAGAGGTTGAACCGTTCCACCGATATTCCACTACATTTTGCTGCTGTGCAAAATATAGCAGCAGAGGGGCACTCCGACAGAATGGCATCTGATACAGTAGTTTGTATGAAGCAAAGGTGTGTCACTGAATTACTCCATGCGGAAACAATGGCACACTGATATTCATTGATGCGTGCAAATGTTTGTGGACACTGGGTGTGAGCACAGTGAAGTAGCTGGGGGGGTGCATTTTAGCAGTGGTGATAGTGACATGAAAGACAAGCAAGATTCTGGACAGCCATGTAGGTTTTTATGAGCACAGCACACAGGCTCTTGGTCATTGCTGACAAAAAAGCACAGCTAATGGTAGTGACTATGTTGAAAAAGAGCAAATTATCAGCTACAAAACACTATCAAATAGTGTTATTGGGTTCTTTGTATCTGTAGCAGTTTCCAGGGAAATAAATAGATGGCATTACTTCCAGGGCAACCTATGTACATGGATTTTCATCTGGTTTGGGAAAACAAATTTATTTTGACTGTGGTTTGCTCCCCAGTTGCAGTATGTTAAAATTCAGTGTAGACATAGGGTCCGAGAAGACTCTTGGGAAATACGAGAGGAGAGTGTTTTCTTTTTTGCCCAAGAGATTCCATTTGTGCCAGAAGTAACTGCAGTTGTTCACTTACAGAACAGAAATAATATTCTCAGTATCATGACTAATCCCAGTAAAGATTACTGATTCATAAAGCAGAATTAGAGCTTGTGCTTGTTACAGGAGAGCCCAACGTGTATGTAACTCAGGTAGGTCAGCATCCCCATTGTCTGTCCTGTACTGACAGCACTGCAGCTATATAAGGAAGATTTTCACTACAAAGTATTTTCCAGGGCTCCAGAAAGCATCACAATTCCTATGCTGCCACGCCATAGATTTTACTGCAACCAGAGCTGATTCTAACACATCTATACTAGCTGCAATCACATTCGCTGATACAGCAAGACCTTTAAATCTATTTTGAATATTACTAATGTATTGAAATTACATATGTTCGAGGAAAAAAATGAAGCCAACTTGCCTATTAGCTTAGCTAGTGCCACAGAAGAAGCACAGTAGAAGAGGGTTTTGTAGCTCTCATCTTATAAATAGGATTGTTTCATACAATAAAATGTTATGAAATAGACTCAGGGCAACAGATTCTACAATGCTGATGAAGAATAAGAGGAATCATGAACCTAACAGCCCAGCAGCTATCATGTGTCATTTGAAATTATATAAGGTACATCATATAAATTGAACTAATTCTCGTTCAGAAAATCCTTTTAGAGCTTACAGCTTTTGTTGTTTTCTCTTGATGCAGCATTTTCGCTCTGAGTTCTGGCAGCGAAGTGAAATTTACTCAAATCCTGATGGCCCTGTGGAGCCGGTGCTTCAGTGAGCAGAATTTGAGCAAATTCTTCTTTGTTGCCAGCACAAGAAGCAGAGTATACAAGATTTCCAGGGAGAAGCCACTTTTAGGAATGCAAGAAAATACAGATCACCAAAGGTAACTTGAAAGGTGGATAAGAGGTAGAAGAAAGTGGGAAGAAGAAAGAAGAGGAATTGGGACTCAAAGAAAAGACATCAGAACACAAGAAAGGCAAAGAAGTATACTGAACTCAGTGATGCAAATTAGGACGGTTCTGCATATCATATTTTTAACAGGTAGAGCTGAATATCCAACCTACAAACACGGAAAGACATGGATGATTATTTTTTAAAGAAAAATCCAAATTTTCCCTTTGACTTTTTTGGACAAAAACATGTCATTTCCTTCCTATTTCCTTCTGTAAATATAGTTGTTACTTTTTCTCATATGTTGGGTCTCTCTGCAAAAGAGAATCCCCTTCTTTCAAGTGATATCTTGAAGTCTCCTTAGAGTACCCACATAGAATCATAGAATTGTTTGAGTTGAAAGAGACCCTGAAAGTTTATCTAGTCCAACTTCCCTCCAACAAACAGGGACGTTACAGCTAGAAAAGGAAAAGTATGTACAAAAGGTACAACTGAACACCCACATAGAACTACTAGAACACTAAGAAAACAAATCTGTTTGTTCAACAAAGTTGTCAGCTGAAGGCTTCTATGATCCAAGGTCTCATACCACAAAAGAGAGGGAACAACTTAAAACCAAACCTGCCTGATTCAAAATAAAAAAAAACAAACAAAGAAAAGTACTATTACCTTCTCAAAAAATAAAAGGATTTGAGTTGATTCTAACATGGGATGAAAACAAGTCCTGCAATCTCATGAGTTGCTGCAAAGCAGCATTGTTGTCTTTTAGCACCTCTCAGTCTGAGTTCTGGTTACAAAACTATTTCCACTTTAGCAGGCTCACTGTATATTTCCCCACAGTCTGTTGAGAGCAGAGACTTTTTCCTATTTCTTTGGTACATAGAAGCTTTCAGTCTATAAAAATAATTGATTACTTGCCAACATGCATCTAAACCCAAATATTTGTGCAATTCAACATAAATTCACCGCCACACCTTGCTGTGCATCTCTGAGCTCTGTG
Organism: Chrysolophus pictus; assembly: GCA_037305975.1. Taxonomy (NCBI): domain Eukaryota; kingdom Metazoa; phylum Chordata; class Aves; order Galliformes; family Phasianidae; genus Chrysolophus; species Chrysolophus pictus. The sequence continues at coordinate 13,209,515 of CM074579.1, read as the reverse complement.
GCCCAATTTTAATGGAATACTTGATGAAGCTGATGTGCATATTTTCATCCCACACATACAAATTTATCACAAGAATGATTGCCTTCAGCAAACAGAATACTGCATGCAACATTACAAATTTAGATATATTTCCGTGGAAAAAAAAATCTCAGGAATGAAATTAAAGAAATAATAACTTCGGGAAAAGAAATCTGCCTGAAATCCAAGCCTCTGAGAAGTGTCCTACCTTTGTGAAAATTAGAATGAAGAGTGGCAGGGGGTGAAGGAAGCAGGGGTGGATGAATAGAATTACTAGAATTATACATAAAATAAATCAATCTGACAACCTGAAAGCACAAAGCATTATACAGCTGGTAGAGTTTTACCTAGCAAGTGGATTAACACAGTAAGATTGTTTGTTTTTCACTCTAATCTATTTGAGAAGTCAGATCTGATTTGCAATTCTTTCCCTTTTTAAGTTAGTTGAGGATCAATGTTTCTTAATTTTTTCAATTTTCTTGCACTGACTAGATATATTCCCATACGTTCCTGGAAGTTTTAGCCAGCAGTGTCCCGGATGAATCTTATTCTAGAAGGAAGACTATTTCTTTCTCCTATCACTTTTAATTTATTCCCTAGATGTTTCATTAAGAGGCTACAAGTTCCCAGAACATTAATAGAGGTTTAAATAAGACTAGTCTCCTTCCATTGATCTCATTTCTCAGCCATTCAGTCTTTTCACCTAACTTGATACATAGTTGTAAACATACTTTTCATGCATCCTGCTTTTCTTGAAATACTTTTTTTTTTTTAATAGTGAGATACCACAGCACCACAGATTCAAACAAATAAACAAAACACCTGCAGTAACTCAGCAAAACTTACCGAAGTTGGCAGATAAGGCCATTCACATCCTGCAAAGGGAAGCAACTTGAGAAGAGTTCCAGTTGGGCATGGCATATACTACACAATGTACTGCCACAGGCAATTCAACATTGTTAAGGGGAAAGCCCAGCATCTGGCACCAGTAAAACAACAGTTCTGCTCATGTCCCAGCTTAGAGCAGTCAGCTGTGATCTAAGCAGGCCCAACATAAAGTCACATCATAGCAAACAGCATATTTGAGCAAGGGTACAGGATTTAGGGGGAGGGAGGGGATGAAAGGGGAGATCTTCCTTTACTTGGAGGCATTTCTAATGCATTAGTGAATGTGCAGAAACATCTATCAGGAACACAGCAAGCCTTCATAGGATCCAAATGATAGAGAAACCTAACTCAAAATAACCTGCTCCAGTGATTTATTACTCACCTTGTTTAAAAAGGTGAGTCTATACTTTGAATTTATCTCGCTTCAGCATCCAAGAATTTGTTTTGTCTAGTAAATAAAAAAAATAAAAGCATCTGCTATCAGACTTCTTCCTTGTGTACATATGTTTATAGCAAGATCTCTTGAACTCTTTGTTCCTAAGTCAAACAGACTGAATTTTAGTCTCCTGTGGTAGGCAGGATATTTCAGACATTGACTCATGAAGGGCTCAATACAGACATTTGTATAGGTCTTTCATGTTTTCCAATCTCCTTTAAAGGTGCAGAGTGTTCCATTAATTAACGGTTGCTGGAAACGTTTCAAGTCAACAGGTTTCCTTTGGAAAATGCCAACTGCCAAAGTCAGACCATAGTAACATACCTTGTGTATCAGACCTCATATAGGATGATTGCTTTCCCAACAGCTCAGCTGGTTCACAGGATTAGAACCTACCCAAGAACTCTATGTTCTTAATGGCAAAATGACATCAGTCAGAGCTTTCTGTTCTGCTCAAAACAACTGAGACGTCTGTCTCATTTCCTTGGGGGAGGGGGGTGGGGGGGGGGGGAAAGGGCAGAGAATTGGTCATTCCTGAGTTTTCTGGATTTCCTAGTGCTCAGCTGGAAGTTTTTCTAGGGTGTATATTCTCATCAGGTTTGTCATCTCTGTTGTACTGGTGATTACTGACAGATTTTTCATATTAACACTTGTGACACCAGCTCTTAAAACTGCTCATATAGTTTTTATGCATTCCCAGTTCACCTGAGGATTGTTTGCACCAATGTGCTGAGGAGTTGACTAGTTCATTCCAAAGTCCAAATACCTTATTTGAATCCACCTAATCAAAGTCTTCCTTATTTTTCACTTATCTTGGATTTAAACTGATTAAGGACTGTGTCAACTCTTTGGAATGACTTCTTCTGTTCTTCACTAGCTGGTAATAACTTCTACTGATGGGAAATAAAAGTCTTTGATGACAAAAGCTGCGGTTACACAGGAAATTATCCTGTGAAAATCTGATCCGTAACATTCTTGCTCTTCTCTTGCTTATGTTATTCACCACCACCAGAATAAGCTCACATCACAAGTTAGGTCACACTACTTTGCTGTAAATGAGAAGGTAGGACCATGTAATCTCACTTTCAGTTTGGTTTAAGCAGCCCTCAAATCACCTTACTATATTTTTTTTTTCCTGTAACAGCACTTCATCTTTAATGGCTGCACCTTTGCCTTCCTTTGATATCTTGTTCATATCTTAGCATTGCTCACTCAGTTTTACCCTTAGCAGTGAATCAGAGTTAAAGTCAAGTTAAAAAATAAGTTGACCAAAACAAACAAAAATCTGATCAGTTTTGATTTTTTTTCCACTCTGCAGCTGCACAGATTTTGGTAGAAACAAAACTGGGAAGAAAAGGAGTGACAAGAATAACCAACCTGAAGAGGGACACCAGAATTGAAGTGCTGTCAATACACAGCCTCTTGTATGGACCTTGTATGATATTCCACCAGTCACTACACTCTGCTTTATTTTTTCCTGCAATCAATAAATATCACTAATTAAAATCACTATTTCTAACATATACACTACTCAGGCTATTTTGCAGGGGTTTCCTGTAATTTCACTTGTGAATAGCTCTGAATTAAATCACCATTGGATATTGGAAAGTTAATTGCTTACGGGGAGATTATATGATCTCTTCGGTCAACAAAGCTGGAAATAGCAAAAATTAATTTGCTTCTTGGTTACATCTTCATCTTGGGGTCTAGCAAATACTGAAAAGCTTGGGTCTGCTCATGGTAAATAGGTAGTCCCTTACCCATCACACCAACATTCTGTTTAGCTGTACTCTATACTACCCTATTACTTCCCCAGCTTGTTGATTCATGGAAAATTAAATTCCCATCCCATCATATATCTCCTTTTCCTTAATCAGTCTCAGCAACATTCTCCATTTATCACAACTGGAACTTTTAGTCAAATTTTTAGATGAAAAGTTCAATGTTTCATTAAGACTTAATGTAATTTCGGACCCACTCTGAAATTAGGAGTGTCATTTAAATGTCTACTGCTTTATGTTTATCCCACATCTTGCTGAGTTATCTCAGCTTCTGTCAAAATCAGTAGGAGTTGAGAGAATTTTGCAGTTGAAGATAGCTTATAAAAATCAACCCCTGACTGTTAGGCCATTTTATTTTGTGATGCTATTTCTGAGAGCCTTAGTGCAACTAATAATTATCATAATCAAAAATCATTCAGGCTGGAAGGGACTCCAGGAAGAGACATCCTTTACAGCCTCTTTCTCAAAGCTGGGCCATCAAATCAGATCAGGAAATTTGATCAGATCATAATGCTGAACACCAAATTAGCTCTGATATCTGGTTGATATTTTGTTCTCAAAATGTTTTCCAGAATTCTTTACAAACTGTATATGATATGGTTTCACAACCAGAGCCTGTGCACCGAGCATTCAATTATAGTCTCAATATTGAAATATAAGATAAATGCAATGAGAAAAAAATAAGAAAATAAGGCATAGATTATTTTTCTCTTCAGCATTATGAGAACCAAGACAGCCTTACTGACATTAGTATGAATTCCCATGAATTTGGATTTAAACAAAAAATCAATACAAACTAGTAGCTAACAAGCTGATAGCAAGGAAATAAACTGTATTTGATCATCCTAAAACCCTTTGAACACAACATCTCCTACATTCATCTGCTTACATTTTTCTTTTCTTTTCCTCTAACCCACTTTAAAGACAGTTTACTGGAAGAAAAATAGACAATAGAAGACAACCACAAAATTTTTAATATGAGTTTCTTACTTTCCTAATCTTGCCCATTCAACTTCAGTCCTAACTCCTGCATGCTTCAGTTCCAGCAGATTTCTGTCACTGGACTGAAGCTACCCAGAGTTGCTCTTACAGGGCCAAGTCTAATTCAATCCCCACTAACACATTAACTGTACGTGGGACCAGTCACTAGCACTGAGGTGACCTGACACAGAATAAATAGCCTTTGTTCCTGCCACTAAACACTTAGCATTTTATAGCTGGGTAACAGTATCTTAACTAGTTATTGGTAATGTTCTGCAGCCTAAGCTACCCTCTGAACAGTTAGTTCCTGACAAATATTTGGGAGAATAAATACATGTCTAGGCCAAAAACTTGCCAGGGAATGCTCTGGCACTGTAACAGTACATACATTTAAGTTATGTTCTTGAGAACACAACTTGGGAACACACACATGCCTGGGAACCTCAGGCAGGTCTGTATTATTAAATTAAACAGTGCCAAGGAACTGCTGTAAAAGCAGAGAAAAAAGCTGCAGAATACACTTCCTGTCCATGCTCCTGCTCAGTACTTCTGAGTTTTGGCTGAAAATTACTTCAAATTACTGTCTAAGTATCCACTGATCAGTCAAGACAAAGAATACATTCTGGAAAATAGGAAATTCTATTTACATAGCAAAAAAAGCTTTCCCATCAGAACAGTGGTCAAATATTAAACCAGGTTGCCCACAAACAACACATGTAACCTCCATACTGCTAGACATTCAGAACATAGGTAGACAAACCTTGAGAAAACTGACTAGTTAGGACTTCTTCCAACAGAACTAGATGATCTCTTTCATTCTAAGTCGTTCTACTAGTCCAAGAAAACAAACAGCTCTTTCCAGGTCCTATATCAAGGAACACCTGGATATCAGAAGAAAGTAGCTCTTAGCACATGCTTGAGGGTTTGCAAATGTGAGAATTTCTGTTTCGACAGTGAGAAAGAAAGTACAGTCCTACACTTTAAGTGACTTGCCTGAAAAGCCATGCCATTTTTCTTTCAAAAATGAAAATAACAAAGACACAAGCAAACAAAACTGCAGCCAGTGCAGATAACCAATGAGTTGCAATACAGCTTACAGATGAAGAAAGTATTCCATGATGTTTCATTGAAATACTTATCTTTTCCTTAACACTTTACGTATCTTCATTTACTTGCACGTACACAAACTTCTCACTTGTTTGCACTGCTATGGATGCCACTTTTGGGATTAGAGCTCTATAATGTGCACGCACATTTCTACGCTAGCCTTCTTTTCATCCCACCAACAATCCAGCTATTTCCAAATCTCACTTAGAATTAGGCACCCTTCCTTTTTAAAACTTCATTCTTTTCTCTGCCTGCACTCAAATATTTGGGACGGAATTCTTTTGTTAGCTTGTTTGTTCCCCATGATATCCTCTAAAATACAATATGGATTCTGGACATTATGAAATTGCCCTTACTAGAGCAAAGAAATACCCCAAGTAGGCTTCGTTTCCAAAGAATAAGATTCTTCAGAATGGAGCCCATTGTACGTATCCCAGCCCTCCAGCCCCGATATACTGATTTCAACTCATTCCTTTTACGAAACTAGTTCTGCTGCCACTAAGATCTGAATTTTGTCTTCAATCCATGAAGCCAGATATCCATTAACTCACTGTTTTTCCATGAGCACTATTTAAAATCATTTTAAAGATGCCAGTACTGAAATTACCGCATCTTGCAAATTTTGCAGTCATTATGCAGTGCTCTGGTGCCAGTACACACAACAGTAGCCCTCTCCCAAGGCTATATTTTGTGCCACTTGACTGTACATTTTTCATTATCATTTATTTTATTAGCAAACCTGGCCCTGAGTGCCAGTCAGTCTGCATGTAGACAATGTGTTGCTCTCACAAACAAAGAAGTCAGAAGAAGAATTTTAAATGAGCTGTTTCAGAAGTGTTTATCATCTAAACCTACTTCCCAAAGTGCCATTATGATAGTTAGAGTGCATCTACTTACCTGATTTTCTACTTCGGAGTGAATTTCCACCAAGACAAACATCTCTCCAGTGGTGATAAACAGCCTTGCATTTGATTCAGTGCATATCTTATTCATTCAAAGCTAGACAACAGGTTTTTTTTGTCTCCAGTTTGGAACATGGTTTGACTGAAAAGGCTGTGTTCACATGAATCTCTAAACATCTGTTGAAGACTTGATCGTTCCCAGTCCCAATATATTATAAATTCTATGTACACTCTAAGGATATTATCTTTACGAAAATAATTTTTAAAAATGAAAACTTTTTAAATGGAATGACCTGAATTTGCTTGGAAAAAAAAGTAAAGCCTTGAGGCCAGCAATTGAATCAAACACTGTTTAAGAAGGATATAGGTAGTATTCAGGCCTTAGTACAGAAGTGAACTTCATCTATTATGAAAATATCTCCTGAATCATTATGAAGTTTGTCTATTAGTAGGCAGATCTAGGTCAAATGTTCCCATGAGCTGGGCTGCTAATGAAACAGGTTCAAATCCAGTTGTTTTCATTATACATTTCCATATATTTTTAATGTACATTTATACATTACCACTAGAAAACTCAGTATTCTTTCAGAATAGCCATCTTACTAGGAGTACTCATCAAAATAAGATTAAAATGTAGGATTAAGTTCATTTGGCTTCTACTATATCAAAGATCTATTTGGCTTTGGTTGTATTTTTTATTCTTCATCTGAATAAATCTCCCAGCAAGATGACATTCTATTATTTCCATGAAAGACATTTATATATTTATTGAGGTATTAAAAAGCAAACTCAAACAGAACTCTATTTGCTATATGAAACAATGATAACAGGACAAAAGAAGCTCCTGTTTCAAGATGCATCAATGTCATACACCTCAACTGCTATATATCTTCTGTAGGAAGAACCAGGCCAAGAAAAGCTGCTGAATTTGCTGTTGATGGCTAGAGAAAAGATCTCACTATTCCATCTCTTTATTTGTCTGTGGATATGTGAGACAAGATGGTTACCATTATCATGACTTCTCTGTTCTCCTAAGTGCATAAAATTCATTTATGGCTTTAACTATATGATTTTGATATTTAGTTACTGATTCAACAAAAACACTGCTTTTTCACTCAGCATTTTTTTCCATGCTTTTAATAACAACTGGAACAGAATGATGCATACAATAGGAAAAGTGACAGCCCATACTACAAAAGTGAAGCTCACCAGTGCAAGAAAATCATTACCTGCTCATAGGTGCAATGAAAATCATTTCAGAAGAAGTTATGAAAGGGAAAATGATATAAAAAGTTTATATTTAAAGTCTAGCCAGCCAGTACTGTAATATGGTAGAAAAACTATTGTAAACAAGACAGAACATTGAGTCTCAGAGAGAAGAGGAGATTACTACTCCTACCTATTTTTCTGGGTCTTTCTCCACACAGTGGTGTGGAGGACCACCCTAACCCTGATCTCTCAAGTTTCCTATATGCCTCCCCCTTCAGCAAGAGATTCTTTAAGCTTGGTTTACGTGTTTCCCAAATATTTTTTTAATTCAGTTCAAAGGAATGCAAGTAAATTTGTTATTAGCATTATAAATAGCTTCATTTGTTTTCTTCACCATAACCACACTCATTTACCCCGTGGTCATTGGTCTCAATTTGGTAACTTACCTGGTTTGGATGTTGCTATGGAAGCCAATATTATTTTCATGTGTATATGACTTTTTGCACTGTATTTCATAGGTGTTTCCTAAAGTATTGCTAGGCCAAGAAATTTTTTTTTTTTAAACAAACTGATAAAAATAAAGACTACTTTAGTCTGCCACTGATGAAATGTCCAGAGTTTGTGCCACCTAACAGTTCTAAAATCATGTGACTCTCCACTGGATGGAGATAATGCTAGCTTCACCATACACATCCAAAAATAAAAAAGAAATAAAAGTACCCAGTCTTACAATATGATGTTCATTGAGAGCAGTGAACTTGCTGCACAATGAGCAAGGGATTAGATTGAAGAGGAAACCATACCAGTATAACAAAGCTACTTATATATTTTCAATGTGTCAATAGTGCTCTCTCTAGCCCCCAGGAAAAATAGAAATTTGTAGACTACTTTCAGGGATATACAAAACATGAAACAGAGAAACAGAGTCAGCAAACACCTAAGAGATAATCATTCAAATGTCATCTCTTTTACTGGGTTTAATTTATGATGGTTTTCACATTTTTTACCTATTCAGTACAGTTCTAGGTAAAAGAACTGGACAAGAGAGTCCACTTTTCCTTTAAAGGAACCAAAATAGCTTTTGATAACACAGCTTTGACCTTATCCTATTTTTACAGCCTACTTGCTATTTCTCAAGTATTATTCACTACCTATTATTATACTAATAAACTTTACTATCTTTTATAAAGCTGCCAGTGCTTACATGCTTGAATGGCCCTCACAAAGAAAGCCATAATGACAGAACAAGGTAAACCTAATAAACCATTCTTTGTTCTCAAAGTGTATTTGTGAAAATAGGCCATTACCTTTTATTTATTATTCACATAAATGTACGATGGGATTTGTACCCTTTCCAGTATTAACTGCCTCTTCTTGCAGAGATCATCCAAATTTTTTTTGTACCTGTGCTTTGAATCTCTTTAGTAATCAGGTAAAGACTATACTCAAAAAAATGAATATATTCAAAATTTACCCATCCTTTTTACAATCTCACCAACTGTATGCATAATCTACACATTAAGCTCTTTTGCTAGTTCAACATTGAGGTTGATATTGCCATCTTAAGCCACTTAAGTGTGACAAATAGGAATATTAGGAATATAGGAATATTACAGAAGATGAAAAAGTACTGTTTGGACCTCTGAAATATTGTTGAAGTTTAAGAGGAATGCCACAAACACTATAGCTTGCCATCAAACTAATAATAGGCTATTTATGCATGCAAAATACACGAAAAAAGCAGAACAGCATAACCAATATAATAAGCAACTGTGATATGTCTTTCCAATGTCATCTTGTTAAGTACTGTCTTTACACATCTATAAACGATTTATTAGCATCTTATTTTTATTCCTGTAGACACAGGAGAACAGAGAGCGTCTTCTCCTATTGTTTTTTTGTTTGTTTTTGTTTTTAAATGTTGACTTTCATTATGTTCAAAGTTCTTTTCTACTTTGGTCTGTTATGTATCCTCATATTAGCAAAAATCAAAGCTGTTCCTTTGTATGAATCAAACAGATATGAAATACTGGCCTTAAGTCTCCATCCAAGACACAAGATAATAGCTCTTCTAGTTTCACTGGCATAAATGAAATTTTTAGAAGCAGCAACAACAACAACAACAAAATCAGAACCACAGCTCAAAAGGTATTTCATATTTCATAAAATTTTCTCAGTTTTACAACAACTCAAATCTGTACAAGCACCTGGGAAAACAAGTCAGAGCTATCAGACTAGACATATGCTTTGGCTGCTCCTCAGGAAACTATGAGATCCTCCACAACTTCAAAAGAATCCTTGAGACATCAAAACAATAATACTGAGCTCCAAGGTATACATAATCACATTTACCCTGACTTCCTTTTCTCCTATCTGTCTTCATGCTTTCCCTGTCAAAGTAGTGGTACAAATTGTGCCCATAAAGAAAAGGACTCCAAACAACTCTATGCTAGGTTTATTTTGCCTTACTGCTCACTGTTATCAGTTTTATCTCTGACATTAGTATCTGCATGCCATTATCAGCTGCTGTACTGAAAGGAAGGATTAGACACATCCTTATTTGAACCAGCACTTTTCAGCAACATCTCATACAATGAAGTCCTGGTACTAAAAACCTCTGATGTACATTTAAGTGGAACAATCATCAGATTCACGACAAACATTTTTTGCTATCAGAATACTGACAGAACAGAAGTAGGCTCTGACCATAACTTCATACAACATATTTAATCAGGCAAGTAACAGATTCTAGATTATTCTTGCTTTAAGCTTATAGAAATCCTGTGAAAGTTCAGAGTGTACTCCTTTTTGAAAAGCACATAGTATTTCTCTGGCTGATGAAAAATCTTTCACTGAGAACAAACTTGAAGTTCTGAACCTCCAGTAATATTTTCTTACTCATCTTAACTCTATTGTGCGTGCATTCCCTTCAGGCACAGCAGTTCATCCTACAATTCATTTCTGTCAAACACTTGATTAGTACATTTATTTTTGCAGAAAAATTTTTGACTCGCAGCACCAAGGATAGAAGGGAATATATGTATAATCAGATATAACATCAGCCATTCTCTCCCTGGATCCGTTAAGACCACAGACTATAGTTTAGGATATATTTATAGGCCTTGAAATAACAGACAATCTACTTCAAGCTCTAGGAAACTATTCCAGTAGTTAACTATCCCTGTTATTAAAAAGTCACCCCCTAAACTCACACATCACAGTCAAATGCCACCCTAAGCTAGCAGATAATCTCAATTAGATAAACGCATCAGTTTCTCACTACCATTTTCATTTTAGAAACAGTGTTCCTCTTAATTATTTTAAGATATTCTTCTGCATGCTAAGTAGCCTTTAACAGGATCTCAGGCACATATAAATATGCTCATTATTATAGAACAGCAATATTACTTTTAAATGATTTTGGTTAGTAAGCACAGAAAGTGTTCTTCATTGTTCTTAAATGAAGAGCACAAAATAGCAAAGACTATCATCATTTCCTTTGAAACTCAGTGCTATTTCTTACTCAACTCTAATTACAGGTAGACAGCAGGGAACAGAAAGCTGTTCTGCCATTTTTTGTCAGTAACTGCTTACCCAAATGTTGGTGCAGTGTCATAATTTGCACATGAATTATTTAGGTTCCTATTATTAAGACAGTTCTCCAAATGTTCAGAAAGTGCCACAGACTGGCAAGGTGTTCAGAGATGCTCTCTATCTTTGTCAGTAGCCAAGAAATCTGTCTAAACTTCTTAGCAAAAGCAATGATTTAAAGACAGGAAGTTGTCAGTGCTTGTGAATAATTTCACATAAATACACTATTCCTTGCAATCTACCTCAGCCATAATACAATCCTAAAGTCACTTAAAGCAAGTCACCAAAGCTGTTCAAGTGTAGTGGTATAGCTGACTGCTTTCTCAATTCATCCTAGATCCTTTCCAACATTGCAAAATGTTAGAAATGTAAGTATCAATTTCTCAGGTTGAAGGTCTCTTTCTGCACCATCCTGAGCAGTAACTGTGAGAAACTATGTGATCCCACGTCACTACGCTGCCTTTCTGCTTTTTCTTTATCAGCCATTTTGCCTTTGTTAGGTGATCCTTGTATTACTCAGAGCTCATTGCTGTCATCAGTCCTGCTTTGCTCAAGCTGCTTGGACATGTGGGACTGCACACTGAGGTGATAGTGTTGTTGCTGCCTGGCTTGCTAAGTTTTCCTTCCTGCCTATTATCTTGTGAAGTAGCCCCACTATCCTTGATACTTGACAAAGAGCACAAGCAGTGACCGGTGATCTGCACAGTACAATCAATATTCTAGGAGCGAGTTAAAATGGAAACTTATTCAAATCTTGATCATTGGGAGCTGATACTTCTGCAAGCAAACACTGAGTAACTTCCTTGCCAGCACTGAGAATACAACATACAGTATTTCCTGGGAGATTGCCACATTTAGAAATGCAAAAAAGTACAGCTGGCCAAAGGCAAACTGAAAGCTGAGGAGTTGAAGGAAGAGTGAGAAGAAAGAAGAGGAAATGAAGCCTGGAGGAAGAAAGGAAAGAAACAAGGCAAACATGGACAAGACTCAGAAAAGACAAGGAAGCATACTGAACTTCAGCCACTTCCCTAGGTTTCCTCTTATCCATAAGGAAAAAAGAAAAAAAAAAAATCACTCAAGTTCCTCCCCCCCCCCCCCCCCCAGCTCTTCTCTCAGTGAGGAGTCTTCTAAATTTTAGCTTACTGCTAGCCTATTATTTACAACTTTTTTTTTTTTAAATAATCAACACCTCTAACAGCTTCCATTCACACAGCATGAAAGGCTGCTTCCCACAGCCAAAACATACACTATAACTTCAAGCATTTCACTCTCCACTGTCTTGTAGGGTAGCTCCTAGAATATCAGTTTTCCATTGGCTTTATGTTCAGTGGTCCTGCTAAACAGTGTTTTTATAATGAACCTCTTTAGACAGCAGCAACAAAATTCTTTTCTGCCCAGATTTATAGAGCTGCTTGTTTCTTTTGTCTTCAGATTAAACATGCTAACCTTTGGTAAACTCAGGTAGAAAAAAACAAGACAGAAGAAAAATAGTCAGAGGCCTCTAAACATTGTATTCACATACTCTTGGTCACTATGGAAAATTCCATCTTACATCTAAGAAAACAATATAGAAAAGAGAAAACTAATTCTAAATAGCACATCAGAAATTATAGAGAATCATATCCCAAGACAGAGAAATACAAGGGACACCATTGCTCACTGCGGATTTCATTCAAGTGAAAAGTAATGGCAATGGCTATCTAGAAGAACAGTTCCTAGAGAGGCTTTCAAGTGCATCCTCTTCTCACTTGCTACCAATGGCATTGTAGCGTCATAGCCTGCTGGGGTATTGCAGTCAAATTCTACAACACAGAGAATAGCAAGGAAATTTCTGGAATGAACTTTCTTCCAGATCTGAATGGCCTGAAACAGACTCCTAGGAGAAGAGCTAGACCTTGCTGTTCAACTTTGAATAGAATGAAATCATTACCAAGATGAAGGACGGTAAGAAAGTTGAAGAGAGACATATAAAAACTTCAGTTTTACTAATACATTGGTCATCACAACCAAAATCAACTAAGAGATATAAAGGGCCAAAGATGCATCTTCTCTAGTGCTAGCCAGAAATTCAACACACATTTATTTAAAGTAAGATGGGGATACACTTCCCTATTTCTATGTACTTCTAAGGACCCAATTTTCAATAAGAACCCTGCGTTCCAGGAACTGAATCCAACCTGACACGCATACCAGCCTCAGTGTAGAGTATTTGCCTCTTGTGGAGTGGGTTTGTCACTAGAAAATATATAAAGTTATCCTGTCAATAGGTTAGAGAAAGACTGCGCATATTATCTTTCCTCCCAGCACAGGTAGCAGGATGAAGAAAATACATGTAGGAAACAACTACCTGTGATACAAACTTTTTTTCCTCTGCAGTTCTGATCACAGCAGGATCATGCCAGCCCTAACTACATTCCACCAGCCCAGAGTGGTGGGGAAGCAACCAAAAAACAGAACAGAGCAGCACTTAATTCCTTCACTAACAACTTAAACAATAAAAAAAACATCCAAGTCAGTATACAAGATATAACACTATAACATAACAGAAGGTGCAACAATAATAGCAGAGTAGCAAGGTCCTAAGCTGCAGCGATAACTTGCTCAAATGCAATAGCTATAGGCATTAAAAACAACAACAAAACAAACAAACAAAAAAAACTGCCTACCTTTGGAACGCCTCAGTTATGCAGGGACCTCCAGCAAAATACTCTTACTTCCAACATCAGCCCTTAAATGAGGTCTGAGAAGGGGTGGGTCCTGGCTCTACCCCTTCCAGTCACCAGGTTCATTGCATGCACCTGAGCTCCCCTGGATTGACCCTGCCTTCCCACCAGGTGCTCAATCACTGCTTCAAGCCATGACTTTGCATTTCTGCTACACATGGGAAAATGCTCACCTGCCAGTGCTAGGTTAATACATCTCTAGGTTTCCATTAAAACAAGGGAAGTGACATGCTTGGATTTTCATCTATCCCTTCATGTTATCTTGCCATAAGATGTCTTAGAGGAGCTTTTACTAATCAATATGCATAGTCAGTCTCCTTGTTTCTTTTAGTGCACTTAGTATGAAAGAAAACTGTTTTTGTTCTTCTTTGTTTCATTTTTCTATGCTACATGAAATGAAGAGGACACAGAAGTCAGCTTGTAAAGATTTACGTGAACCTTCTGTAAGCTCAAGAGTAAGAACTAAGTAGGTAGGCAAAGGATCACCCTAAACAAGTAAATTGGTGGTCAAGGGAATAACACTGTATTCATCATTCATATATCTCCAGCAACATTCATTTTTCTATCTTTGAAACACTTTTTGCATTTTCTCACTAGTACTTAAAGTGCTATATAGCTCCTTGAAAATGCAGGGTAGGCACAGTCAGTGACATTGTGCCTCAAGCAATGTGCTACCATCCTTGCCTCGTCCTCCTCTCCACCTATAGTTTCAGTCCTCTGAGGTATGAGGACTATTGCTCTATGCAATCTCCTTGGCCTTTCCTCAGTTCCCTGGAAAGCTCCATACTGCTCCCATCACCATGATGCACTGTGCACAACCATCAACAGCATACAAGAGGCATAAAGCAGCCAACAAAAGGAAGCTTATAGGTAGAGAGAGAATTCCTTGGAGAAATAGTTCAGAAAGAAGCACCTGCCAACTCAAACCTTGCTCTTTCCTGTTTTCCATTACACTTGTTTGACCTTAGGAAGGCTGTCAGTATTTGGTAGATAGTGCAAGCAGCACTGCAGCACAAGGAAAAAAGCAGAAATGCAGTCTGAGACACTGTGCATGCTTTCTAGCACGTATTTTACACACAGCCAAGTGGACAGGTCTTCACCTCTGAGGCAAAATATATTTCACAAGGCTGCAAGTGAATTCTGTCTTAGAGACCAGTCAGGTGAGACAACAGGTTTAATAATGTAACACACTTACATGCTTGCATCAGCAAGAGGTAAATGAGTAAGACAAGTTATTTCTGCAGCTTGAAAACCACACATGAGAAAGTCCATGCTGCGCCAGGATGTGAGATGAGAGATCACAGGCTTTTGTTTATTATTATTATTATTAGTGACTCCTAAAAATAAACAGAAACTATTTTGGACATATTCAGATCAAGCTAATTCTTGTTACACTGTCAGCCTAGAGTGATAGTATTAAATACCTATTCACAGCTGCTTCACATTCACACTATGCTTTCATTAAGCACCGTTACTGAGCTTCAGGGAATTCTTGGAGATAATGACACATGCTTTCATTTTAGATAGAATAATCTGCATGTTCTTGAAATCCATGAGAGAGTACATCAATTAACATATCGCAAATATTAATCCATAAAACATGCCTGCATGTTTCCGGTTGATTTATTATTTTTAAACATTCTTATTCTTTCTGCTAGCCTTAAATCATTGCTTATTTAATCAAAGATCTGTTGGTTTACTTAAAATAAAAATGACATACAGGCAGAACTTCTAAAACTCCTGAGGAATAGAGGAATTTTTATTGGGCAGAGAAGAAAGTGAGAAAAGAAAGATTTTGTACAGCCTCCACGTAAATATACTATACAGGATAGAGATATGACAAATTAACTTTTTTCTTTAATCATCAGATACTAAATATTTTGATATTAAATTTTTCAGCTGTCACACATGATTGAGAGTAATAAAATGCATCTTACAATTTGTACAGAATTTTTCAGAATCTTTTTCTGAATTCAAGGCTTTTTAACATGCTACATCAGTTTACAAGGGCTGAATTGCACCTGGGTTCTAAAGGGAAGTACAGAAATGGAAGTTGAAGAAGTCTATCTAACACCTCTGTGTCTTTACTCCTTTTGCTACAAATGAATGGGTACAAACTACTGTCAGTAGTGACACAAGTCTAAGTAACTCAGGTGGTGTGAAGGTGGCTCTCCAGTTCATCTCCTCCCTGCCAGACAGGAAAGAATTTCCATCACAAAGGAATTATCTTTCACCTTCCCGAAAGTATAGCTCAGGACAGAATCCTCAGAGATATCACCTGCAGTTTTTACCTTTCACATTCAAAAGCGTTTTAGGAACTAACAGGTGGGCATTCAGCTTCACTAATGACTCTGAGGTAAGTCAGACGTAGAGCTGACAGGAACTGACTTCAGCAACACATTGACTTACTAGGTTGTTTTGCATGATTTTCCAAAATTTTGGAAAGTTTTCTTGGGTGTAGAATAAATTTATGTTCAGAAGAGGTTAGACCAGTAATCTGACAAGGATTCTCTAGAATGGAAGAGGCTGATGCTCATGGCCTTTTTGACTGGGTAAAACTAAGAACTTCCATCTGGGATCTCATATCACAGACAGAGATTGTGACCTCTTTGTGGGTGTTTGGGTAAATTAAACCCAGGAAAGAATCTCAGGCATTTGTAGGTTTGACTTAGTTAATAATTGGGAAATTTGTAGATTTAAAATCTTCTGCATTTAGGAGAATATCTTTTAGGCTAGTGAATATGTGTTGAAGACTTGTTCATAAGTCTGAAGTGTGTTTTTTGTCAACACAATCAATCTAAATTTTATTGTAAGTAAAATGACTGGTTTTAAAAGTGCTCAACAAGCAATTTGAAAGCAAGATTGTAATATTTCAGGTATGTTCTTAAGAATGCATAAAATGGTTTTGTGAGAGGTCTGTGAGAATTATATGCATTAGCCATTACAACAAATAATTTAAGGAAAAAGCAGGAATAAATAACCAACAGAAGTCTTTCTGCATTTCCTGGCAGCAGTTTTTTAAGTGTCTCATCTTCAGCACAGTTGAGGGGGATATAAAAAAGAAAGGATCATTCATGAAGGGGTTGGTTTTTAGCACATTAAATCTTGACTTTTATTCTGATAACAGTAGCCAGCAGGGCCTTTAGACCTTGTGACCAAAGATTCGGTAAAATACAAGGTTCACACAACCTGAAGAATCTGATCATAAGGGTATGACAAAGTCATTCTGGGCAGTGCAGTCCCTCAATAAGAAATACTTTCATGTGTGAGGTTATTTATTGTACTTTGGACACTGAAAGCATTTTCAGTCTTAAATAATTACACCATGTCTACACCAACATGTCTGAGAGAATATAGAAAATGAATTCATACTGGCAGTTAGCGTGTGAAATGGAGTAACGCTGAGGAATGGAATTTTCCTGTGAAAGTTTTAAACACACGCACACACACGCTTGCCCAATTCATGTTGACAGATAATTGTGATAGAGAGAACAGAATTTAAATCTACAAACTCAGGAGCTAAATAATTCTTCTATTAGAAAGATTTCTCCTGTTTCTGAAACAAGGAACATATAAAATGAAGAAAAAATAAAGAAGGGAGCCGACGGATGTAAATACTTCTCAGAAATCATCATGAAAATCAACATTAAATAGAAGGTAGTAACTATGCCATTATTCTTAAAATTCTGCTATAAATCCCTATTCAGTAGTTAAAAGAACTTCTTAAAACATAAATGAGTATTTAAAAAATCCGAAGCAAATTTGTTTATGCCAGTCTGAACTTCAGGAAAACAGAATTAGAAATCTTTATGAAAAAATTCCTTAGATGTGTTGAACAAATATTTTCCTTTTTAAACTCTGGGAAAAAAAAAATCCAGAAATCTACTAAACTTGCCAACAGCTGTCACGTTGGGAAAATCTAAGCATACTTTAGCTTAGTAGAGTGTTGTCTTTCTATTTTGGCAATAAAGTAATTCACTAAACAGTGAATAAAATAAATTTCATTAAATTAATGGAAAATATTATGCCAATTGCAATGCCTTGCAACCATATTTTTCATATAGTGAATCTTAGAAATGCAACATTATGGAAACCAGTTCTGACCTGATTAACATCAGTGTAGTCAGACGAATGAAAATATGCCAGAGCATATCTAATGTTAGTGACATCAGCAACATGCTCACAATGAAAGGCATCCCCCTCACTCTAATGAGTATGTTTGCTCCAGGAACAATGACAGGAGTGAAAGCACAAGCTTATGGATAAGTCTTGTTAAACCATATCCATAGGTCACATTCTTACAGTGTTTACATGTGTTCACATTTGATATTATAAAATAATTTCATGACATGGACACAGATCCTAGGCTCAACTTGTACTACTTTTTATTACTTTATTATTATGTGGTGGGTTAACGCACATAAAACAGACTATAAACTTTAAACAACCTATTTAATCATTCTATATTTATTGTGATAGAAATTCCCAGTGATGGCTGATCATAGATTGCCTAAAATCAGACTGTAGCTAAGGCAATAATTTGTAATTCAACCAACCATATCAAACAGTGAAATGGATTTACGATAGTGAGACAAATGAAGGTCAGTTCTCATCAGTGAAGGTGCTGTTGACTGTAGAAGTATGTGATGAAATTAAATATATTTTTTTGCCATTCTTAAAACACAAAAAGCAAACTGAATAAACTTCCATTGCTCTGAGATTTAAAAGTTTCCCCTTCCCTCCCCACAAGAGCAGCTGGATTGTCACATCAAGACAGCAGTACATTACTATTCATTTTATGCCAGCTAAAAATGAAAACAAATTCATACATATTTGCTTCTAATATTTGGATGATATTTTATAAATATTTATTTTAACTAATAATAATAAACTAAAAAAAAAATTTAAAAAACCACGCTACTTTGCCATGGGTATTTTCTGCACAGATTAGCAGAATCACTTAAAGTCAGATCTTAGCAATTTTTATTTCACAGACTATTGCAAAAATTGGGGCATTTTGGACCTAAATGTCATCATTGTCCTGTGGGGGGAGGGGAGAGTGATGTATAACATCTGAAAAAAGTCTTGTTATTTTCTATTATTTCGTATTATGTTAAATATGTAACTATGATAGGAGCATCTTGTCACCCTGTTTCACCTCACAGCTGCCTGCTAGGATCTTTTATCTACAGACGCTCACCTGCATAAATATCTCTAAAACTGTCAGCATAAATACAGGCAAATCTACAACAGATGCACCAGTGCACCTTTGGAAGAATTCTTCATGGACACAAAACCAACAACTTTTCCCTTCCCATCATATTTTTTTCTTTTTGATCTTGAGGTACACATCTGTGCCATCTTCACTTCAGTGTTGTGCTTCACTATTATGTAAAGGGCTCTCTCTCCCACCTCACCTGATACTTCCTGGCCATATTTGTGAAAATTGATTTGCTCAGATTCTACATTGCACTTCTTTTTAAAACATGAATGGAAAAAAATATCCAGACATGCATAAAATCCTATGGGAGGGAAGGGAGAGAAAAGTATAAAGGTGCATCTTTGAATCAGACAGTCAGGTTAGCATGAAACTACTTATTTATTTAATTAAAAGAAACTGCGGAAAATGGGATGATAAATAAGCATAGAAATATTAAATTCCATTAAAAAATATCCTCCTAGCTAATAAAAAACCCTCCTAGCTAATGAAAACTTAATATAAAAGGATTTGAGGATTATTAATTACAGAGGCACTGAGGTTTGTCAATAAGACAGTCCAAACCACAGATGGGAATTTTGTCTGCATTTCAACCAACAAACACAAGCTGTAATGAAAGCTCAGACACAAAGCCATCAAAGAATGAAGGATCACTTGTTAGCAGAATAAGAGAAGTTGAGATGTTTGGCTCATGCAGGACTGCAAGAAGTTAGCAGGACATAATTTCATTTGTTTATGGTACATAAAGAATGTGAAATGAGTTAAATAAATGGAGATACGGTATTCAATCCTTGATTGACTGCACCTGAAGCATGCCAAAAGCAAAAATTAATCAAAAGTCTGCAAACAGAAAAATACATATGATTCTTTTGCTATTAACAATATAGGAAAACAGCACTGTATGGTGCAGCAACAATTCTGAAGATGTCTTTCTTACACAATCAGGCTGAATACATGCAACACATTACCTATATTCCCTTTCTACTCTGACAAAGATTCAAGACAACATTTTGCAACAAATGGATTGGAAGATCAATTTGTTCCTTATAAAAGTTAAATCAGACAGCTATCATATTGATTAAATACCTACAAAACCTTATAAGCCCTAGATAGGTATAACTGCTTGCTAGGGATGTTATTTACCCATTGTGGAGGTGAAAGTTTTTCTTGATTTCAACAGAATAGAAAGAGGTAATGCGTAGAGGATCCAAACAGCCAGAAACATTTGAGAGGAAAAATCTGCCCCGTGATTTTAAATTTATAAAGGTGTAAGGAGGTCTGCAGAAGAAGAGGTCAGTGTATATTCCAGGTCAATATTACTGAATTTCCAATGAAATGTGCTTTTAACTTGGAAAGTTTTAGGAAGCTGGAGGGTCTTACAAGAGTTTTTATAATGAAAATTTATTTGCAGTCCAAACCCATAGAAAACATGTGTAGGTCTGTTGTTATTTCCTTTGTCTTATTTTTTCTAGCTGCATTAAATCATAACTTCTTGTGGAAATTGTGTTACCTACACAATACACCTGAAACAGTTGTAGACATATTGAAGGTCAGAATTTTTTTTTTTGAGGAGAGGAAGGAAAGAAATATAAAACACACTTATCTTGCATAGATTTGTCATCCCAGGACAGAGCAGGGGAGCAGGTATCAGCAGCTGTTATGTCTACAACCACGTCTGTGTGTAAACAGCCCACTTTGTGAACAAACACTTACTGGACAAGGATTATAACATTCCCTTCAGGTGCTGCAGAGCCATAATGGCAGCTATGGATCAGCAGTTGCCAGTAAAGAATTCTCCTCTTCTGTGTCATGTTTCAAACCAGAGCTTGTGCTTAGCTGCCTGCTGATGGCCACACAGAAGGATCACCAGTCAGTGCTCTCATTTTGTTCTGCTCTGGGATTGGGACACCAATATATAGGGAATATAATCAAATATTACCATTAATCTGATGTGATCCTGGCTACTGAAGATTCATGAAATGCTTGTATAGCTATATATAGAGGTATATAAAATGGAGCCCTGACTATACTCCCAATCAGATGCATTGCTGTTTTGTACCATTTATTTAAAGACATAGTTTTGTTGCTCTAGAAGAACTAATTACTGAATCTGTTTGTCAGTCTCTAGTATTGAATACAGAAGGGTGAAAGGGATACTCTGGTGATAAGAGGATACTGAGGGAATCACAGATCTCCTTTGCTTCTGATGAAATTAGAGTGATGCCGCTTTGGGGGCAAACATGCAGAAATCTTTTTATTTCTTCCAGTAATTTAGAACAATTGCCTACATGTGAATCTTATAAAACATGCAGAATATGGTCAGGAAAAAAGAGGTGTCTCTGAGAAATACTAGTTAAACTGACCTCGATAAAGTAATTAAACCATGTCTCATTATGCTCCACAATAAACTTCTGTTTAGTTCAAAACAGAGTTTGAGAAAAACACCAGGAAAACGTACAAAATGCCAAAGGAGGAGGGAGATCTGAGCATGACTGAATGTTACTTTTAAGCCTATATTCTTCCTTTGATGCAGGCTTATAAATCCAATTAACATTAATGAGAAATGTGTTGTGCCCACATGCTAACAATCAGCTGAGAACCCCTACTGCCTCCTCCTAGATTTCTTTGTATGTTTCAAATATTGAGCTGTTACATTTAAAGCATATTTTGATTTGAAGATTTTCAAAGTTTTATGTTCATTCTGCATTAATAAAAGCGAATAGTGGCAAAATGTGATTCCTTCTAAAACATTTTCCAAAACTTCAATAGCATCTTTTAATTTTCTGCACATTTAAAAAAAAAAGAAAACAACAGATAATGTAAATGTATTTTGCACAGATCACATAACCCACATTGTCTAAATCACAAAGTGCTGACGGTTCCGTAAATAGTGTTTTGTGACATGTTCATGTTAGATTTCTAAAAAGAGAAATAATAAATCAAGTGAAGAGGGTGTGAGAAAATGGGTCTTGATCTGGAGTAAATTAATCAGTGGTGTCAATAAGAGCTTAGATCTGTAGGAAGACTACTCTCTCTTCAAAGAAACAAAAATCTTCAAAATAGAATGAAAGACTTCAATTGTTTCCTGAAACAGATTTTAAAATGAGGAAAGTAACTCATCTGCATTATTAATCACAAAAACACATCCTACGAATTTTAATATTGTATTTAAAATTTCCTACTCAACACAGCATTCCTCACAACCTGACAAGGTGACAATCCCAGAACCAGAACAGATGGTCTTTAAAAAGATATGCAGATCCTTGTTTCTACTGAATCTCAAGAATCCTTCAGGATTTATAATAAAGCAACACTTAGGTCCCTTCCAACCCAAACAATTTCATGATTCTACTCATCCATATAAAAAGAAATGTACTTCTTCAGTAGTTTCTTCAGCAATACTTCTATGAAACCAGTTAGCTATGTCTGGAAGGTTTTATTTCTAACTTAAGGGACATCTTCCTGCTCCACAGATAGTGTTGCAATGCTATCTTTTAAGGATTAATTGAACTTTTCCCTATCTGGATCAGGATATGTGCATACTTTTATTAATATTCTCAATTTTGCTATGACAGCTACTTCAGATTCAGTCAACTTTTTATTTTCCCTGCTAGTCCTTTCATGACTTTCCTATTTGATCTCCTTGGCATAGGAAAAAAAAAAAAACAAACCAGCATCAAAATTTCTCAATCTTCCACTGGGTTCTTTCTCATTCTCTACCTGTACTGTGAGTCAACTGTTCACTCCTCTTTTGACAAGTTAGCCAAATGAAGATCTGCAATGATGGCATGTTATCTAATATGACTAGTTTGAGGATTTCATTCTGTCTTGTTTTCAAAGTCCTACAGTCATTGTGAAAACTTTTCAAACTATCCTCTAAATTACAGAATGCAATATAATGACAAGTAGAAAAGAGATGCCTCCTAAAATTCTTGGCAGAATATATCTATCTCATTTCTGACATCATAATGGATCTATCTCTCCTAGAAAAAACTTACACAACTTTTAAACTATATTTTGGTGTTGGTTTATTTTATTATTTTATTTCACTGTAACTTCTGTGCAATACACAGAAACCATTTTCTACTCCTGAAATCCTTCAGTTAACTGTAGAGTCTAATCACACAGTTGTGCAATTTCCTTTACTGTCACATTTGGCTCTTTTAATTCTTCCTCAATCCTTTCTCTCTAACCTCTGTTGATCATTGCTGATGTTCACCATACTACCTCTTCTCTGTGATAATGTGATGCTGCTTGTAATTTTCTATAGGAATCTCTCCCAAGAGAGATTAGAGTTTCAATAATATTTGAAATTGTACATGTATTGAGTTTCTGATAGAAAAGATGTGGAGCTTTAGTGTGTGCCTCCCAATAGCCCCCAGCTAGTAGAAACTCTCTTGTTGTTCAAGTGGAAGAGGCCTATGATTTCAGAGAAGAAAGTTGTAATTTCCTCTTCATTCATCCATTCAGTCTGCTGGTAAATGTGATTTCTGAGTATACAAGCATCCATGAATGGTTTTATAATGATCCTGCAGTAAATTAATGTGATTTAATCTGAAGAGACTTGAAGGCTGCAGCTGCATCAGATAATGTTGCCCTCCTCCTGAAATGTAACGGTAGTTTTGGTGGTATACAGAAAACCAAGTATACAGAAGGTCCAGTGGTAAACAGAACAGAAATATAGATAGATATATATATGTCCAGATGTACATAAATATCAGACCATTATCTCAGCTACCTTATTAACAATAGGACTGCAGAAAAGTTGCTGATGATGGACTGTAGATTCAAAAAGAAAAGGGGTGGGTAAGTGGAACTGAAGAGAAGGAAATGTAGCCAGAAGGAAAATAAAGATGTTGAGTTAGAGCTTACATTGTGAAATATTAAGAAGCAGAGAGCCCTTGCAAAATGTAGCTCAGTGAAACCTGCAGGGCATAGCCACAGCCACAAATATAAAAATATGGACAATTCATTCACTTGTAAACACTCCAGTTTTCCTTGAAGGTAAAACAAGATAGTGAAAAAAAAAAAAAAAAGAAGAAGAAATCAAAATTCAGAAAAAAAGCTACTAAAAATGCAACCTTAGAAATGCATATGTACAGAAATGCAATATTCTGTCAGGGAAGTTAAGAAACTGCAGATGGAACTTGTCCCATTGAACTACATAAGGCACATGAAAGAGAGGGAGGTGATACGAGACAACCAGCATGGCATCACCAAGGGAACATCCTGCCTGACCAACCGGTGCCCTTCTATGATGACATAACTTCATTAGTGGATAAGAAAAGAGCCACTGATGTCATCTATCTGGACTTCAATAACATCTTCTGCTTAAACGGGAAAGATATGAATATAATGGATTGACCATTCAAAGGATAAGGAACAAGGAATGTTGAGAGCAAGATCATATGCTAGAGTCAATGGGTCAATGACTGGATGGAGATCAGTGATAAGTGGTGTCCCCCAGGGGTCAGTACTGGCACCAATGCTTTTCAGTATCTTCATCAATGATATTGGGAGTGGGATTGAGTGTACCCTCATCAAGCTTGCTGATGACACCAAGCAGGTTGATGAAACCAACAAGCCTGAAGGATAGGATGCCATCCAGGAAGACTTAGATATGTTCTAGCAGTGGGCTTGGGAGAACCTTGTAAATTTCAACAAAGACAACTGCAAGTTTCTGTATCTGGGTTGTGGCAACTCCCACTATCAGTATAGGCTGGGGGATGTAAGGATAGAGAAGAGTCCTGCTGAAGAGGACACTGGAGTACTGGTGGATGACAAGCTGGACATGACTCAGTATCGTGTCTTCACAGCCAAGAAAGCCAACCATATCCTGGGCTGCATCAAAAAAACAGTGGCCAGCAGGGTGAGGGAGGTGATTCTATTCCTCTACTCTGCACTAGGGAGACCTCACCTGGAGTACTGTGTCCAGATGTGGAGTTCTCAGTACAGGAGAGAAGTGGACCTGTTTCAGAGGGTCCAGAGGAGGGCTGCAAAAATGTGCCAAGGGATGGAACATCTTTCCTATGAGGACAGGCTTACAGTGCTGAGGCTGTTCAGCCTGGATAAGAGAAGGCTCTGCTGATACCTGAGAAAAGCCTTTTTGTATCTAAAGGGAGGCCTACAAGAAATAAGGGGACAGACTCTTTAGCAGGGTCTGTTCTGACAGGACAAGAGGAAATGGTTTCAAACCAGAAGAGGGGGATTTAGACTGGATATAAGAAATAAGTTTTTTATGATCAGGGCAGTGAGGCTCTGGCACAAGTTGCCCAGAGATGTAGTGGATACTGTGTCCCTAACATTCAAGGTTAGGTTGGATGCGGCTCTGAGTAAACTGATCAAGCTGTAGATATCTCTGTTCATTGCAAGTACGTTGGGCTAGATGACATTTATGCGTCTCTACCAACTCAAACAATACTATGAGTCTGATTTCTTGGGCTATTTTGCTTTACTTTGTTCTCCTCAGAGAAGGATCAGTTTGGTCTCTAGACACAGATAACTGTTCTTCATAAATCCTAGCAGAACAATCTCTTATAGCAGACTTATGAAGAACCCACCAAGAAAAGACAGGAGGTGGAATGAGCATTTACAAGGGTGGATAGTGATAGGAAAAGGGGGAATGGTTTTAAAATGAGATAGGGGAGGCTTAGATTAATTATTATTAGAAAGAAGTTTTTCACACAGAGCATGGTGATACACTGGAATAGGTTGCCCAAAGAGATTGTGAATGCCCCAACCCTGGAGGCATTCAAAGCAAGGCTGGATGTGGCTCTGGGCAGCCTGAGCTAATGATTAGTGACCCTGCACATAGCAGGGGGGTTGAAGCTAGGGGTTGAAATGATCATTATGGTCCTTTTGAAACCAGGCCATTCTATGATTCTATGATTCTACGAAAAAGTCATTTTCTCAAAATCTATATAAGAAATGAAGAAAGGACGTGTTGCATCTCCTCCCACACCAGGAACTCAATTTTGCTCTAATTTCCATTAGCAGAGTTAATGGGGATGCTGTTAAAGAGCTCAAGTCTCTGATTCAGCCTATATCTGACCTCTAGAAAGGGGTTAAGCACTGAAAGTTCTGATAGCTCATCTGTGTTAACCCATTTGATCAAAACCCTCCTGTGCATATACAGTTCATTTGCTCTCAGATTTTACTTTGGAAGTTATGAATAATAAAACACCTACACATTCCTAAAAATGCAAGAGGGTATAGTAATATCAGATATTACACATAAAAATCAATACTTACTTAAATCAATGGTTAGAAAAATGCAAAGTGGGAGAGGGTTAACCAGTTAAATCTGATACAGCTCAGAGAAACAGATGCTTTTAAAAATATTTTCCAATGATTTATAAATATCAGTGAAACTGAACATGCTTATTTTTCATTCATTTCATAAAGCAACTTTTCTTTCACAGTTCAGTTTCCCCACTACAACATTTTTATGCTCTTATAATATTCAGCACTTCAAATTCTTGTCTTCCAACATACCGTGTTTTGAAAAATAGACAATACACATTTTTCTCAACCCTTCCAAAGGACTTAACTCAGTAGAGTCTCTACAGTACAGTTGTTTCTACATTCAGATCATTTATTTTCTGCTAGTGCTTATTGATACCACCTTGGTTTTATGCATTTATATGTATGCAATGTAAATGAGGAATGCTGGCAAAAGTTTAATTTTCTGAAATTATTTCTGTGTTCTGGTATTATACTATCTAAGTATCTGGATTAAGCTGCATAAGAAAAAAACTTCAATGAATGGAATTTTGATAAAAGAATTCCATGTACTATTTAGCTGTAAAGAATTTTCACAGCTGGAAAAATGTAGCCATACAATTATTATTTGCATGAGATAAGTTAAGAGATAGACTTATGTCATGGATAATGGACACACACCATTTTTTCATTTGGAAGGGTGTTCTTTTAAAACAAAGCCAACGAGTTATTCAAATATTATTGAATTTGTTTTGCCCCACTCAAACATTCTGAATGAACAAGCCAGCAAAACAAATAACACACATACAAAACCCATAAAGTATAAAAACTTAAAGAAACAAAAGACACTGTCATCAGCAATCATCAAGGAAAAACTGTTCAAAATTCTGCAGCTTCTTTTATATTCCCTAATATTTTTATTTTTATTTTTCGTAAGGCACAATAATATCCAGAGTACAAATATGTTCACTGCTTCTTCCCCAACTTTACTCTAGCAATTAAAAAAAAATGCAATAAGCACAATCTATAATTACAAAAAATTGAGAGTAAAGAGGAAGTTTGCTATCTGGCAATCACTTTGTTTATTCTATCAGTTTGTACATATTTGTCTCAGCACTGTTTTATTTATAAACATACACTGGGGTGGGAGGGTTAGGTGAAACTCAAGGTTACAAATAAGATGAATGATGGGAAGGTCTTGTGAGACTCAGAGAAGGGAAGGTTCAGGAGTGAAAAGCAGAAACCTCGGGAGACTAAAAGTATCTGGGATGAAAGTTAGTGTACAGAAAAGAAACCTTTACTGTAAACATGGAAGAGGACAGAATGGAATGGGAAAAAATAAGTCTGAATCGTATGGCAAAGAACAGAAAAGACCAATGAGAAAAGGATAATTAAATAAAAGGTGGCAAAGTTACCCAATGCTTAAGTTGCTTATTTATACCCATATACAAGATTCAAGGTTTGAGGTCGAACAAAGTTTGCCATGCTGGTATATATGCACTATATTATGTACTAAACTACAAGAAGTAAACTTCCTACAACAAATTCTGTTAGAATGAACTGTTTGTCATCCTCACTCACATAGCACTCCAGCAGGAAGAGGTTAATGTGGAAAGAAGCTGGCCCCATGCCATGTGTCAGGAAAACTCACAGGATACACCCTTCAGGACTCTTCCTGAAAGGAAAGAAAGTTTGGGTGGAGTTTGGCAATGCATAAAGCAGAAATCCCAGGCATATCCGTGCTGAGTTTAAAAGCAAATTTGTTCCTCCCAGGAACTGAGTATCATATCAGTAGTGCTGCATCTCGGCTAGCAAATCAATAAAAGGACAGGATAATAGAATATTACTCTGTAGCTGTAATTTTTTCTCCTAAAAAGAATGAAATAAACTATTTTTTATTAGGACCCAAGTTCAGAGGAATTTTTGACTGCTATTCCTGTATATATATACATGTATTTAGTGGAAATATATTGATCTACTAAAATAGGATAAATATCTTGGAAAAAAATAAGTAAATACAGTTAACATTAATACTAGAATGCTCATTTCTCAAATCCTAGCAATGAGTGGTATTCAGGGTTGAGCTGTCAATATTTTTGGTTGCAGTGGAATGTCATCCTCTTGAATATGAGCAGTAACAAGTAGCCAGAAGGGATGGAGTGCAAAACATTTACAGGGAATAATTTGAGTCTCAGATGTCTTCATTATGCTTAGAAAGTAGAACACCCAAACGTGTGCATGAGCATGCAGACATAAAATGTCTATGCGCAAAAAATCTGTGTGCAGCTCCTTCTTTTACTGCAGGAATGTGTGATGAAACATTCTCATGCATATGCATTTTAAAATCACCTTTCTTTTTTTAGAGAGTTAACAGAGGGTTAAAAAGCAAAACAAGTAAAATTTTGTGCCTTTAACTACAAAGACCTTGAAGAATTATAATGAAACCATTTTAAAATTGTGTCTCAATTGTTTCTGCATAAAAGAGTGGAAGGTAAGCAGGCTGAAGTATATGATTTCAAGTTCCATTCAGTATTTGATTTAATATGTACAAAATCCGAATAAGGACTATGGGAATAGATGTATAAAACTCATCCAAGTTTGTTTGGGAACCACTGAACATCAGCAATTAACAATTTTAGCATTTTCCTCTATTCAGTAAAAACTGTAGAACTTAACCCAATTCTCACAGAAGTCAAAGACAATCTACGTGCTGCTTTCTAGTCACCAAGAATTGGATCTTTTGTCACTGGCTATCTCATAAGGAATTCAAGGATCTATTCATTGATGTACATTATACATTTCAAATAAGCCCTTTCTGTAAGATTAATTGCTATTATATGATAATGCAAATGACAAGCTTATTTTCTAATACACAATTTTCAGATAATAACTTGAATGTGATGTGCTAAAGTGTTGCACTGAGGTATACTGAATTACTGGAAGTCAATTCAGACAAGACATTTAGCAGTAAGCATATATAATAACATTCACCAGGCACAAAGAAAATAAGTCATTTTCTTTTTAGATGAAGAAGAATGAAGCACATTTTCTTAATGTGCATTTATGTTTGCTAAATTGTGAAACTTAGACGTCCTTATAATAATAGACTCTCACAAGTTCTTGAGCACAAAAATACTTCGAACACTCAACTATCTTAGAATCAGTAGGAATTTTGTCCCACTCTCACCTGGGCTAATCTTGGAGTGTTTACTTCTTTACTGTTTTTTGAAGGAGAATCACAAGAAACTTAGCTTAATTACTGTTTTGGTTTTTTTGTTTGCTTCTTTGTTTCTGTAGGATACTATCACAATATATGTTTTTATAATCAGTATGAAGCAAACAATCTCAGGTTAAAAAGGCAGATGGAAAAGAAAACCAATAAATTCATTATTGCTTCCTTTGCAAAGAGCTAGGATTTCGATTTGCTGTTAAGAATAGTGAAACCCAGAGACAAATACAAATAAAAGAAAATTTGATGGCACTTTTTTTCAGAAGTGTATCTGTTCCGGAGTACTGGTAGAATCTAGATGAGCAGTTGATGGAGGTTCCCTGATTCAAACACTTTTTAAATACATAAATCAGAAATAAATGTCTGGAACAGGTGTTCTTTTTGTTGTAAACACTACGGGAAAAGCTTTGCAGAAGAGTCATCTGTGGATTTCTGCATGTAATGAAGAACTATTTCCAAATGTCTGCTTTTTTTTTTTTAATTCTTTTTTTTAAATCATCATCTAATAGAACTTTCTGTCCAAAATGCTTGTGTTACATATTCTCTGGGATCCAATGAATAATGTTCTCTAGGTCACTGCAAAACACGTGCTCATTCTCATGTGTTACATTCAACATACACTACAGCCACAGAGGTCCATTCTGATTCTTTGATAACATATACTGAAGAATTTCACTCTCATTCACTCACTAACTTCTACATTACACTGCCTAACTTCTGGTTAAAGTAATACATATGCCTTTTTTAAAATTCCACTCTGGTAAAGATTTCAAGTGTTCATAAATTCACACTTTTTCTAGTTGGTTGAAA
This sequence comes from Chrysolophus pictus, assembly GCA_037305975.1. Taxonomy (NCBI): domain Eukaryota; kingdom Metazoa; phylum Chordata; class Aves; order Galliformes; family Phasianidae; genus Chrysolophus; species Chrysolophus pictus. The sequence goes on along the minus strand of CM074579.1, from coordinate 13,179,401 downwards.
TAGTAATTAAATAAATCTAAGAGGAGATGCCAGTTCCTGCTTGAATTTGAGTAATCTTTTTTCAACACAAAATGCTTCAAACTTGCAAGAGGAATCTGGTCTGAAATTGTGTTCATTTCACAACCTGTGCACTTCAAAGACTCATAGGAAGGACAGATTTTGTTTCTCTAGTGCTGAAGAACAGCACAAGTAATTTCTCTGGACTGAGAAAAGGTGTATTAAGTGCTTGGGAGACAAAACTTTGTCAATTCCCCCTTTTTAAGTCAATGGCAAACACAACTGAGCTTTGCAGCAGCAGTGCTGTTACATATACAATTGACAAAAGATCCAAAGTAATTTTTTGGCAATACTTTGAGACCTTATTGTCTTTGTTTCCTCTTAGGGATTGTCACAAATTAGGTACGGAAATACAAACTACACCAAATTTAGCGCTGGGATATTTAAAGAAGATTAAATTCTATACCACAAAGTTTTGGAGATTAACACCAAAACTGGATTTACTTTCAGCTGTAATTTGGAAGGAGTAGAAATCCTGCATCACAAGAATTGTCATTCAATGTTTCAATACAACACAGCCTCTTATAACACTAAAAGGAGACAAAATATTGTAGAACTAGTCCACCACAAAAAAAAAATACCTTGGAATTTTTATAGTTGGAGAAAATGATTTGTTCCAGACAATGAAAGCCAATTTATTTTTCACAAATTATTATATAAAAAATAGACACTTGTATTTTTGAAAATATAACAACAATATTTTGATCGGATATTAATTACTTTCTTAGCCTCTGATGTATCCCACTTCAAGTTTGGAAATATGTTGGGTACCCTCTAGTGGGCAAAATATCATATAACTTCTTATTATCAAAAATGAGAATTTGTGCATGCATTTCAAGACAGTGAAATATTAATTTCATCTTTAGAAAGAGTATGAAAAATTCTGATGTAGCTATGATCTAAAACATAAAGGAAATGTAGACATAACTGCTAAAAGAAAAGATAGTCAACATTTCATTTTGTTTCTAAGAATAAATCATGGGACTACAGCCACATATGAGATTCCTTTCCCCTCTTACAGGCTGGAATGTGTCACTGTAATTTACATGCCTGTTAAATCCCAAGGTAATGGTTGTGTTCTTCAGCGTCCTATCAATAGATGCACAACAGTCTCTTCAGAATGAAAGATAAACAAAAAGCTCATACTAGGAAATAATTATCTTTTTTTTTTTTTTTTTGTGGTAGAGTATGTAAGAAAGTATAAGGTGAAAGTGCTATTAAAAATCCTCTAAATATATATATATATATATATATATATATACATTTTTTTTTAAATTTATTTATTTTTAACAAAGACTCAGAAATTCCCAGCTCCTGCTGACCTCAGATTCATACTCATTTTTTATCTCAGTTCATCTACACACTAGACACTCAGTGTTGGAAGATATGGATCAGACATCATAGATGTTATTGGTTTTCTCTACAGAGAAGCTGTGAAAACTTACAGATGGAACTGAGGATTATTGTGGTACATAGATGCTGCAAACACTTTTTCTAATAACAGGCATTAGAAGGCATCGTCAGAACAATCATTACTAGCTATGTGGAACAAGCAGTAAATCAGACATGGTATATTTGTTTTTTTCCGCTTTAATTTGTTCTTATCTCCTATCTGTCATTTCTTTGAGGAATGTGAACTTTCTGATGTTTTGACGGTCACTACGTAATTTACACTGACTAATTTCTCTTCCTCCATGCAACTGACTTACATCACTGATTTGACAGATCAATTAACACTTTGTCAGTCTTTTCTTCCCACATTATTCATTAGTAGGTCACCTTCATTTATATACCATCTTTGTATCTTTTCATTTCATAGCTATTTCTAACACTAATTTGACACGTGTATTATTAGTGCTTCTGTTTTCTGGATGCAAATCAGATGCATTTAAGAATGTTTCACTCCTTACCCATGATAGAAAATTTCATAATGGAAATTTTATGTTCTCTTTGTATCAGTCATTCCTTTCTCATTTCAGGAGCCTAGGAGAGCACACAATAAAAGATTTATGTGCCTGAAACCAGTGCAGGAGTTCTTTAAAAAGGAATATATGTTTTCTAGGCATGGACTTGTGTATCTGAGAATGGGAAGTAAAATATCTGGCATGCAGAATAAACACAGACCTTCTGTTAGCAGGTTTCAGATGGAAGGATAACCAAAATTATTCCTTTTGAGAGCACAGATATAGAGACTCCCTTCATTCATGGCATGAGCCAGGCTCAGCCCTGGAGCTCAGCTGGTGACCATACAGTACAACCCCCACGTCCCATCCAGGATATGCAAAGTCAGAGTTTTGACTTTCTTCACAGATTCAGATGCTTATCAGAAGGAAAGAATGAAGTTATCTGTATTAAAATACTCTGGGGAGCTTTCTGTTTTGTCTCCCATTGTCCCCCTGTTCACTATGGCTAAACTTCTCTCATGTGAGAGCAGAGAAAAATCTTTTTATTCTATTGAAAAGAAAAAATCGTTTTTCAAGAAACAAGGAACAGAAGTTTCAGGACAATCATCATCTATGCACCAAAAAAAAAAAAAAAAAAAAAAAAAAAAAGATCTACTGTAAAGTCCTAATAGCAACAACTCAAGATTAGATTATAGGACTGCCTTTCCAAGGTTTATGCAATCTCCATACTTCAGGCAAAACCTTTTGTTCATCTTCATACTTGAAAGATGGAATATAACTTCCTTACCTCATGTGGCTTTTTTTCTCAGAAGCAATGATATTCATATTTATAAGAGAGTTTACATGTATACTATACTCCTGGGAGTTTCTCTCTGGTATAAAAGACTGATTAGTATTTCTTTCATGCCTGAATCGAGTTCAAAATGATCTCAACAAGAAGCAAGGGAGGGGAACCCAAGCCTTTTTCTCTAACAAATCCCTTGAGCCTCACAAGAGCTCAAAAGGTAAGGTGAAATCATAACACCCATGTAGAGCAATTCTGTTCCTATTTCCCTCAGAGAAGTGACACAAACCACACTTAAAATCTAAATCAAGCTTCTAGTAGTAACCCAGAGGAATAACTGAATCTTGAAAAACAGTTTAATCTGGTTATTTCTATGGCTAATCACTGTTTAGCATAATATTTTCTATAAATACCACAGCTTTATGTAGCTCCTCTGTTTTGCTTTCTGTATAGATATTTTTAACACATCATATGTTTAGGACAATAGGCTAAATTAAGCTTGCTTCTTCAGTGTAAGATTCTAGTGGCAACTGTATTTTTGTGAAGAGCTTAAAAGGGTTGGCTTAAACTTCAATCCAAACATTTTGTAAAATTAAGCAGATGGCTGCTGACTTCATAGTATTATCTAACAGAAATGAGTGCTGGAAAGACTACACTCCTGTTCAGGCAATGTAAATATTTCTGAATTTAAATAATCAAAACAAGCAGCTCATCTCAAAATTAACGTATTCTTTGGTGAATACATGTACACCAATAAAGGAAGAAGGTAGGAAATTGTAGGTACTTAAATAATGATGGTTTAATAATCCTGAAAAGAAAGGCACTTTAAAAGTGACAGGACATTCAAAGATGTTAGCCCATTTCCCAGTTTAGGTAAGTAAATAGCTGCTTCATCTCTGGCTCCATTTCCATGGCAATAGCAGAAGACAGAGTCATGGGGTAATTTTCAGGTTCTGTTCCCTTAACATAAATGTTCTGATGTAGTCATTAGATCAAAGCAAAGAGACCATTACCAATATCTTTAAACAAAATGCTTGTCCTAGGCTCTGAATACATTTCTAGCTAGGTTCACCACTTATCTCGGAAGGCCATTCACAGGAATAAGGCTTCCCCCACATCAGATCACAGGAACTGCTTGTATCCCTGGAAAAAGCACGAAACAGGAAGGAAGCCTGATTTAGGAAAGGGCAGAACCATGATATCACCCTCTTCTCATGCAGTGGAGGAATGTGAACGCTGGTATTACAGATTTCCTTCTGACAGCTCAACCCAGGGACAATGAGGTAAGGCCTTGAAGGCTTCAAGTACAGCTCCACCAGTCCAGCTCTGTGTTCTTCCTAGCCCCAGCCTCCCCAAGCCTCCTCCTGCAGGTCCTCCTGGGCTGCTGCCTCTAAACAAGGCTTTCTCAGCATTTCCCTACCACTCCTTCACCCTGTCCAGCAATGTCCTTGCCAAGTTCCTTGCTCTGTTCCCAAAATTCACCTACAGAATATCTCCAGTCCTTAGCTTCTCACATGCATTCTGCACCTGAGAGACACTACTCTTTGTCTGGCTAACTACAATGTAGGAGATAAGTACCGTCTGGATGCTTGTATTAAAGGTATTATAAAACACTTAATTGTCCACTAATTTTGAACTCTGGAAGACATTCTGTTTTTAGACGCCAAGAAAATAAATCATATATTTTCTGAATGTGTGTATTGTGCCATGTTCATAGAATCATAGAATCATTATGATTGGAAAAGACCTCTCAGATCATCTACTCCAACTATCCTTGTACCACCAGTATTGCTCACCAAACCATGTGCCTCAGTGCCACATCTTGAACACCTTTCTTGAACACCTTCAGAGACCGTGACTCCACTTCTCTTGACCCATACTGAACTTGAACTACCAATAACAATTATAAAAAAATCATACAGGTAATGCTTTAAATACTACTTGAAAGCTTTATCCTCTTATTCCTCAGTCTTTAAATTCCAGTGCTGCACCGATATCTTCACTTCAGCAGATGTTTCCCCATTGAGCTTTTCCTGTTTAATATATTTCAAACTGAAGTTTCAATCTGCTTGCTCACCTCTCTCTACTTCAATGGATCAGCTGACATGGAAGTAGAAAAATAGCTCAAACAGATGTTTCAGAAGTTAGAAATGTTAGAAAAAAGTAGAAGATGCTAATGTGGATATTATATTTGTGTGTGGCAGCATTAACAGATGCTCACTGAGACTAATAACTACTTCTATCATTCTCCATGGAAACTGATAGCAAATTTGAATTTTAAAAGTTGCCTTGAAAAGCTCACATGGAGTAATATGATTTATTACACACAGTGAAAGTCAATGAAATTTTGCCAGGGAAGCATTTATTATATTTCAGACAAATGAAAGTGACAAACCCTTGCCCCAAGGAACTTAGCAGGTTGTGGCTTCCCTGTGTGTGGTTGTACAAAATGCTGAGAAGGAGAAATTAGCCTCTACGTTGCACTTCACAAGACCCAATTAGTCACGGGCTTATACTCCTTTTAGTCTCTTTTCTCTTAAGAAAATGAAAAGAATATAAAAAAATTGGAAAAGACCCCATAGTTTATCTCGATCCCAGGGGCTATGCCACTTAAATTGAACAAGCAGTCTTAGTTTATATGTTTGTACACACTCTCCTAATATGATCAGATATTGGCATTAAAAAAAAAACAACAAAAATGTTCAAGTGTATCCAGAGCATTCCATAACTATTGCTCTGCTGGGAGTTAAAGAAACAAACAAGCAAAAAACATAATATTCTAGGGTACAAGTTTAAAGATGCAAGATATGGGAAAAGTCATAACGGCTGATGCACTTGTTACATGCTTACATTCTTAGTCTCATTTTGGATTTATGTTTCCAGATTGAAGAATAGAGAAGAGATCTGTTTTAGTGAGAAGCAAGAGATGGTGAAATGGAAAGGACTAAGAGTTAAGCTCTAACAAAGACTAACTATAGGAAATAAAAGTGATTAGCTTCCAGAAGCACTGCCTCAGAGTATCTTTTGCAGTCAAAGAATGCTGGCACCTGAACAGTGTTTGCTGAGTTAATGTGGGATACAGTATCATAAAATCATAGAATCATAGAATCACAAGGTTGGAAACGACCTATAAGATCATCTAGTCCAACCATCTTCACACTACCACTGCTACCACAAGCTACTAAACCAGATCTCGCAGCTCCTCATCCAGACGCCTCTTGAACACTGCCAGGGACGGCGACTCCACCACCTACCTTGGCAGGCCACTCCAGTGCCTGACCACTCTCTGAGAGAAGTTCTTCCTTAAGTCTAACCTAAACCTCTTCTGATACAACTTGTGGCCATTCCCCCGGGTCCTGTTTGTTGCCTGGGAGAAGAGGCCAAACCCCTCTTCTCCACAACCTCCCTTCAGGAAGTTGTAGAGTGCAATGAGGTCTCCCCTGAGCCTCCTCTTCTCCAGACTAAACAATCCCAGCTCCCTCAGCCGCTCCTCATAGGACTTGTGCTCCAGACCCAGTACCACAAAGGAGTTCAACTTTGATATCTGGTAGATTACTTACCACTCATACAAACAACGTGGAAACTCTTTTGTCTAATAAATACATGAAAGAGAGTGAAACTATGCAAGTTGCCCAAGGCCAGGAGGCAATCTGTGGAAGTTAAGAAAAAAAACAAAAGAAACACTCATCCCACACACTCATCTGTCCTATTCTGAATCTCAGCCATGGATCCTAACTGAGAGAGCTTTGCCTTGAAACAAAACCTGACAGCATCCTACTGAAAGCCTTAATCCATTTTCCCCACACCTCAATAGCCGTCAAAAAAAAAAAAAACAAAACAAAACAACAACAACAAAAAAACCACTTTGATTTTAACAAGAGTTGAAGTAGATCCTTTATGAGTGAAAAATTAGGAAACTACATATTTTTCCCCTTCAGCTTTCAGTGATAGACACTTTTACACTACATACTAGTGTAAAAACATTTGTCATATGGTAAAAGAAGCATTTGACAAACTGCTCTGTTTTTATAATGCATTTTATAACATACTTTAAGTTTTATCCAGAGATGGAAGAAGCATAAGAAATGCACTGAGCTGCAGGGAATACACTTTAGAGAATAGTCATTATGTAAGCAATAGCAATTATATTTTAGCATAAGTCAGGTTATTTGTGAACCAAAAACTGTGTTTTGAATTTTGATTGTAGAGAAGAAATAAATCTTTTCATGTGAGAAATGCAGATTTTTACAGCAGCTGAAAAATTAAATGGTCTTGCAGAAAATACTACACTTTTAAATTCAGATTCAGACATATACATTTGTAGTTAACACTGTGGGAGTTTCATATTATCATCCTTAATTTTTGAGCCAACTTCATACATGCAGAACAATGGAGATCTCTTGAAAAATTTTTCCCAGAATTTTCTTCTCAGGCAGTTTTTGAAGAAGCATTCAGGTATTGTGACCATTGACTAGATTCAGGAAAGTTACCTGAGCATAACGTGTTTATTGTTACATAACAGTCATTTATCCCATAATTTCAGATATATGGTACACAATGTTATTAAATGAAATTGTGAATTCCTAATCTACTTCTGTAGAATATATGTACTACACTAAAAGAAGATCAGTTCAGGAAAAAAAATAAATAAATTAGTACAATTGTTTCAGTTAGACAAATATATACTCCTTGTTTTGAAAATGCATTTAGAATGCTGTGTTTGACACAGGTTTATTTACTGGAATATGCCTATTCTATGTCCCCAGTAGGGCTCACTGTGAGAGGAGACTGGACCAAATGACCTCCCTTAGTCCCTTAGTGATTATAAAGCTTTATGACTCTCCACTGAAGATTGGTATCAAAGCCATTTTTAGAAATTAACGTTCTATTTAGATTTTACCTATTAGTGTTTGGGAATGGATAGTAAAAAAAATGTAATTTTTGTGACTGTGGATGTGGTTTGAAGAAGTCCATGCAGAATTATTTGCACCCATTCCAGACCTATGCCGGAGCAATGCAATCTTTCATCCTAAGATTTTGTGATCTTATCATTCTGTGAGAAAAAAATAGTTCAGAAAATGAGAGCTGGCTTTTTACTTAGAGAATAAAAATGATAATTATAGTTTCACAGGTGAGTTCACAGTATTCTCATTGGAAATAAGAAATTCCTGTACCTGTGTTTTCATTAACTTAATCATTAAAATAATATTAAAAAAAAAATAGAGATTGTTCCTGAACTTGAAAAAATCTACAAATCATTAATTAAATAAAATATAAATGGAACCATGCTTAAACATTATATAGTACTTTTCTTTTGAAATACAATATAGGTGCTCTCCATAGAGCAGCTGTGCTGGGAAATAATTACTTTTTAAATAAAGATATTGGATATTTGGATTTAGATAATATACTTTTCTAACTTTGTTATATTTATGCACTGAGCATTTAACAGTATAAGAATAAATTGGTAAAAGACTTTTTTTTAAGATACAAGTGGATTCATGTCACTAAAAATGACTTTATACTCCAACAAACCCAGAAATTATTCCAGTTTCATATGTCTTTTTAACCTACTTTGAAATACATTTGAAGAAGTAATTCATGAAAGAACTTTCAGTGACTTAAGAACTCACAGAAGTTTGATTGATTGATTGAGAGTACTCCCAAATTAACTCCCCTAATCACAAAGAAGAGGAAAAGTATCTTTCTAGTTCCTCTAACTCAGACAGAAATGTTTCCATTTGTTCTGAAAGGCTCACTCTTCTCTCCTCCTGGTCCTTCCATCTCTCTCAGGCATTGCAGGTACCAGACGGTATCTGCCTCGTAGGGTGAAAAATCTTGCTTCCTTTCTCTGTGTACTCCTGTGAATTGGTTGCATTAAAGCAGGTTGCTCTATGATCATGTAGAGCCAGAGCATCAGCCAGATACCACAGAACCACTGAATAATTTATACTAGAAGGGATCTCTGAAAGTTATCCCATCCATCACCTTGCTTAGAGCTCAGCTGGCTTTGAAGTTAGGTCAGGATGTTCAGAGTCAAATCCAGTCAAGGTTCAGGAATCTCCGAGGACAGAGTTTCTACAGCTGCTCTGTTCAAGCCGGTCTGACCTTTCACCACACTTACCGTGAAGAAATTTGCCTTATATTCTGTTGGAATTTTTCTTATAACTTGTATCTTTTCACTCTTGCCCTTTCACTGTGCACCTCTGAGAAGAAATGGGCTTCATTTTAATATCTACAAATTAAGGAAGTGAAGACGGCATTTGAATCTCCCATATGTTTCCTTACATGACCATAACTTGATTTTATTCTAATTCCTCAGGTGCTGCCACATGACACAGGAATCTGTGAGTAGATCTCACTAGGAAAGAGCTGTGAAAAGCACCCTATTCATCCTTGCTTGTCTTCTTTCACATTCACTTGTCTCTCTGCATATTAGAACAGACCAATCTTGTGCTTTGAGGAGCCTGATCTAGTATTCTTCTGGACCTCTTTGGTCTTCCAAACATCTTTACTAGTAGTCTAGTAGGTCTATTAGTCTAGTGTTAGTAGATCTGCTAATAGTTCCCTAAACACAGTGTAGTGCACTCTACATTGGTGGACTACAGGTTCATTTTTCTGCTTCTCATTGCTTTATTCACCTCAAAATTTTTCTCACTTCAAAGTTGCTACAACCTGGCTGCTATCAATCTTCATAATGTCAGTCAGTTCCTCTTTATTTACAAGTTATAAGTCCAATAGAACTACTTCCCCCGTAAACTCATCCACAGCCTGCATCAAAAACTTGTCCTCAGCACAATCTAGAAACCTTCAGGATTGCTTGCATCCCATCAAGTTTCCCTTTCAGGAGTGGTTCACATTAGAATGAAAAACCAGAGTATGTCATGATTCTTCTAGTTTTGTAAAGAAAGATTCATTGATTTCTTTTTCTTCTTGACTATGAAATACATAGCAGAAACCCAATACGACACACTCCCTTTGTTTAGCCTCCACTCTTTTCTCAGTTCATTGACAAGCCAACTCATCACAATGGACACTACAAAGACAACACTGCATATCAACCCCTTCTTTATAGAGTCCCCTATACCACCTCTTTCTCATATTCATGTACATACACTTGAGACAAGTCTCTCTCTTAGCAGTACCATTTTCCAAGAGTACTTAAAAAAGTCTTCCTAGTCATTTTTTTTAACAAAACACTTGGCTCCTGGCCTTTCTTCCTCCATTTGTCTTCAGTATTTGTTCTGTACCCTTCAAAGTATCTAGTTATAAATCCCCATCACTGTGTGTCAAACTGAATCTCAAGAGTGCTGTGGACTACAGGCCTCATAAAAAAACATCAGTTCCAAGTGGATCTTCAAACAACCTGAAACAGTACAGTTACTACACAGCCTACATCTCTGTGCTCCCTTCCATTGTACTTTCAGTTCTAATGATTAAGAAGACATGGCAGAGGCAACGCACTACAGCATGCACAGCTTACCAGATACTACTGCAAGGAGTACAGGAACACAGGAAAATAGGGTGATAATCATCCAACCATAGTGCTTCCTTTGTAGTTTTTCTCAGCTGTGCACTGCAGTAGTCTCTTATGGAGCCAGTAGTGTCCAGCAACAAATGACCTCTTCCACCTGAACCCAGCCCCGCAGATCCCCCACTACGACGACCTTGCCATTGACACTCAATATAATAATATAGTTCTGTTTTTTTGCATTTTATTCTGTTTGCTTGGTTGGCTGTTGTTTGTTTGTTTGTTTGTTTGTTTTGAGAGGTTTTCTTTCTTGAAAGAAGTGTGGCAATCACAGCATTCACTGCTGAGGGCAACCGACAGCTCTGAGAAAGCATACACTTGCAACTTTTTGAACAATTATAAAGGCTTTAAAAGCTGGATTACTGCAATATTACTGTACACACCTGCCATGAAGAATAGTTCTTCAATCATGGTTTACAGCATTGGAATCACTGGAAATCAACACTCTGTAGAAGTAAATTAGTGACTATTTCTATTAACTTTTGATCTCAATTTGTAATCTTACTCACTGCTCACTTACAACAGAGCAAATTCTTGTAATTGGATTTACTTAGGTGTAATTGCTTGCAATTTACACCAATTTAGTATTAACTTCAGTTTATTTTCTACTCTACTTTACATCACATTCATTTAAATTTGTAGAGATGAATGCATCTGTTAAGATATCACTTAAACTGGTGATGAACCTTTCCACTCAAAATAGTTTTTCCAAGTATAGAGTTTCAAAAACAGTAGTGTCAAAATTATTTTTTTCTAAATGCATTGATTTGGGATTTGTTAGCATAAAAGATGTTTAAAATTTCAGAATATTACCTGAAATGACATATATTTATTGAGTATTTAAAAAAAAAGGTAGCTATATTGATAAAGGGAGTATTTGGGGGTGTGAGTAGGTGACTGGGTGAATTGTTCATTTTATTTTTCACTTGGACTCCCAAGAGCAATGAAAGAAAATCACGCAGCTACATAAAATTATTTCCTTTTGTGTAACACGTGTTCTGTTTTTGTAGGTATTTACAGAGCATAACTGTTAATTTTGATTTTTTTTGTCCTGCTGTGGCATAAAATTACAGGAACAGAGGGTCAGCAAAGCTTTCCTATACTTCTATTGTTTATTAAATGATTTTTCAATTGTTTTTCCTTTTTTTCTTTTTACATCTCCAAATACAAGCTAATATTTAGGCCTAGAATAAATGCTGTTTCAGGTTGCACAACAATATTGAAACCATACGTGTTTTAGGCCCCAAAGTAATCCCAGCATGTTTCTTTTGTATTTCAGGACTACGTATTATGGTCCCTCTAGGCCCAAGGAACCAGAACTACACAAATCCTGCCTCTTTGGTATGACAGACCTAATGTAATCTGGCTGTAAAATGAAGCTGAATGAGTGTGAAATTCTATCTCTGTAGCTGTGCACAGAGACACACAGACAGACTGCACACAGAAAAGTGTGAGAATCAGTGAGAATCTGATCTGGGACATATTTTCTTTGATCTGTATTTTCTTTATCTAAATGCCTATATTTATTTCTCTGCAATATCTGTATTCATATCCCCAAGTCATTTTTGTGATGTGGGCTTTATCCTTTCAACAAATCTCAACAATGCACTAATTTATTTGTATGCCTTTGAGATGCTACCCTGACTTTCTCATTGTTCTTATGCACTGCACTTTTCCCATTCACAGTCCTATATCTGACATACTTTCACATCCATTCACTGCTACCTTTGCCAAAGAGCAGACCAGAACTAACATGATTCAGAAGGTAAATTTGCCACTACCAAAGCTTGACATAAAAGGTAGTTAACGCATTCCATTTACATTTTCAATCCTTTAATAATGTAATGTCTTTTTAACCTAGGTGGTTAAAAATGGGGAAAGGACTCGGTGGAAAAATGGTTTCAGTAAGGGCTTTGCAAAAAACAAAAATAAAAATAAAAATAAAGGAATAAAAATAAAAATAAAGGAATAAAAATAAAAAAAAAATAAAAATAAAAAAATAAAAATAAAAAAAAATAAAGAAAACACCAGTAAAATGACCAGGTAGCTACTCTACCTTAAGAAATATACTCTATCTCCCTAAGTCTCTTTTTTGGCTCTAAGCTGTAAAAAGGAAGTAGCAGAGAGCAAAGAAACAAGAAAATAGGTCAGTCAATGTTTAAATGTTCATGCTGCACAGCAGTTCCTGCCCTTAAGAGCTGTTTTATTTCACAAAAGCAGTAGGCTGAGTGCAGCATATTATGCAAGAGTTATTCAGTATAGTCATTTGGGGGTTAAAAAACACACACACAAAAGACCAAAACAAAATAATTGCCATAGTAAACCGAACAGTTTTGCTACAACAAAGCCAGTATTGCATATTGCAGTTCTGATTAACTCTTCTTTTGACATAACAAGTTGCTTTCAAGGGAATAATTTAAATGATTTATGTAGATTCATGGATTTTGTCTTAATATGACTGCAGAACTACTGTCAGAAAGACTTCATTGAACCAGTAATAAAGCACATTAACTATTTACTATCCTTTATTTAGTACTTACTCCAGATATTGCTGACAAATATTAAATGTTCCTTCTTGTCTAAGACCTTTGTACAATAAGGTTGAGATTCACATTAGCCTTGAACTGAATGGCAAATATTTACAATCTTTTTCTGGAATTCTCAGTTATTTTGACGGTAGTTGTCATTGCCTTCACTACACTGAAAGCATTTATATCAAGATATGTTGCATGTTGCAAAGTAAAGGTGCAGGCTATGCCTGCATTGCATTTCTTCCCTGGCAATTTGATATCGCTAACCACAGACTCCTTGATGAGCAATGCCTGTTATACAGAACTTCTCTCTTTGACCTTTCAGGCTCAGGAACAAAGGGAAGAGATGTAACTCACAGTGCTCTTAATAAAACTTCCATTCATTTATATCTGTTTTTAACCCTCAGGGTACATCAATCTACTCAGTAATTCACCTTTTGCTATTCAAGTATCAGCAGTAAATTTGCCTGATGAACACAAGTTGATTTGGTTGAATGAAAGCAGCTTTTAACTTTCCTCCTTTTTGCTGAGAGATCTCTCTGTAGTGGGGTGAATATCCAGAGCAGTGAGGTGAATATTCCCATGAGAGAGCCAGATTACATCCAATGGACAGGACAGAGAAAAAGGAAAAACACTAGTAGCTCATAAGTATTTAATGGGAATCTAAAAGATGAAATCATTGCTATGGATTCATATGATTTTTAAATGGTTACTCAAGGGATGGCTAGGTGCAAAAGATGCATCCAGACTTCTGTCTGCAATCACCATGATACAAATATGGTGTATCTCTCACCAAGTGCTGAATGCTCCTCAGCTTGTGCTGCATGTAGTGTCCATACAGTCGTAAATATGCAGTGAGTGTCCCCTTTCTCTCCCCCCTCTCTGAGATCTTGTTAGACCTTAAGTAATCAAATACCAAGGTCAGCAAGCAATTCTACCTTCTACTCAAAGAATCACATAGAGTATTATACCGTATAGAAAGACCAGAATTTAGGCAAATATCAGATAGACAAAAATAGGCAGAAGGCAGTAGATACAGATACCAATATTACCAACTCTTATTAAATATTTTTAGCTCAGATTTCAATACCAGTGCAGATTATTTTTGCACATCAAGGACAAGTAGCATGAGTAACATGGAGAAACAAACTGTTATGGGAAAACAGATCAGATGTTACTGCAAGCTGAATGGAGGAAAATACTTCTGCTCCTCCCCCTAGAGAAATTGGGTGAGCTTTCTAGTCATGTTTCTGTACTTTCTTTGGTAAGCCTACTCTATTAGCAGGCAAGGAAAACCAGCCTTTTCTATCTAGTGTCTCCAACATAGGGGTCAGACAACTTGTGCAAGGGCTAGATTGAAAAACAGGTTCCAGGAGTAATACTGCATAAAAGATATATACTACAGAATATAAAGACTCTGAAAATGACCTCAAGTCTGATAGTCCTTTTAGCTCTCAAAATCCTTTTCAGTTACATGCATATATTTCATCATGCACTTCTCTTCATATGATCGTGTATTCTTCTCCCTGCTATGCCTAAATTCAGAGCATCTTTTAAGCCATTTTAAGATTTTACAATTCCCTCTGCACATGCCATTAATTTGACACTTTTGTTGGATGCTCAGATCAACATATTATTGCTAAGGTAGAATGCAAAATGATCTTAGAAATGAATATAGGCATTAAAAAAAAAAGACATAAAAACTGAGGGTATAACTGAATCTTTTGTGCTTCACGTGAGAAGAGAAATGAGAGTTAAATACTGGGGCAGGGGGCAAGAAAGGGGAATTACTGTGGTCTCATCATTTAAGGAAAGCAAACATCTTTTAAATTCATTTTAAAACAAATCACACTGAAAGCGCGGGGAGAATAGTTCAAGTTTTAGCGAGAACTGTAATGCTCTACTTTGACATTCTAGTCTGGACATTAAGACAAAGGCACTTCTAAGAATGAAGAAAAATAATGATATTAGAGTTTAATGAATATGATGATTAAAAGTCTCTTAATTAATTTGAGGAGATGATGGAATCAAAGCTTGTATCTTAATGGAAGATGATAATTTAATTACAAAGCTGCTCCAGATGTAACTATACCAGAGGGAGACACCAAGATAGTACCAGATTTACAGTTTACCTTATTGCAAAAAGGAAGACAAGGTCTCTTCTACAAATTATACAAAAATATACAAAAATAAAAGGTCTGGCGGTGAGCTGTAATACACCCTATAAATACAGCTATTGGAAAAGCTCACAAAGCTTAGCAGTCCCTAAGCACAATATATTCATGGAAGAAAGGCATCTCTACAGACCTTCCTTAAAACCCCTCCCTGTGCCGCCCAACAAATTCCATTTTGTTCCAGGTATATTAGGCTATCTGAAAATCCTGAGTACCTTAGGACTACCTCAGATTAGTGCTATTGATATGTCCCGTGCTGAATATTACAGAAAGCAAGAATATCTTTTTGCTTGCCTCCAAACAAAATAAAAATAAAAATCATGTAGAATGGAATAAAAATGTGTCTAAAACCAGTCATCCTTCCACAAAAGAGCTCTCGAGTATCGCACTCTCATCAGATTTATCATGACATTAAAAGAAGAATGAGAGTCTTGTACAAATTTGGTCTTTCTAAACCATTGAGTAATTCATTTCACTGTCAATTTTTCCTCAGAGACTTATTTTCCAAGGGAAACAATGAGGCTCTGTGATGCTAAGAGAATGTTCACAAATGTTCAGGTTCCCTGACACTCTTTCTCCCTGAAGAGTTACCACTTTTCTGTTTAAACCCAGACAGCTTAATTTTGGGAAGAAAAAAAAGGCAAGGCAAGGCAAGGCAAGGCAAGGCAAGGCAAGGCAAGGCAAGGCAAGGCAAGGCAAGGCAAGGCAAGGCAAGGCAAGGCAAGGAAAGGAAAGGAAAGGAAAGGAAAGGAAAGGAAAGGAAAGGAAAGGAAAGGAAAGGAAAGGAAAGGAAAGGAAAGGAAAGGAAAGGAAAGGAAAGGAAAGGAAAGGAAAGGAAAGGAAAGGAAAGGAAAGGAAAGGAAAGGAAAGGAAGATAGACAGAAAACAGTGTCACTATTACAGGGACAGTTAAGACATAAAGTTGAACGTGGCAACTGAAAAGATGAAAGACAGGAACTTCTGCTCTGTACTATAAATAACATTATTTAATGAAGTCTTACAGTCCTGAAGCTGAACTGTCCTAGTGCTGACAGAAGCAACAAAAAAGAAGTGGACAAGCAGTGGCCTTCAGAGCCTGTCAGTTTCCTTTCATTATTGTTGGACAAATATGATGGTGCTACACTGAGATCTCTTCTTTAAATTCCAAAGAATAAGTCTAAAAAGCAAGAATGGAATATGGCATAAAATTATTTTTTTGCTCTATTAAACAAAGAAATGTGCAAATCAAGAGATAAGTTTGTCTGTTACGCTTATTTTAAAAGGATTATTACAAACTCCAAGACACGTGCAATAACTTTGATTTTGGTAAGTGTTGCATACTTTTGATCTTGAAATAGTCATGGTAATTCCTGTTCATCAATGGATCTGGCATGATAGCTCACATTTGTTTTTGAGGAAGAGCTAGAGGAGAAACTATATATCATTGTCCTTCAGCTGATGAGTTCCCTAAATTTTGGGATACTCTAGAATTGAAAATGATGTTTTGAGGCTTCACAAAAGCAAATCTCCCCACTGAATTTAAGAGTTCAAATCCTTTCCTTTTCCATTTCTGTTTTATTCTTTTAGTAAAACATATTTTTAATTAGATTTTAACACATTTATGAGGAAAGCAAAAGTATTTTCCCACTTTATTTCTAGCATAAAAAATCAAGACTAATGGAGTGGGGGAAAAAAAAAAAACATTTTCCCCAACAATTTTGAAATAAAAACACGTGAAAAAAAGTTATCTGAGTTAAAAAAAAAAAGTCTTATCAACAATGTAATTAGCTTTGGATAAGGTTTGGAAAATAATCAGTACTGCTTCTACAGTTCTGGAGACACCCAGCTCTCTTTCCAATCTAAAGACAGATTGTTTAGACTGACTGTGAATATGGCAAGGAAATATTCAAATTGTTGTGTGTAAGCCAAGTTCTCAAAACACTACAAAGGCAGAGAGGCAGAGTTGCCCTGAAAAAAAACAATAAACAAGCAAAAAAGTAAAAATCTTAATCCTCTTTTTTTTAACTTCCCCCTAGGAGTTTTATTTTTAATGTTACCAATAAAAAAGCTATATCCCATTTGAGTAGCATCTTTCAAAAAGGAACATTGCTGGTCATTTATTTTTTTTTAAATTTGAAAACCATGTAAAGGACAGTTAGGTATTCCAAGTGAACACAGCAGCAAACTACTTTGGATGGGAATTAATCTACAGAGAATGGCCTGTTTTTGCTAAGACTAACGCTTGCTTTTATATTTGTTAGTTTTACTGACTTCAGTGGATAAAAGTAGTTGGGATCTAATTCATGAATAGGACAAGTTAATATTGAAAATACCAATTCATTTTTAATTCTGTTTAAAACAAAAAGATTGCAGAGTTTATCTCACTCAGGCAGAAACTTACTGAAAGGTACTTTCTTTATTCCAGCTAGACTGAAGTATGTAGAATGATAAAAACCCAGAATATAAAAGCTTTTTGCAAATATATTACACAAATAAATCTGTATTTCAACAAGAATATGTTAAAACACTTCTTTCCATCAGCTTAACAAGATCATTTCCAGGTGTTCCCTAATTAGCAGAGGAGCAGATTTTGCAGTTGCCATTCACATTATCCACGTTCACAGATTTTCACTGTATTCAGCATCTTGTTTGTTTCTTTTTTTTCTTTAAAGGCTTTTTTTAAAAAAGGGAAAAGATTAGGAACTCTGATAGATCATGGTAACCTACGTCAAGACAGCCTTTGTTACAGCAGCTTTATCCTACTTTCACTTTGAAACATCAGTATTCACTCAGTTTTACCAGTGAACAAAAATTCCAGTTCAAATCATTTTTGCAGCATATATCTGTTTCTCCTGCCAGAAACTTCCACCACTTCCTTTCTTTCTGCAAACTGTTGTTAACATGTTGGATACATTCTGCCATGTCCAGAAAACAGTGAGTAATATAATTCCTCATAATTCCCTTCTCCATAAGAGGGCTCAGGGAACTCAGATGAACAAGTATGTGTTAAATTACAGGTCATAAATCATGTAAGAAAACTATCTTCTGTGATGTAGAGCAAAAGACAACTTTGTCACAATGCTTACAGTAGGCACTTTCTGATGCATATTATCACCTGCATGCATTAGTAAGCCCTCTGTCCTATTCAGTCACGTTGCACTTGTGCATAATCAGTCTGTTCGGCTTTTAAAACTTCTAGTACATTAATTCTCACACTGACGTTCATCTCGAATTGGATTCTAAGAGCTAAAATAAAGCTGTCATTAATTTACTGTAAACATATTCTGACTCTAGATATTTAATTTACTTGTCTTTGAAAAAGAGCAGTAATAACAAAATAGTAATATTGCTCTTTTTTTACCACCCATTTTTATAGTGTTTTCAAGTGCTAATCTCAAGACAGCATTTAAAAGAAGCTAGCTGTAATTGCCCTCACTTTTTCACAAGACAATCCATTAAATACAACTCTTATGAGCTGATTACCACTGAATATATTTGAGTTTCTTAAACATGAACATGTACTTATATATTTCCAATTAGGAACTTGTGATATACAACGTAAGGCATAAGTGTGCAAATTGATGATTTATGATTTATCACTATAGGATGAGTACTCAGGAAATACTGGTGGGTACAATCTCTTCCTTCTATCAAATCATTGGACTTACCATTATTTCCCTTGGCATTGATCAGTGCTTCATAAGATGAAAATTAGGACTATTAAGGTCAATACAGCTGCATTGCTATTAAGTCTGGTTTAGCGATCAGTTTTAAATGTTTCCAGATCATTAGCCATGTGGTGGTTTACATTTCAGCATGCAATTAAAAGGCATGTGAAAAAATATGTGTTGCAATATACAATTTCTAGCACTTCAGAGATGCTATAGTGGCTTCCTAAAATGTTTGGAACATTATCTTTTCCTTTATTATAAAGAGTATAATTTCTTTAACTTATGCAGACATTACTCTAATTTACTGAGGTATTCTCTAGAGTCATGATTCATCAAAGTGAAAGCCAAATAAATGCAATGCTGGTGTATATATAACAAGACCAGCTTATGTCACTATAAATTACCTCACAAGGCACTGGCATTATCCCTTTTCCTAGCCACAGTGGGTCATTTCTACCTCCAGGTAAGCACATGTTTGCAGGTAACATTTTCAGTCAGTCTGTTGATTTTGAGTTCTTGTACAGTGTGACGGCCAGAGTTCACATTGCAGCTTCAGAGTTCACATTGCAGCTTCAGGCTTTCACTGAAGACAAAAGGAGCCATGATGAAAAAAAAAAGAAAAAGAAAAAGAAAAAAAAAAAAGAAAGAAAGAAAAGAAAGCTAAATTTTAAAAGACAAAGAATGTCCCTAACTTAGTAGGATAGTACCTTAATTTGAGGTAGAATTATTAGAGGGAACAAAGAATTGTTTTAATCATCCTATTACTTACTATTATCATTCATACCTGAAAATAAAAAAGACAAAAGATAGAGCCATAGGTAAAGACTGTCAAAGTTAGGTAGGGACATAAAAGTTTTAAGCAATAAGTATATCACATTTTCTCTTCAGACATTTTTTCCTAGAAGGCTTTAAAGGAGTTTTGCATAACTGCAGCAAGTAGGGTATTGAAATTTGATTTATAGTGAATGAAACATACACTTCTTTCAAAAATACAGTTTAGAAGAATAACAGAAGTAAGTGCTAGGTAGGAACTTCTGTACTGTACTGCACTAATGATTAAACTTCTCAAGGAAATAAGTGAGCAAGTGAAAATTTGTGTTTAGATTTGTTTTTAACCTGTACCTACTATCTCAAATATTTATGGAAATTAAGACATTATAGACAAATTTGAAGAGGCAGAAGTATTCAAAAATTGGGGAGAAAAAAAAGTATTATTGACTACAGCAGTATTTTCTCAGCAAGTTGAAAGCTGAGATATATCTACTGTTTATCCAACACTGCAACTTCCAAACACAAGGAAAGACAAAATTAAAACTCCTTGATACAGTTCTGTATGCAGTATGAACCATAATTTCTGTAAGGTTACACTTACAAAATCCTATATATCTTTGATCCTCTCAATGCTTAAATGTGAGGCAATTAGTGTAGCTGATGCTATAATTATTAATGTGATTATATATCTTAAATGATTGATAAGGTTAACAAAGTTTATTAGAAGGCTAATGAAGTTTAATCTTACTCAAAACTTTGCTTCTTATGAAGCAGAAAAGTGTTTACAGACATTGTGAGAGAGCCTAAAATAATTCTGAGCATCATTAATCAGTGCCAACTGAACAAATTGTTCTTAAATTACATGCAACCATTCGCTCTTGACTTAAAACAAAATATGTGCCTTTGTTTTTCTCACAATTTCTTTTGCTGCTCTTTGTTCTTTTAAATCATGAATCCCTTTATATTCTTTTATTATTTCAGGCAGAGACAGTGGTATTTATCATTGAGTTTCCTAAGCAGCACATCTGTGCATGTTTATTTAATCAGTTTCAAGATTGAACCTGGAATTTCATATTTGTATGGGTTATTCCTACTACCTCCACTGGAGGTAATAGTAATAGTTTGCAACTCTGCAATAGTTTGCAACTATTGTGTTCAATTTCCTGTTCCTTTTTTTTTTTTCTCCACAGTCTACAGAATTCAGAATATGATTTTTGGAAAGAGATTAAGATGTCTTTTAAGACAAAAGCACTTCTTGCTTCAAAACAGTAAGAGTAATTGAGGGTACAGGACGGATGTCTCAAGTGGCTGGACTGAAGTGGAATATTAGAGTCCTTATCTTACATATAAGTGTGAGGCTTGAGACACCTATTCTGCCAAGAAGGTTTCTTCATCATGTACTTCAAATGAGTCAAAAAGTAAGAAAGCTAACAAACATGCCAGTAAAGCAGGACTGTAACACTGGGATAGTCAAAATCCTACCCCCAGCCTTAGTTTTGATCTCTGTATTAACTACCATTGGTTACCTATAGGAATAGCCATAAAAAGAGGGACTACAGATATTGAGTCCCTGGTTGTGTAAATAACCCGATGGTAAAGCTGGGGCTGCTGTGTTCCTTGCCTAAAGGCTCATGGAGAGACAGCTTTGCAGAACATAAGGATCTGAAATTCCTTAAGAGGGCCAGTAAATCTTAAGTGAGAGTTCTTGTTCTTATCCTATTAAGGTGGGGAAACATCAATCTCAGCAGGTATCTCTGAATAGAACCTGTGCTGTCAGTATTATGGGATTTCCAAGCAGAGATGACAGCTGTAGACCTTTCAGAGAATTTAGGCTCAGTGATGGCTGAACTGTAAATTTCAGACAAGTGCGGGAGAGAGACAAGTACCAGGCACACAACTCATCCAAGAGGGTACCAGTTCTTAGCTTGCAAAGAAGGAATGAAGGCACCTAGGATTTTGGTTTTGTAAAACTGAGACTACTGTGGCACATCTTTAGAACAGGAGTTTTATAAAATAAACTCTTAAATTTTACCTTTTTATCACTTCTAAGCTCAATCACTTCTAAGCACTCAATCCCTCTTGTAGATCTGGTATAGAATGTTCCTAAAATAATTAGCTCCAGTACACAAATTTCTTAACCAATTACATGGCATCATTGTTATGTGGTAATCCACCAAATACAGATGTTCACATGCTCCTCCAGTTTTATTACAGGAGCTCCAGCTGTAAAAAAATCTATTAAAATGAAAAGATAATGAGAGGAAATTTCTCTCAGAGAAGGACCATCCTTTCTTCTGATAGTAATTCATATGATCCCGTATGACCATCTTGAGAAAAACCGAAGAATAATAACAAGGAATGCATTCAGTTACATATAGCATCCAAAAAAAACCTTTTCCAGACAAAATATCCATGAACGCTTGTAATTATCCTGAGTCTGTTCAATTTTGAAATCTGTACTTAAATGTGGAGTAATGATCAAGAACTCATTAGGATTCTATTACCATATGTCTTATATCCTCCTTTCTGCTAAAGATAGTATGACTACATAATATAACACTTACGTAAGCATTTTCTTAAACAATGTCCATTACTATTTGTACTTTTCTTAGAACAAGGTTTATTACCTTTCTAGAAGAGCAACAGTTTTCTTAACAAAAATTTGTGATAAAAATACAGAAACCATATTGCTTTTCCCTTGAAATCTGAACTTATTTTACTTTTGGCAGTTGCCAAATGCCAATTGTTAACTAAAGACAAGAAATTAGAATGAGATTTTTTCTTACATATAGTAACCAGTAGCAAAAGTGAAAATGATACTTATACTAGTTTTTCTATAAGATGTTCATAGTTTTATGCAATCATAGAATTTTATCATGTATCGCATAAATAAAGACATTCAAATGAAAACGTGTAGGTATCTATCATAAACAAATTCAAAAAAGGAAAACTTAGGAAAAGTATATAAATTCAAGAATATTCTCTAGAGTACTTTGTGTATAGGCTCTTGAAATACTTTCCAAACATAAAATCCTCACTTAGAAGTTTCAGATCTGTTAAGGAAAACATCAGTTTAAGTTGTTGTCTATTTTTTTTTTTTTTTTTTTTTTTTTTGGAGGGGTGGGGGGAGAGAGGATTGAGAGTAAATAAATCACTCTAGATCATAATTATTTTTACTGGGGCTAAGACCAAATGACTGATATTAGTAAACCTGATTGACCCTGATGAGGTCTGATGAGCCTTAGAACTCACTTTTTCCTCTTTAAAGTAGATTGCTTGTTCCCTGTGATATGCAAAAATCATTTCTTCCTTCATCTTACTTGAGCAGAGAAGGCTGCATACTTTTACTACTTCACAGTTCAAATACTCCAACCTAGCTTCCTAAAACCTGTTCTCCTCAGACTAAAAACGTATTATATACTTTGATATACTCTTTGGTACACTTTCGTAAGTCAAAAATCTCATTTTCAAATAGAAATTCTCATGGACTTTTAAACCTCTTCAATTTCACAACAAAATTCTATTTAAAAGTTATAAAGATGGTACTAATTAAAATAAATGTGCTGTAGTGTGTTATAGACCTCTGAGACCACTGTCGAGATAGAAAAAGACAAACACATCAGCAATTGGATTCTCAGTAAATACTTAGAATGTATCAGTATACAGGAAAAAATCAATATTTTTATTGAAAGTAGAATCAAAGATAATAAACAATGAATCAAATGGAAACCCATAATCTTAAGACTGTCATATCAGCCTAGCAGGTATTCATTTTGGATAAGTAATCTTAATATCACAGAATAAAAATTATATAAAGGAGTTACAAATATTTTGTTATGGAAATGAGAATATTCAGGGTTAGAGCAGAGGCAAGCAATTTCTTTTCATCAATGAGTGAGAAGATCAGCAAAAATTCACATGTAGTATCTTTCTGAATCTTTGTGGGAATCTGCTTCTTGTGATCTGCTGCTGCCAGATTTAATGTGCTGAATGTATTATACACGATGTTGTCTGACTCACATGTGCTTTTTATTTCCCCAATAGAGATACTGTTTTGTGTTGCTGTTCAACAGCACAGAACAGTTACCTAGAGAACATTTTTAGCACTTACAAAAACTGTAAGGACATGAGCTATTTAAAATATTATGTACACACTAAAAAAAAAATTGTTGGCAATTCCTGTATGTTATTTCTAGAACAGACTCTGATTCCTTCTCTAGGTTCTTCCAGGACCATACAAGATTATCAGGTTGGCTAGCACGGCAGATAAAAAGGACTATCATGGAACTAGCATAAACATTATTGTGTACCAGCCCCTAGGGATATCACAGCTGATGAGCATTTCCTAGCCAGGCAGAGCTGTCAGGCAAGTTGCAGAGGGGATAGATCTTTCTTCTTGCAACTGACTGATCGTCCTTGTTGCTGAGCTACTTTCTGCCAATGCTCTGGTTTATGTTTTCTCTTCATGTATTTCTTTGTTTATGTTTTCTCTTCATGTATTTCTTTGTTTTGCTCTGTTTTTCCCTTAGGGATTCTACTTTTTCATATCAGTATTTTTACTCTTGTATCCTTGAGATGTTGGCTACTGACATCTCAGCTACTCCATCTCTGTGTTTTTGCTTTTCTTTTCTTATCTTGCACAGATTTTGCCCACATAGTTTCCTCTTTCTTAATAACATTTTTCTCAGTAAAAGCAAGTCAATTGCAGAGCAAAACCAGGCCTGGATTACATTCTGCTGAACCCTTGGGCTGTGTGTTACAAGAATGGTGTTCCCAGCTAACAGATTTACTCAGTGTTACGGGTGAATCTAGATTATGGTCTGGCAATTCCTGCTGAGCACAGTGCCTTATCTGCTAGGCCACATTGCCTGCCTTCAGTAACAGCACTTAGTAGTGCTGCCCAAACCACCATGCTAAAGAACAACAAATTTTCAACATTTACAGATGCTGTAGTTGAGTTAGAGATACCACCTGATTCACCACCCTTTCTATTCATAATTTATTGTATAATTTGTATGTGTAATTTATAATTACGTGATCACCTACACCTTCCTGATAAATAGGAGTGCTGCATTATTCAGCTCTCATTTAAGAAAGAGCTATTCAGTAGTCTGTTGCTTTCCACTGCATTCCAGTCCCTCATTTGTTGCATGTTATTAAAGGCAATTATTATTTACTTAATGCATTCATCACAAAGTTCATCACTGCAGATGACTACAGGGTTTAGCCACAAGTTTGGAACCTGTCTTCCAGACTAGAAGATATTTACATAATAATTAATTGTTGTTTCATAGGGTGTAAAAGTTGGAAAAGACCACTAAGATCACCTAGTCCAACTACCAAACCATCCCCTCCATGCCCACTAAAATATGTCCCTCAGTACTTCACATTTCTTGAATACCTTCAACGGACAGTGACTCCACCACATACCTGGGCATCCTGACATTAAAGTATGAAGATCAAGGATCAACCTTCCATTTTATCCGGTTTATTCTTGTCCTAATAGCAGCTGATAGTCCAGCATTAACAATGTACTACGCCTTTTGCCTTCAGCTATTGACTGTCATGAAATATGAGGACAGTCAGAGAGTCACAAACCCATAGGAAGTAATTTAAAATGAGAAGGCTATAAAAATTGGGCCTGCAGCATTGATGTCAAGTATGGATTTAACTTTTGTGCATACTGCTGTCTGAAGGAATTCTCAGTCTCCTTCTATATCTGTCCAAAAATTTACGGGGAAGGAAAGTTACTTTGAAAAATACTGATAGAAATATATCTGTAAACAGTTTAATTCTGATCATAAAAATCAGAGATCTTTAGGTAATTTATGCTGTTTCCATGACTTTCATTTGAGACTCCCAGTTTTAGACCCCGAATACATCTTTACAGCTAGATCAAGTCCCGGTCTTTAAAGGTGAAGTACTGAATATATATTTTATATAGATAAGACAGCTTTACCAAGCAGACAATAACTTATTCGTCTCTAAGAATCAGGCCTTCACTGTGCAGATCACTGAAACAATGTAAGAAATACAGGCAGAAAAAGAAAAGCTTGAGTCTTTGAAAAGAGGGTGTCTAAATCAATTTCAAATGTAACCACAGCTCAAGTAGCTGTTCATCAGTGCTCACTTGCTACTGTCCTTTTCTGTCTTTAAGATTAATATAAATAAGACTCTTCCTCCCATATTTTGGAATTCTGGATGAAAGGAACAAAAGCTGTCATTTTATGAGACAGGAGTGAATGGATATCAATGACTTCAAGAAAAGTTTGTTTTTTCTTTACACCTTAGGTAAAAATAAGGTGTTTCCTTGAATAGAAGTTCTGCTGTCTATGTCATCAACATATAAATTGCCTAGCATTCTTGATTAGTATTTTTGCTTTATGTTTTTTAAGGTGTTTAACATTCCCAAAATCCTTGCTCTTATCCCTGTCAACTTATAAAAATCATATTTATAGCGCAGTAACTATATCCACAGTGTAACTATGTCCATCGAAACCAAAGAGAGAATACTGTTATGGCAAAATAAATGACTTGTTATTTTATATTTTATTTTCTCTGCCACATGTAATGAACTATATAAATGATATAATGAACAGATATAAATAAAACCTCAGAACAGAGGGACATACTGCTTCAGGAGATCAAATCCTCCACTAGGTCACAATCTCGTTAGGCCTTACTTTCCCATTTTTACCAGTTTCCTTTCTGATTTATTTAAGAATTTAGAAAGCAAGATTTTGAGACTACAGACTCTCTTTGGCTCTTCTTACTACTCATTTCTTTCAGAGACCAATTGGCTCCAATTAAAGATGGTATAGTTTGGGGATGTATTAATTAATAACGAGAGGTTGCACCTTCCATGCAAATGCTAACACTTCCTTTTTAAAGACTATGGAATTCTCACACTCACAATTTCTTCTGCTTGTTGTTTTCCATCAGAAGCAATGTAGGCCAGATATTTTGCATTTTTTCTTGAAAAGAATCTTCCTAAAGTTGCAAAAAACTTAAAAATATGTGCATCTAGCATTTTCTAGAAGTAAGAATTATGTTTTCCCCTCTCATGCAGCTCAATTCAGTACCATTCACCTGCTGTGCTGCCTGTGTGGGGTATTATCTGATACAAGGTCCTGATTTTTAATAAGAATTTTGCATTTTGGCAGTCAATCAGACTGTCTCAGATAATTTATGAACTCCTTTGCTCACAAATTAAACTGATTCTGTTCTGGAGAAATCCATGATCTATTTTTTCATGTGTGACATAGTGATATATGTTTCCTGTGATGAAGTGGTACTTTCCTGAACCCTCAGCTTTCTGTAGATATTAAGCACTGATACTCTTCACTTTGCTGAAAAGGATCTCAGATTATTAACAATTATGCTGACTAATTTAACAATAAAGACCAATTAGCTGGCTGAAGTGTTCAGATAGGTCGGTAGTAAAATAGGCACTGAAGCTAGGAATAATCCACTGTCAATATAAATCCTTTTTTTTTTAATAAGACAACAAAATGAATATCAGCTGTCCATTGCCTATAGTTTGTTCACTGTTTCAGGCTGTTTTCTGTGGAGCAATTGGAATAATTTTTGCTGGAATGCAGATCAATACGATTTAGGAGGAATAAGCAGGTGAGGAAAGTGGAAAGCACAGGTTTGATTAATTGAAGACACAGAGGCCTGAAAGAGGCTGATAATGAAAAATTATTTTGATGCAGCAGATCAGAAAAAGGAGAAATACAAATAAACAAACAAACAAAACTAAACACAGAAATGATAAACTACAGATATTTCAGCCATTAGTGTTGGTCAGGTATGAGCTTTCTTACAGTTGGTTTTACTCTGCTTTACCCTAATAGGTTAGGCATTCAGCAGATTTGAAAGGTTTACCAACAACAATCCCGGGTATGTTACTCTTTGTCACTAAAGCAATTCTCTGCTTAAAAGATGGTTTGTGATTTGTTCTGCTCCCGAGCTGTCTGCAGTTCCACTGATCTAATAAATCTGTGTTCCTTTATAATGCCCCATCAGTGTGGAACTAGCCCAGTTCTGCCACCTAATTCATTAAAGTTCACACTTCTTATCTGTGTTTACCTTACAGTTCTGTAGTGTTCACAGGAGACAAGGGAATTATCTGCAAATTAGATACTTATACTTTGTTAGACAGTCAAAGCTATACAGGTCTCTATAAGAAAATTATTACATTTAAAGACAGTTTATTTGGCTGTCTTTCCACACCTATTCTGGACTTATGTGCTCTCTTAAAAGTACTATAAGTCCTCTAAATCACCTTAGATTTCTCTTCTGTCAAACAGAATAGGATTGAAGCTCTCAAGAATATTCCAAAGGCTATGTTTTTCTGAAAACCATAATACTGATTTTATTTTATGATTATTACAATGCAAAAGATTTACTGATTTATCCAAAGGCAGCAAAGAGACTTTCTGAAAGTACTGAGAGGGATTCTGGGTTAGAATGATGAAGTGCCTATTGCCTAATGGCTGGTTCTTTGTAGCAGAGAGCAGCTCTCTGTCATTACAATATATGCACCAGTCAGGCTTTTGCTAAAATGTGTTTAAGCTTTAGAATGTATTATTTATTAAATAAACGTGACTTCCATTTGTCTCTTTGCCTCTTCTAGCATTCCAAAATATTTTATTTTCATTTCTATTCAGAACAAGATGTTGCAATTCTATGATTCTATGTCAAGATTGCTAAGTTTTTCCTGCTAGATTAATGGTTTAAAAATTCCAAAGAAATGGATAACAAAAGACTGATAATATCTGTATGAAGCTGGTGGCTTTCTCTAGCAGAGCTATATGCTTTTGCATCAGTTGCTTCATTAAGTCTTCATTTTTAAAACATAGTTCTCTCACTCTTTAATTTGGAAAATTCTAATATTAATTTTTTTTTTATGTTGTAGTTACTGAAAATAGCTTAGCTATCTAGTTTCTAAATCGTTATTTTAATTCTTTGATGTATAACCAGTATATTAACATTTCATTCTGCTGTAAAAATTTAGGAGCTAATCTAGAGCAATACGATCATCCAGGGTTGTTAATAATTGTAAATGATGACTGGACTAGGAAGTGGACAAAGAACATCTCAGGATGTAATGCAGAAAGATATCACAAATTCACAGATTCATATGGGTTGGAAGGGACCTCTGGAGATGACCTACTCCAACCCTACTCCAAAGCAGTTTCCTACAGTTGGTTCTACAGGAAAGCATCCAGGTGGGTTTTGAGTCTCAAAGGCAAAAACAGCTGCTTAGGCCTATATAGGCTGACTAGAGAATTTACCTATGGCTACATGGCTGAGGATGCTAGGTTTTGGATTTGTTTCTTTTTGTTTCTTTCTTTCTTTTTGTTTCCTTGTTTTTTGGGGGATACATTCATATGTGAAATTCAAGAAACTTGAAGACGTCCTTGTCTCAGTTCCACTTAAAGCCGTAGAAGAGCACCAATTACATTTCTAGCTGTTTCTTCAGAGGGCAAAAAGATAATTATTTTTTTTCCTCTGTTTCTTGCTGAGTGCAACTCTTTAAAACAAAAAACAAAAACAAAAAAAGGAAACAGCCTGGTAATTATGTACATACTAAAGTGTACTCGTCATTCACAGTTCACAATGTCTTTCAGAAAACAGAGAGAGAGTGGCGTGAAATCCCAGGCCAAATTCAAATTCTATTTCTCTCTGAATACACAGATGAAAAAAATGGGGCAAAAGAGGAGGGATGCCTTTTACTCTGGACAAAGTTATGTAAAGACAAATAATCATTAGATAAATTAAAAAATATATTTTATTTCTGTATATAGGTATATTTAAAATTAGATTATTTATTATATTTAATTGTCAGGAAAATAAATTAGAAGACAGTTGTACACAAGAAAACTGATTTTAAAGTTTTGCAGCTCAGGTGGATGCCTTTACCAGCATCAAATCCATCAATTGCATTGATGGATTCTGCTCATATGAGAAAAGGAACTGAATGGACTTACAGCTGCATAAACACACAAAAACAAAGGCAAAGTGGTTTTCCACACCAAAGCTTTAATTCAGCATATATTTAATCAAGATTGCATTCTTCTGTTTTGGTAATTAGGCTGGGTTTTTTGTATGAATAAAATTACTGTCTTCTTCTACACT
This sequence comes from Chrysolophus pictus, assembly GCA_037305975.1. Lineage (NCBI taxonomy): Eukaryota > Metazoa > Chordata > Aves > Galliformes > Phasianidae > Chrysolophus > Chrysolophus pictus. The sequence goes on along the minus strand of CM074579.1, from coordinate 13,149,856 downwards.
TCCTCTGTAATTCTTGCTCAGTTTTACAGAGACTAATGAACAATTTATTATAGAATAATTTAGTGTCTATTCTGTATTCATGTAAAATCTCAGCTTGAAAGGTGAGTTCCACTGTTTTATTTTGCTAACTCTAAAAAAGTTATTTCAAACAAGGAAATTAATTCACATGAAGCTGAGACACGGCATGTCAAAAATAACACAAAGCAAAACAAACAAACAAACAGGTACAAAACCCAAGTTTTCTACAGTGGAAACTGCTCCCCTATGAATATATATAGGCAGCACTAGCAGCAGTGTGGATTCCCAATCTTGTGCCAACGCCCAGGTACACCCTGAAGAACATGCACCTCGCTTTGCTTGTTTCACAATTGCACAGCACAGCATCAGCACTTCTCATTCCTAATATTACGGTCTCATGCATATGGTCCTCCTTACCTCCCCATCCCTTGTAATGTAGGGCCAAATCCTCTCCCTTCCTATACTCACTCAGGTTCTCCACATTCATTTCTTTGTCTTTGCTATGTCACATTTTCTTGACTGCCTCCATATTCAGAAAAGAAAAATACAAGTCTTCTGAAAGGAAGTTAAGCTCAGGATCAAGTTTTATGCACATATGTCAGCAATTTACCAACAAGCATCATTGCTGTCAGTATACATATATCTTACAGACCAAATTAAATCTTCTCTTTAGAAAACGTCATTATTATCACATTAAAATGATCACATTCCCCCATTGCTACATATATCACATTTTTTAAAAACTGCTAGAGTCAATAAGAGATCTCCTAAAATAAAGAATGCAATTCCCCTTTCAGTATCTAAACAGGTGAGATTTAGATTGGATATAAGGAAAAAGTCTTTTACAGTGAGGGTGGTGAGGCACTGGCACATGGGTTGACTCGTGTTATGTGCAATGCAAGGTTAAAAATCTCATCATTTGTGACTGTGCACCAATTTTGCATGATAAAAGATTGTTTTGTATTTGTGGCTTGCTTTGGTAGGAAGCGGGGCAACAGAGAGGACAGGACATGTATTCCCATTAGAAAGTCCTAGATTCAGAAGGGGTAGCACTTAAGACTGGTTTCAACAAAACCTGAAGATAAAGCAATGAGTGCTGAGGCTATTGGGCCTCTATGAGCCGTTTACAGACCATGGGGAATCTGTAGATGATTTCACTGTTCTGTTAGAAGTAACATTTAAGAAGCATATTTTCAGTAGGCTTTAGTGTGCCAGAAAGGGAACAGGTATTCATGGAAAAAGCTTCTGGAACACATGAAAAACAGATTGGAAGAGCTCCTTAATGGTGAAAACAAGCCAGTTTGCAGCAACAAAAGCCCCAGTTCATCAAGATGCTCATTTGAAAGCTTGAATAGAAGCAAGTGAGCTCTATGCTTTTTAAACTCATTTGAAACAGTATTCTAGTGCTTGAAACAGCTTTTAAGGTTTCAGGCAGAGGCTATAAGTCAACATCCTAGTCTTTTTGCATTGGAAGTGCAGTGAGAAACAGAATCCTCTGCTAGAAAGAGTGTATCTATTGAGGAGTGATATTCCAGTCCACATTTTACAAATGTGTTACAGGAGATTATTTCAGCAGGAGAGAGAAAGCAAGGCTGACTAGCTAAATCATCCGGAAATGTTTGTGCATGGGCAGGGTATCTTCTCTAAAAACCTTTACCAGTGGAACTCCCCAACAGTCCTGGAGCCCTGGCTGTCAGCCTATATTCACAAGCCCTTGAAACAGGATCAGTAGGTAGGAGACTCATTTCTTAGGCCAATATTTGGGGTTTGATGTTTTTTGTGGGTTTTTTTGGCTAGTAGAGGAATTTGTGCATTAGCCAGCTGGCAGGACTTTCTATATGCTCTTAAAATTTGACTCCAAACTCAGTGTAACTAAACAGTATCTGAATCAAAAATGCCTACCAATGCTGTATATTAAAAAACAGACTTATTTTTCTTCAATCTCAATTTCTTTCTACTTTCACTATGTGAATTTTAAATGTTTTTATCAAAGAAGGTCTAATTTTCAGCCTAAAGCAAGCCTTTCACCATGAAACAGTGAAACCATTGTATATATGCAATAGCAGTGCTTAACAGTAAAGAAACAGGCTACGAATCTTCCAATCCCATATCTTATTTCTACAGATTTTGAAAAAGGGGATAATTTTAAGTGTATTGTATAACACTGGGCTTTAGATTTCCTGGACATTCTTTGATTGTTTCTTTTCTGTGTAACATTTCATTTCACAACAGTATTACCATAAGAAAGTAATCCATGTATGCAAAGAGTGAGAGAAACCCATCCTACTCAGAGGCATAGCTTGAGCCACGGTTAATCAACAAGGTTACTCAGATTTCCCAAGCTACGACCTGCATTTTGCTTGATTATGCTATCATGAACTTTGAAATAATTTAGTCTGGAATTTTCTGTACTCTGAATCCCTAAGTCAAATGATTTGTGTGTACAGGTTCAAGGAAAGCTTCAGCCCAAACAATATCAGACTTTGTTTTGACAAAAGAACAGATAGACAAAAAAAAAAGTTGTCCATTTAGGTTTATGTACTGTGTGCTTTGCTGTAGAGAGCTGCAAAGCTCATTTTGCATATGTATTTCACTCTCTCCAAAAGTATTTGATCAGATTTAATTGAATTTCTCTCAACCACATTTTACCTCTTTACTATGTATAATAGATTACTGAAGAAAGTCAAAAGTTCCACCTATCTGCTGTGTCTAAGAAACAACACAAATATAAACTTGCATAAAATCATTAGAATCCTACTGGATTTGAGAAGCTTAATTATTTGCAAACTGTGCCTGCAGCTGTCAAGTTTTTGGGGGGTTTTTTTGACTGAATTTGTCTTTCTTTACTCTAGACTTTGTTGCGCGTAGTCTCTAGATTCAAAAGGAGCACAGAGACAAAATGTGTCCAGTATTTCCAGTGTCTTCTGCTAAACATCAGCAAATACCAGATGGTACCTCCATCAGCTGCAAAGGCACAGAACATATTGGGTGCAATACCACATGAAGATCAACACATCAAAGTGCAAAGTCTTGCACCTGGGTCATGGCAACCCCACTATCAGTACGGGCTAGGGCATGTGAGAACAGAACAAAGCCCTGCTGGAAGGGATTTGGGTGTCCTGGTAGATGGTAAGCTGAACATGAATCAGCAATGTGCCTTTGCAGCACAAAAAAACAACTGTATCCTGGGCTGCATCAGAAGAAGTGTGGCCAGCAGGGTGAGGGAGGTGATCCTGCCCCTCTGCACTGGTGAGGCCTCACCTGGAACACTGCATTTAGATGTGAAGTCCTCAGTGCAGGAGAGATGTGGACCTGTTGGAGTGCATCCAGAGGAGGTCCAGAAAAATACTGCAAGGGATGGAACACCTGTCCTGCAAGGACAGGCTGAGAGAGCAGGGAGACCTGGAGAAGAAAAGGCTCCAGGGAGACCTGAGAGCAGCCTTTCAGTATCTAAAGAGGGGCAATAAGAAAGAAGGGGACAGACTCTTTAGCATCTGTTGTATCAGGACAAGGAGGAATGGCTTCAAACTGAAAGAGATTTAGATTGGATATAAAGAAAAAAAAAATTACAGTAAGGGTGGTGAGGCACTGACGCAGGTTGCCCAGAAAGGTTGCTGACCCATCCCTGGAAACATTCAAGGTCAGGCTGGGCCAGGCACTGAGCAAACTGATTCAACTGTTCATTGCAGGAGAGTTGGACTAGATGACCATTAACGGTCCGTTTCCACTCCAAGGATTCTACGATTCTATGATTCTATTATATATGAGTAAACAGGGGACAAGGATCCTGGGTGAGATATTGAGTCTGAAGCTACAGAAAGTATAAATGAGGAGGAAGACCTGATAAACACGGTGAATGGCACTTGCTGGGGCCAGACAGCGAATAAAATGATGTTGAAATTATAAACGTGCACCCATAAAAACCATGAAGTCAAATTTTCATCTACTGAGATAGGACTGTTGCAGACAACTTCTGTCAATTTCTGGTTTTGAGGTGTTTTTTCAATTTTATTATAATTTTTCTTGCTTCCCCTTTTTCTATCCTGGGAATATTCTGTTTGTTTGTGCTGATGCAATTTCTGTGTGTGTATATGTATGAGGGCACACACATGGATAAAACAACAACCAGGCAACAACTGGCTATTATCAGTTGTACAAAATTACTCAAATTAATATATATATATATATATATATATATATATATATATATATATATATATATCAAGTGATATTCTTCACTCAAAACAATGTCTCTGCCATTTTACACAACCATCTCCCTAGACTGTGCAGCTTTCACTTTCAAGACCAAAATGAGTCAATAAAATTAACAGATTTATCCTTTCACTAATTTTTGAAGAACGACTTTTTGGAAATCAGGTTTATTGATGATAATTGACTATAATTAAGCTAAGCTGTTAACTGTTGCTCAGAATATTATTATAGCATTATAAACAAGCTCAGCAATTTTATTAAAAAAGAAACTGCAAAAAAAGGGAATTACTCATTCCCTTCCAAGCTTTCTTCTATTCATAATTTGCATCAGCATGTTTGCTTGTTGTGATAATTCAGTGATATGACAGACTGAAGAAATATGTCAAGAGTTCTTATCAACAGTTTACATCTCCCATTTACCACTCTGGGCTGCGTATTACCTCGAATGCCGCTGTTCTGAACTTGTGATTATACTTCTATAGCTGGTCAATTGCAAATTGGAACAGCAGCTCCAGGAACATGAGATGGTCTTTGAAGGACATTTAGTCTTAAAATAAATAGAAAAAAGAAAATTGCTTCATTTTAGAAGGATTTAAGAATGTTATTCCATTAGAAATAACTCAGGTTAACATTTTCTTGAAATTTAATACAGAATTAGAGTTTGGTTATGAAATCTGTTGTTTTGTAGGACATATAGTTTTCCGTAAAATATTATACTTGCATAGAACCAAATCTGATAACATGAGGAACGTAACTAAAAAAGCAATTTTCCCATAGCTGAATTATGTTAATACTGGGAATACAGAATTATGTTTCCATTTCAAAGAAGTCCAGGAACTTTAGGAAAATCTTAATCAAAACTTATGTTAAAAATACATAAATTAATGGAATTTACATATCTTAATGATGTATATCTTTGTTAAGTGTTTCTTCAGTCTCACATGATTTTAACTACATATTTCTCTGTTTTATGTCTTCAGTTTAGGGATATCTAACACACTCAACACTTTGAAAGGGTAGATAATGGCAGAACAAGGGGAAAAGGTTTTAAGTTGAAGGAGGGAAGATTTAGGTTGGATGTCAGGGGAAATTCTTTACAGAGAGAGTGGTGAGGTGCTGGAACAGGCTGCCCAGAGAGGTTGTGGATGCTCCATCCCTGGAGGTGTTCAAGGCCAGGTTGGTGGGCAACCTGGTCTAGCATTAAATGCGGAGGTTGGTGGCCCTGCCTGTGGCAGGAAGAATGGAGATTCATGATCCTTGAGGTCCCTCCCAACCTTGGCCATTCTATGATTCTGTGATTCAACAATTATCATTTATCTGAAATTCTGACGACATAAAGGTGGGTTAAGTTAAACTGCAGTACTTTTTATTTAAAAAATCTATACTGCTCAGAATAGAAAGAATTAGATTGTTTGGGAATTAACAGTATAAATTATAATTCAGTTTGCTTTATTTTTATTTTTTTTAAATAGCACTGTCATAGCAGTTGCAACATTTCAAAACAGATTAAGTGACTTGGAAATTACTTTGTAAATGGTATAATCCTTTGAGAGTTTAAGTTTTGTTTAAAGCTCTTTTAAATGCACAAACAGAATTGCTGACATCAATTACATATGTATAAACATTTATATATATGTGTTAATGAACATGAAACTTGAGATCACATTGAATCAGCCACATAGTGATAGAAATAGTCCCTGAATGTTTTTAAAGCTCTTTCATACAGAGTTCAAAAATACTGGAAATATAATATAGTATCAATAAAGTACTTCTTTCATTGCAAGAAAAGAAGAAACTGTCAGAATACATAGATTTACTTCTAGTCTGCAATCAAATGCCTTAATGTAGATACAGTTTTCAGTACAGATATTAATAAAACTCATAGCTAACTTTTTGATGGGACTGTCTAGATCATGCACAGAAACTGTTTTGAGTCACAGCAGGTTGTTTCAAGCTACAGCTTTTCTGACAGTCTAGAAATATAGGGTTTCATACCTGTCAAAGAATCTCCTTCCATATGAAAGTAAGCTACACTTAATTTTAGACAGAGACTAAAAGAAAAAAATTATCACTCATGACTATGATTGTGTAGAATAGATTGGTGTGATGAAAAGAGGATTTGACTGTTTCTAGGTGAAGACATTTTTTACTGACTGCAGTTCAAGCAACACACTGAAACCTAAACAGGTACGAAAATTATGCAAGTCTAACAAGCACAAGCATCTTTCCATAACCCTCAGGACTCTGGTCTGTTATTCCCAGGTCCCCAGGTCTCATCCATAAGCATAACAAACTCAAGTAAACAGGCAAACAAACAAACAAAAAAACACCCTACAAAAGAAAAACAGACAATATTTTGACAATTTGCAATTTCTTAGAAAAGTATTCTGAAGTCTCATCTACTGTTTTATAGTAATAGAGAAATCATGGAAAATTTCTGAATTTTTAAAATACTCTTCAGAATATACCTTAAGAATACTTTCAAACTGATGATGTGCAAAATGTAGTGTGAAAAACAAAACAAAAAAAACACATGGGGAATTTCAGGAAAAAAATTGGACATATGAGAATAGTCTGATAACAGAAAACTGGAAAGATAACCTCTTTTTTTTTTTTTTCCCCCCACTTTTCCCATGTAATGACTCCATGCTACAACATAAAAAGTAAAGGAATATTACAGCAATCTCAGTGTCTCTAGGACAGCTCCCAGAATCTTTTAGATGAATACCCCTGACTGACACCAATAGAGTAATTCATTACTTGTAAAGAAAAAGTAATAAACTGGATTTTATACCAGGAGAGCAAGCTAATCAAGGAGGTGTTGGGTATTGATAATGAGTCTTTACCAGAAAATCTGGAGGTTGGTTTATTACCTATTTATACGTTATTTGAGTTCAGATTCTATTTATAAATTTGGGCACATTCTCTGCTAGGTGATTCCAATTACTTGGTCTATAATTCAGCTGCTGAATCAATTCTATCAAGATGAAGACGGTGCACTTGATGAGATCCTATTTGCTGAACAATGGTAGATAGACGTTTTCTTAACAAAATAATAATAATAGAAAAATCTGTAAGTAGACTAGACACAGTGGTAAGTCAGCCTACAAATGCAGGCCTGTGTTCTGTTGCACAATGAGTCACTGCCTCACATATGTGTGGTGGAGTGTTACTTACAGATGGAACTGTCAAAATCAGGTTTTCATTATACAGGATGACAAATGTAGTCCTCATGGGAGACATTTCTCAGCATAATAAGATCTAATCTCTTTAATTTCAACATTGGTGTCTGTGTTTTTATCATTAGATCCAGATTCACTCTCTTCATTTCTGTTTCCTCAACTTCCTTCTAATTACTACATTTTTTATAAGGGTTCACATGTTATCACTTTCTTTGTCATCTATAACCAAATGTGGGAGAGAAGGGGAAGAAGCAGAAATACCCCAAACTGAAGATATTTATTCCTCCCATGCACAGTTGTTTTCTCTTACTTCTGCTCTCTGCCACATTGTTTTCCAACTGATGGAACATGGAAAGGAGTGCAAATAAGATCTGCTAGACCTATGTCAGTATGGCCCAGTTGAATTTTTGTCTGTTGTGAGGTCATGTACAGCACTGAATCCTCCCATGCATTTGGACTAAATGGACTGTGTTGCAGTTTTGTATTCCTGGTTTCTTTAACCATTTGCTGTGGAATCAGCTTCCTCTGAGTCTCTGCTTATCCCAAAACTGAGATGTCTTACCAACTGCTAAGCTAACAAAGCTAAAGAAGCAGCAGATGAAGTTGCTGCTGACAAATGCAGATATCATTGCTGTGGACTCAAAATTGGAAGATTTTTTTTTCTGGAACTGCAGATTTTCAGACTAAAGTATAGAAAGCAATAAGAAAAAGGTAAAATCTTAAACTTTTCTTCTACAAAGAGGCTTCTATGCTTATATATCCACCAAACAGCTTGTGTTTCTCAGGTACAAAAGAATTCACCCAAGGATCTATGTATATCCATTGAGTTACATACTTCACAAGATCACAGAATCATAGAGTTGGACAGGACCTCTGGAGATCATTGTGTGTCCTAAAGTAGGTTGCACCTAGGGAAGCATCCAGGAAGGTTTTGAATCTCTACAAAGAATGAGACTTCAGAACCAATCTGGGCAGTTTGATTCTATGAGATTCTATGACAGAGAATCTAAGACAATTGCCAAGATATGACATGAAATAGAATCAGTCAATGTAAATTTATACTCGTTACTGAGAGTGGGAATAAATTATTCACTTTTTTTTGCCTCATCTCATAAAATTACTGGAAGCTTGCAACATCTTTCTGTTGTTGTAGCCTAATATCTGGTTTACTTAACAAACTTAGCTGTAGTGCTACTATCTTTCACGTTGGTTTTTTTTTTGTGTTTTTTTTTTTACAAGTTTTTGTGTTTGCTATTTTACCAGTTAATGTATATAGTTACATTGATATTTTGTTGTAGTTTTTTCCATTTCCCATTCAGCAACAAATCCCAATTCTTGACAACTGGAAGAATACACAGGTAGTTATGGAATTCTGGTCAATAATGAAGTTGCTGTATGTCTAACTGCTTCAGCAGTAAATCCATGAAACAAGTCCTATGTTATCACTCAGCACTTCTGGACAGGACTACAGATTAGAGGAAATAAATAGTTGCACTTTTTGTACATTAAAAAGAAGCAGGAGCAGGGGGAAAGCCAGGTTTTATTAAAAAGGGGGTCAGGGGCCATGAAGAGTGAAAAATCCACCAAACAAAATAACACTTTGGACCTATCAGCCATTCATGGTATAATAATACCAATATGCTAGCTGCACACAGGTGAATCCCTTTGCTTAACATTAGTACCTGCTGGAGAGAATGTCAGAGAAGATATTAATGAGTTCTATTTGGATCTGTCAATGTGTGAAAACTGGTTTCCTATGTTTTCCTGGGATAGGCAGAGCTGATGTTTTCTAAAGTGAATGCTGGGATTGCTGACATTCATAGCACTCAATGAAAAAGCAAATTATGAAATGTGATTCAATTACAGAATTGTTCTTTTCTTATTTAGTTGCCACAAGTTGCCTTTAAATGATCTGATCATAACATTCTACTTCAGAAGCTGCTCTTGATATTGAGTGAAGGGCTACAGAAGAATTGAGGGCAATAAGGGACAGTTCTTGTTCTGAATACTTAGAAACTTGTCCCCAAAGATATAAGGTCCAGGTGTTGTTGGCTTGGATTTTGGTTTAGCACTTTACAAATCAGTCAGCGAGCTGTGGTAAAGAATTGTAGATCTGACCTTTTCCAGCTAGCATGGCTCCACTAGAGAAATCACTTCTGCTTTTTATAGTAATAAAAAGACCATATATTTCAGCAGTTATCACTTTCTTACAACTGGGAACTCTGCTACAGAAATCAGGAAAAAGAAATTTTTTTTCTCTTGAACTAGCTGCTTTATTTCCTATGCACAGTCTATGCTCATAACCTTTCTTATTCTTCCCCACCCTAGATTTCTGATGCAACTCAAAGGAAAAAGAATGTACATCTATCTACAATACTTCAGACAGTCATGTAGTCTTTTCCTTTTTGAGTCTTTTGACACAAAGATGACGTTTGAATTTGCTGTTCAGGCTCCATATCTAGATGTCATACTGCCAGAGGCTTGAGAGAGAGATGTGCTGAACTAGCACTATCCAAACAGTATCACACTTCTTAGTTTGCTAACCCTCTGGTTCCTGCACAGAGACAGCAGTGACAGTTAGGCCTATGTGCATCTACTAATATCTGTAACAATGGAAATAAGCATAAAACTCAAAAAAGATAAGGAAAAGATTGAAAGTTAGTGTAACCATACGTAACTGATATAGATGAAGAAGATGGAGTACCACCTTACTGGCTTTCATCCATAAAGAGCTATGAAGATTACACTGCGGCCAGTACTTAATGCTACCTCCATTTGCTCTTGCTCAGCATGATTTCACTTTTCTGAAAGCCCTTTGGTGTCTGTGGGAGTGAGTGCAAACTTTAGTACTGGTATTTGTAGAAACAAACAGGTGTTTGCTTGTCAAGTCAGTATAATGTCCATAATAACTAGTTTGCACAAATCAACGTGCTTGTGTGAGGTAAACAGATGGTGGGAAATGCATCATATTTTCCCACCTGATGCAAACACTTTTTAAAATCTTTTACGAATATTGCCTCAGTAGAGTTAACAGTGTCACAGACAAACATATTTAGCATTCCTTTTCACTTCTAATTCAAGGCACTTATGCATTTGCACTTTCTCTATCCATACCCATATGTCTCAAGACATACATTAGATATAACTCTTGATTGTAATTGGACCCTCTTCAAGTTAGAGGGACTTTTGCCATAGATATAACTTGTGACAAGTAAGGTTTTCTCCAAAACCCCCTTTTATTTTAACCTCAAGCGTTCCCCCTCTTTCAGTACTCAGCTGCCACAGCTAAGATCTTCCAAATACAGTTAACTTCATGTAGATAATGCTTTCAGTCAGATTCTACTCATCTGCTTAGAGTTGAGCAGGTACCCTGGCAATTTTAGGATTAGGGGTCATGTGATGGCTCTGATCCAATTTTAACATACACACTGGATATTACCTGTTTGTTGCTTAAAGCTTGGTTTGGTTAGAATGAAAGTACCACATCACTGTAGAACACAGATATGAATAAACATACTATCCCAGTAGCAACAAAATGTCTGAATCTCCAGTTACCCCTAGCATCTGTAACTCTCTCAAATAGGTAATGTAACCAAGTGAGTTTACTGTAATATCAGCATACGCAATGCCCTTTATGGGGGTCAGAATGTAGACAGCCTTCTGCAGCTGAAGCAGAACCTCTCTGACACCTCAAGATGCCTTTTTGCTCTCTTGAAAGGGTGACAGTGGAAGCCCTGCTGCAAACTGAGCCTCAGTTTTGTCAATGTCTTGCCAGTTCCACATGCCTTAGAGCTTAGACGGATGTTTCATACAAACCTAGCATTAAAATAGAAATAGAAAATCTAATACATGTTTTATTTCACTAGACAGGATTTAACAATTTAATTTAGCAATCGGTGTATGAATACTGACCTTGTCTTAGCACAGAAGTCATGGTCATCTCCATATGCTCTGCCTCTTTCAACTGATTTTCCTTACAAAGAGTGGGCAGCCACACTCTGCTTGGTCACTTGTAGTCACCTTGTGTCGGTATTAGCAGTTCTGTGTGCATGAGAAATGTGAACACCGCTAAGCACAATAACCAGCCAACAAATCTGATAGGATTTGCCTCTTATTTCTGCTTCCTACATCTGAATTGGTTTACTAGCTTTGCTTTACTTTAATAAGAAGATAGAGACATTGGTAAATGCAAAGCTCATGTTACATTGTTAAGATTTAAATTGAGTTGAAGTCACACTATATTGATTACATTGGCTATAATTCCTGATGCAGACACTACTAGAATGAAATCAGCTCTTTCACCAAAATAACTTGCTATTTAAATTGGAAGGTAAGATTTGACAAATCACAACTGCAAAACCACAGACAATTGGTGTAGATTCGCAGTATCACAGCCCCAGAATCTCATAAAATCTGTGATTCTCTCACAGCTAGCTCAAAAGGTTACAGCTGAGCAGACAATACTGACAACAGTGCTTCAAAATGTTATAAATATAGATAGCAACAAATGACTACTCATTAATCTTACACAGTAGATTTGTTTGTGTTTTATCATTAGTTCTATTTTAGCATCAGACAGGCTGAAAGGAAGCTGGAGGTAGCAGCCAATGACAAACAAACTGCCACCAGACACACATAAATTAGAATGTAAACTTTCTTTTAAAACTGTCATGTAATTCAAAACAAAATAGGAATACAGAAATTAAAAACTATTTCCAGAACCCTGTAGAATGCAATTTTTTGGTGCTTTGGCTCTTTCATTTTTCTCCTCACAGAACAATTTCAGTGAGAGAGAAGGGAGTCTCCTGTAAGTCCCTGTTGTGATCCAGTCATCCTGATCTTAAGCCTAATCTAAACAGATTTACATATTTCAGGACAGTATTGTACCACTGAAGGTTAATCTGTTTTTTGTTATGTTTTGTTTTTAAATCACTCTACACATTATTATATATAGGACTTTTTGAATAAAAAAAAGTAGAATTTTGAAAGAAAAAAAAAAAGATTTTTACAGTTGTTCTCCACCTTCATCATTGTAAAATTGAAACATATTTTCATTCCAGTCAAAGGGAAGGTGGTAGACTCACTCTTAAATCGCTTTTCCTACAAAGCAGAACAAGCTACGCCCTTGACTTTCCAAGGCAGGTCATGAAGGGGACTCTCATCTTTGTATCCTGAGTCCAGAAAAATCTTTCCATATGTAGTCACATCTGAATTATCATTTTTCTAAAGAGCATTTTGGTTTCAAAAGATAAATTTTTAATCATTTTTTTCTTTCTAATTTTATTTTCAATCTACTTTGGTTATAACAGACTCCCAAAGCAGCAGACAGAGAGGATATTGATTCCAATGTTGATTCCTGATTCTGTAGACATTGTATTTATTTGAAAGTGAAATAAAAATTTTAAAAAATACATTTTTTTCCAAAATGACACTAGGAGTGACAGAGTAAGATTAGAAAAGTCAGTCAATGAATAGTATGATGTAAAGCAGATGGAAAGAACTATAAGCAGCCTGGGGCCCTGTGGCTGAAGTTATGTCCTGACACAATGTTCTCTGCAAATCATAGTCCCTGTCTTTCTTTGAAAATTAAAATAAAATGTAGGAAAATGCAAGGCAGAACAAATAAACAAACAAGCAAAAACCACATACTTATGAACAGAAATGACATATTTAAAGGAATATCAGGTCTTCACAATAGGAATCAAAACACTCAAACTTCAATAAATATATATGGTGATAGAAAAATAAAAAAAAAACCTTCTAGATTGTTGCTGAATCAATTTCTTTTTGCAAATGTGATTAAGATTTAATCTCTCTGTCACTGTGGTTGGAAAACAAAAATGAAAAATAAAGACATTCAAACAGCAGATTAAAAAAATTGTGAGAACACGGTCTGAAAGCACAGAGGCAATCTTTACTCTCTTCTTCACTAAATATCTAAATGAGCAGTCACTGGCAATAATAAATGCTGTATATTGCACTGAACACGTACCATAAGGCTGCTCAATTCTGACAAGCCTTTTTGAGTAATCCAGGTTTCAGACATTGCTTTCTCACAGCACTGAGCATTCTAAATAGTGATAAGAGTCAGAAAAGAGAATAGAGCAATAGGATGAATAGGATGAAAATTAGCAAACAAATAAAAAGCCTAACAGCTTGCATCTCCAACTTTTGCCCATGCACTTAGAGAATATGCTTTGATGCTGTTATATAACATACATATACACTATATAACATACTACTAACAACAACAACAAAAAAGTGAAGATCGAAGTCCTTTTCCAAATACCGATTCTTCAGACATGTCTGAAATATTAGATATTATTTAGATTAGATCTACTTTTATTTAAATCCTGACGCATCAATTTTAAAGAAGTTCTGTATCTCAATTAGAAAACATCTTTCCAGATCACGTCAGAAAGCCCAGAACATTGTTCCACAAGCTGACAAAACTGGATATCTTAATTCAGTAAGCTATCAGTCCCATATGCTGAGCCCTAGGACAGTGAAGCTGAGCATCTGTTCTGCTGCACCACATGCACATGAAGATGCCTGTGAAAACCTGACTTCTTCCAAATGGTTCATAGCAAGTGGCAACCTATTTAGGATAAATAAACAGACAGAAAGACTCCAAAACGTTTGCATTGTTTCCTATTTTAAGCTACATCTCAACTACTTGCTCACTGTTTCCAAAGCCATACACTGCTTTTCCTTTCCATTCTTTAATATACTACTTAAACCTCTCTTGTTTTAATCAACATCAATGGTTATCACTGACATTCAGTTTGCTGACGCTTGTCACAATTTGTAAAATCAGACAAAGGAAATAGTTCCTTCATTCCTGTTCATTCTGGATAGTGATCCATACCATAAGTCTTGTTTCCATGACTTGAAAATAAGAATAAGGATTTGAATGTATGTAGTTAACAACAACAACTGACACTTAGTATCAGGGATTTTTTTACATTTGTTGGTAAGAAAGATGGAGAGAAACTAATAAGATTTATCCCACGTTTATCTTGCACAGAACTTCTACAGTAGATAGTTTTTAAACATAATGAATATAACTCATTACTGGTGTTAAATTTGGCATATCAGTTAATTTCATGTTCATCTTTTGTCTCTTACTTTGAACCATCATCATGCCAAAGATGAAAGATTGTGTAATAATACAAGAAACTAATTTCTCTTTACTGTGAACACACATGTAGGAGGGCTTGGTTTCTTCTTGCCAAGTCCCACATTTTAATCATAGGATAATGGGAATTACCTTGAATGCTCTCCAAAGCCACATAAAAATAGGCCTTGGAGGTGTGTGATGCCAAAGCTATTCTGCTTTGGAGAGACAAGGGGGAACTGTACGTTATTAATTGCATATTAATTTTACAAAACACTAAACCGTTTGAAAAACTGTTTATTTCAGAAAGAACTAGAATACTCAGCTTAATGCAAGACTTTTAAGTGCTTTTACTGAATAGAAATTATTCAAGCCCTTGTCTTTGACATTCGATTTGCACATTTAGAAGACTGTGAGTGTTTTTAACATCAGTTTCCTAAATAAAAGACAAATTTACAAAGATTATATGGAATTATTCTGAAGGAAAAAAAAAAAAAGAAAAATATATCAGGTAACAGTGAAGTGGGAAAAGATCCTTAGAAAATTTCAGAACTTTTAGGTTAAAAAGAATAATTGTTTACTAACAAATAAATATGAAATAATGGTATGATCTTAGTTTGTTTTTCAGGCAGGCATTAGTCATACAACACAGAGGGAAAGAAAAAAAAAGCTGCAAGAAATCGCAGATTTGCAGAGCAGTTTAGATTGGAAGCAACATATTGAGATCATCTAAGTCCGACCTATCTGTTCAAGCGGGGCCATTAAGGACCATGTCTAGTCAAGTATTGAGTACTCACTCTAAGGAGTGAGAGCCTGCAGCCTCTCCAGGCAGCCTATGCCAGTGCTTGGTCACCCTATCTTCTGCTCAGAAGAAATTTCATGTTTGCTCATTTCTTCCCATTGCTTCTTATCTTGTTCACTAAGTATCAGTGTCTTAAATCTGCTGTCTCCCTTCTGCAGTTATTTTAAATTATCCTTTCAGTTACATCTTTATCTTTTCATTTTCTTCTTTTTATGTCATATGTTCACAACACCTCTCTTTTCATCCTGGCAAAATATGAAAAGCAAAACTGCAGCTCACTTAGTTCATCCGCAAGCCACCTCACTCTGATGTTACTAGTTTTCTATCTTATATGTTCGTTATTTTCTCACTTGCAGGAATTCTGAATTTCTCAGCCAGACACAGTGGCACAATTATTTTTACCTTATTTTATGCATCCTGCTGTGTATGTCTACGGGCTCAGAGTCAAATGTCTGCTTCCTCAACAGCTGATAATCTTCCAAGCTCTGTGGGACTTGTTTACTACTCTGTGCCAAAGGGGCACAATGTTCTTTGAGTGGCTCTAGTAGAGTACTGTTGAATTTTTTACAAAGATGAAAATCGATGATGGACAAAAGCAAGAAGGAATTAGCTTTCACTTAAGTACTTCAAATCAGTACATTTTTGAAGGAGAGTTTCATTTACTCAATTCTGCTATTGTAAAGATATAAACCTCATAATTATTGGCTGTCTTTGTTTGTTGTTGTTATTGTTTTGTTTTGTTTTTTAACTAAAGCATAAATGTGCAATCAGAGTCTGATCTGAAGAAGTCAGAATGGAATTTTTCTCTTAAAATATCCAGGTTAAAGTAGTGGCAAAAAAAGGTCAGATGTACAATACCGTTATACAAATCCACCATATAACCTAGCTAAGTGTTTAATAATACCAAAAATAGTTCTCTGTATGCAATATATACTGTTGAATCACAACTTCCCTGTTTTTTTGACCAATCACTTACATTGTGATGTAAGATGAAAAAACTGGATTTTTCCCTATGTGCTTTACTGTGTGTGAGAGATAGCCTGTCCCAGTGGAAATTAGAACCTAATTTTATTTCATTTTTCCCCTTGCAATTCTGCCTCTGGATGTGCTGGACAACTATTTATCCTATGAAACAGGAATAACAAGGCTGACCTCTACTGAAAATTGCTTTGAAATCTCATGAGAGAAACAAAATAGAGAACATGGGAATTATCATAACAAGATGATAATCATTTAATTGTTCACATACCAGCAAAACTTTACAAGGTAGTGCAATAATCTTAAAATAGTGTGAAAATTCTACTTTTGAAGACTGCTCGGCTGTGTATTTGCTAAACAGTATACTGATGTTTTCCATTTTTCAAGAAGATGCTATTACTTGTCACTTGGAGCTATACCAGTTATCAGCAACTTCACTGATAAGCAATAATTTATTGTAGATACCTGAATTATTTCGTCAGTGCAATTTGAACATTTATTCCAATACATTTGGGTACTTTCAGCGTGCTCAAGTTTTGCTTTCCTACAAAATAGAAGAGCTAATAACCACTTCTGTTAAACTATCAAGTTGATTGCATAAGTTCCAGGCAAAATTTAAAGCAATCAAACTTCTGTAAAAGGTTGAGCTGGAACAGCACCCCTCTGACATTTATTGCCTTTTGTGTAGAAATGGAGAAATTCTCTACTTCAGCTTTATCATCCTGAATTATCCAAATCATACAAGGTTGTACTGCAGAATTTTCTGGAGTTTTTCTGTAATAGTGTTATAAATCATAATAACCAGAAAATCCTACTGGTTTTGGCATAATCTCTTTTAACAATTTGGATTAATTGAAGTAGCAAGTATGAAAAATATGTGTGCTAAACAGTAGAAGTCACTGTGAGGTTCTGCAATTCATGCTCTTTTCATAACAAATGCAGTAGGCCATTCATAGCACGATATCAACATATGTTTCCCATTTATTTTTCCAAAATAAAAATAAGTGAGCAAGCCTTTCCCTCACATCCACCTATTCATTCTAATGCCTTTGGTGAGTAAAATTTCTGGAATAAGGTGTAAATTGGCTATTCTATTGAACTGTATGTATTTCTTGATTGAGAGAAACTTTTTGCGTGTAGCTCTGAGTATTGCTAATTGCCTCAGAAGCCTGATGCTGAAATATGAATAAGCAGTTATGATTATAACTGCATGATATAACAGCCATAGCTGTATGCTTGTCTTACCAGTGTTAAAGCATAACAAATTGATACAGCTACAAATAAAAAGGTTTCTTCTTATATTCCTACCAATATCTTCTATCCTAGTGGGAGTCCAGAAAAAATAAAAAGTATGTACCAAAGTATAATTATGTGACTGTTTTTCTCCTAGGGCCCACACAAGAACAAAGGCATGGATACTGGGGGGCAAACACTCAGCCACCAATTGACATGAAAAATAAAATAAATGTACCAGCTCCAAGGATAAAAAGAATAACGGCTTGAGTAATAGGTCAAATTTCAGGCACCATACTGAGTAAACTGTCAAATTTTCTTTGTCATGGGTTGTAGACTCACCAGATGAAAGAAATTGTTGTATAATGGTTTTAAAAACTTTGATAATATTCAACTACGCTAACTTTTTCCTCTTTACATGACAGAAAACTCAAGTGTTAGGATGAAAAGAATGATATAGGAAGGTACAGCACTACAGATATAGTAAATAAATTACAAATGGGAAAATGTACTTGAACAAACAGAATTAGGCAAGTACCCTCTATAGAATAAACATCTGTGAGTTGACTGAAACACATGAAATAAAAAAAAATCCAAAATAGAACAGAGATGGAATGAGGTAATACAGAAGAATTAATTAATTCTGAAAATATTTGTTTTCTTGTTTTCCCCTTGATACATCTACTGGAATTTTAATTTATTATTATTCTTATTTGGTAGTATTGGTAATAAGCTGCTTACTAGACTAGACTAGAGTTTAACACAAATATATAGTCATTAAGATTTAGAACCATAATGAAATATGAATAAATATTATTTTTGATGTCAAAACATTTCTCATTTGCAATATTGCTATGTTGCAATTTGTTTTGTAAGCTCTCTATGTATCTACATAAAGTAGTATGCTTACACAGAACTCAGTAAGCTTATTTAATAAAGAAAATTACTAATTATTCTGTAGCTTCATAAATCAGGACATATGAGAGATATTCATATGTCTTCCTTAAGGGAACTTACATTTCAGAAGTAAAAAAGAAATGCATTTCAGGGTACATTCTAATTTAATATACAAAGCTTTGGAAAGCATACTATAGAAACTGCCAAACAATATGGAAAATCCATATTTTAAGCAAGCTGATATTAAAAACTTGTTTATAAAATTTATTTATGTTGAGAAATGAACTTTCAGCTTCCCTGACTCAGACATGAAGCTCCACAGAGTGAGAATAGGATTTTTTTTTCCCACTGTACTATAACTTCTTTAAGACAGCTAAACCTAAGTTCTTGCAGAAATTCTCAGAGTTAACAAATCAAATTATTGTTCAATCAGACCTTGATCCTGTAAATATTTAAGGAATCTTAAGTTTCAATTCTTTATATTCAAAGGTAGCACTACTGCTACCATATACAAACTAGCTAAATAAATACCTAAACTTTTAAAACATTTGATAACAGAAAATCTAATATCATAACCTATAAAATCAAATCAGTGAATCCAGTAAATCTGAACACAGCTCATTGGCCCACAAAATCATTTTCAAGATAGCAAATTTTAACATGTGCAGTATATTGACAGTGAAAGGGCCTTTAGTTTTCCCAGGTGAATGGCAGTGCTCATCACCAGCTCCAAGAAAGTGATAGGTGGTCTCACCAGTGGGTTCTGATGGGTAGGATAGCTATATTCTGCTAAGAGGAATTTCTGGAACACTAGATTACATTTTGGCATGATTCTTAAGATAAAGTTCAAAAGTGCCTACACACTTAATATTTGAACTTTTAGAAAGGACATACACATCCTGGGAGCAATTACTGTTGGAATGATTATTGTTTTTTCCTTTCATTGTTGTCGAGGTTAACTTGGGGAAAATAAAATCTCCAACAACATGTTTAAAAATTGTGAGCAACAAAGTCCTACATGTCTTTATTTCCTGAGTTAACATTTCTCTTTTGGTGCATTTTTGTAATTCTGCTACAAATGACTAATTTACAGGAGGGAAAAAAAAGCAATAGGCCAAGCATTTTTGCAATTCTGCTGTGAATAGATAGTATTATTCCTAGGATGTACTAGGCTACTGTTTTCTGCCAAGACCGCATATTTGTGTCTCTTAAGAGCTAAATGAGTTTAGTTAAATCCTTTACATCTCTGAACTGGAACTTTTTCCTACTGTGTTTGAATCAAACGCATTAATGCACTAAGGCCCACAGAACCAACTGTATGTCTGTGCCTGAAAACTTCTGCTACATTCAGTTTAATGAAGCAACAAAATACTTTGAGAGGAGAAGTGCCAAATTTTACTGCACTTTACTGTAAAGCAAGGAATGAAACTTTAAAAAAGTTTCCTTCCAAATGAGGAACACAGCAGTTCAGGTTTATTTCTGGTGTGTTTGTAAATTAAGATGGGTGCGTCTCTATGACACTGTTACTTGGGTGATTTTGGACACTAACAGTGCTCTGCATCCCTGCCTGATGCACCTGAAAGGGTGTGAATTGGAAATAAAGTACACAAGAAACTCTAAACAAGTTCAAACAGTTCTGCTCCAAAAGAGATGACTATTTACTTACACTGAAACTACAACAGAAACAAAGAGCACAATAACACTATTTGACAGAGCAAATTCTAAGCTACAGAATGCTATTTTTCAACATAGTCAATGGCATTATGAGCTGAGCATTTTCACCTGCAATGAATAAAAGCCTGCATGATGCTGCGCTCATGTAAATCTGCATGGCCATCAGAATGTGCCTTGCCTTTCACATTGCTTTAACCACTGCTGAAACACAACACTCAAAACCTCCATGTGCACAAATCCAGTCTTTGGTCTCCATAACATTCAGCAAGCATTCCACATGGAGGAATTCAGTGACGCATCTTTTCTTCATGCACGCTTCCATGTCAGGAATCAATCTGCCAGACTGCCCCTCTGCTGCCATCTGTCACATGGCAACAAAATGAAATGGAATATTGGTGAGAAGGCTCAACTTTTACTGCCATACCACCAACATTCGCCTCTGACACTGTGGGCTACCATAATAAAACAGGAGGCGTTACATTCAGAGAAGCCATTGCACATGTTACTAAGACAAATTATTTTTTTAATTATCTCTTATCTTCTTTAAATCGTTGGGCATGGAAAAATCTCTACTCAGAATATGAGGTGTTTTCCAGTCAACAGATTGTAGGAACATTCCCTACCTCACACTCCCTGTTGTCCTTACATTTAACTGGAAATTCTCTCACAATTCTTTTCCTAAACAGAATGGTATTTGTAGACAAGTTTCCATTTCACTACTTTTAAACTGATCAAAGCAATTCCTGTAATTATGTGAGCTTCTGGCAATTTTTGTACTAAAACTATTTTATTTAAGTGCTGCTGTTCTTTTCTAATTTTCACTGTATCTGTCATTTATAAAAACTCAAATCAACATTTCATACATCCACATTAACTGTGACTAGAGAAACAACTTACTGGTTGATTCTTTTGAAAAATCTAAATCTACCCTAAACGAAAATGTATTAAATGAAATGACAAAGCATGAATTAGCATACCCTGATACCAATTAGGTAATCTAATGTTAATCTTACTTAACTCATAGCAATCATGGCATTGTTCACTTAGGATAAGAAACAAAACATGACATACTCTCCGAAAAGTGTAGGGATTACAACCGAAAATAATCAGAACAGGATATGAAACCAAAGTATTCCTAAGATTATCATACTTTATAAATATGCATGAGGCTACTAAATAGAAGATATGCTTTCTTATTTTATCTGTTTGCTTTCTTATCATTTGTCATGAATTATAACTACTCTACATTATCTCACTGTATTCCCCCTCCATTCCCAATTTATGACCTTTCACTATGATGGGATTCTGTTTTCAGCAAAACACACTGAAACTATTCAGGGGATGGATGTAGATATTTTGCATCATCAATTGTGATGGTAAAAAGGCTCAGCTCCAATAACTTTAACAGAGACAGTTGCCATAGTGCTTTCATCTGCATGTGTTGGAAATACATGTTTGATGTGAAGTTCAGAAAATCTGTGGATAAAATAATACAACTCCACTGCAGACAAATCTTAAACTTTTGGATTTTTACAAGAAAACTAGCAATAGAACTGAAATTATACCATTTGCATAGTTCCCTATAACCATAGATTCTTATCATAAATGCACCTAAATCTATTTTGAAATGGTTCCCAGTCCCTCAGACCTTCAGTTCTAACAATTCTCATTTTCTTCCCACAGCTCAGTCTCCTCAAACCCCCACACTCTGTGCTTAGAAATTCTCAGTATTTCCAGTCTTCTGAGGAGAAATGTATTCAGACTCATACAACATTTAACAAGTGGCCCTTGGAAGTCAGAGAGAAACCCAATCACCTGTATCATATCTCTGTTAGAAAGCATCGTCTTTGCTTTGGCTCATTCCAAGTAACTTTCCCAAGAGAGGGAACAAGTTCTAAGATATTCAGACAAAAGCCACATTTATTCTTGAGAAGTATTCAGTTCTTGGGCTTCCTTTACTCAGTAGTATGGACATAGCCCAAACAGGCTCCAAACCCTGAAGGTTCCAGAGATTTCAGGAAAGCAATCTGCACACCAGAAGACTGTTTCCAAATTAAACTCAGCCCATCACATTGCATAGGACCACATCATATTCTTTTAGATTAATTCGGTAATTAAAAAAGCTGGAAATACACTCAATCTGGCATTTTGATAAGTTGTTTCAAACAGGCTTAAAAATATTTCTGAGAATATGTGGTCTGAGTACAGCCCTGTAACACGCAAGGTTAAGCAGCCATAGAAAATAATTTAAATCTGAAATATCTCCATGTAAAGTGGAAAAAAAAAATATGAAGTGACTTCAGGTAACTGGTATGGAATGGTCATTGTTCAGAGCAGGAAAAATGGTCATTTAAAACTGACAGACAGAGTCTGAGAATCCACGGCACTACCACTTCCCTAAAATTGTAAATTTTACATGAAGGAGCTGGATGAAACAGAATATGCCATTGCTTTAAGAGTAGTGTTGCAGACATCAGCTAACAGAAGGTCTTTTCTTGGCCCTTATCTCTCTTGTAGCACATGGGGCTCCAAGGAAAGCTTGGTTGAAGAGTCCAGACTATCAACAATAGGTAACTCTGATAACAGAAATTGGATTCCTCTACTCCAAATACTGAAGTCAAGTATTGGAGCTGAAGAACTGCTTTGGTTTTAGTAGTCTAAGAGTACAAATCCAATAGCAGTACAGAAGGAAAGGAATGACTAAATGAAGGAAGAGTTTCAGTAAGTATTGCATTGATGATTTGCATGTGGCTGGTATCAAACATCATATAGCAGAATATATGAAGTCTGTGCAAAGATATACAAGAACATTATTTTTCTAAAAGCCCTACTTTAATATAGCATCTATCTTCTTTGATCCACGTTATTCTCTCTTCTCTTCTCATCCTTGCAGATCCTTTCATTTTAGTTGTTCATATCAAATTACCAAAACCTATCAACATTTAGCTGCTGTTAATCTTGCTAATATCAGGAAGTTTTAGAATAGTTGCAGCTATTCCTGTAGTTTCAGGAGGTCATTTACATTCTTCATCATATATTGTTACTAAGACAGCACCAAACAGATGTGATTTTGCTATTCCAAACATTTTAATCTCCATATGGAAACAGAAATAAAGTATTTACTCAGGGCATTGTTATGTAAGATTAACTGTATCCCTGAGGAGGTTTCCCTGTATTACGACTACTATTAATATGTTGCAACTTTCACATATAGCCAGGATCTCAGTTGATTTAGATTGACCATTACAAGTGAATACAGTAATTTAAATGATTTGCTCTGTATTCCTGTCTAAGGAAAACAAAACTACTATTATGCAATTTGATATGCCACTTTTAAAAAAGCAGCTTGTATAGAGCTTGTTTAGCACAAGTAGCTAAATTTGCTGAAGCCTAAGGCCACAGGTCTTGAACTTTTACCCAATTATAAGTAAGGAAGATCACAGGGTCAGCTGGAAATGAGAGATAAGAAAGACAATATTGACAGTTTGTGAAACTTGGTAGAATCTACAGCCCTAAAGACAAGAGAAAACAGCTCACCTAGAGACAATGAAAGGAACCAAAAAAGAGAAGTAAAATCTACAACCCTAATATTAGTATTGGTCTGGACTGTTAGATGAAAGATTGGGAATGTAGAATGTAAAGAGTAATTGCTCAGGGATTTTTTTTTGTTCTGGGCCCATCCTCGGAGGCACCCAGCTTGAGCTGTTAATGCAACTTTCACTCTGCAGATTTTTTTTTGCTTGGATTATCAACACTGCAGAAACAGACAGACAAACCCCGTTATGGTGGCTGAGTTGCATAATTTTTATAACAACTACGTAAAACATAATTTTCTCTGTCATCAGCAAAATCCTTATATCATTTTTTCTGTCTCCAGTTGCTATTTATTCCTGGTAACTAGTAACTTGGTGACAGCAACTGTTTTATTTTTAATTTTATCTTTTAAAAAGTATAAATTTTAGCTCAGATAGAATATATGACCCTTCTAGACAAGGTGCATATATTATTTTTCGCCTGTGGCCAATTTTAAACTTACCACACTCTTTGGATTTCTTATTCAGGTTTCTTTCAATATTACCACTATGACTTTGCAGGCATGTGCTTGGATGCCACTGTGAATTTTATGTGTAGCAAAAAAAAAAAAAAAAAGTATCATATTCCAAACCAATGTGTCTATATATATATATAAGCATTTTACATAATATAGATATTTCTGATTGTCTATTTTCAGTGAGACTATCATAGAAATCCAGGGGATTATTTCATTCTATACAGCACACACCTAGAAAAACCTTGCCTCTACCTTAAGCGTCCAATCTAATCAGACAAACAAGGGACACCAAGTTAGCTCTTAGGTCCAAATACTGATAGCTAGTGAGCCACTAATAAGAATGCTTTGTTTTCTGAAAACAAAAACAAACAAGCAAAAAACACCACAGAACCACCAAGAGCTATGGTGCTTTTTCACACTATTTCCTTTATATCACTGAAAAATTCAGGGTACACAGCGCATTTTCTGACAGAACAGATTAGAGGTTGTCACTGCAACTGCTTTCTAACCAAGCCTCCTCAATGCAGAAATGTACTCACTGCTACAGAGGCGATGTCTCACATTGCTCTCCCTCCTCACTTGTCTCCATTTATCTTGTCATAATCCTACATGAGAAGGGGAAAGAGAAAGAAAGAAAATGTATGTATTCTGTTTACAAAGCAGGACCTGTTTTCATAAGTAGGAATACTGTGACACTCTTGAGATATACTCATCTACCTTATGCTTTATATAACATTTATATATCTTCAGTAAGTCCAGTGCTGTGCTCTGGAGGAGTGTTATCCATATTGCAAAGGGACTCCATCACCAGACTTTATAAAAATTGATTAATAGACCTGCTATGGAATTGAAAACCTAAACCTATGATTTCAAAATCTAAATCTTAAACTCTGAATCATCACAATATATTGCTATACAAGAAATCACGTGTTTTGCAGAAGTACATCATACTAAGAATAGGTTGGTGGAATTTTTGTTTTTATGCTCATCAATTCACTAGGCAGAAGACAGACTCTGACTAGGATTTAACAACTATGAACCAAAGTCTGCTACATTTTGCAACTAGCTTTTATCATTGACCACAAAATATTTACTTCAATGTTTACACTGTCCTTCCTCTTGTTTCTACATTTATTTCTCTCTACACTCTAAACAGACCTTTATGGCTTTTCATGACAGTATTTAACCTGCTGAGTGAACTATATCAGTTCTGTTTTAGTACATATAGGATCATATCAGCTTCTACTAGTTCAGTACCTTTGCCATATATAGACTATATATGGACATCTTTGTAACTTATACTGATGAGTTCTCTTATCACAGATACTACGCTTGATCTTAGCCAAAAGGCCGAGAAGCAGTTGTCCCACCACCAATATGTCCATTTCTTTAAATAAATTGCTAGTATCTGTGTGTGTGATAATATTGTTGGGGCATACATACGTTCTGGATAAGACTGGGGAAGAGGATGAATTTAATTATTCTATGCTGAAAATCTCTTGATTAATTTCAGTCTTGTCTTGCTCTCCTGTTGTTCTGTTTGACCTACTAGCATGGTATGCCAAATTTTCAAAAGTCCATTCATGCTTCACTGTCACTTTTCTTTAAACATTATTAAAGCATTGATATTTAGAAATTCCAATTTAGTTAAAGGTGAAAGTCTGTTTTTTAAGTATCTGTCTTCAGAAATGTGATGCTTAAGCAGAAACATTAAAGTATCAAAGAGTGCCTGAATGTCAATTTTTGGAATACTGATAATCATCTGAACTTCTGACATCTGGCATTTTTCTCAACTACCTAAAGAATGTGCTTCTAAAGTGCTATTACAGTGGAGAACGTGACACAAGCTAATTAACACTAACAGACACAGTACTGATTTATCAACAGAGGGGAAACTTGTTATAAGAAAGAAAATTATTGGTGATTAGCATTTATAATCTTAGTTGGCTTGAAATGTGTACAAGGGCTGCTCCGAAAGTAACACCTCCTGTTTTATTATGTTGGCCTACAACGTCAGAGGCAAATTTTGGTGGCATGGCAGTAGAGGCTGGACCTTCTCACCAAATTTCCATTACGTTTTGTTGCCATGTGACAAGTTGCAGCACAGGGGCAGTCTGACAAATTGGCTCCTGACATGGAAGCGTGCATGAAGAAAAGGTGCATCACTGAATTCCTCCATGTGGAAAAAATGGCATGCACTGACATTCATCGATGCTTGTTGAATGTTTATGGAAACAACAGAGTGGATCTGAGCACAGTGAAGTTTTGAGTGTTGTGTTTCAGCAGTGGTGACAATGAAGTGAAAGGCAAGGCACATTCTGATGGCCATGCAGATTTAAATGAACACAATATGCAGTGTTTTTTGTTCATTGCAGGTGAAAATGCACAGCTAATGGTGATGACTTATTGAAAAATAGCATTTTTTAGCTTAGAATTTTCTGTATCAAATAGTATTCTTGTGCTCTTTGTTTCTGTTGTAGTTTCAGTGGAAATAAATAGGAGACATTACATTCAGAGTGACATACATAGAAGGTTTGCCCCTGTACTGTTGGAGGAGGAGAGAAATAAAAGGTAGCAGATGAAGTAGACACATTACCTCTTTCAAATATGTGCTGTCTGCTGGATTGATAACCCTACAGGTTCTAACCATGAAATCCTCATTGGGTTGCCTCCTAGATTTACAAAGAGTAAAGAGTCTTGAATGATTGTAACCTAATCTAGCTTTTAGAAAGCAAAAGACTGGGTAAGCAAATCTCCTAAATTCGTCATCTACACTCCTGTAGTCATCGAAGAGAGATGGACACAGAATAAGGCTATTCATCTCATCTATCTTGAGACAGAATAGTTTTGTAAAGATAGTGATATCTCTGCACTGACTACAGAGTGAGCCTGATCACTATCTTAGATTAGAGCTGTATATTTTTGATGGCTGAAATAAAATAAGATGAATATAAGCCAAAATGACTAGAATTTCTCGAAATCCATTTATTTTTCTTTTCATCTTGAGTAACCTGCAATCACCAGGAACAGTACAAATTACTACATTTTCTCTGCTCAGTAATTTTAATTCAATAACATTTCTTACTTAGTCTAATCTGAATTTATTCAAAGATGCCATATTCTGTTCAGTAACAATAAATTCCTGCTCAGCTTTCAACTGTTTAATTTTTGAAATAGATTATTTTAACCTTGCATCATCAATTATGCAGTGTTCCATTTTATTTAAAAAAATCTGAACAGTGGCCTGTAAGATGTAAAATTTCTGTTCATTAGTTCTCTTTCGCTTTTTCATTCTATCTTTTTACCGTAACAGTAATTTAAAAGACAGATCTACAGGAAACATCATATTGGAGAACTAGCATTAAGTAATTAGTGAAAAATGTTATTTTAGTTCAACAAAAAGGCTTTTAGCAACTTGCTTTTCATTGCTGGAATAACTTTTCTTTGTAATTTAGTACATCTCCTGCCTAGGCCTGTATTTCTCACTTTTACACCCAAGATGTATAAACCTCCCCTCCATCTTCCCCAGACTGACTTTGGATTCAAACGCATGTGGATAGGAATTGCTCCATGTTCTTTCTACTTAAGCTGCTGCTGGTCAGCAATAAAAAACAAATAGAAGTATAGCATTAGCTACTTAAGCAGACTAAGTTTGTGGCAGGGGTGCTGTGAGACAGCATAATGATGTACAGTTGGTACATGATAATCATAGAATCATAAAGGTTGGAGAACCACATCTCCCAGTGCCACATCTACCCTTTCCTCAAACAGCTTCAGGCTCAGTGACTCCACCTTCTCCCTGGGCAGTCTGTTCCAGTGCCTCCTCTCTTTCTGAGAGGAAGTTTTTCCTAATATCCAACCTGAACCTCCCCTGGTGCAGCTTGAGGCCATTGCCTCTCATCCTATTGCTGTTACCCAAGAGCAGAGGCTGATACAACCTTGCCACAGCCTCCTTTCCAGAAGTTGCAAACAGCAATAAGGTCTCCCCTGAGCATCCTTTTCCCCAAACTGAACAATCCTAATAATTAGATGCAATTCTAATTTGTATGTTAACATGCTGATATCTGAGCAGAACAGCTACAAAAGCTCAATATGCTGGGGTTCTTCTCTTTGCTTTGTGTTTACTGCAAGGGTCGTATCCACACAGCCAGTAAATTAGACAAGGAAAAGTAAATGAGAAGCGGAGTGAATGGAAAAGGCAGAAGACATGTAAAAGAATAGGAATTTGATACTTTAAAACAAAATTCAATGCTTCATAATTAGTTTTTTAATATTATATTCAAACAGAAATCTAATTATTAATAATTCGATCATCAGGGCAATTTCTATACTGTAAATAGAGATTCTTGCTTAACTAATTAGTCTTGAAAGACCTGCTTTTGAGTGTACATTAACTTATTTTATTCTTTTTATTGTTGGGAATTTACCAAAGACAGTAGAGAGAAGTGGTCTTTGAGTAAGGCTCCTGCCTCTCATTGTGTGTGGGCTTCTATTGGAACATTCCTAAAGGGTCATCACGCTCTTACCTACCAGCTCACATTTAGGGATGAAAGTAGCATGCACATGAATGCTGAGCTGCAAGGCCCAACACATCTCATTTAGTTTTTCTAACTGAACCCTAGCAAGGTATGTCAGGCCTCACGTGATTTTTGGCTAGCAGCCATCAGGTACAAACATGTGAGATTGTGAGGCTGCAGGCACAACCTTAAACGTGGGCCACTTCAGTAGTTAAAACATGTTAATACTGGTGTCATGGGTAGTTAGCACCCCCCACACAGAGTGCTGGTAAGGGCAGCACTAGATCTCACTTGTTCATGCCCCTGTTTTCTTCCTTTATTCCCACCTCCTCTCTCCATAGAAATGGAGCAATTGCCCACAGGCTTTCTAGTATCATGGCTGGTTCTACAGTAGCATTTATCTAGAAATCACTCCTTCCAGGACTCAGCTGATGAAAGTGATGAAGCAGGTGCACTGCATGAGTAAATATGCATTGGCAAGATAAAGTGTCATTTCAGCTGAAGTTGTGATTCTGAAGCAAAATCAGCAATGTTAATTCCAGTTTCACTGAGCAGGGAGAAGTAACAAGGTTTGTCAAAGTGATGGTAATTTTCACTTTAAAGAGATACAAGAAAAATATTCTTCTGCAATCTGTACTCTGGTTTTATTTAGTAAAATATTCCATCGATTTTCTCTTAACAGACTTTAGGACTGAAAGGGTTTGATAGTCTGAACTTTACTGTAGTATATAATTGAAGACATTTAAGAAATTAACAGAATACCATTTGATGAATAAAGTCACTAAAAGATGGGCTTGAGTGGCCAACATCCAGATCATTTTTGTAGGTTTAAAAGTGCTTCCATTGAATGTGATCTGTTTTAATCAGTGATGTGGCACTTTAAAAAGCCACATTTTTTTTCTTACGCTTAGAGAAAGAAGACTCTACATCATTTCCCTTTGTTGGGGCTGTGATAAGAGGGCAACATTTTTTAAAAACTAAGATACATACATACTTGCTCTCTATGACTGACTACATAAGTAGTCCCTTTGCTCCTGCAGTTCGATGTACTTGCATCTATAAGCAGTGCTGCGCTTACGCGGGTCTCACAGTTAAAATGGGAACTGCTGTCACCTCAATTGTCGCACTAATAACTGCGCTATCCTTCATTCCCTGTACTGCAGGGTTGACATATTATCTCAGAAGTTAACATAAAATAGCATGCCTCTAAGCTGTAGATTTTACAGCTGTCTCTTAAATGCAAACACCATGCCCAGCCAATTAAAGATGAGACTCAACAACCCACTGCCTAACTGCATGTGCCAAGATGAACTTTTCCAGTTGTGCTGACATATGAAGCCAGCATTGTAACTTGGGAGTAATATCTGTTCATACAACCTGGCATAACCAAAGTACAAAAAAATTGGTTGATTGCAAAAATTATCCACAGAAAAGTTATTCCTCTTTCATTTTCCTATAATATAAATTGTTTCTTACAATATCTATTCTGGCATATGTATGCAAAAAGACATTAATTTCCTGGTTTTAGCTTAATTAATATATGAAAATCTCAGCTCTATGTGTAGATAAGTTATAATACAGATGATACTTCCTTGATAACTTCACACCTCATCCTTTGATGAAGCTTTCCAGCCTGGGTTATATTTTAATTGCAACCAGGTTATATATATTTTGATGCTCTTGTGTGAGCATAATGACATAAATAACATAAATTTGTTTAAAAAAACTCAGTCATTGAAAAAGAAAGAGAAGTAGTTTTGAAATCTTCTCATTCAGGAGTACAGAAAATAGAAACAACTCCAAGCTTGGATTCTTCATGCACTCTCCTTAAAGTTCAGCTCTACACAGAGTTCAGTGTATAGCCTACATAAAGTTCACTATTTTCAGAATATCAGTCTACAACTAAAACAAGACAGGACTTTGTCCGGTTAATTCACTTAGTCTGGCAGTTTAAAGAATATAAAGATTCAGTGAAGTAAATACACAGGCCTGGAAGACAACTGAATTCCATCACTGATTTCAAATGGTACAGTTCCCACACGAGATATGCCTGCCAAACTGCAATCTAACATGGGCAAAGTTTGAAAAAAAACCAAGAAAATAAGTGAATTGTGCAAGTCTTTTTAACTCATCAATTTGGCTGTAGCTCTCCCGGAGATTTGTACATCTTTAATCTTCCTGTAAGCAGCCAGCAAGGTTACCTGGCAATTCATGTCATCAAAAATAGTCTCTCACAGTTTGAACATTAACGCAGGATTTTCAACGTGTGAATATCACCCCAGATAAGAACTTCAATACAAGACTTCAGATATATATGACCATCCCTAAACTCCTTATCTGATTAATACAACTGTTACATTAATGAAGAATTTACTGCCTTAAGAAGATGAATTATTTTCCAAAATCTATGAATTTCAGAAATACGGATACAATGTTATACATGTTTTGTATATTAGCATGCGTTTGGTAGCTCTTCTTATTAACTGAGAGCAATACTATACACTGGGAACACCTCTATTTTATTTAGTTTTGAGGCCAAAAAGTAGATTTTCTTTTCCAAAATGTTTTGAGAAGGACTTCTCAAACTTACATTGAACACCTATCCATTAATATATAGCTTCTAAGCAGTCATCAGCAGGCACACATTACACTGCTGATACTTGCCACTGAGAGACATAAAGAGGGAGAGATGAATACTTTTGAATGCTCAAGTATTTTTCTGTTATAACATCATAACTCTGTATAATAAAACATAGGCAAGGATGCGTACATTTCAGTTCTCACCAGCTGAAAACACTTTCCTGCAAGAGAAACAAGTCAAAGCAAATGCACTGGACAACAAGTGTTCTTGGTTGAAACATGGGGTTCTGCTGTGTTCATAGTAATTACGTTGTACACCAGTCACAGCCCTGCAGTAGTGTGTTTCAAATTGAGCTCATCCCAGTCATATTAAAGAGCCTGTGTTTTTATAAAGGAAGCTCAATTCTCTGTTAGCTATGACGGTCTAGACAGACGAAGTCCAAGTGCTCCTGCAAATTCATAGCATTCATTTTCATCTCTTGAATTAGACCTGCTGAGGAGTTGGAGTCTCCTTTCAGTTTAGTAAGTTCTCAGCAGAATTAAAAAAAAAAAAGAAAAAAAAAAGAAAAAAAAAGAAAAAAAATAATTACTCTGTAATTCGAAATCTTTTATGAATAGCACCTAAAACAGAATGTTGCAGGTTTTTTTAATCACTGGGGAGACTTGTTGATGGTAACTGCACAATCTGGTGAATATATCTTCAATAAAAGCTTTGACTTCAAAATGGAGGAGTTTTAATTGTTCCTTCATTCCCACTTGTCAACAGTTGGCACAAATTTCAGAAATTTCAGTCAGCAGCAGTTAGCTTCCTTTGCTTTGTCATATGTGACAATTTTGTCACCCCTTTTGATTTTCTGGACTTTTGCAAGTTGTCAGAAAGGAAAATATGAAATTATGTGACCTCAAAAGTTCAATAGCTACGTGACCCAAGAAAATGTCTCTTTATGAATAGCATCTGTTTCCCTTTGACATTAAAAGTGTACAGAAAGTTTATTATTAAAAAAAAAATAAATCAGTTGAAATTTAGATGTGCCTATTCTTACATAACTATATAAGTCTGGAAATTCTGCATGGCTCATTGCTGTATTAACTCAGCCTTGAGTCACTAGAAATGAGTTAAAGTAATCTGCCTTTCCTTTTGACACGTTGCACAGACAAAACAGAAAACTTTGAGCTTATGAGGATTCCATTTAATAGGTAGTTCCATTTTAACAGGTCTGAAACATTTGAAAGTTACAGCTTTCAGATGTACTCTATTAGAAATCAACAGCAGTGATTTAACATGGCTAAAAGGTAATTTTACACATGTTGAAAAAATTGTAGATATAAATGAATAAACATTCAGTTGAGACAGTTTAAATACTTAAGTGTTCCTGACATACATTAAAAACATGTCTGTTTATAGTTCATTACTTGATTCAACTTAATTACCTATTAAATGTTCTAATTAATTTCCAAAGATATTGCCAAAGCTAATCCTTATTCCCTGTACAAATACTCATCTACTGTGATTGTTCTTAAATTTCTGAATAGAATTACTTTTAATCCTGCATAAACAGCTGAATTTCAGATTCTCTTAAGAATGACTCAACACAATGATATCCTACTATTAATTAAAATTAGCATATGATTTAAAAGAGGAAAAAAATGATTATACATTTTAGAAAGTGATGTTCCCTCCATAGACATACTTGTCCCAGGATTTGTCCACAGACATTTTCCAGAAGCTTCTTAGAATTAATCAGTGCCAGCAACTGATATTTGTGGCCCCTTTTTTAAAATAACAAATATGATACTACAATTATTTGTAGTACAATGCTGAATCAGCAATGCAATAGGAGCAAGCAACAGAGAAGGAAGTGGTTGAAATGAGACTTAGAAATGTTAGAAAGTAATTAAGCCCAAAATATCAAAGGTAATGGGTAACTAAGTACAAAAGCTTTTTTACTGCCCTTTTCTAAGGATTGTTTTCTGATAAGAAATGAAACTTTTAATCTGATAGCATCATTCTTTTTATTAAAATATAGATATCAATTTTACAGTAAGTGCTATTACAATCATTTCAGAAGAATATTTTTTTCTAACATTTGCTTTAGAAATCATATAATAGTTGTAATGTAGATATAGCCTATCTATATGACTATAACATTGTTAAAGATTGACTATACATCTCCAGGATACATTACTTTAGCCCTTAGCACATTATAACTGCAACTATATTTGTGCTTCTCATGTTCATTCATGTCCGTGATTTTCATAGACC
This sequence comes from Chrysolophus pictus, assembly GCA_037305975.1. Taxonomy (NCBI): domain Eukaryota; kingdom Metazoa; phylum Chordata; class Aves; order Galliformes; family Phasianidae; genus Chrysolophus; species Chrysolophus pictus. Next base: position 13,116,332 of record CM074579.1, on the reverse strand, counting down.
TGCATGAGCATATTGCATGCAGGAGGATGTGCTTCCTCGACCTTGCCTCCTACTGCTGATTGTCTTGACAGACAAGCAGATGCAAACAGTGGTAATTCAGATCTATTGTTTGTGCATAGCTTTTTAAAATGTTTCCTACTTGCCATTTTGCAATTTTACCACAAATTTTGTTGGAATCAAATGACAGCTAGCTCAACTCCACCACACTATGCTCTCACTTTCTCTTGTCAAAAAAAAAAAAAAAAAAAAAAAAACAAGGAGCAAATATATTGGGAAAATAAAAAAAGTCACAGGATAAAATAAGGACAGGAAGATCACTCACAAATTACCTCATAGGCAAAACAGACCCAGCATGGGATATATATTAATTTGTCACCTATCACTAGCAATCTACAGCAGTGAGAAACTAGAAGAAACTCAAAACATCTTCCTCACATCCATTGTTTTCTATCACCTTTCTTCAAACAGCACAGAGGAACAGGGAATGGGAGCTGCAGTCAGTCCATATGCCATATAGTATATGGAACATCCTCTTTGCCAGTTTGGGTCAACTGTCCTAGCTGTGTCCCTTCAAGTTCCTTGTGCTCTCCCAGCCTGCTCACTGGCAGGGCAGCATGGGAAGAGAAGTCCTTAGCTCCATGTAAGAACTGCTCTGCAACAATGAGTCTCTATGAAGAAAATTAACTCTATCCCAGCTGAAAACCATGACAGACCTCTACATCTAAGTCTGCTTCACTTCCTTTACAAGCCCAATCTATCAGTTAGGGCAAGCATTACTTAAAATGTGACAGCATCAAAGTGTCCTGCAGAAATGGAGTCACCAATGTGCATGCTAAGAATTTAGTCTTGTAACACCAGACCTGTAGCAAATATAGTTTGTGATAAATTGGAGTAAACTTCCACAGTATAACATCTGTTTTCTCAAGAAAACTGTCATCAGGAAGGAACAGCTTCACGAGAACCTTGTGTCACTACTATGCACAAAGAAAAAAAAAATTATTCCCAAATGTGAAAGTCACAGTGAAAAAACAATCTTTTTAAATGTTAAGATCATTTAAGTATTTGAAACAAGACTAGCTTTTTCCCTCTAGATTTACAAATTCCAGATGTTTCAAGACTATAATGCCAGCCAAAATTTTGATTTGGCATCAAAAGAGAAAGGGGAGGAATAACAAACTTCAAAAGGGAAGAAAAGGAACAAAATACATTTATTGGAAAATATTCCAACACATTTTAAAGAAATCATTATTTTCAAATCTCATACAGATCTCCCTGCAAAGCTGACTCTTCTCTCAAAAACACTGATATTTCAGACTCCAGACTAGACCCTAAGTAAATCACCCCGGTATTTCAGTGTCTCAGTTTACCCAGCAACAAGGCCCAAGAGAACAAGGATTTCTAGTCTCAAGCCCTTTCTGTTAGATATTGTATACTTGTTTAATGGCTTCTTCACAACTACCACATTTACAAAGTTGTATACGGATAGTGGGGAGAAGCTCTGCTTCATTTTCTTCAGTTCAACCTGTGTAACTTGAGTCTAAGAAGCCTTGCTTGGAAAAAAAGCAGTCTAAACAATTCAGCAGTATCTTACCACGTTGAGCATATGGTAACTTAAAAATATATATGTATTTGGATAAATACATTTTTTTGATCACTTAACGTAGTACTATCCTTTTAGACTTAGACAAATACTTTGGATTCCAGTAGCAGTAACAAAGTTAGGGATCTTTGGTTCAACTCTGCTTTTCCTTAGCCTATCAGGAATAAAAACATAGACACGATGCTCTGTCCCACAGCTGCAAGGCACTTTTTGTCAGTAGTCTGCCACAACCTCTCTCAAGTCCTGTGGTTCTGTAGTCATATCGGTTTTGGCATCTTCAGTTTTTCTCTCTGTGTTCTGGCTTATTTCTGCCTCTCTCCAAATAATGTCCTGACCCAAACAGACCAAATAGAAAACATTCGTTCTAAATAGCTCCAACTTCTAAGCAGTTATGTATGTATGACCTTGTTTCTTTTTGGAAAACATTAATCTTGTAGTTTTCCACAGTTATAAGTGCAGGGCTACGCTTTTCCCTAAGTTCTATTACCTTTAACAACTCTCTAAATTATTTTCGGTTCCGTAAAGCAGGCCATTCCTTTAATTCAGTAAGAGTTTCCAATTAAGATATTGGATATTTAAACATCTTTTTTTTTTCCTCATCACCTTTACTGTTTTGGTGTTTATCAGAGGTATTTTCTGGTACTGAGACATATTTATTACAGTGCCAACTAATTCTTTGTATTTCCCTATGAAAGAGAAATTCTTTCATTCCTTTTTGCCAAGTGGTCCTTAGTGAAGATTGATCAACAACCTGCAAAGACAGGTGACTTTTCTCCAGGGAACTACACCATGTGCGTTTGCTCCTTCCAAAGTAAATGGACTTGACTATCCAAGCTCTGTATGTCCCCAGCTCCTGGATACTTCATACTGTGGCTCTATGTTTTTGTCAGCTGTCTAATTCCAGCAAAACAAGATTTTTTTCCACTCCAACTTAAAAGTTGACAGCTTTTCCCGCCAGTTGCTCTGTCCTTTCAAAACATTTAAAAAAATATTTCCATTTATGTTTATTACCTTCCAAATTTGGTCTAATTTTGTATTCTCATACAACTTTGATCCTGTCCCAGTTTGTTTTGTTTAAATAACTCTTTCCTCTCTGTTATTCTTTTTCCGGGCACAGAAAATCTCCTTCCAGAATTTGACAAAAAAGCAAGGTTCTTCCTGTTGTTTTTCATCAAATATGCAAAGAATGTCAGAAGAAAAAAAAAAAAAGAAAAAACATAGAATAATGGAAACACAGACACAGCCATATCCATCTCATGCCAAATTTTAGCAAAGATCTATCAAAAAGGGAGAAAGTTATGAAACATTAAATCCTGTGGACCATCACATGAAAAATGTATGGCGAATCTGAGGGTTCTCTAGAATGTTAAATATACTGATTCCCAGAGGAAGATGAGAATTTTTTAAAGTCTTCTAACCGTAACCTATCATAATGGAACTTCTCATATTTTTCCTCTAAAGGAAGATGACAAATAGACATCTATCAAGCATTTTTGTGCCCAATTTCATATGTGTCTTCCTCTTTCGCAAGAAACAAGTTCTCTACTTCACAGTAGCAATTAAACACGTACTTAACTCACCCACCAAAAGAGCAGTTGTCAGAAAATAATAAATATTTATTTTATCCCACAAACTGTGGGCTGTATCTTTTGCTTAAATATTTCTAGTCATGATACAGCATTTGAACTCAAAGCCATAGAACCAAAATGACATATCTGTGTTTGACTGGTTGGAAGATGAGGATCGCAACATGCAGGATGTTGAATCTGTTACAGAACATGGTTAAAAAAAACTTAATTTTTCCCAGTGATGTTGAATTTATAGACAGAATGCACAAGACTTGCCCACTGATGTACAACTAAGAAGTATTAAACCTTAATATATTTCTTTCTTTGTCTTGCTCCTGACCACAGAATACAGATTATTTCTATCCCTCCTCAGTAATATAAATCTCAGTAATATGACAGCTTTCAGGGGTATATCAAAGCATTTAAAACAAAGCCATTTCAATTTACATCTTCATGAATTTGCTATCTATGCTACTAGTTTTCATGCTAAATTCAGCTTCTGAACAAACCACGACTCCAGAATCAAATACAGAAAACCTCAGATACAGGAATGCAAAACTTCTTGTGAGTGGCTCAACAGAACTTCATTATTTTCTGAGAAATCCTCAGGCACACTTGTTTTGAAAATCCAATGAAAAAGTCTGCTTTTAACTATGTACCATGGCTGTAAATGTGAATTATCCAGTTTCAACAATCTCTGACGAAATTAAATTGACTCCTGGAACACTCGGTTAATTTATCTGCATTTTGAAATCTTTCTGAACTTCACTTGAAAATACAAGACAATGTTTTAGGAATATTCTATCAATCATGTTATCAAGCAAGAGGAATGTCAACAGGGGGAAAAAAAAAAAGAGAGAGAATAGAAGAGCAACAAAGTACATCCTTTTATCCCAAAGCCCATAGCTATATTTCCATAGCTATATGCCTTTTCTCAATGAGAGTACAACCAGACTACAGCTTTCCCCAACCTGATTCAAATTAAAAAAAAAAAAAAAAAAAATCAACAAAACATCAATGTCATCTAATTTCAATAGAGGTAAAAGTGAATAATTTTAAACTCCCGGTCTTTTCAGTGCCAATTTATTAATGTCCATTTCTACCTAGATAATCTGGAATTCATCTAAGTGAGTCTCATCTTCTTTATTTTGCTTCAAACTTTTATCCCTGTTTATGAAAGCCAGAAGACATTATTTCTGCTATTAATTTATTTTCTATATTCCTCTGCAAGCAAGCATTTTTTTTACATTTTTAAATTCTCTCTATTTCAACTAACTAGCAGGTGTGCTAATAAGTCTATCACTAAAATTATATTTAAATACAATAGGAAGGAAAAATATTATTCAAAATTAAAGTCATTATTTATTTCCTTTTTTGTTTTTGTTTTTGCTTTTTAATTTTATTTTGGGGTTCGTATTCTTGTTGGTTGAGGTGGGTTTTTTTTTTTTTTTAAGTTGGTATTGTTTGGTTTGGGATTTTATATTTATTTATTTATTTATTTATTTAAGAGTATAAGCTTTACGTTTTCAAGATTTCCTCTGAGAGTTGGAAGCATAATTCCCTTTCAAAGAAAAACTGAATCTGACATAGCCACATAACTTTGGGGCTGTGGTATTTCAGAGAAAAATAAAATATATAGCAAGACTCACCCATGAGAGTTGGCAGCAGCAAATACAATGCTGGTCTTTCGATCATCAAAGCAAAATTTGGAATCAAATACATAAAAGAAACCAGCAAAATGTGAGAGAAATATTTTTATCAGCCCTAACTGCATAGAAGTCTGTTGATATGTAATATACAAGCCAAATATAACTTGGCACATTCCTGTAAACCAGAATAAGGAAAAAACTTGTAGACTACTATGAATAATGTTTGTTCAAGAACAAAATCTTCTCTGAATCTCAATAAAAGTAGTTCTGTTGGATACAGAAAAAAACATTATTTCTTATTTTCCTTATATTTGCTGTGATTATTTAGTAAGCTGCAGAAATGGAATTTTAAAGACATTAGCGTTTACATGTAAAAATAAAAAATAAGTAGTTTTATTTCATGATATATATTAAAAAAAAAAATCACAGCATAAAATAATTATCATCTCCTATAACTTCTGAGAAAATGAGAGAGGCATACTTTGTCTATCTGTCCATAGGATGATGATGTGTTTTTTAACAATGTGATCCTTTATTGCGTCACACAGCTAAGATGCTTCCTTGACAGTGCCGTCAGTGTGCTTTGAGATGAGCTCTTCCTGGGAATATCCTCAAAAAACATCTTTCAGTATCTGAAACAGATGTAACCAGCTGCTTATGAAAGCAATTACGTGACTGTCAAGCAACAATGATCCCTGTCCAAGAAGACACATATTAAAGAAATTAGAATTACCCAGATGTCTGTCTCTAACATATACACAGCAGTAGTGGAATGAAGAACTTATTGGAAGTTAGCTTGTGAACAGCCTTTTTCAGTAACATTTTTCATTGTTTTAAGTCAAAAGGTCTCATTCTGGAGAATACTATTTCAAACAAACATTGAGTCACTTCTCTTAAAACATCTCTTTTTATCGCTGTTTCCTTCCATGGAAATTAGGAAAAATTCCTCAGGCTATTTGAAGTAGCTGTCTGTATTTCCCCTATCAATTCAGCAGCAAAGTACACTTCCACTAATAGATATACATTCTTCATGCACGTACACATGCTGTGTAATTAAATCACAAAGTATCAGATTTCAAAAACTGATAAAATATTTTCAATAAATTTGCCTCCACAGCAACCTTATAAGCTTCAGGAATTGATTATTATTATTTACATAGGGTTGGCACTGGGCTTTTGCAGGGAGATACTGCTGAATTACACTCAGTAACTTATCACTGTTGTGATAAAGAGTTATTCAGTGTCTTTATGGACTAAACTTATTTAATTAAAAAAAAAAAAAAAACACTGAAGAAAAAAATAAGGAGTAACAAATGACATACTCATGCTGTTTTATCCTGAAACGGGGATTCTTCCATTTGCTAAATGCCTTAGATCCCATTTAGTATTCCAGTAGACATTTTTTTTCTACTACCATTAGAAAAATGACCTTTCCTCTAGTAGATAATGGGAATTATATACTGAAGATTAAAATAATTCAAAAATTAATTTGAATTTGTTAAATATACAATGCAAAAATAAATGCAAAAACAAATGCAAAGCAATAAAAACTGTATAAAGCAAACTGGGAGGTTTGACTGTAAAATAATGAATACAATGCATACTCCTAGACCCCAAGAGTGGTATTTCTTCTATCTTTTAAAAGAGTGACAGAAAATTAAAGAAAAAATAACCAGAAAATAATTGTAACAACATTGTCAGTACATAAGATACTGCCTACAGTGACAAACTAATTAGAGACTCTACCAACAAATAATTATGGACAAACTTCTAGTGCTACTGTGACCATCACTAGCAGTCCTTTCCCTTCACTGCAGTCCACAGATGAAGGACGTAAAATGAAAATGCAAGGCAATTCAAAGGAGGGCCGAAACAATGAATGTGGGATAGGAAAAATAAGCTGTATGACACGAGATCTAAAAAGTTCTACTTATTTCATAAGTGCTTGATCATAACTCCCGTGAAATAGCTTCTTGATAGTGGGAGGCCTTTGAACCTTGCTGACAATGACATAACAAGGTGCAATGAGTAGAAATGGAAATTAGACAACTCAACTTCAAAGTAGTTGAAATTTCAAAAAAATGATATTTCAGAGAAATGACAGCAATTAAGTGTTCCAACAATTTAGCTTTACTAATACCAAGCCCAGAAAGTGAGATTAGATATATTTCTCAAAAAAAACCAGAATTAATTTATTTTTTAAAAAGAAATTCCTTGGCTTGTGAACGTGCCATGAATGGAAATAGGGTTCAAGTATTCTTCTGGATTCAAACTTTTGGATTTTGATTAAATATCAGTCATCTTTTATTTCTGAGTCCAAGGGAGAAGGCACATCCCCTAAATGCTCTTCTGCATAAAAGCAAGGATTACCTTAGGAACCAAGATAATGAGATGGAGCTATTGTCAGCAGAGAGTTAGAAGAAGATTCTTTGCTAGTAGATACTGGGCATGAAACAAGCTACCCAGGGCAATGGTGACAGCCCCAAGCTGCCAAAGTTCAAAAAGTGTGTGGACAGTGCTCTCAGAAATATAGTTTAATTTTTGGGTGGTCCTTTGTGGAGCCAGGAGTTGGACTCAATGATCTCTGTGGGCTTCTTCTAACTTCAGCATCCAACTCTTCCATGATGATAGGATTGTATGATTACAAATTTTGTGCATATTTTTGTAAAAATTTGTAAAGAACTGAAAATTTCCTTAACTTGAAATTTGGTGCTGCTGAAGCAAGGGTATGAGCTCCCTCAGAAGCATCAGAGTTCAGCTATGGGGAAGGGAAAAATATTGTGAAAGATAAGCCTCCAAGCCTATCAGCTAGAATGTCTTATTCCAATTCTAATGAACAGAAAAAAATAATCACTGAATTTAGAGTAGATAAGAAAATCCAGCACAAATAGCAGAAACACTGAGTTTCCAAAATTCCTAATGTAAAGAGAGTAATATTTCTCTCTCCAAGTCCCTGTCACAACAAAAAATTTGAACTTCAATAGCATTTCATTGTTACCCATGTTAAAATGCTTTCTGAGTACAGAAGTCTATCTTTTCCTGACATTCATTAAAATATACAAGCTAAAACAAGATGTTCACATACACTGTTAGTTTTTGCCCTCATTAATTCCTTTAAATTAATCAAAACTAGTTAAAATTAAAATCAAAATACTAACATAATCTGGCCTGTATTATTGTAAAAAAAAAAAAAAAAAAAAAAAAAGTGAAATATTTACCTATAATATCTACATATAAATCCAAGCAGGCAAATGTGATTGAAGTGCTTAAATAGAGCAATTTCATGAACATAATCCTTTTCCTACTTATGGTGATCAAGGTTCTGTATTTGCTATTACTACTTCTTATCATTTTTATGTTCATAAGTGCATTAGCATTTAGAAACTCAGAATCGAAACCACAAAAAACATTTTGCTTGTTTCATGCCTCAGCCCAAATGAGTCTGTTATTTCTGAGATGGATACTAAGGATGATCATAATATTTTATCCATATAAAAATACTTTAATATTTTAAACACATGAAAATGCTTTTCACTATTTTATAGTATTCCAGCCTAAATAAACTGAGAACTGGCTGCCCAGAGAAGTGGTGGAGTCACTGTCCCTGGAGAAGGGTAGATGTTGCATTCATAGAATGATAGAATTGCCTTAGTTGAAAAGGACCACAATGATCATCTGGTTTCAAACCCCCTGCTATGTGCAGGGTTGCCAACCACCAGACCAGGCTGCCCAGAGCCACATCCAGCCTGGCCTTGAATGCCTCCAGGGATGGGGTATTGACATGTTTAGTTGTATGAAGGTGATGGGTCAATGGTTGGTCTAGATCTCAGTGGTCATTCCAACCTATAATTCTATGCAATTCTATGCAAGATTCTATTCCGATCTATAATTCTATGCAAGCTTCCTGAGCAATTCCTATGGAAATCTTGCTACATAGCTAATCTAGCTGCGCAAAGTCTTCCTGTGCTCTACATCCCAGTTCCAAAGCAGTCTGAAAACTTAGATGTGTGTTACTAGAGGTCAGAGGTTCCCTTTTGTGACAGTGAGAGCTGCAAGGCTAGAGTCAGTATTGCGCAGTCATTCTCTGATCAATTAGGGCTACGAAGATGATGAGGGACCTGGAGCATTTCCCTTATGAAGAAAGCCTGAGAGACTTGAGTCTGTTCAGTCTAAAGAAGAGAACACAGACAAGATCAAATCAGTGCTTATAAACATCTAAAGTGCAGGATCAAGACGATGGAGCCAGGCTCTTCTCAGTGGTGCCCAGCAACAGGACAAAGGGCAATGGGCAGAAGCTGGAACAGAGGAAGTTCCATGTGAACGTGAGAAAAAGCCTCTTTATTTTGAGGGTGACAGAGCACTGCAAGAGGCTGCCCAGAGAGGTTGTGGAATCCTCTACCTCATGCTACGGAACCTGCGTTAGCACAGGGAGTTGCTTTATTTATTTATGCTTTAGTGACTACTTTTATTAATTGACATCAAAGGGATCTGTACTTTAGATTAAAAGAATGCTATAGAAATATAAGCACTCCAAAAAATTTTAATTTTTGTCACTTTGTGTCAATCTCCAAAATTAATGGAAGCCTTTTACCTGAATCTCTCAGTTTCTCATCAATCAAATTCTGATAATATCATGCTTTGAATGATGCACTCAAATACCACAATGATGATGTCATAGGAATGACCCTCACAAGTCTTGACATTAAAATCACTATCTTCAAAACAGTTTTCAGCACTGTGCAATAAAAAGATGAGATTCGGACTTAAGAAAGAAGAATCACAGAATAGTTTAGGTTGGAAGGGACTTTAAAACCATCCAGTTCCAACTCATGTGCCACGGGCTGGTTGCCATCCACCAGATCAGGCTGCCCATCCAACCTGGCCTTGAACATCTTCCTCTATGGATGGGACATTCACAGCTTCTCTACACACTCTGTTGGAGTGTCTCATAATCCTCACAGGAAGGATTTCTTCCAAATACCTAACCTCAATCTATTATCTTTTAGCTTAGAACTTTATTTAGCTTAACCCTTCATCCTGTCTGCAGTAAGAGACCCCAGACCTTTCTCTTGTCTAGGCTAAATGATTCCAGTTTTCTGAGTCTTTCTTTATAGATATGCTCCAGTCCTCCAATTATCTTAGCAGCTCTGTTCCAGAGCCTAACAGGTTGATGTCTTTCTTTTGCTGAGGGCTCCAGAGCTGAACAGGTAATGTATCACAAGAGTGGGTGATGTCTCACAAGAGCAAAAGAGGAGAATCACTCCCTTCAAATAAATTGTTTCTGAACAATTCTCATTCATTGGATGTACTCAGCTGATACTTTTTCAAATAAGAAGTTAAGTTAAACAGAGTGAAAAGAGAATTAGAATAATTTTGCACACCCAGAACTTCTGGCATTTCTTAAATTCTCAGTTCTGAGTGCACAACACTCCCAAAGCTCTGCTAATGCTGAATCTTTGTATAATCCCTCAAATAATCTCTCACATCGTTGTGAGCAAAACAATGCCGATAACACACTCATGCTTTAGTTCTTGCTGAGCATCACTGTGTGGAGCCAAAATTGTTTCAGTTTCTGAACTTCCCATACTGCCCCTACCAGTGAGAGGGGCTGAGAGGACACAAAAAGCTGTGAGGGACAGAACCAGGACAGCTGGCCTAAACCATCCAGAGGGATATCCCGTACCATAGGCATCACATAAAAAAACCTAAAAAACTGAGAGAAGTTGGCCTGGGAGGTACTGCTGCTGTGCCTACAAGCCCCCCCATCCTTCTCTCCTATCCCAGGTGAAGAAGAGAACAAAAAGGCAATGTGGTTTTTAACCATTGGCTGTGTATATCACAAGCATTCTTTTAACCAAAACCTTTGTTCTAGTAACCTGTACCAGGAAATATGACCAACCACAAAAAGAACTGAAAGAAAAACTACTAAGAAAAGCATAAGCATTTGCAGATATCTTCAAGTAGTTGGATTTTACTTGAGTTTTGTTGATCTTTTTCCTAAATTTTCTAAGCCATAGTGTGAGGTTTTACTATCTTTTCTGTCTAAAACTGGTCACCTCCAATTTGAATTGGTTAAACATCTTATTAGTAAAATTTCAAAATACCTTGTCTTCAGTCAAACTCAAGCATGAAATATGTTAATTTTGTTAACAAAAAACTCTCCAAATTCAAAGTGCAGTCAGCATCACAAAAGCAATGTTCAGAATTCACTGTTTCAGCCATTGATTTATTATTCCATACAGAACATCACCTCAGCACTTCCGAGCAATGCAGAGAAGCCACTACTGTGTTTGACTTTCCCATCTCCTCCATCACATCCACTGCCATGCCAGCCAGCCTAGCAGCTGAGAATGTCCAAGCAAGACTTGAAGGTGCCTTTTACCAAGTTGCGCCACCTGTGCCACAGAGAGATGAACAAAACTTCCTCTGACAAAAAAAAGTCTTCTGCAATTTGTGCAAAGCCAGGTTAGAAGAGCACAGATCTAAGGAAAGGTGGAGGTTAGAGTGAAAATCCTTCAGTTTAACCTAGACAAGGAGCAAACACAAAAGGCTTCCTTAAAACTGGAATCCAGGGCAGGTGTGCTTGCAGAGCCCATCTAAGCCCTATGAATCAGATGTAGTCCAAAGGACATGTACTTGTTCCATGGCTATGTGGCCCCATATTGAGTTTAACCCTCCTACAGCACTTTCAGGCCACTGTTCATTGTAAAGGGTAATTGCTTGAATTTAACTCCATGCAGTCACTTAACCCAGATGGAGCCATGGCTCAAGGCTGGCCAGGCACCCTTGACCTTAAAGCTGTGCTTCCTCTGCAGGATTTTGAAGGCATATAGAGATGTGATGGAGATAGGATCCAGCTTGTACACAGACTTCATATTCTGCAACAGGACTGGCTGGAGGAATATTGTCCGTGACAACCAGAAGATTGCAAAAAAAGTATCAGCATGCACAAGAGAACCAAGGACACTATCAAAGGGGCAGGTGAGGAGCCAGAGAGACCTGGAATGGCTTACAGCACTGAGCCTGGGGAGGCACAGCATGGAACTGCAGCAAAGCAAACTCCTTGGGAGCCAGGTGCAGTGGAGAAGATTCAGGAAGGTCTCTCACAACAAAAGAGATGATCCCATACACAAGTACCAAGCCAAGGGCCTGTCTTTATCCAGGCTGTATAGGTACTGGTGTTTTAATACAAAAAAGCAATGACCAACAGCCTTACCAGAGTCAAGTACACAACAGATATGCCTCAGACTACATAAAAATTAAGTGTATGCATGGAGGGGGAGGTGCTGTGGTTTGCTTTTTCCATTTTTTTTTTCTTTAAATTAGCCCTCAAATATTTTCACTGTATTTTAAGTAGCATCAAAAGTAATTCTGAACATAAACCATCATCTCCAAGACTTCCCCCATTGTCTTACCAGAGCAGCATCACCCTGCTCAGTGCTGCGCAGTTACTGCAGCAATCCTCAGCTCAGCACTGAGCAAACCACTCAGGCTGGCTTCACTAACAAGCAACAAAACAAAAAGTACAGCCGTAAAGGGTAAACTCAGTTCTAGTCCTTTCTTCAAGCTACTCTCTGTAACTATAAAAATGCTATAAAATTCATGCCCCCAGCTGTATCTCTTCAAATAGGTCCATAACAGCGTATGTCCAGACATCTGTCTACAGTAAGCACCAAGTAGAGCTTGTGTGGCAGCATGTAAGCTGTGTACCTATCAGACTGTCCACTTGCAACCTGCCCTTGCAAGTTAGGCAAGGAGAGCACATCCTCGCTTTGAAAGAGACTCCTGATTTAGGGTTGCTGTATCAATGCACCCTGCAGGTAAGATCCTCATACCTTCCTCTGAGCCCCAGGGTCCTCAAAGTCACCAGATCTGTTTTGAGAAGGGTTTATGCTCTGGGAATAAGACAAAACAACCCAATGCACTCAAACTAAATTTCTGGCTACAGGCAGGAAGCAACAGGGCTTTGCTTCAGTTAGCAAGCTGAACACAATCAGCTGTAGCAATGCCAGATGACTTGTATCTTCAGTAGAGTGTAACTGTGCTTTCCCCCCAACTTGTCCCTTCTGCAGAAAGCAAAGAAATCAGCACCTCCTCTGAGAGTGACCCTGGAGCAAGAAAGCAAACCTTTCCCATGAAGGCATACAAGTGAGTAGAATGGGGCAACAGGGGGATTGACCATGAACACTGAACAAGAATCTGAGGCTCCATGGCCACCTTGTGTTGGCACAGCAAGTCCGTCTGCTGCTGCAGGGGTAGAAGCATCACCAGCAGCTCCCTCAACATCCCAGGGGGTCTCCACAGCCAGGCTGGGGAACACAGCGTAAGGGATGAAGGGACATGGGGGAATAGAGAGGCTTCAGTTCTGAAGCAGTTTATCATGTCAGCAGAGAATTCCAGTTCACACAAGGAGGGCAGAGTATCCACTCCCCCATTCAGGATACTGGCTCACCTATCAGCTTCCTTCCAGACAGCAAATCTAGCCAAGGTCTCCACTAGACAGAAAGTGCTAGCTGAAAAGAATGTGGTTGCCAAGTGCCTGCCTAGAAATGGGGCTGTTTAGGTATCTGACTGCAGGGTCTGAACCTGCTGCTGCACTGAACAGTGGCCAGAGATACCAGATCAGACCTGCGTAAGATGTGAGCAGGTGGATGATCTACTCAGCCTGGTGGCAGAACTCAAGGAGGAAGTGGAGAGATTAAGGAGCATCAGGGAGTGTGAGCAGGAGGTAGAGTGGTGGAGAAACTCCCTTCTACATCTAAAAGAAAGGCACCGGGGTGATACACCTCAAGTAGTGGTGAATATTCTATGAAATTCTGGGCATCCACTGACACTGGTCACGTTCCATGGCCTGGACAAGCTTGCGAACATTGCTGTGGCTCCTGCTCAAGAAAATTAAGAAGTGTCTGGGCATGCAGACAGTGAATGCCTCTGTGGAGAATCCAATCTTGATCAGTTTTCCATCCTGCATGGGGATCCCATGCATTGTAGCTGCAGCCTTTTCTTGAGAACTGGACTTTCTTCCATGCCTACTACTACTGCTTCAGCTTCTTGATCTGTATTGGCTTAGGAAACTTCACAGCCCTACAAAAGAAGCTGCCCTACGTGGCACTCAATTTTATGTACATCCTGGTGGGGCTGACTGTTTCAGCCATTGACTTGTACCTTCCTACAGAACATCAACTGAGTGCTTCCTTTGGTGAAAAACAGCTGAGTTTAGAATGTGCGCAGAAACCCAGCCAGAAGGACTTCACACTCACAGACAGGCCAGCTCAGCTTATCTGGTGCTACTTTTCATAAAGGAAAAGATGAGTTGACATGGTCAACAGAATCTTATCTTGTGAACCAGAGAGGCTCCTGGCTTATGCTTCCTGCTAACCTCAGAACTTAGTAGCAAATGCAACCTAACCATAAGCCAGAAGCTTATGGTTTCCAGGGTGGCAAAAAGTCACTGTGGTACTCTGAACTACATGTGTATAATACCTAATAAGACCTGTATCTCTATGCAAGACAATGTTACATCAGTGCTATACTGAGAAAACATTATTTTTGTCAGTAACACTTTGTGCTGAGGTACAGAAGTTGCTGGTGGGCACAAAGAAGGCAGCCATGGTTTTATTATTATTTTATGTGATTGATAACTCTCCATGGTAATCTGCTTCAAAGCTGGCATAAGAAAAATAGTAAAAAGAAATAACTCATGCTTCTCATCTTTGTAACAAAGCCCAGCTTGATTTTGATTAGGAAAAAAAGAAGAGTCAAAATATGACATTTCATTCTAATGACTGGGAAACGTGATAGTGACACTGAAACACAGATGAGTGAGAAGATACAGAAAAGAAACTGCCCAATTACTCAACTGCTCCTTCATGTCCCAATTAGACATGAGATGAATATGTTATCTTGTCATATCATCTGAACTAGAAGAGACAGAAATAAAGTGGGTTTTCTCAATGTTTTAAAGGCACAACACTCTGCAATGCCTCACTGATCCATTTGGCAACACCCTATTAGCACCAGGCAGTTCTGAGAGCATCCTGCAGGTTACTGCCTGCTCCAAAAGGCATGATAAGGTCAATCAGCAATTTCTAAGTATTTCACAAAGATATTTCTAGATATATTTACCACTGAACAGCTTTTCCATATGATGCTCTGCTCCCTCAATGGCAAAAGTTATTATGTCAATATTTCTTGTTAAAATGTATACTTTAAAAATGAAACCTGACAATGCAGATGAGTACCAAGAGATTCACACTGAAGAGATTAGACATTCATATCCTCTCCAGGCCCCCAGTGCAGAGAACAGAAACAGACCACTTCACAGAGGACACATAATTCTGAGAAGCATCTTTTAAGAACTTGGTCCCTCTCAGTTGAGGGCAGAATAAGCAATCTCCTATTTCAGCGTGCTAAGCTTCACGTCTAAAACTTACACTGCACCAATGAAAAAAGGTGAACAGACCCATCAGCGGAAACAGAGCTAAACACATCTTTGTGGACCAAAATTTCAGCTTTCTCATTTCTGCAGAAGTTAGTTTTCCTTCATTCTGACATGGATGGATACAAGATTTTTTTTCTGCATTTGTTTTCATGTTGTTTTTCCAACGGATTGTTCAGTCTACCAAAGCAAACTCCACTTTTTTTTTTTTTTTTTTTAAATTAAACACAGGTCAAATTATCAATATAATCTCCCTAAAAACTCTAAAGAACTACAGTAACAGCTGTATATCATATCCAGTAATTAAACTAACATTTCCATAAGTCTTCCCTGGCATTGTGATCTTTCAATTTAGTTTGGAAGCATACTTTTAGAATAAGAATGATGTGACCTCATTTATACTGACAGAGTTGATACATTATGCAAACCCTGTGACCTTGATTACACATAGGCATTCCATTAACATAGAAGTGTCTTCAACCAAAGTGGTACACAATACACAGATCCTCCCACTCCCAACCAGATGTGCCAACCTCATTTACATGAGAACACACACTAGTATTTACAAATCAGAGGTTTAGCCTTGTATTTGAAGCTGTGGAATCTGTAGGAAATTAACCCAGGTGTCAGCAAAATCCACTGGAAACAAAGGGAATTGCTTTGCTTTTCCAAGCAACAGAACAGGGAAAATTATCCACAAAGGTTTGAAAATTAATCATTTCCTTGAAAAGTTTAAAGGTAATTCTGTAATACTACACCCCGCTCACTATTGTTTCAGAGCAACAATGCACAATATACATATACCATGTATAATGGTATTCCATTATTTATTAGTCATAAAATTATCTATCAACAAAAAGGGAGAATTGGATGTCTTGTGTTTGTTCAGTTTATGCTGTTTTTTTTTTATTGTTGTCGTTGTTTGGTTTTGGTTTGACTGAGTTTCCATTGATCAAAACAAAAAAATCTATCTTACATTATGCCAGCTGTAGGACACATTTTTCATTCCACTTTTTCTAGATACTACTAAACCTGTGTTGTAAAAGCTGTCCCTTCCCATCGTAACTAATCAGCACAAAAAAACCACCACTACTTTATTAGAAACTGAGACCCTGTGTTGATGAATAACTATATTATTTCCAAGTGTATGTGATGTACCTTTGCGGTCATGAACAACAAAATAATTAAGAAAAACAAAAGATGTAGTTATGAAAGGTAAGTAGAACAGACATCTGAATGTAGGGATTTCAGTTCTTTATCCAAGAACTGAAAGAAATAAACAGAATATGCAGTATCCTCCAAAAGAGTACAACCCATTCTTCCTGCTATTTTGCAGAGACACGTATTATGTCTGTGTTGTTCAATAAAGGGCATCAACACAGAACTCCTGAAGCCTCAACTCTTCAATACAGTAAGTTTACAAGACCAGCTTTACACGGGACAGGAGAGCATCCTCCCCACCACAGGAGAGCTGCTAGGACCAAGGATGCCTGGGGTGTTCGTACAAAATTAAGTTTGTCCCGCAGGCAGTCCACAGGCTGTGCACCAAAGCAGCCATGCACACAGAAAGCTTGTAGGAAGATAATCATGCTGTGTTTTCATCTGCCCTGGGATACTGCTATTTTAGAAGCATAAAGACATGGGCATTGAGTCCCATCCCTGTAAATGAGACATTCTCTTAACAGCGAACAGCTTGGACGCTAAAGTAGCAGTGAACCATTTACTAAAGGCAAAGTCATACTGACAGCAACTGTAATGTTAAAGGAGCTTTTCTGAAGGAAATGAGAACAGAAAAATTAGCTGCTAACCACTTTAAGATGCTGTAAAATTTTCTGAGGAAGTATTTCAATTTCTTATTGAAATTTCCCGATACTTACAGATTAAATCTCTGTCAAAAAAAAATATATATATATGTATATATATATATTGCTCTGGTACAACAGCTGCACAAAAATTGAGACTTCTCACTCCACAGTAGTGAAACATACCTTGTTGTTCAACCTTAAGTAGATACACATTTGTCACGCATACTTCCGTATGATGCACAGAGCCATTAAGGAAGACTTGTTCCCTTGAAGTTAAATAGTGCTTTTATAAATAGTACCTTTGTCAACTTGCTGAACATAGTCTGAAAATAAGATTGAGCTCATAAGTCTCAAAATCAACTGTTTCAAAGTTATTTTAAAAAACCTTCTTCAGCTGAAGCATTAGGGAAACCTATTTTGCAAGTAGATACAGATTAGCCAAAATAATTTCTGCTTGCAAATAAAGCAAGCCTAGGCAATAAAAAACTAATTGTACAGTCACAAGCACAGCATGAAAGATGTAATCCCACCAGAAACTGCTCACAGATAAGAGAACTTTCTATTCTACAACATGAGCAAGTACAAACTACAGGAAAAAAAAAAGAGGTCAAGTTAGCATTGCCTCAGTTAGATAAAACACTGAACTTGAATAGAAAAACAAGAGAACAAAGGATAAACATCTGAGGAATCATTCCTGCAGTACATAACAGAGTCCATTCTACAATGGACAGTAGTAAATGGGACAGAGAATGTAGCATCACCACTATTCCACCTCTTCCTAGGAATTCCTGCAATTACTTTCTTTAACGTGAACATGTAGGACCACCTGTAGCAGAGTAAGGAGAGGGGAAAAATAAACATTTGTATTTTCAGGTTGCTTTACAAGAAAAATAGGGTTCATATCTGTCCCCTACAAGAAAAATTAAACAACAGGAAGACTCCTGTTGAATCTAGTTTCTGCTAAATCAAGACTCTATAGTTGTGGAGTCTGTAATTATGAAATTGTCCATCTGCCACAATGACTACTTCATGCAAAGTTTTAAGTTTTCATTTATACATACAGTACTATAAATTTTATGGCTTCAAATGCTTTCATAAAAGTCTCAAATAAAGCATAGCATGATTTCCAAGTATAGCCAAATCTCTACTGTTTTGCATGCCATATGCTAAACGAATTGAGAGTTGGAATAACCCATTCTATTTTAAACTGATTTCTTGGACAATGAGCAGATTTTCAGATAAATGTTTTGTCTGATAACTACAAACCTACAGCAAAGCTGTACTTGGGTGGAGGGGAGGGGGAAAGAGGGTGGGGAATATCAGCTTAGAGCAGAAATACTTGTTTTGGAAGTGACATTAGCAAGACTTACTGGGGCTATGCTACTGTGAGTGCCCCATGCATACTAACTTCTTGATCCCTTCAAATGCTGGACATCATTGCTTATGTTATAGTGTGGGTGGATGTTTTCATGATCTATAGTTTCTCTCAAATCAACATTAGGACTTTTTATATATTCTTTCCAATATGTCAATTTTAACAGAACTATATGTATCCTTTCTTAAATACACTTCTAGACATATCTTTTAAAAATAGCAGACATAGGTCTTATGCTTTAAAATATAAGGAAAAACATTCTTTGTATTCTACACAATTGTCCTATATAAAGATATGAAAATCCTCTGAAATCCCAAGAAACCAGTATAATAAGCACATTGTTCCCCAAATATTTTTTTTCTCTTGAGAATTACATAATAAAATAGTTACACATCTTAAAAATAACTTATCAGCTCTTTGAACAGCTTGAGAAATGAGGAAAAAAGGGAGGAATCATCATTTTTTCCCCATTAGCAACTGTCTATTAAAAGAAACTTATTTTCTCCTTGCTAAGATTTGAAACAGCAGTGAAACTAAACAGAATTATTGAATACATGTTAAAGTAGATGAGTAAGAAAATGCACTTTGTCTTATCTCACTTTGAGGTAGATGTACAGATAAGTAATAATGGTTCGGTGCTCATAGTGCTGATTGGTTGCCTGTGTATGCTAGCCATCCACAGGAAACTCCAAACAGCAGCAGAATACAGAGATCACTTGCACTTAACCAACTGAGACCATCACTGACCTCCAGATAGCTTTGTGAGGTATCTAGCAATGGCATAAAATTTCTTTACAGCGGTAACCATCTCAGCATTTCGCTAGCTCAGAGCCCAAGCACCTTAAAGGAAAGCAGCTGTGAGTTATCCTTGTTTCTTCCTATGCTCTTCTGATTTGAAAATATTTCGCGGCTTTTAAGAAAGGGATTAGCCCATTTATCAGTGTATTTTTCTTCTAGCAGGGTAATTTCTACTCCAATGTAAAACATTTGATTTCATGATTTGTAGGCCCTACAACCCACCTCACTAGGCTGCCTCTTGGCTCATGCTTGCATTCTTAAACCAAGTGTGCTCTTAAATCAAAAAAGCCTTTACCAAACAATTGGTCTTTTTTTTTTTTTTTTTTTACTAATTCCTCTGTATGTGACTTTTGCGTTGCTAAATTCTGTTTAGAAGTACAATATTAAAACAGAACGGTAGTATTGCTTTCACTTAATAAATAGATATTAATATCTATTTATAGATAATTTATTAATCATAATTTATAGATATTATCTTCATAGAGAACACTGGTGGCTCCTATTAGAGATATTTTCTTACTACGAAGCATCTGGTTGCATTTCTGGCAAGAGACAGAATCAAACTAATGTGCTACTAAAATAAACTGAACAATGTGCTAATTATCGCCAGAAAAAGATTAGTGAAATCAGATTGTATTCATTTAAATCAGATAATTAAATTCTTCCCGCTACTCTTTTCTGTTGTTGTGAAGACAGATACTGAAAATAATCTTGGCAATGCCATCTGACAATACCTTCACACATGCTTGTAATACAACTCTTTCAGGTCCCACCACTATACCCCACTGTTTTTGCTACAGGAGGCCAGGTACTACAAAGTTCAGAAGGAAATAGCACAGGATACTTGGCAACATGAAAATTAATCTACCAACATTTCCTGTACCTTAATTGTATCTTTACAATTGATTTTCTGAATCACGTATGCAGTGAAATTCATCCCTTTCAGTTAAAAGTAATCACAATTTTATTACAAGAATATAGGTGGCCGAGGGAGAGAGGATAAGCAGTATAAGTTTTGTGCAATGCCACTGTAATGTCACAGTCACTGAATGAGGACCTGGCTCCTGGTAGACATTTTAGCTATAAGAACTGATATAAAAGTTGGTTTAAGTTCATTAATTTTTTACACAACTGAATAGCAAATTTTTCAGTTCTTCCTCCTGTGTTGCCTGATCAAGACTCAGGCTGTGCTGCGAGCTAGATCTTCAAATCTGTTTTTTTGTTTTGTTTTGTTTTGTTTTTTTTTAAATAGGTGTCTAAATGATTTAGAAGCTTATGTTCAATTTTCAAGAGCAAATTATTTACATGGTAACCAATGCTTGATTGGAAAAAGAAGTAATCAATTTTTTGCATTAATACTATGTATAATTCATTTGTTTTGGAGGTGGTTTTGTTTTGATTGCTTTACTTTAGATGCCCTGCATAAAAACTTCCAAGTACTAAGTAGCAAGTTGTTTGTAAGACAAACTAGCACTAATTGCTCACAAGAACAGACTACTCTTCCCAAATAAGATCTCTGCTCCCATTAAGATAGTGGGTCATTCCAACGACACTACTTCATGATGTTTGCTCCATCCTACTCTGTTTGGACAGACAATCTATGAAATTTCCTGGAGATGCCAAAAATTTGTTTGGGCTGTGCATTCAATCTCTGAAAGTAAAAGCCCCAGGAAATCTGCTATATTTTGTGTACAGAAGCAAGGGTACACATTTCTCACATTTTTTGCTTCTGGATAATGTTTGAAATTTCATTCAAGCAACAATATTTGAAAGTTCTGATCAATTTCATTGCTCTCAGCAAATATGAGTACTTTTTAACCACGTTTCATAAGTTGACTGTCTTTTTTTTCCCCCCACAGAGTACATGAAACCTAGTTCTCATTTTCTCATTATCATTAGCTTACACTTTTAATAAACTCCTGGTGGCTTGGAGTCTTAATATTCTTTGTTTGTCATTTCACAGTTCACCAGAAGCATCCAATCCAAACTTATCTTGTGGGAAGGTAGATCAGTTGGACTTCACTGTCATTATAACATGTAAGATATAGATATTTATAATTTGCATTGTTTGCACTGAAAAGATTAAATTTTGGAATTAGCTATAACAGAAATGTCTGATAATTTGTCTAGTACTTATTCCAAGATATTTATTTCCAAAGCTGTCCATACCACAGTGAAGGCTGGAATCCAAAACCAGCAGGTGAGGTGTAGGTTGTCAAAAGAGTGGCTCATCAAAATATTCATATGGGGAAATTTTGGGGGTAGTGTTCCATCCCTGCTGTGGGTGATTTCTAGCCAGGTTTAGTTAGAAGGAATAAAGAATTAGGTGATCAATTATCACATTATTCAGCTATGTTGTTATTAGCATTGCTTTTAGTGTTCATCTTCCTCAGTTGGATGTCAGTCTTTTTGACATTTCCTCCCTACTTCATTTTACAGACCCACTATTGACAACCTCAGTCCCTCAGTACACTCAAAATAGTCCCTAGAATAATTGCAAGATTTGTTTGATTTGCTTTTTCCCCTGCAAGTTTACTCATATTGTCTTCCCTTTATTTTAGGCCTTGTACTTTTAAGCATCAATCTGTACAAAAATGCAGAAAATAAATTAGAAATGTAATACTTATATATGCAATAACAATCCTCCGATTTGCAAGATTTTGAGTAACTAGTAATTGTTGGAGTTGCTACACATTTACAATTTGACTTATGCTACCTTATAGCACTAGACAGCTTTCCTCTGAATACTTAGCACTTTTCAGATATCTGAAGCATAATAGCCAATATTTAAGGCTTTTGTTACTCCGTGACAGAAGTTAACTTTCTGGTAAGCTTTTTAAGAAGTAGACATTTAGTCAAAAGTTTCTTTCTTCTTCTCTTTTAAAAAAGAAAACCACATCTTTCAGGATTATTATAATCTCAATTTTTAGAAGTAGTTAAGGAATCATTTTTATCTATCAGATGTCCACCTACTTCTACTGTAAATCACAAGCTAGCACTGCCTATTTTGGCCACCACAAACACATTTTCAAGTAAGGAACAACCTCCCATAGAAATCTACTAAGAATTCTACAAACACTGAATAAAATCATCAACACAGGAAAGCATCAAGATAAAATTAACTCTAGAAAATAAAAAATCGTGGCTCATCAATAGCTACAATGGGTGCAATATATTTTAAACTGTGCTCAAAGTGCACACTCTTTTCCATAGAAAACTCTGGAACTTTTGTGATGAGTTTGGAGGCCTACCTAAAATGATAACATGAAATAAAGACAGTAGAAGGAGGTTTAGAAGTAGTTTGTCGTATAAGGTTGCAAGGCCTTTTCATTTGACAAGTGGCTGCACACGAGGAGAGAAGAAAATAAGACTTTTTTTATTCTCCCTACAGTTATTAAGTGAGAGAAAGTAATGGCAGTAGACTGTGATAGAGTAAATAGAAAAGCTATAAATTTTTAATGTCCGAATTATGGGACTTCTAAGGGTTCTGTTAGGAGATGGTTTAGTAGTCTGTGGTAGCAATGGTAATGGGAGGACAGTTGGACAAGATGGTCTTGAAGGATGTTTCCAACCTTGTGATTCTATGATTCTATGAGATGTGAGTGAGAGACGAGTGGAAAACCAATTGAGTAATCAGTATAAAAAACCTAGCAATAAAATAGTTGAGAATTCTGATATAGCTTTTAGAGTTGTAGGTGCCTCCAACAAAACTGAACAAAAAAAAAAAAAAAAAAAAAAACCACCAAAAACCCTGAACTTTAAAAAATGTGTATGCATATATTTTCATTCCTTCATTTGGGACCAAGGAGCTTGACTTCTAGATAGGTCTTGACAGAGCCTCTTCAAACTGTATTCTTAGTTTGTAGCACTTAAATTTCACTTCAAATTCTCATCAGAATACAGATCTTTATGTATAAATTCAGCTCCTGAGCATGCAGTGGGCAGCAACAGAACAATGTGCACATGAATCAAAGCTTGTTCAGGTACAGTGAGATTCCATTAACATTATTTTTAATAACATGACCACACTATACATTTCCTGATGCTGTTCATAGTCATATCTTTGACTATGCTACTCCTGCCAGAAGTGAAACATTTTCTCTTCACAATAGATGACATCACATTTTAGGTTCCTTTCTAGCTTTGGAAAAAAGAAAAAAGAAAAAAAAAAGAAAAAAGAAAAAGGAAAAAGGAAAAAGGAAAAAGGAAAAAGGAAAAAGGAAAAAGGAAAAAGGAAAAAAAAAAAGGAAAAAGGAAAAAAAAGGAAAAAGGAAAAAAAAGGAAAAAGGAAAAAAAAGGAAAAAGGAAAAAAAAAAGGAAAAAGGAAAAAAAAGGAAAAAGGAAAAAAAAGGAAAAAGAAAAATACATACATCCAGGTTTTTAAGACTCCATATTTCCTTTCTTATTGCAGGCTTATTTGAAGATTTGCATTTCCACAAATCAGGAATTATGAACACAGAGTAAGTAATGTACTTGAACATTTGCCAGCCTCTTTGGCACTCTATACTTAGTAGTTACTGCATTTTGTTATTGATGTTATTATGTTTCACTTCAACACTTCTTGCTCGTAACTAAAAGTTACAGGGTAGCCTGTCTTTCTGCATCTTCTGTAGTCTGTCCCTGCCTTCCACCTTGGTCCTTTCTGAAAATGTCATCACCTGCCTCACCTCCTTGATCTAAAAATCACTCCTCAGAGAGAATTTCTCAAGGGTGTCCTCAACTCCATTACATTTATCTCTATGAGTTTGCACACACTGAGTGTATAAAACTCAGCCATCATTCTAGCAGAGCATTTCCTGGATTTTTTTTTTTTAAGGAGGCTGCAGAGCCATCAGCCTGCCACTGGCCACACAGTGCTATGCCAATGCTGATGGGATGTGGGGAAGCAGTGAAGACAGCTCAAATTATGCATATACAGCTTCCACAGATCTCAGGAGATAGATAAACTGAAGGATCTCCCTAAACCTTGGAAATGTAGCTACAGCATCCTGGAATTAGCTCATAGGAGGATCTGGCAGTAACTGTGGATAGGCAAAGTCTAGGCTTGGTTCTGAATTAAATTGGTTCTGAGTTAAATGCACTGAATACACGGCCAGAATCATTTATCTGAAATCATGGGCAAACTCCATAGCACACCCCAGCATGCAGTGCATGCCTCCAAAACCCACTGTGATGCCCTTCACTGGAAACACTACCTTCTATGTCTCTTTTTAACAGGGATATTTGAAGATAAGGCTTTTTTTCAGAGCAGTTCCAGAATTACACGTTAATGGATTGATCTACAAGAATGTTTAAAAAAAACCCTGAAGTCAGGAATTTTTCACTGGTAATAAGAGGACTTACTATTCAGCAGCAGCAAGACGCTTTTTCAGAGGGTGGCTGCTTTTCCTTTATACAGGC
Source organism: Chrysolophus pictus (assembly GCA_037305975.1). NCBI lineage: Eukaryota > Metazoa > Chordata > Aves > Galliformes > Phasianidae > Chrysolophus > Chrysolophus pictus. Next base: position 13,091,699 of record CM074579.1, on the reverse strand, counting down.
TCTGTTACACCACCCAGGATCACCTCAAGTTTTCCACAAAGACCAAGGGATCCCCAGAGTTCATTGAACTGGACTAAACACAAGCTACAGTTCCAAAAGCCCTCTGAGCTCCCCAGCAGCCAATTTCATAACGTTTCCTGCTTGTAAAGCTGATTTTCACTGGAGAATCTGAACTCGAAAAATTAGGGAGTTGACTTTTTGAGGTTTCTTTTGGTCTTTAAGCACTCCAGACACCAAAAACAGTTACTGCAGAAACACTCTGTAACTCGATTTAGTAAAGAAATTAGCTGAAACTACTCACAGCTGACAACTGGTAGTAATGCACCCAAAGCAGCTCAGTGTTCAAAACTATTCACCTGAGCACTGCAGATCTGGAGCTAAAACTAGCTTTATTATGTTCACCTGGGCTGAGATCTCTCCAGATACAAAGACACACAGCCAGGTTTTATGTATGTGGGGGTGAGCTGAACTTGCAAGTGTGTATGAACATAACCTAGAACAAATGCATGTTATGGCTGGGAGCTCTGATTTTTTATTTATTTATTTTTTGTGTGTGTGCCAGCGCTGTAAGAAAGAATTTGTATGACAGCTGGTATCAGTTCTAACTGCCTGAAAAATGATACCTAGGCTGCACTTGCAGCGTTTTGTTCAGCTGGGAAAAAGGAGATTCTTTCCCTTTTCAGAGTTCACTCTTACCTAAATGGGAATAAGTACCTATTTTCTGAGCTTTCACAGAAAATACAATACAAGTTAAAGGGAGTTAGACTTTCAGAAGATGCTAGATTTAGGAACAGGAAGGGGCATGTATGATTCGGAAAATAAAGAATAGTTCCTGAAGTTTTGCTAGACCTATCAGATCTATACTTTGCTATAGCTGTTATTGCTAATTATACAGCTATTTAGCTCACCATTTTAGGTTAACTGCCTTCTTGAGGCTGACTGATCAGTTGCAGGACTGATGCACTACGCAAGCATATTATCTTGAAAGCATTTTTTAAAAATCCAAAATTATGACAAAATATGCATTTGAACCTTGACTTATAATGTTCTATAAATACAGGAATTCAGTAATCACTAAGTAAGCTGCTCTATTTGCTAGATCTACCAGCAGTGAAGCACATGCCTGTGAACCTGACCCGGACATTTTTGTGGGGAAAAAAAAAATATTGTGTATAAAGTCACTTAGTATTTGTAGTATCAGAGTTATAGTATAATAATAATACAAAAAAAAAAAAATTAAAAAGTAATATGAAACCCCAAAAGAGATGCATAGGTGTTTCCTTCCTAACTTAAGAAAAACAAATCCATGTATTTCCCCTAATATGGAAATCAATGGAAAGTAAATACATTAACACTTTTAACATAGCTTAAGCTCATGGATTTAAAGTCAGCATACTCCTTCATCCTCAAGCAGACATTCCAAAATCTCCCAAGACCACACTGCAGCATCATAACTCAATGAAAAATAACAGGAATACAGAGAAGGAGAACAATGTCTAAAATGGCACTGACTTTGTACATAATAAAAGAACACTGAAAAGAACAAGCAACCCTTCCAGTTCACTTTTCCACATTCTCTTGTTCTGTGGGTGCAGCATCAAAATAGGGATGACATCACTCCTGAAAGAGCAGGCTCATTCCTTTTTTCTTTTTCTATTTTGTTTTCTCATAAAGCTGACCAGAAGGAAAGAAGCATATTGAAAACTATATGTGGCTAGAACTACCCTCTTCAAGGTCTTACAACAGCCATATAACACATCTCTTTAAAAACATTTTTTAAATGAACAAGTTGCCCTCGAGGCTGAGGACTCTTAAACCCCCCATGCTAGATAAAACACAGTGCTTTCGGTTTCAGCTTGGGCTCCTGCTGCGGCTCCTCCTTTGAAGTGCTCTCAGGTAGGGGCAGCTCAGCAGAAAGCCCTGCTGGTTTGCACCAAGGAGTCTGAACCCAGAGAGCTCACTTTCTGCTTGTTCTGGAAAAAACTCCTGCTGAGCAGCGGGCAGAGATATTCAAAGAGAAGGGCGATGGGTACATTAGAAACACTGCCATTGATTATATGACATTTTGCATGGGAAAGAGGCTCAAATTTAAGCTAAGGTCTTTACATATAGCAGATGCTCAGCAATAAAATGAATTTAAACCTATGTTTTAAAGCTGGTGGCTTACCTTTGCTGTCAGAGTAGGTTTTTTAACTACACCTGAGACTGGAGATGTTGTGGTATCACCTGCCTTTGAAGCAGATGCAAAAATGACTTTCTGCACTGAAAATCAAATCAAATCTTTAAGTCAAGTTCCAACTAAGCTGCAGCAAATTTAAAGCCTATGTTTTAAGTTAGCAGGGTTTTTTTGTTTTGTTTTTTTTTGTTTTTTGTTTTTTTTTTTTTGTCTGCAGGGAGGAGCTCCAGCCCCAGCTGTGAGTACTTCAAAGGCATCAATGCCACAGCTGTAACTGTGGCTGGAAGATGCCAGCTTCAACACACAGTAGGTTTTACTATATAAAGATTTCCAGCATCAGTTATAGAACTCTACAAATTTTAATGAATTGCAAGTCATCTATAACATTAATTTACCATTTTAAAACAAGCTTTAGTGAGAAATACAGCCACACTTTAAAATATTATTTAGATGAACTAGATGTTTTAGCATTTGTGAATTATTTACGTTTGTCACAGGCTTTCCTTTTCAAAGAATCACAAATATGCCTCCTGTAGTTTTGTAAGGTGCTGGAAGTGAGATTTGCCTTTATTAGTGTGTCAAGTAGAATGGTTCCTGTGATCAGTCAAGGCTTTTGAAATATTCATCCATTATACCAAGGAATTATTTCACAACCTAGCCAAGTTCACTATAGAAAGGCCAGTACTACTATACAGAGGGATAAATTCATTGCACAAATTTTGCTCAGAAATAGCCCAAACACTTCATGCACACCACTTGGTTATCTGGATGGAGAGCTAAGAGCAAGACAGGGACTTTTGTTGCTCTGAAAGGCACAGTGAGAAGGTCCCAACTAGAGACACCACGTTTAAGGGAAAAAATAAAGGAATAAAGCAATTCTCATGATGTATTTCTAAATGCTGTTTCCTAGATCAATCCACATACCTCCCCCCTCTCAAGTCCCTGATCCATGGGTATATAGGTCTGCCATTCCCCCCTGCCTTATGAATTTGCAGTCCAAGGAGGGGACCTTGGTCCAGACCTGACTAAGTGAAACAAAAGAAAAACTCCTGCTGGTCCACTGTCTGTAAGGGGCATGGAGCCAAAAGTGGACAGGCTTTTGAGGGGGATGTAATTATTCCATTTTTTAGTCATTGGTTTTATTTCTTCTGAAATGAAACTGTACTAACAAAAGCTTACCCTTTTTCTTTTTAATGAAAATACTAAGTCAATAATTCATAGTCTTCCTTGCAAAAAGGGCTCAAACTTCTCCTTGGCGTGGTAGACTTATTTTACATTGCCTCAATTATTTGATCAAGAAAACATTCTAGTCTATTTGGCTACACATATTTTCTTCAGAAAACATTGGGAAAAAAAGGACAACAAGTAGAGAATGAAGTGAAATCAGGATGAAAAACTAAAAGAAACTGGAGACAGCTCCATGTTCCTTAATAGTCCTTTCTACATATTCATTACAGCTCCCATTTCCTCCCCTGGGCAGAAGGCAATACTCTATTTTACTAGCCCTCTATGAGAAGCGATACAATGTTTGTTATCCGGTCAGTCTGGAATTACTATCAATTAAGCTGCTCTGTGAAAGACACATTAAACTGCATCTCTTATTCCATAATGGAGCTTACATTTTGTCTACAGCTGTGAAGTTTTGTGGTGTTTTTTGTTGTTGTTGTTGTTGTTTGTTTGTTTTTTGAAAAAAAAAAAAAAAGGCAGCACAGTATCTTTGGAGGGATTATATCTTATCCATTTCTTACTGGAACTTGAAGTATTATAAGAAACTACAGAACAAATAGAACTCTGTAATTAACTGGAGTGGCTCTGCTGATTTTATTAACCATGAGCATGTAACTCAAGTAGCTTCTGAATTGCCACAAAGCCCCAAGAGTGAAATACAGCTCTGTATTCACTACATAGCCATCTGTTATTTTTAAATGTTGGATTTTCCCTTTAATATTGAAAGTTTTAAAGTGAGGTACTGCTATGAGACATTGTAGAATACTTTTCTAGATGGTATATGAATAGGGAAGTAGGCAAAAGCGATAACTCATTGATACTAAACGTTACTTTCATTTAACTGTGTCACAGTAGATGCATGCTTGTAATGCTGATTACCTATCTTTTTCCCCAATGCAATGTTCATTTCCATTCTAATTCTTTCTTCTGAGCAGCTAATATACATCTAACATAAGTAGAGTGGAAAGCAGAGTTCAAAGCCATTTCGTTTCTCCCTGCTCTGCAATACAGAGCCCAGTTTGCAGAAGCCGTAGTTACATTAAGGTCAGCATCCCCGCAACTGGTAGAGCAGATGATGCTCCTGTGGTTTTGATCTGAACACACTAATGATTTCCTTCCTATCTGCTTTCCCTCACATACTAACTACTTAAACTTCAAAAATTTGTACGCATAAAATTCAGCTTACCAATTCATATGGCAGTTCTTAAAGGAAGGTTTGATTTTTAAGGTGCTTTATATCAACTCTAGCCCCTGAGAAAGCTTTTGTAGGGATAGGAGGCAGCTCATAGAGTTGCCTTTAACCAGTCTTAGATCACCCAAGAAAGGTAGTGGTTACAATTCAGTAATAAAGAAAAAAATATCCTTTCAGAGAATCAGAGCTCACAGGAAACTTCCAAAGGAGACAATCTCCAATAAGAAATGCTTCCCTTTCAGTTGCCATCTCTTAGATGAGGCTAGGGAGGGGTGGAAGCTGGATCCACCCTTTCCCATCAAATACGTGAACTGCTTGCACTTGTGCTCCCATGCCCCCTCACCAGGTGCTCAATCACTGGTTCAGTCTGTAACCTAATGGTTTCATACAGCATGACTGGAACTGTAGCTGCAAGAGTGAAGTTTTAGCAGGTGTCAGCCCTTATGTTCTCAGCATAGAATTGGATATTCTTGATTTTTGCTACGTCCCTTATTACATGCAATATTGCCCTGGTTCTATTTCTAGGAATGGAAGGCATATCAAGACAAATGATTAAAAACATGAAATTGGTCACAACAGGGATCAATTTAAAGGAATTAGAGAAATGAACTGTGCTAGGTGCTCCTCAGCATTTTCCTTTCTATTACTAAGTGTAATAGAGTGTCCAGCCAAGTACCCACAAGTCTCTCTCAAACCACCGTAGTTACACAGAAAGAACTAGGGCTGAGATGAAAGCAGTCAGTAGAAGTGTGAAGTCAGTTGATAATGGGTGTGGTGTAGATACAGAATAGTGGAGTATTTTTTTTAATTTAGAGCATAATCAGGTATAGTACTGAAGATTGAGACTAAAGAAACTAGAGCTTGCTTATTACAGGATGGCAAGGCATTTGGAGTTAAATGAAGGGCATGCACTATATATATATAGGTAGCATAATGTTCTCAGTCTATAAAAACTGGAAAGGACATTGTGCAGCTGAATGCTGGTGAGACTTATGGGGCCAGGACCACAGTCCTTACCAGAAAATACTTGTTATTGGAACTGAACTTAGTATGCTGGGTGGACTTCAGAGTTAGGATAAGGGCTGCCCCAAGGGACAGAAGCCGAGGAGCTTGACAGATCTGTCCATCCCAGTCCATCCACCATCCCAGACAGATGATCAGAGCACACCCAAAGACAGCATCTAGTCTCCAGTGATCCAGATGGTGAAGCAAGTTGGTGGCGGGAAGGCAGGACTAGCATCAAGCCAGGAAGCCATTTGCTGGCCAGGGTTACAATCATATCTGGTGAAGTAAATCAAACACAACCCCACAATTACTGAGCAGCTCTAACATGATGAGATGGGTTCAAAGTCAGGGTAGGAAGTCCTTCTCTAGGTTTTGGCTTGGATCAACAGAGTCTACAGCCAGACGTAGATGTCACTGAGCTGGAAGCTTACACTTCAGTAGCATCATTTGCTGGGTAGCATCTGACAGCTATGGGCTGAACTGAATGGGGGTTCCTTACTCATTGGCAAGGATGTGGGGAAGCACCAGGTGAGACTTGTCAAGGCCATTAAGGTCTATTAGTGCATTCAGGTGATGATGAGCAGTTTGCAAGTGTCCCTGAGCTGCCTTTAAGGTTTAAAACTAGAATTTGAGATCTAGATTGAAGTGCTAAATTTAAGTTAGATCCTGTAAACACTACAGATTTCAGATATAGGCTGACAGCAGTGGTATGGTTAGACCTATGGAAGTTTTTTCACAATCTTATTTGGCCCTAGGTCATTCATTAGAATATGAATGAACTTAATGATTAAGTAGCGTAATATTAATTATTCTGCCATAGACTGCAGATGTAGTAGAGGTGAAGTAAGTGATTTTAGAAGGTTATGCTGTTAAGTTAGCAGCATTGATTTTTACCAAGTAGCTTAACTGTTGTGCACTCCCCAGGCACTAAGATACTCTCTCTCTGCTCCTCTAAGCAATATCTGACAGCAACTAAAGTTGCTACGTGCAAGTAATAAGTATAGAAATGAAAACAAACCATTGACCCTAGTAGGAAGTTAACTAGCCCAGTGTGGATCCGAAACCCACACCTGTTCTGATTCCAAAGCCACTTCACAGCATAAAGGATGTACAACTTTTAAAGGACAGACTAAATTTTATCACCTTCAAGTCCACACATTACAGAAAAACTGGACCTAGAAACTTCGTTGCACAGTTATTGACAGAATAGTATGTCTATTTGTGGTTCCTGGACTCTGTTTCTGCTTCTGTTGAACCATCATCAAGAATAGAACTTGGATAAGGACTATATATTAGGCTGTAATTAAAAGTGATGATTTTAAAAATCTTTTCAAAAAGGAATGTTGTGCAGCTTGTGAAATGTGTCTGGTTTACATCTTTGTCTGATGCCAGAATCAGGCACTAACTAGAAAGGCTTCAGAAACAGTGTAGTCTAATCCACTCCAGTCCCTCTCCATTATAAGCTTTTCGTGTAGACATCTCACCATTTCAGGTCTATAGCTGCCAGGCAACACGACCTGAAATCCCAGAAAGTCACAAGGCTGATCAAGTACCCAGATACTGGAGTGGCCTACAACTGCACAAAAGTGGTAAAATGCAAGAAGAGGGATAATTGAGGATTAATCAGGAAGAGAAACAGATAAGCTTATAGGACTGGTGAAGGACATCAGTTCTTGAACAGAAGAACTTGAACTCTGTCTTAAATGGAGGGTTTTTTTTAAATTTTCAGAGGCATTTGGCTACAGCTAGGAGAGAAGACTATTCCGAAATGACTGCCCACAGAGAGTCAACAGCATTAGTTAAAACACCTAATTTATATTTAAGGATCCCAATCTGAGTGACATGAACATTTAAATAGACAACATAACTTGTTTAGCCCAACCCTTTCTCTTGTTTTACTATTTGCTATCATCCATGAACAACTTTGTATTTAGGAGATGTTGATGGCTATCACATAAATATACATATTTGTTTGTCATTTGCTCAGGATTCCAAAACTAGAATAGTAAGCATATAAATGAAAGATACTTTCATAAGATGTACATATAGAATCATAGAATCATCAAGATTGGAAAAGATCTCCAGGATCATCCAGTCCAACCATCCATCTATCACCAGTATTTCCCCACCAAACATTTCTTGATAATCTCCCTGGGCAGCTCATTACAGTATCTGACTACTTTTTTGGAAAATAAATTTTTCCTAAAATTTAACCTGAATCTCCTCTGACACAACATGAGGCTATTCTCCCAGTCCTATTGCTAGTTTCAAGGGATTATGCTGACCTTGCCACAACCTCCTTTCATGTAGTTGTAGAGAGCTATAAGGTCTTCCCTGAGCGTCCTCTTCTCCAGACTGAACAATCCCAGTTCACTCAGCTGCTTCTCATAAGAGTTGTGCTCCAGACCTCTCACCATCTTTGTTGCCCTTCTCTGAACACATTCCAGGGCCTCAATCTCTTTCCTGTAGCGAGGGGCCCAAAACCAAACACATTACTTGGGGGGCAGCCTTACTAGAGCTGAATACAGAGGGATGATCACCTTTCTGCTCCTGCTGGCAACACTTTCTTGCCTTCCTTTTAACTTAGAAGTATGACTACTATACATGCTTCAAATTCACCATGGAAACCACTCTTGTGAGAATACACAGAGCAGTCATTTTCATCCACTTCTAAACAGAATTTCACAGGCAACTTGTAACTGCAGTGTAATATTCTCTGGTTCACAGATACTAAGGACATGGATATAGGTTCACAGTGCAACCGCAGTAAACTGAAGTCTTTTTCTTCAGATATATATTCCCTTTCTGCTTTGAGTAGGATAATTTTATTCTTCTGGATACTAAGAGCCATACTTGAGTTTAGACTCTATGGCCATAGTAGAAGGATCCATTTTTATATTCCTATGAAGGTTACTCCACCCTGACTCAGAGTGAAATTAAATTGAAATCTGCTTACCTACCAGCTAGCTCCTGACAGCAGATGGGCATGGAGGGATGGGAATACAGCACATTCTTTTAGTTCAATGTAGTTACTTGCCTGTCACGTGCAATACGTCTGCTCAGCTTATTTTATGATTTGCTGTTGTAGAGTAGCAGAATGCCATCAATATTTCAGCATTAAGGAGGGAGTTTTAGTTCCAACAGTTAACTCAGAGTCAAATGTCTCCAGAAGCAGCAGGTTTGCCTGGAGCTATGGGAAGATAGCCAGACTCCCTTGTCTGCTAGAAAGGGGTATACCTAATGACAGTACCCTGAACAGCTCTGGGTTGCAGTGTCTCCCCACATTCTGGCAAGTAGCCCCAGCCAACACTGCATGCTCTAAGATAAGATATAATCTGCTTGCTTCTTGCCTGTTCCCAGGATATTGCTCATCTGTGGAGGTGGAAGAAGATGATAAAACATCATCTGCTGAGAATGAAATAATTCAGTGTTCTTTAAGTGGAAAGCTAGAAGGGCTTCAGCTTCCCTTCTCACATCAGGCAGTCCCCAAGCACTAGGGAGATAATTAAGTTAAATATTTTTCCTCAGACTTCCCCAGGTGAAAGGGATTTGCACTCATCATTGCAAGATGCAAGGGCAGAGATAAACAGAGTATCCTAATGCATGGACTTAGAAAGCCAGTACAAATCCTTCTAGGTAGCTACACAGAACATATCTGGAAAATATACTGTTTATAAGAAGCAGAAGTGAAAACAGGTTGAAAGTGGATGAACCTTCTGAAAGACCTGTATTGCAAGCAGAGGGAATGCTTCAAATTTAGCAAGTCCTCAGAGAGTGTCTGTTACCAAGACCTTCATGAAAAAGTAAAACACATTTGTTTCCCATTTGGATGTTTGTTCTTCATTCCAGAAGAAACTCTCTACTGTTTAAATGCCAAAAATCCCAAGAGCCTGCAGAGAAGTTAAGAAACATGAACATGAAAATAGTTGCAGTGATGCAATCTTACTCTTCCGTGAAGTGTTAGTATCATCCCAGGATCAAATTCAGATGAGGAGTTGTAATTGAATTACTCTGACTTCTATGGTCAAAAAATCACAGCATTTCAAAAGTATATTATCATTATTATTATGTTCCTATAAACCATTTTACATGCATTAAGAACTTCCCTTAGTCACACTCAAATTAATATTTAACTACATGGATTAAAAAATATGAAAACCTTTCAGATACCCACGGCCCCTACTCTCCTGACAACATGTGCTCAACCTGCATTACAGGGGCTGAAGCTACATGCACCCAACAAAATACACAGAGATTACAGAACTGGTTGCTATCCTTAAACAAGTTCATACTGTGTATATATAAATATATACATACAAATATATATATTTATAAATGTATGTATACAGAAGGTGCTGTCTTTTGCATTGTATTACTATTAGGAGACATACCAGAAGGGTAAGGCACAGAGGAGACAGCTTCATGGTTCATGCTCCTTTATTCAAGGGCAAAGTATTCATGCCACACCCCCTCAAGTAAGCTTTGCAATGTGGTTTATATTATATTGCAGCATTTGGCTTGAAGTGTTACAAAACACACGGTTGCTATTTGAATATGTTTTGCTTGATTTGATAGAGGAGTTCTGAGGAGAAATCTGTGCCAAACACCAAACCTTTTCCAGGCATTTCTCTGCACAGTATGGTATCACACACAACAAAACATAGATCTCCACTTTGCCGCTATAAAGGGCAGCTTCTGTTTGCAAATAGGGTTGAGTATAATCCTTCTTTTCTTTCCAAGATGACCACCATTTGACTTGAAAGATACATTAGTGGCATGCCATTCCTTTCCTCAGCCACAATGGGTAATCATTTTTTTCCTCTTTTGAACCTCTTTCAACCAGTGCAAAGTCACTGGGCTAGGAGTCATTACAGCAACTCCAAACAAGATGAATATAAATCTGTAACACAAATACAAGTGTGTTCTGTGTATCTTAATTGGCATCCTGAATACCTGTCCTATCCCATATTACAGAGGCAGGAGTCATGACACCTTCACCAGTGATCTGTGTCCTGATAAAGGCAGCTTTAACATCTTCTAATATTTTATAAGAGAAGCTTCAATTAGCTGTCATATTGCTGACTGTTAATGCAGTTTGGCACCAAGAAAATGTTTCAATTTAGGATTTCCAAATCCATATTTAACCAATAGGGTAATTAAATAATTTTCACTTTATCTGTGATTCTACGTGGTTATTTGAACTGATACTATGAAGACTTGTTGGGGTGTTTCTATGTATGTCATTTTAAAGGTTTTCAGGGAAACCTACAGCACCTTTTTTTTGAAGAAGATAATTCAGATGAATAATGCCAGCTGTAATTAAATAGTTTTTCAAATGATCAGACATATAATTATGCTAAGAGAATATAACCTTTAATATTTACTATTATGCTCCTAACATTCCCTTAGCTAAAGTCTCTTCCTATCTGACATGCTTATAGAGCCAGAGCTGAAGCAGCTTCAACACATGAATCGTATCAGCATCCATTTATGCATTTTTTTCTGTTGTAACAGCACTGGATACAATGCTTTCATGGATGATCTTATTACTGATTCATAAAAGCTGACCTTTACAAATTAAAAGCAAAAGAACAGTTTTTTTTTCTGGACACTGTCTGGGAAAGATTTCAGAAAAGTGGTTGGGCCTTTGCGTCAGACCTGGATGATGCTTATATTTATGTGCCTGTGTTAAAAATTGTCATCCTGAATAACAAGTGATGCAAAGGCTTTCACTCACCACCTCCCATGAGTAGACCAATGCCTAGCTGGTCTCCAAACAGTGTCCATCTTCCAAAAAACCCTCCCTCATTTTTTATTGCTGAATGCAGTGTTACATGGCATGCAATATCCCTTTGGTCTGTGGGGATCAGCTGTCCTGGCTGACCCCATCCAAGCCCCTTCTCACTCCCAGACTTCTCAGTGTGGAACAGACTGGGATGAAAATCAAGGCTTGATGCTGTGCAATCACTGCTCAGCAACAGCCAAAACAGTGATGTGTTATGAACACTGTTTTAGCCACAAACTCAAAATGCAGCCCCATATGGGCTGCTACAATGATTAACTCCATGTATGGAGCTCTGCAAATTAGATCAAATACATAGAAGCATACATAGCATACTCTGTGCTAGCCTCAAACTATCTCAAAAGGACTTAAAATCAGAAGTAATTTGGGGTACAGAGGATCCATGTCAGCCTGTTAAAGGTCCAAAACAGCCCCACTTAGAGGTGCAATCCCCATGTGCATATGGGGATTGCACCTCCCATTCACCAGCGGCATCAGTCCCCAAATGACCATTGCTGCCCCTAGAAAGGATGGTGCAGGGAAGCTCTTCCAATGTCCTCCTACACATAGTTATGGGGTTCAAGAAAAGGAAAATTTAGGCTCACATTCTTAGGGGATCCTTCTTGAGCTGTAACAGGAGGCCAGGCAAGGGTGTGTTTGTTGCCCAAGGTGGCAATGAATCCCAATGTTGAAGCAACTTCAAAACTCTCTTCAAAAGGGAGCTAGCCCAATCAAGCCAGATTCACGATCTCTCTTACTAGCCTGTATCACTTCCAAAACTGGGGGGAAGGAGTCTGGCAGTACTCTCTACTGCTAGATTTAAACATTATTTCTGCCTTACTGACTTTAGTTTTGCTTAATTGGGGCCACAAAAACAGTACCTAAGCCTCCTCCACTCCAAGCCATTCTGCTAGGTAATTATGCCTGTAGAGAAAGATGCTACGGAAAAATGAAATTATCAGTACCATGCACTTTCAAAGCACCATTTAACAGAGTGACCTCACGATTGCAGTGCCCCCAAAATCTAACCACACTGCCACATGCAGCGCACACAGTGCATTTAGACACAATGCCAGAAAAAAAAGCTATTTTTTGAATTGACAGCATGCTTCATTTACCACCCTTGTAAGCACTTATTAGCAAAATAAGCCACAAATTAGGATAATCAGAATGATAAATACTAGGAACTTTCTGTTTTAATTATGTAGACAGTAATAATACGACTACTTTATATAGTAGTAATGATACAAAGTTTGACAGGTACCTAGATTTTCAAACTGACTTCCTTCAGGTGTCTGCAGTCAGCAGAGACTTGCAGACTCCATAGAATCCTTGTTTCATAGAAGGATTTGGGGTGGAAGGGACCTCTAATATCATCCAGTTCCAAACCTGACTGTGGGCAGGGCTGCCATCCACTCTATTAGGCGCTAGATCAGGCTGCACAGGGACCCATCCAACCTAGTCTTGAACTCCTCCAGGGATAGGGCATCCACAACCTCTTTGAGTAGCCTACACCAGTGCTTTACCAGCCTCTCAGCAAAAAAACACTTCCCCCCGCCTACTAACCTAAATCTCCTGTCCATTAATTTAAAACCATTTTACTCCATATTTTATTCCTTTCCTTTCAGCTCAACTTTTTCCACCTTCAGCTTATTTTGTACTCCACTTGTAGGCGGTATCCACCTCTTTTCTCATTTTATGCATTCTTTAACTTTATGAGCGTGAATCATCCAGCACAATGAGGATCCATTTTATGAGAAGTACTCTCAAACATTTCTGCCAAATCAAATAAATATGCAAATAGCTGCAAAAATAAGTAACTACAAAAACAGATAACTGCAATAATGTTTAACCAATAGGGAATTGCTTCTGAATACTTTGGGCCAAATGATGGCATTTACAATCTCTCATGAAGAAGGATTTAACACACAAGTATGGCAGAGTGTTTGAAACACAGTAATTCATGGAACAAAATATCAGGCAATATTGAGCTGCTTCATGTAGAATACTGCAGGCAGAGGGGAGCCTCTGAACATGATAGTTACTTTTGTTGTTATTTCACTATTAAAACAGAAGAAAAGAGAGAATAAAGGCAGGAAGAAAATGACTTTTTTTTTTCCCTTTTTTTTTTAACCATTCATTTATTGATTTAGCCATTTTTTACTCCTGGCAAGTAAAATTTACCCTAGTAATAATCGTCTTAAATGCTCTGAAGTAAATAAATTTCCAGATGGCATAATATAGCTACGCATTTCATGACTCTGGGAAATTCTGAAATTTGGAAACACAAACATTTATACATCCAATTCATCACGTATTAATCATAGCTTATTGCAACAGAATCCATTGAGAGGAATTCAATTTACATTAATGTGAATGTTATTTGGATTTCTTTACATGCTCCGTAACAGTTTGTCTGCCATTAAATATTAGTGAAACATCACACAATGGGAAGCCCAGGCTACATTTTTTCCTCAGTATATCTTCTTGCCATACACGATGAAAATTGAACCTTGAGCTAAATAGGTTTTGCTGCTCTCTCTGTGCCACTAAACTGCACTGTTAGAGACAATTTAGGTTTTTGCATCTGGTTGGTCTGAAATGTTTAATAAGTGGAAAATATTCTAAAACATAGCCTCTTAAGTTACATGAGGTGAAGCTTTCTCATTGCCTTTTGCAGAAGGAGGAAGCAATGTCACTTCAGTGACAGTGTCAACAGTGGTGTTGACAAGAGAAAGAAGAAAATCCTATGAAGGCAAAATGTTTTGGCACTGTAGTCATAGAAACTTTAAGAAATTGTACAGAAATACTTTAAAGCAATAAGCGGTGGAGGACTTTTTGAAATCTTTTTAGGCAAGGTAGGTATTTTACTACATTCTGAACCCATAGTGAGTTTCAGATAAATCCTGTACTTTATGCTATTAGTTACCTTTAAAACGTCAGCAGTTCTGAAGGACCACAGATGTAGCCATCAAAAGAGGTATTCAGCCTCAGTGCTGCATCCCACATGCAGCCAAAGCCATACAAAGCAGATCAAAATAGTTCCCCACTGTAGGCAGGCAGAACTTGCAGAAGGTCATTTTTCAGGTGCAATAGGAAATTAACCACACAGAAGAGTTGGGGAGGAATGCTGCAAATTCAAATGTACAAAAATTGTGTTCATTGTACTCATAATGCTTACATGCAGTAGAGGTTTGCATTTGCAATACGCACTTCATTAAAAGAAATGCGGAAGAATTTTGTGAAGAATGGAATGGTTCTCCTAAAGGAAAAAAAAAAAGATTATACATGAATTACAAAGAGGATATAGCTGATAGAGATCAGTTAACTGATTGTATTTCTGATGTTCTACAGAGATAACTCAGCAGAAAAATTTAACCATTTATACTTCTGGTGGCTAGGGACAAAGCTTCTAAAGGTCTTGTCTGACAAACTAAGAAATACACAAAGTTCAGAATTCAATTATAGCCGATGTTCAAAAATACTTCTTATACTAAATGAAATCATGTCCTCTCCTACCTCTAACTTTTCTGTATTTGCATTTGTGGCCATTAGTATTTTTACACTGAGAATTACAAAATGTTTGTGCATTCACATATTAAGAACTTCTATTTTAAGAATTTTTGAGCATATATATATATATAAGGAAAAGAAATCTTTATTTGGCAATACTGTTTATAGAATCCATGAATTTAGATGAATTTGGGACTAAGCCCAAGAGTTCACGAGAACATGACCATCTTGACAATCTATAGGTATTATTTGGCAAGATAATCTTCCTTTGCTGCTAACACTAAAGTTTCCAGTAGTTAAGGGGCAAAAGCTGAAATCCTCTGTGTTTCAGATCAATATTATTTTAAATGAGTAAATTAGATTTCAAAGTTAAACTCAAGAGCAACCAGAAGCAGGGAGCCAAAAGAACAGGTCTCTGTTACTTTTATATCTACAAGAAAGAAAGTCATGTTTGGGGTAGAGATGGGAATCATTTACATACGTTTTTCCCAGATTTGATAATTTCATTTTAAATTCACATTTCTTTTCCACTTACTACTGCTTGCTAACATTAAGCTTTGTTCAATTGTGGCAGAATTAACAGGAAAACAATGATAAAGCACCCAACAGATTCAAATGGGAGAAAGAAAACTTTGCCAAAAAATAGGTAAGTAAATTGCTGTTTAAAGTGCCGATAAGTAACTTCAATAGATGCTTTATTATTAATGTGGCCATGCTCTAAGCAGCAAACAGCAAAGACCAAATGAATCTATTGTGGTTTACAGACTGCTCACTGAACAGGAAACCACTCAGCTTCATTGTGTTCAAAAGCTGCTGCTAACAGAAATTATGTTGTAATTAGAATAGTGGGGCACTTGAAGTTCAGTTGTTTCGCAAACTTTGGGTAATTCCAAGGGTGTTCAGAAAGTAGGTAAAACGAGAGTGTATTAATACAATCCTAATGTAAGCCCAGACTGCATATTCATTGAAAAATAGTTGTTTCTGAATATTGAATTATAGTACTGCAATTATCTGTTTACGCTGCTGGTCAGGCTGGCACGGGGCCAAGGACCAGCAACTAAAGAGGGTGATAGTGAGAGAACTATCATCCTTGACAACAGGGTTAAATCAAGACCTGTCAATGTGTTTCTCAGTGTATCTCACATATTCTGACTAGCTGAGTTCCATCCTAAAGCAAGATGGAATAATATCAAGACAGGGTTGGGGGAAATTGTGATACCTATGGGAGCTAGCAAAAGGGGAAAGGAGCCATGTGCAGTGGCATGGCTACGCTAAAAGAAATCTAGATCCTATTTCCCTAAGCAAAGTCATCCCTCAAATTATGTTCTGAAGATGTAAAAGCATTTGTTCTACTTGCCAAATTTGAGGCTGTAAGATATTGCCAAAAGTGTGGAATTTCTGTATCTAACAAATTGTTTTTCAAGTTTAAATTATTGTACTTGCAGCTTATACTTGTTCAGCTATGTTAGACTGTTTGAAAATTTCCATAGATCAATGGTAATTTCTAATATTTAAGTGGATCTTTTCTTATGTCCTTAGTTCTTGCCCAAGTATGTTTGCAGAAATGAATCTGGAAACACATCCAAAAGGTAAAATTCTTTTAGTACTGAAAAAAGAAGTACTACAGCATATCTTTTTGCCACACTGATTACTCAGTCAATCATAGCTCCTAACTAAGAAGGGTCAAAATATTTTAACATCATAAAAGAAAAGAAAAACAAACAAACAAAAAACCAACCAAGCAAAAAATAGTTGCAAGAAAAGAAGGAAAAGAAAGCTAAGTTCTTGGATACCTGCTAATTAAGAAAGTAAGAAGATGTTTAGTTCCAGACTGTCCAAAATATGTTGACTTCATAATGTTATACATTGAAACAAGCTGAATATGAGTCATCATCTTGCTGGAAACTGAAAACCTCACATTGGCTGATAACTTCTAGAGTGCAATTGAGGGAATTTAAAAGGATGCACCGCTTTTAAAATAATCTGTTTTGTTGTTGTTGTTCCAAAGCAATGGGACAATGATATAGGAGCTCTGAATCTCATTCCATGATAGTTATGGTTAGTACTAAGCTTAGAGATGTTTAATGCAAAGTACATAAATTATCTAACTAAATGGGGGCACAACCATCCAGATAAATTTGGTACACTATGTTTATTGTGTTATGTGAAGTTTTCTCAAATGCATGCAATATAATACATAAGATTTAGATTTAAGGCTGAAAAAAAAAAAATAGCTCTGGAAAAATATAACTCAAAAATCTAGCAGTATATCTTTTATACTGTATAGATAACTAGCCATACCACAAAAGCTCAAAAAAGTGACATTTTTTACACATGCTTTTCACAGTCTCTGAAGAGAAGACTGCCTTGTCTCTTCCTTGGTTCTGGAATTATAAACATATGATTTACGAAGGTTTTGCTTGCCTTACCTAATGTCTCTAGAGGCCAGAGGAAAATACTGACATTTTTACACTGTACTTTTAGACCAGAAATATTGACACTGAAAACTCCTATGCAGATTCTTCCTTGCCATTTTTCAGCTACATTTTTTTTTTCTACTTAAGGGCTAAGAGACACTCGATAAGTATCACAAGATCCATTGAAATATAGCCCACAACATTTTATCACTTTCTGTCACTTGCTGAAACACCACAGAAATGACTGAAAAAAACCACAGCGCACCCATAACTCAAAGTCTATGGAAACAGATTTACTTTCTGCTTTTTCATTTAAATAAGGGATGCAAGTCTGATATTGGGTTTTCAAGCACAAATTGTTAACCTGTCACCCTTTTGAACAGACTTTTTTAGGTCACTAATGAAAAGTAAGTAAGGTTGCCACAAAATGCATGCAATTCTATTTCATTGCAAATTAATTAAAAAATCACTTCTCTTTTGTCCTTTTGCATCAGACATTCTGTCAGCTGGCAGAAGCCCACCCACACATATGCCATAGAAATATAACTCCTTACCATTGTTACAACTGACACACTCCATCTATTAGTTTTACCGAGGCTGTAGCATAAGAAATTTTAATACTGAGCAGGAGGTGTTCGGTTTCTATAGCTTGAGAAAAGTCCTGCCAGTTGTAAGTTGTCATATTTCACTGAAAAAATACTGATGGCAGAACATCCCCTTGATTGCAAACTATCTGGTAAAAGTATGAAAAACTGCTAGAAGAGTTAGGATTGCTCAGGATAGAAAAAAGAAGGCTCCAGGGAGACCTTCCAGTGGTCTTTCAATAACTAAAGGAGCCTAAAGAAAAATGGGGAGAGACTTCTTACAAGAACTTGTAGTAACAGAATAAGGGCAGCAGCTTTGAACTGAAAGTACGTAGATTTAGATTGAAACGAGGAAGAAATTCTTCATGATGAGGGAACAAATTGTCCAGCAAAGCTAACAATCCCCTATGCCTAGAGGGATTCAAAGCCAGTTTATATGGGGCTTTGGGCAAGAAGGTCTATTTGGAAAAGTCTCTAGTAAGTAGCATCTGAATCTTTAAGGTCTCTTCCAACATAAACCATTCCATGATTCAGTGATTCTGTTCTCTTTCATACCTATACAACAGGAATCAGGGGATTTGAAGTTCTAGAATGATAAAATCATAAAATGGTATGGATTGGAAGGGACCTCAAAGATCATGAAGTTCCAACTCCCCTGCCTCAGGCAGGGTTGCCAGCCACTAGATCAAGTACTAGACCAGATTGCCCAGGGCCCCATCCACTTAGGAAGAGATGATTTCCGTTATTTACTATACATAGATTCTAAGTGGTGAGTCTCTTTGATAGTGTTTCACTACCTAGCCAGCATTTTTCATTGCATGTCTATGGCCCAATATTTCTAGCATAGGTGACAAAATGAAATATTCATTCTTACTATCAAAATGACATTCTTAAATTACAGGAGGAGCAATTTCTATCTGGTGCGCACTCTGTAGCTAACTCAAAGCAAATATCTGAGAATTCATCTCATGTAAAAGGAATGTCCACAGGATACCAGCAACTCCACTTCTTCCTTCACTACCATTGTGTAAAGCACATGTTCTCAAAAGAAAAGGAGAGGGAGGGCAGCAGTTCCTCCAAACTGTGGTGATTGCTGAGTAACAGAATAGATTATAGACTAACCTGGACATCAGTTTGTAAACTGATGTTAAATATCAATAAGTCATCCTGAAGGCTCACATCTGCCCCCTTTTAGAGTTAAGTCATGAAACGTGTGGCTTAATAGCTTTAACGTTTACCACTATTTTTCAATTCTGTTGTTCACTGTGGAAGATAGAATCACATTTTTTTATTAACAGAAGTAAAAAAGACAACTATTTAAAGACTGCAACTGTCTTTTCATTTTTATATTGGCCCTAATTATCCTCTCATCTACATCATTTTTCCTCAGTGTCACTGATTTAACTGGGCTTATTTCTGATCCACATCAGCATAACTACACAGAAAATCAGACAACTAATTCACATGAATAACTGCCTCTTATTCATGACCATCTATGTAAGAGATTAAAACGCTATCTGTGTTGTATAAATGAACATTGAATGCCATCTGCTGGGGCATACAACACTCTACAATAACAGGCTCATTCATTATTTAAACCTTAAAAAAAAAATACCTTCAATAATTTTAAAGAGGCTGTGTATGTAGACTGGCTTCTCTGAGAACATTGTTGGAAGACAGGTTACTAGGGCAGCACAAGATAATCTGACAACCTACTTTCAGCACTGAACTAGAAAAGGAGCACGTTGTAAGTTACTCTTGACAGAAGAACTTTAATGCTCAGCTTTTGAAACCAGACCATTATGCAGCCACAGACGCAAGATCTGTGAGGCTAAAGACAGGCTGTGCAAGGGTTTGTTCAACAGTCCCGGACAAGGGCACTTGCTGGGTACATACATACTGTGGCTGTTTTGCATTCACCAGTCCCCAGATTAAAAATGTAAATCAAGTTGTGGGCTAAACTAAGGACTCTTCTCAAATGAATGCACTTGCTTGATCATCATCCCCTTGGATCTGCAGTGTGCTTTCTTGATAATATCATGAGATAACATCCATTAGCAAACAGCTACCAGTTGCAACAGTTTGCAGCCTGATAGCTGTTGCTCTTGATTTTGGGAATTGTGAATTTGGAGCTTCTCAAGCTGAAAACAGGACTCCCATCTCCTGGGCAAGAGCTGCAGATGCTGTGCTATTACACCAAAGACATCAGCACAATTCTTTTTCTAGTTCCATCTTGAAAGCAGGAGGTCAGATTTTCTTATACCACTAAAGGACAAGACATATTTTTATGCAGAAGAGTGATTTCCTGACCACGATCCCCAAGCTCAACAGCAGTAAACCTTGCAGTTCTGCACCAGGCAGCAAAACTCAGAAAAAAGGTAGGAGCACAAGCATGCGTTTTCTGTGAGCGGTCATGAGTGGATTTGCATCAGCTCCACTGTTTAAACCACTTATCTTTAAAATACTGTACTGATGATAGACTTTTAGTCCTTTATGTAAGCTACTAGTTAGTGTATCCTTTTCAACAGAAAATACCTGCTGACATTTTTTCTCCATTTCATATAGAAAATGAAAGACGGAATGTTCCTGCTAATACATATTGTACTGTAAGTATCTGTACCTCCTAAATTTTTCACTTCTAGATGTGTGTTCTGGCTACAACACTGGTAGCACAAAACATAGTCCTCAATGTTAATACAGTAAGGGAATTTTTTTTAAGTACATAGAACAACTGTTACTTTGCATTAGTGGGAAATAGATCAAAGAATTGACCTAATTTTCTGTTTACAGTATGCATCTGAAATGCTCTTTTATTGTAAGATCATGAAAAATTAGCAGAAGTCAAGCTGAACAAGCACAAAAATCATAAACCTCAAGGTTTAATAAGTAACTAATGCAAATAAAACCTGAAAAGATAACAGTACATATTTTAAATGTCCTTCCACTTCCACGTGAAAGCTGATCTCGAGTTTCAGATGTCAGATGTATAAGAAAAGACTGCAAATACCTTACAAGTTAGAGAAAGAGGAAAAGAGAGCACAGATCTGTTGCTTCAAGAGCAAGCTGAACAAATAAAGGATGACTGAAGAAGGCTGATATAATCAATATTTTGGGTGCTTCAGAAAGGTTAATTAATTACAGTCAGATACTACATGGAATTAATACCAACTAGAAGGCAGTAATGGCACAGAACAGTACAGGGAAAGAACTGCTAGGACGGCATTTACTTATACTAAATCATCTAAAGAAGAATTTGAAGTAATTTCTGAGACACTAATTGATTATCATTCTAAAATGTTCCTAAAGCAACAGGGAGAAACAGGGGCAACTTTG
This sequence comes from Chrysolophus pictus, assembly GCA_037305975.1. Classification (NCBI taxonomy): domain Eukaryota; kingdom Metazoa; phylum Chordata; class Aves; order Galliformes; family Phasianidae; genus Chrysolophus; species Chrysolophus pictus. The sequence goes on along the minus strand of CM074579.1, from coordinate 13,070,470 downwards.
ATTTTTTTTTTTTTTTTTTTTTTTTTTTAAAGAAAGCAGATCCTGAGGGTCTACTGGATACCTGGAGAGGCTATCAGAGTTTGGAAGCATTTTTTGAAAAAAAAAGTCTGATTATTTAAAAAATACTGCTAATGTGAACAGGGAGAATGATTCATCAAACAAAAATAATTTTCTTTTTAGAAGAAATACAACCATACTGGAAAAAAAGAAAACAGTAGACGTGATGTATCTTAAATTTTGTTAGGTCTTTGGCACTTCCCAGAAGAAAATTTCACAAGCAAACTGTAAGAATCTGTAAATATTTGTAATATTTTCAATTGTTTGAAAAAAATATCCACCCTCACTGTACTTCTCAGAAGTCTGCTACTGAAATGGAAATGGTTACCCAGCAAACCCATGTATCCTGCAGCAGTGTGTACAGGGCAGAGCGGTACTTTTTTTATTAACATCTGCAGTTATAGAAAGACAAACATTACCCTGATATGTATCATCAAAAACAGTATATTCTTGGATGTCTCCTTGATGTTTTCATAAAGCTGTGCATAGCCTTGAAGAGTTGACAAAAAAAGTAATACTGGGAATATAAGGATCAAAATCCTTTGAGTTGGCTGAGTGCTCAGAAAAGACTTTAAGGAACTGTTCTTGTTTAGTGTAGGAGTGAGGAGACTAAAAGAAAATATAATTATAAACATTGAGTATAATAAAAGTTGAAATAAAGTGGTTAATAATCAATTATTTGTGTGTGCCCTTGGAGGATGAAACAAATTGGTATAATTTGTAGCACTTGAGAAGAAGCATTAATGGAAAGGACAGGTAGCTAGTGGAAGACAACACCTCGGGAAGATATTGATTCCACATTAGCAGGAAATTTAAGAACAGATTAAAACAAACATCAGGGAAGCTGCAAGTACACAGTGGGTGGATACATTTATACTGTCTCTGGTAGTAAAACATTATTTACTGAACTTTGGGTACCTTCAATTGAGATGATGCAACAGTAATCTCAACTCTGTGCTGCCTGTGCATTTCCCCTTAAAGAAACCAGCAGCATTGCCCCAGCATGTAAATGGTGAGCACAAAGGGCAGAGCAGAACGCCAGGAAGAATTTTTTAGCCAATCTGGAACAAGAGGATAGACACATCTAGAGACATCTTGAGTCTCTTGGATTGCTAATTTTCTAGTATGAACTCTCAGAAACAGTTCATGTTTTTATTTTAAACCATGAAATGTGCGATGAACTACTAGTTGATATATTCTTGTGCATAACGAAATGGCTATTTCATTATTCAAATTCAAAGTTTAGATCCTCAAAACACATCCTCAATTATTTTCCAACCTACCAATTTCCACCAGAAAATGTACCATGTACCAAAATACCTGGTTCCAGGCCTCAAGTATTTCTAAATATTAATTTAATCTTGAACTTAAACTTGTTTGTATTATCTGTATATATCCTGCCCTTCTATGTAGGACAGACATTTCACAAAGAGGGGACAGGATGACTTAAAATCATCCTCCAAACTACCTGATGCGGATGAAGATGTTTATGAGACAGTAAGTTCTTCCACTCTGGAGGCTGCCCAAGATTTGAGAATCCTCCCTCCCAAACCTCAACAGGATTCCGTATATGCAGGTAACTTTTTCTGTCTGCAGGAAGTGAGCCAAACATAGACATAAATAGGAACAGTACACATTTTTTGTGTTTTCACTCAGGTTTTGTATTGTTTTTTCTATTTTTTTTCAAATGATATAGTTTAATTGAAAAATAAAAGACTAATGGGAAGGGACAAGAGAAGAGCTTTATCTTCAATTTCATATTCAAAATTTACCCTTCTTTTCCATTAAATTGTGTTAAATTAATAATTGCTGATTTTTTTTTCATTACAGCATTGCCTTCATGATTTCATTCTATGATCCCATTCAATCTTCAAAATCTGACTAATCAAACCCACAACAGTTACAAGAAAGCACACTTATTTAAGCCTAGTAAACTTTGAGATGGAAAACACTAGAAACATGAAAAAGTTTCCTCCAGATTATAATTTGCAGATGAACAAATGTAGCAGGCTTGTCAAAGGCATTTTCTGACACTTGCAACATCAGTAATAAGAAAGTACTTAGAATGTATTTCTCAGGCATTCCTAACCTTACAAGATAGTTGCATTAGTCACAGTTTGGGTTACTAAAGCAATCCGAAGTCAAATTTAATGCCCAAACATACATAACCAAATAATATCCAGCCTACAGAAACAAAATATAATTCTAGAGAAAGATATCTGGAATAAAGAGATTACAAAGACCTCAAATTACTCTAAAATTGAGAAAAATTTTAGATGAGGAAGAATGGAAAGCAGAAGCCAAAAATATCTTGAACATATATGTATGCATTGATCCTGTGAAAGCTCTCTCAAGTTCACATCAAATACCATTAAGATTTTCCTTTTTTTTTTTTGTAGGAGTGTATTTGATCATAAAACCACAGAAACATTAAGGTTGAAAGGCATCTAAGATCACCTAGTCCAACAACAAACCCATCTCCACTATGTACTACTAATCATGCCCCTCAGTGCCATATCTCCACATTTCTTGAACACCTCCAGGGACAGTGACCCCAACACCTTCCTGGGCAGCCCATTCCAGTGCCTCACCACCTTTTCTGAAAGGAAAAGGTGCAACTTGAGGCCATTAACACTCATCCAGTTGCTGAGAGAAGAGGCCATCTCCCACCTCACTACAACCTCCTTTCAGGGAGCTGTAAGGTCTCCCTGGTAAAATTAAAAAAACAAACAAAAAAACCCACAGTTCCCCAGTACCACAAATTATAAAGTCAAATCTCCTGCATTTACTCACAGGAGTAAATACACCTAGAGTTGAGGGGATGAGCCTCACATCACGGTGGCTCCCCTGCCAAGCAAGTACAATGTCTGACTTGATCACAAACACTCTGAAGAACCAGATGCTCTATAACATACAAAGACTCTTTTAGGTATTTTACTTGGAAATCTAAAGTAACTTACACTATTTTTATCTTTGTTAGTAGAAAAATCTTTCAGTCCACAAACAGCACGTTCTATTGTTTTTGCAAGACTGTCCTGAAAGAAAGAAGCCAAATTAAACAAAATGCTGCTTTTTACCTGTGTGCTATGCCCAGTAAGTATGATGTGATACAGGTGTGAAGAAAGGTTTTGAAATGTACTTCAAAAAGGCAAAAATTCATATACCATCCCATTTTGCCATCTTTCCTAAAAAAAAAAATAAAAATGGCCCTGAGATACAAAGTTAATGACTTGAGAACACATGCCAGTTCACACTTCATATATTTCTTCTAGCAGGCCACGAGTGCAGTATTTATTAGAAACTAAAGTAAAATTAAAAGTTCTCTGAAAAGCAAACCCCTTCACCTCTCACTAAGCCCCAGCAACTCATTCAAGATAATGAGTAAATTCACAGATCTGCTCACAGCTTAACCGTACCTTAACTGTGTACCAGCTAACAGCAGTTTTTTTGTTTGTTTTTTAACCACTGTGAGGTAGGTGATCAATACCACCAAAGTAATACGGAAGATCAGGAAAGGCAAAATGAAAATGCTATAAAAATGGCAATGTCTGACATCAAAACCATGTTCTAAACATTCAAATTTCTTTATCTTGAAAGACAACATCTTTCAAAAGACTGCATTACTCAAGATTGCTTTTTCTTCCTCTTTTACAGATAAACACTGTTTGAAACCTTCAGGTACTACCCACATGAGCAGTAACCCACCTCAGCCCCCTCAGTACTTGCCTGTAAGTAAAGACCTTAAGCTCTGTCTGCAAACGCATTTCCTCTATTCTGTAATATCACATAAAGCTACATGCACTCCACTTGAAGTCTTAGCCATGAAAAATTTGATTTTTGCAAGGTCATGTAGGATCCTGTTTTGCTATGCAACAATGTCCTCTCAGCTCACCTTCTTTTGTTGATGCCTGAGGTCAAGAATGGATCTACAAACTATTTGCAGCACCTCAGTCAAGAATAGCACTGTTTTTACTAGCTATAGTTTCAAGTATGATGCCTAACACCACACCTTTATTTGATTTTATTTACAGAAACATAAGTCTGCTCTAGAAGCGAGGAACGTGCCAAATGTTGAAGGTATAATTTAAAAAAAAAAAAATCTATCTAGTTCTGCAGTCAGAAAACAGTGCTTCCATATTTAGCTTTGATACACAAGCAGACATTACAGATGATAGAGAAGACTGTTTTCAGAATAGCAGCCCAAATAATCCTGCTGCACTAAATTTCGAGCACTATTTCAACAACCCAATACTAAGGTAACTGTTTAAAAAAAGTAGATATGCTTTAATCCAGAACCTCAATTTCTCAATAGAAATGTATGAGGGCTGCTCCAAAAATAATGCTTCCCGTTTTATTATAATAGTCCACAGCATCAGAGGCAGATGTTGTTGGGATGGCAGTAGAGGCTGGGCCTTTCCACCAATATTCCATTACATTTTGTTGCCATGTGACAGATGGCAGCAGAGGGGCAGTCTAACAAAATGGCATCTGACATGGAAGAGCACATGAAGAAAAGGTGTGTCACTGAACTCCTCCATGCAGAAAAAGTGGCACTCATTGACATTCCTCAATGCTTGCTGAATGTTTATGGAGACCAAATAGTGGATGTGAGCACAGTGAGGCAGCGGGTGGTGGGTTTCAACAGTGGCAACAGCAGCAGCAGATCAGCTCTTGTTTTAAAAAAGTATATATTCTTTAATCCAGAACCTCAATTTCTCAATAGAAATGTATGAGGGCTGCTCCAAAAATAATGCCTCCTGTTTTATTATAATAGTCCACAGCATCAGAGGCAAAAATTCATAGCTAATACTATTTTGCAACGCACTGTCATTTTGAAGAGAATTTGAGCTCATTGTATCTGATGTCGTTTCCATGGAAATAAACAGAAGGCATTACTTTCAGAGCAATCAACAAAAGTTACCTGACAATATTCTTCTATTCAGAATACATCAAATCTATAGAATTACCTGGTGTAAATTTGCTTCTCCACTCCTTTGCCAACTTTAAATTAGCTTCAAAGGTCTATATTTTTGAATTGTAAATATGCCTTTCATTTTCATTTGTTCTGTTTTGTTTCTTGTTGTTGAATTGCATACAGGCTGCTGTCTGAGTCTTAGGAATTTAATGAGGTCTGCAACTATTAAATTCTTTACAATTTTAATCAAGAATAAGTTCATATTAAAAGTATACTTCTAAACAATTTATTTCTATACATTTCTCTATATTTTTTGTATACTTAAGATATAGCAATATATCACAATGTCAACAACTGAGGAATTAGATATTCAATTCACCTTGAAAGAGAATTAGGATTTTTCACTTATTTCAAATCTTTGAACCATATCCAAACTATGGTCAGAAAGAATGCAATTACCAACCCAGGAAAATATGATCACCATGTTCGTTGTAAATTTTCAGACGTTTGACAAGCCAGAAAAGTAATGCAAAGAATCCCATGCAATCAAGGTTGTGTTGTTTTGTTGTTTTTTTTTTCCTTTATTCCATACTCAAAGGATTGAACCAAATAATTCCCACAGATTATAAGAAGAAATTAAGCAGTATAAAGTTCACAAAATGAAAAACTGAATATTGTGAGCAAATACTGATATAGTTTGTACAAAAGCTGCAATAAGAGAAATATCAAGCAGGCCATCTTCAAAATCTGCAGAAATTAATGATATAAATACATCTGACAGATGGCCAGCTTTGATAAGGCCTCAAATTCCACAATGAATTGAAGTTGGCTTCATGTGTTTGTCTGCCTGCACAAGGTATGTGCTGAAGAGAGATGAAGTAAGGACTGTGCAGGCAGCTAACCTGAATTTTGCAATTTGAGGATGGAACCTACATATATTTGAGTACTTCTTGAGCCAATAATGCCTATGGGTAAATTATTATTTTTAAATAACTACCCTGTTATTAAATATCCAAACATTTATTCTCAGACAAAGTGCTATTAAGTGGCTTTGCCAGCAGATGGCATAAAAATCACTAAAACTTTTTTTTCAACAACTATTTTAACAAACCAAATTCTACTGCAGTAAAAATCTTATCTGTGTATTTTATTTTAACTAGTAGGATGTCTCGTATGCATTTAAAATCAGTCAAATTATGGTAAACTTGGAAAGAGCAACAACAAAAAACAGATTTATTTTTTTATCAAAACGAGCAAAAAAACCCACAAATAATTAACACACACAGTCTCAGAACAGAACTTTACAAAATATCTGAACAGATATCAGCTTCAAATATGTCACATTGAAAGCTAGGGACAAAACCAAACTTCATGCAGTTTTATCAAGTAGCATGAAGATTATTTTATCTGCTCTATCTTATATTTTAAGTCGAGGTAATAAAACATACTTGTTTTTTCCTACTTTAACTTCAGGTAATTTCTAGTTATGTCCCTTAAGAAATGAATGCTTGTTATTTAGAAAGATTCACCTGGCTGCAGTACAAAAAGATTCGCAATGTTTCTAGGACTGCCACAATTACCCAAGTATACATAGTCTAGTATTTAATTGGAGAGAGGTACAAACTGTTAGAAGGAATTTTAGATTGAAATGCAATTTATCTGTGAATCCACCCTTAGAGAAGGCAAAATAAAATACAGAACAAAACTCACTGTGCTAAGATTAAAATTCAGAGCCCAGACTGGGCAACACAAAACATGCACTCATCCCCATTTCCAGCAGCCTCAGCCTTCTCTCCCACAGACAACAATCTCTCACTGAACCACTGAACCTTCCAGTCCCTGCAAATAGATTGACATTAATTAATGCCAACCATTAGGAAGCAGGAAAAATGGTGCCAATGAGCTGGTGGGTGGGGGTGGTCTGCCAATAATAACAATTCTGGGATAAAGCTATACCTTTACTTGTAGATTATGTGGACAGTACTCAATTAACAATTATTAATAATTATCTTAGGAGAAAGAGTGAAAGTATACAGACTCCAGGTAAGCAGTCTCTCAAATTATATTTGCACAGGCTATTACGCTGTTGAATATATTTGTAAAAAGCACACTCCAGTTTTGTTAGCACTAACCAAAGGATGAGAAGTCTGCAGGCCTACGTTACCTCACTAATTTGTATTCATGCTTTACAATGGCATCTTTTACTCTTCAATGATTTTAAAGAAGCATATTTAAACCTATGTGTTATGCGTTGTGTACGTAAAACTTTGCCTGTTGACACAGATATGCCTGCTTTATCTGAACTACTTATATTTCTGCTGGTAAAACAAGGGAGAAAAGCTCAAACATATTTTTGCTTTCTTTCTTTTCTAGCAACCCTTGCCTCCCCCACGGTAAGATCAGTTCAGAAATAGCTTTCATGCTTTTCCAAACATAGGAAGTCCAGAAATCTGGAATCAGGTTCAATCCAGCCACAAATTGTTGGGGGGGGAGGGGGGGAGGGAGGGGGCGGGGATAGGGGAAGTCTTCCTTTATCTAATTTCCTTAGATTCTATTCACAATACAATATGATCTCCACTGTCTTTTAAATCTTTCTGCTTTTTTTTTTTTTAATAAGTTCAAATCATCTTAATAGAAATTAACTGCAGTCATTTACTCCCCACAGTAGACGGACCAAGTTCTATTCCATGAACATGTATGAATAAGTTTTTCTATCATATGCCAACAAAAAAAAAGCAAAGTTTTTTTTATGTTTTTTTTTCCACTCTCAAACAATTATAGTTGCTACAAATAAAACAATTTTGAAAGGTAATCCCAAACTGCTAAGCTGCTAAATTTATTTCTCAATACCTGTATTGAACGCAGTAGGATATGTAAGCAGGTTTAAAATACGATCAGAACTATAGAACATTCCAGTTCTGGGGCTCCCAACACAAGAATGAGGACAGGTTGAGAGAGTTGAGGTTTTTCAGCCTGGAGAGAAGGCTTTAGGGGAACCTTATAGCAGCCTTCCAGTACCTGAAGGAGCTACAGGAAAGCAGGGGAGGAACTTTTTATAAGGGCATATAGTGACAGGACAAAGGAAAATGGCTTTAAACTGGAAGATCGTAGATTTAGTCTAGATATCAGGAAGAAATTCTTTATTGTGAGGGTGGGGAGACACTGGAACAGTTTGTCCAGAGAGGTTGCCAATGCTTCCACCCTGGACATGTTAAAGGCCAGGCTGGATGGAGTTGTGAGCAAGCTGGTCTAGAGGGAGGTGTCCCTACCTATAGCAGGGGATTGAAACTAGATGATCTTAAAGGTTTCTTCCAACCCAAGCCATTCTATGATTCTATATTATTAATTAAGTAAGCTGGAGGACATTTCCCAGCTGGGCCTTACCCACCCAGAGATATCAACTCCGGAAAGCTGGCACGTGCTGGAGAAGAGCATGAAAGCAATGCTAAGTGGCACAGAAGACAGTACAGCACATTATTGCAAATGTAGAATATTATCCAAAATTATTATTGCTACTGAATCATGGAGCTGAGCTAAACTCAGCACAAATACATTGAAATACTCTTGGAAAATTCCAGTGTTTTCCCTTTTGTGCTTGCACTTACAACACAGTCTTTGCACCTCCTTCATTCCCTAAAAGTTCTTCCAGTTCTCCCTTTGCTCTTCCAGGCCTCTGAAGACACTGCCAAAACAGTATCATCCACTTCCTCCAGCACCAAAGATAAGCAGCCATGTTCTCCACACCAGGGAAACACCCAGCCAGTCTCATACTTTTCCAGTATCAGCAAAGCCTACAAGGTACTGCTACATTTATTCATGCTGATTTCCTGAAAATCAAAACACTCTCCCTGTCAAAACCACCAGACTTCTCCGTCGCACTTCTGCTTATACTTAAGAAAATAGCTGTTGATTCTTTAGACAGCTGTGAATAATCAAGAGAAGTGGTATTTAGCATAATCTGATACCAGCATTTTTTAAAGAAAAAACTGCCAAAATAATGGTAAAGAGGTAAAGGAGTGGAAAAGTAGGTGGAACTCTCATGAACACTTTGATTAAGGTCCTACTTTTTTTCACTGGTATTTAGAGGTTTGGCAATCACTTCTAAGTAAAAGTAATTGCATTTGCTTGGCACAGCTAATGATGGAAAGCCAAGTATGGGGAAATGCCCTAACTGTACCAGAGAGATACAGAAATACCTCCACATCCCAAGGATATTACATTCAGCCAAAGAGATGATAAATCTGTAGCCAGAAATCTTGCTCCAGAAATCACATCAATCCTTTACACCAGAAGTCCCCCCAGCTTCTCCTACGTCATACAACACACACGCTCATACATTTGGAGAGCATGGATAGAGGCTGAGTCCAGCAGTTGTGCTCAGTTGTATGATAAAGCACATGTATGTCAAATTATGAGATTGACTGCTATTTTCATATAATATATTGAGCTACATGAAAATGAATGTGCTGCTCATTGCCCTGTAGATACACGTGCACTCCCATGTGAACAAAGTATATGTACATAAATTAGGCAGGTGGTGGACACGCTGAGAACAGGACTGATACACATCCAGTAACAGCTGGGTATAATGCACAGTGCCTTTCTGAAAACCTACTGCAGCCAGAAATTTGGGCACAACTGAGCCATGTCAGTTCTACCCAACCTTCTCCAAATACCTTCAATTTCAATTCGAGTGGAATTTCGCTTCATTTTTACAAGGGTCACCAGAGTACAAATCCTATAGTACAAATCCCATGAGGAAAGAAAGAAAGAAAAAAAGCAGCTTACAGATCCATGAAGAAATTTACTTCAAGTATATACTTAAAGAGCTAGCTCTGAATGCTTTATTTTTCCTGAATGGCACTTAAATTTTTTCATGGATTAGGTTAAAGCTGTTGGTTGTTAAGACATTTTATTAATATGAAGTAGCTTCATATTCAGATGTATGACCTGACCTATAACTGAGAAGTTCCAAATCCCAGGGCTGATCCTTCCCCTTGGTAGGGCAGCACATAAATCAAATGCTGTGAGAACTACTACAGGCTGCGCTTGCCAGCAGTCATCAGTATGCAAAGCACTTGGATTAGAAAGGTCCTATTACAAAGCCAAATGCTTTAATATAAATACAAGTAATTTCTTATTCTAGAAGTGAAAGGAGGCAGAAAAAAAAATCATAACCACAAGATTCCACATCACAGTTATAAATACCAAAATTTTTCTAATGCATATATATGTTAATTGTAACAGATTTTTCAATCACAGAGGTAGGAGAGGGGTAGCACAGACTAAGACCACACATGATCTAGGAAGGCACTTCACATATTTCCCACACAGGCACTTCACTCAAAATACTTATCACCCATCACCAATCCAGTAACAGCTTGGTAGGCAGAAAACACATGTATGGACTGCAGTATGGAGGAGTGGCACTGCACCAGTACCTGCCAGACTGTAAGCAAAGCTATCAAACTGCAGGCATGATTGAGGAGTGCACATTCCATTTTCCAACAAGATTTGGAAGATTTATAAAATCATACACATCATCATTTATACATTCTTATAAACATCTTCATAAAAATACAGGCATATCCTATGTTTTTGGAAGGTTTGGCAAGAATTAAACTTTTACATGCCTAGGGTAGATGGGCCATAAAAGTGGCGTGTCCCCTCATGGAGGAGTCCTGCCCTGCAAAAAAGCCTTCCTCATCTCTTAACTTTACTAGGCACCCAACATTCTAAGCACAGTCTTCTGCTTGTCATAAAATGACCTTAGAGACCAAGCTAACAAATCACACATTAACACAAAAGCATCTATCCAAACCTGAAACATGTCCTCTCCTTTCTCCTACCCTTGCGGAAATGTTCCTCCTACAGATCCCAAATCTCTTACTTTTTTAACCCACCATGCTTATGGTTTCAGCACAGGTAAAAGGAAGAGACTCCTCCTCACTGAAGAAGTCTTGAAACATAGCTCCCAGGGCTTTTTATATGCTTTCTTCCTTTTGCATTCTCTTTGAATGATTTACTAAATCATTGAATTTTCAGAAACTGGGAGCTTTTGGAAGATTACCAGGTGCTTATCCATATCTTATGTTCCTAAAAACCTGCTAAAATCTAGACCTCAATCTCTTTTATTATGAAATACATGCTATATGTGTTCATCAAACCTAGGACATCCAATAAAATAGGTCAGATTTGATACACTGTCCCTTTCGAGGGGCAGAATATTTTCTGGTGATCCCCTCTCAGGAGGGAAAGGTATCATTGTTGACCAGGCATATCAGAAGACAGCATAAAAACGCCCAACTACCATCTTGATTTGGGACCAGAAGGAGCATTCTCCACTTCTCTTTACCAGCTTGTATCTTGAGTTCCTGGTTTGCATCTCCTTTTATCTACACTTTTCTGCTGCTGTGAATGTTTCATTTTTGAAAATCTTCAGTCTTTAAAATCAGGTAGAAGCGGGGTTTTTTGAAGTTTGTAATAATACTTTTAGAATAAGACAAAAGTACAGAATAAAGCTATTAACTGTTCATATCTCTTCTCCTCTCCGAATAAATCCTAATTGCGACTTTTCTCATTTGCGATAATTAATACTGTGGATGCTGCTCTTTTTTATGGAAGTCTATAACCTTTTCCTGCAAATAATTTATGCCAAAAAATAACCAGCCTCTCAATTTCTATAGCAGTAATAAAATGCCAAGGGCTGTTAATTTTCAGGAATGATGTAACTAAAGTATTTAAGTTCTCAGTCGTTTTTATTTTATGATAATGAAATTTTTACATATAATTCTTTCTTTTCCAGGCATCTATCTTTTAGAGACCTGAATGAAGTAAGTAATCATCTTTGTATATATTATTACTGCCAAGACCATACACTTTTCAGGGCTGCACATCTTCTGATGTAACAGTATTTCAGTCATGACTTAGACTGGTAGGTAAAAAACACTATAATAACCAAATTATTTTTGGTCATAAATATATCTATTCTTAATGTATATAGTACTTTCAAAACTGCTATGCTGTGAGATCCTGAAGTTCCTTACAGAAATAAAAGTGCATACAGTGTTAAACAACCTTCCCAAGTAGCCAAATAAAAGTGCATCTCATCAGTGCCAAATGCTGCAGATGTCTATGAAAGCTGTGCAGAATGGAGAGGCACTCGTGTGCTCTCAAGGCCAGTAATGCTAAAGAAGAATCTCTGTGCTCTCATTTCCAACAGAGGCTGCCAGCAGAAAGCTCTCCCTCACCGCCCACATCTCTAAGCAGCCTATGGACAGAGGGCAGAAACTGAGAGGCAATGCCATGAACTCACTTAAAGGCATAATACACTTCTATAACATTCTTTTTATCTCACTGCAAGGGAGAACAGGAAATAAAGGAATCTCTACACCAGCTAAATATAGCCATTTCCTAACACAGATGCCGTATCACAAACCTATAAGCTAGTCTAACTTCAAAATGATTTGAATTTTAATTCTCCACAGTCCCAACCAGAGGGCTGTCCCAGAACCTCACTCCTCCAATGGTTTGAAACTCCTACGCTTTGAGAGGTTATTAAAAACATGCTTTGATTGCAATATTGTAATTCACATTTAAAGCCAAACAATATCACCAAGAAAGATAGTATTTTAACACAAAAGCTTTGCCAAGTCCCAGATACTGATTCATTACAGAAACCAAATTAAAAAACACTCCCAAGAACAATAAACATCTTACATCTGTAATTAATATTTCTGGCTGGGCACTATACAGCTGTGCAAATACTGCAGCTCCTAATAAGCTCATAGTTTGGCTACATCTTAAGGAGAAATACTGTATATCTCATAACATGGAAAAGATAATAAAATTGAATTTGAATTGTTCACCTCCCATTCATACTGCTCCTAAGATATAAATAGTTTCAGCATGATCCCGAGGAGGAGATGAGATGCACCCTTGCCAAGTTTTTGGACACCAAACTGCAGGTCAGTGTGGTTGAGAGAGGAAAACTAGAAAAAAGGAAAACAAAAAAATTAAGAGGATAATTATGAGGATGCTGGAACAGGTGGCCCAGAGAAGCAATGAAGACTATGTTCTGGATGTCTGTAAGACTGAGCTGGGCAAAGCTCTGAGCCTGACCTCACCAACCATCTTGTGCTTTGAGTAGAAGTTTGGTCTAGATACTTGCCCAGGTCCCTTCCAACCTGAATGGACGAACTCACTTCTAAGAAATGCAAAAACATTAACGGGAAGATAAGTTTTTGGGAAGACTAAAGAAGCAACATCTACACAGAGCAAAAAAAACTTTCTTCAATATTTATTAATTATATTCTTGTAACATATTAATAATCAAAATAGTTACTATTCCCATACTACAGAAATACAGTGAAAATGCACCAAACTCTGGTCTATAGATACCTATGTCATTCATTTCTTTTATATAATATGCTGTATTTAGACTCTCTACACAGTGATTTTGAATGAAGTATCTGCCACGACAGCAAAAGTAATTACACTATCAGTTAAGGACTCTGAAAAGAAATGACTGATTTTAATCTTCAGATAGTATGCCTCCAGTCAATCAAAATCAATCTCTTGATTTCATACAAAATCGATGATCGATGAGGAACCATATTGTCAGTTAACAACATGCAAAAGTGATCATGAAATGGTGATCATTGCAATAAACCCTATGTTCATTTATACCCCTGAACATTCATTTCTCATTGTTGCCAGTGGACTGAGATGAGAATTTAGCCTGAATTTCTGACCAAGTGATCAAGGGTTCATAGTTGAATGTCTATAAAATGTTTTAAATTGAAAAGATATTTGGGTTTGTTGTGGTAATTCAAGTTGGCAATTAAAAGAAAAATATTTACTGTGTTATCATTTTATATAGGCATCTGGACAAGATAAAGGTTAGTATTTAATTATACAATGTTAATTTGTTTTCTTTCTTTTGTATTACAAGATCAAAGTATTCTGTCATTAAAACTCCATCTGAGGTAATCAGTAAAGGAAACTGACAAATATCCTGCTATATAGGACCATACAGTCTGGCTCTATATTCAAACTAGTGTTAGACATTCCATTGGTATACGTCTGCTGAGAACAGAGATTTAGACTGACCTGTACACTTGTGGGAGTTGAGCAGAAAAAGGAATTTAACTCAACATTTGCTACACCTATCTGGGTAAGCACAGCAACATACTCATTTCAGGCAAATCAAATTCTTAAGGTCCTAGGGGAAAAAAACAATATTGGAACCTTAAAAATATGAGAGAAGGATATCCTGAAAGGTTAAAAAACCAGGCACAAATCTAATCTGCTGATACATTATCTCCTTTCTCTCCATCTTGACTCTCTCCTGAGAGATGTGAGGCTGAGAATTTCAAAAGAAAGATTTTTTGGAGGCTACAAATAAACCAGTGAGTGGTAGTTTGGTTTCCTTTTAAAATAGTGTTTTAAAAATATGTAAATTCTTTAAATGTACACAAAACTTTTAAAAGAACATCTTATGTCACTCAGTTTATATATGCATGACGGTCCAGGAAAAAAGTATATATATATATTTTTTTTACTTGACAATACCTCAGAGACAGACACAGGCTAACCAATCATGATGCTGTTTACACCTCCCTGTCAATGAGCTCATAATTTCTTCTGGCAGTTCATTTTGTGAATTAAGGTGCAGTTTCCTGATTTTCAGGTTGAAATAGTACTGACTGCATTGATACATTCATTGTCTGCCCCACTCTACAAAAGTGATTTATAAACTCTCTGTACATTACTAGTACAATATCCTGTTTTTTACAATTATGTTAGTTACATACAGTACTAACAAAACCTGTGATGTTCAGCATCACCATGTAACATTCAGTACTACAGTAATGTTTCCAGTGAAATAATGAGTTCAGTGATTTAAATCAAACTAACTGTAGTCTATTTCTCTACTGAACTTCGTATATGAACTTCCCTCTCTATACGAGCTTCCCCTCGTATATGAACTTGGTTAACTTAATTCACAGTAGTCACAGTAGTGACAGTAGTCACAGTAGTAACTTAAGTCACAGTAGTTGCTAGATACTATCAAAGTTACACATGAGAGGAAATAATAAATTCTTACTTGTTTTATTAATTGACACAGATACAAGGAAGAAACATGAATCGATTGTACAAGAACAACAGTATAAAGCAAAGCATGTTCCTGAAGCCAGGTAAGAATTTCATTGTACTAGAAGCTTCAAGATCTAAAATTTCTGCACCCAGAAAATTATACTTCACTACATAATAAAAACAGGATTATATCACTTCTTGATGTCAGGGAGTGACACATTATGTTTTTACCTGAAGCACAAGAGTAACCATCTTTGGGAACTGCTTTCAGGCTATGCTTGAATTTTTATCTTTATTAGTATACTACTGTATTATATTTTTGCCTAAGTTTTCAAGAAAGAGTGTTAAACATACCATATGAAGTAACTCTTCCACCCCCAGCCTCAGCATTTCCAATATATTCTATTTTTTATTTTTATATATGAAGAATATACACATGGCCTTCTTAAGGCCAATTACTATTCCATAGAAATCTGCCACAATTCTCCTACTTTTCTAACTTACATGAATCTTTTCTAAATGTGTTATACAATCTCAATTCACCACACCCCTTCCAAAGCACTCATAAAATGTGAAAGTATAGGATAAAGTATAGGAAATGTGCCTATGATTTAACACCCTCATTAAGTAGACAAATGCAGCAGAATGATTGAACAGAACCTCTCATCTATCCTTCTTGATGACAATAGTACTTCTCCAAGATAAAATAATCACCCATAGTAAATGCGATTGCTAGTCACTGGACTAGCAGTATTGTACCAGTGGCTCTGTTATGAGGAGTTATCTGACCACTTTACATCCCAGTTCTAAATAATGCTGCCACAAAACATCATAATATAACATGAAACTCTTCCAAAGACCTGTCAGGGTCAAAAAAGGTATGTAACTTCAAAAAGTAGCTGGAGAAATTAATGGAAGAGAAATCAGCCAAAAGCTGTTAAACACAAAATCACCACCTGAAACCAGAAGTGTATAAAACACCAACGTGTTGAAGGATTAAAGAATATTTTGGGGTAGCACAGCCATACATTGCTCAATGACCTTACTCTTAAACAACTGCCTCTAAGAGAAATATTTTTCTGACATTCCTTTCATTGCTTTCCCTAGCTTTCAACATACGCAGAACTCCAAAAACATTTGCAGCTCAGGTAAGAACCAGAGATCACTTTGAAAACTAAATGAGGAATGGAGAAATGCTAATCACAGTTATGGTGACACATTAAGCACCAGCTTTCCGGGTGCGTGTGCACGTCTGCACTGGGTCACAGAATTGATGCACGTAGTCACAGAATTGCAGGAGCTGGAAAGTACTTCTGCAGATCACTGAGTCCAACCCCCTGCTAAAGCAGTTCCCTACAGCAGGGCTCACAGGAAGGCATCCAGGTGGGTCTCCAGAGGAGAAGACTCCACAGTCACTGTGGGCAGCCTATTCCAGTGCTCCATCACTTTGTCAGTAAAGTTATTCCTTGGGTTAGTATGGGAATTCTCATATTCCACTTTCTACTCATTGCCCCTTGTTCTATTGTTGCTTGCTACCAATTAGGGTCTACCCCTATTACCTTGATTCCTGCACTTTAGATATTTATCTCAGCCTTTCCTCATATGGAAGATGCTCCAGGCCTTTAATCACTCCAGAAGTGCCAGCACAAGGGGATTGTTTTTTTGTTTTTTTGTTTGTTTTTTTTTTTTTTAAAAGCAGACAAAAAAGCAAAATGATGGCATAATCAATAAGAACCAATAGAACTTATTGGCTGTACTCCATGCATGGCTCAAATTCAGAAATGCCTATGCCCAGGACTTGGGATGAGCTGCTGAACAATGATGGGGATGGGAGCAGAATGCAAATAGCTGGACTTGCAAAGAGATACAAAGAAAGGGCACTAAACAGCACAGGCTTCTTCCTCAGTCAGAGCTGTGGTCAACTGACTGGAAGCTGCAGATGTTGAGGATGTTATATGGCAGCTGCTATTGTTTTAATGACTTTAAGTGAATGCATTGATCTTTTCTTTGTGAAAACTGCTTTTGGCATTCTGCAGATTCCTAGAGGGAGGGACTTGCAGGTGGCATTATGGGACAGTTCTGTCAGTGTATTATAGCTAGAAATAGATGACTCACTGAACTGCATAGCGTTCTGTGAAGGAACAAACAGGCTTGGGAGCCAGCAGTGATGGCTGTGCCCAGCCCCTGGGGTGGCATGTCTGGTAACCATGGCAATGTCACTCCCATCATTGTCCCCGTGCTGTCTGCAATTCCCAGAGCTGGACATGCCCAGGAATGGTTTCACCACTCTGCCTCGCATTATTCTTGAAGATGATATTTCCACAAACATCCTTAAAAGCAGCGTTAGCTTTTTGCTGTTGTATCATATTGGATCTGTTCTTGCCAACCTATCTCTACTAAAAAAAAATAAATAAAAAGCTTCTTTTTTTATTTAACCCTTTTGGTCACAAATTTCTGTTTCATCTCTCCTTGTCAACAAACTTCCCACTGCTTTAAAAAGTACTTTCATAAAGGAAGTAAATAAGATTTAAACAAACAGCATCTGCTTACAGACTTATGAAAACCAAAATCCTTCATTAACCCAACCTCATGGTAAGAATTATGCAAGCAAAAGAAAAAAACTTATGATTGCGTTCTGCAATTTTTACTTATTTTTTGAACAAATACATGACAAAGTGAAAAGATGCTAAAAGGGAAATTCTCTAAAATATTGGTCTTTCATTATTAGATTGAATGACAGAGATGCATACTGTAGGAGTACGTATAAATAACATGATCCTCATTTTTTTGTTTTGGGTGTTGGTTTTTGTTTTTTGTTTTTTTTTTTTTTTTGCTGCTGCTACTGTTGAATGTCATTTGAAGTGCACCAGTCAGGTTCACCCATATTGTATCTCAGTTTTTAAAGCAAAGTTTTGAGAGCCTGTGCCCTGGGAGAACCAGAGGCTTTGGGGACTCAGAAGCAATCAGACACATCTGTGCAGGTTAACCTCCTGCTATCCTTATCAGCACTTACTGTACTTTCATACTCTTCCTCAACTGCCTCTGCAAGTGCCCTATCAAAAACAGAAACTTCCAAGCTATTCTGATAGCCTATGAGTTGCGTAATCTGAATTTATGCTGTAAGCAGATAAACACCAATGCAACAGTATAAAGTCATGGAAAGAACAGCAATGATAGCAGGGTAGCAAAGCCCTAGGCTGCAGCAAGTAAGGATAAGCCAAAACACAGCAGCTGTAGACACAGAAGCAAAGGAAAGAATCTGCTTACCTTTAGAAGGCCTCAAGCAGGCAGAGACGCAGCCAGATATCCTTGCCTCCACTGCCAACCCTTAAATGAAGTCTGAGAAGGGGTGGATTCTTGCTCTACCCCTTCTAATCATCAGGTTCATTGCATGCACCTGAGCTCCCCTGCGTTTGCCCTGCCTTCCCACCAGGTGCTCAATCACTGGTTCAAGCCATGACTTAGCATTTCCACTACAACCGGGAAGCACGCAAAGGCCACATCATTTATTCAAAGTAGGATTTACCTCAACCTCAGCTAATACCAGGTCAAAGATGCCCACCTCCCTCAGCTTTGTGTCACAAGCTCCAGCTCCACAATGACGGTGGCCTTGCACTGAGCCACTTTCCTCCTGACATGTTAGTTGCACTGGCAGCACAACTCCATCTGTTCTCCTCCCCTGCACATCTACTAAAAACCTCCCTTTACCTCTGTTTCCAGCTGTTCTCAATAGTCTCTCAATCCTCTCTTCTGCATACAATTGATTCTTTTTCCTAAGTGCCCTGTACCAATTTCAGGTTCAGAAATTTCCACTGCTCCTCTTGGTTATTCAGTCAGGCACAACTCCCTTTCCCTCTGTACAATCACTGCCCTTGTGAAGCAACAGGGACAGAATAAACAAGTGCCCATACCCCCCTGCTATCCTATGGTTTTCTTTAAAGTCCACGTTTGAAATAAAAAAAAATATTTTATAAATATTGACTTTATTAGATATATACAAAAACCTTATATTTTTACCATACGTAAGTACATATTTCTCACTTACTGATATTTTTATTTTTTATTGCTAAAAACAAATTATTACCTGCAAAAATGTAACTGTTCTTTAATTTCCTGGTGAGCATCGCCATCTGCTTCTCATCCTACAGCTTAAGATACACCAGAAAGAAATTATAAAGAACATGTCACAAATGTAGAGCTAACCGTGAGGTCTCTTTTAAAAATAAAGTATGTAGGGACAGTCACAAAAAAATGAAATGTGAATACAATGTGAATTTCATTTCTGAGCATTTCCGATCAATTGCCCTCTGAATGTGAATCAGTATGTAAAAAACATTGCTTTTTTCTTACTGATATCAGTGGACATTGTTTACAGACTTAGAGACAAAAGTAATGGTGCTGTAAACCAGAACATGGTACGTACAACACAAAAACATGAAACAATTACAATTACTACTCTTCTGTATGAAAAAGTTTCTGAACTCCCTTCATATGCTATCATATTTTATGTCTAAGTAGAAGAATGGTATACTGATAAAACATGAACAATACAAAGAATATCATTTTGGCAAGCAGCGCTATCTCTTACGACCCAAACCAAAAGGAAAAGATGGAAGCCATCAATTATTACATTCTTCTCATTTACGACAGTCATTAAGTCATTTCCCCGAACAGCACTGCCTTCTATTGTATGGCAGGATAGGCTTTTACGCTACAATTAACAATTTTCTTCTCATGATGTGCATCTGCAAAATGCATCCTAACCATACACCTGGAATCTTTTCTAAGGTTGTTTCCTCTGCAGCCTCACCTGCCTCAGACAGTCCAAGCCTTCCCACATCCCCCCCACACTTGATGCTCCCACCCTGCCTTGCACGCTCGCACAGATCCCAGGTGATGCTCTGCTAAAGGCAGCATTAAATATACAGACTACAGCTCACTTGCTTTGGAAAGACATTTTTCATGTCTCAGCATATTCAGATGGGTAAAAGCAGAGCAGAATTACGTATGAACATATACGTCCCCCATTAATTATGTTACATAATATTTGATATTTTATTAATAATTTATATTTAATATTTCACTATGCTCACAGAATCATAGAATTGCTCAGATTGGAAAAGACCTTAAAGATCATCAAGTCCAACTGCAACCTGACCATACTACCCTAAATGTGTACTGTACATACTACCCTTATGTGTAGAAGAACCTGCTATCAATTAAAATACATCAGAAAACGTTACGTTTCTTGAGGCATGAATCTGATATCACTGCTGCTGCATTGGCCTAAGGGCCATCATAACAAACAGTTCAAAATTTCAAAGGTTATCAAACCACAAATGCTATTCTATTGTATAAAATTCATACAGTAAAATTAAGATCAAATTAAAAGCAATACAATTCTTTTCCTTCTGAATTTATTTTCACAGGGTCCACGGTAAACGCAGAGAATGTGTCAGTCAAGAGGTCACCGCCTCCCATACACTATACAACACGTGAAAATAAACCAAAACATTCACTTGTAAAAGAGGAAATGGAATATATTGCCCAACCCATGGAAAAGGTAAAGAATACTTAATGGATAGAGAGGATTTTCAGAAAACAGGATTATCAATCTATAGCATGCACACATCTAAGAAATACTGCCTACTGAAAACATTTCTCTAAGAAATTACATGGCCTGAAATCTGTGAGTTTTCAACACCTCTGAAAACAATCCAGCATGAGCTGATAACAATTTAGATGTTTATTTTGAAACATTTTCCAAAATGATTTCATGATATAGATGCATTATAATTATTTTAATAAACTGCCATAAAGTTGCCTTAAATGCAAATTAGATATAATCTGTTTTTACTGACATTTGCTTCTACAGCTGTGATTCATTTCTATACACTGATTATTGTCTTAATTTTAAGGACTTACACAAATATGAATGGTACATGGGAGAATACGATCGCCATGAAGCAGAGGCAGCGCTGCTGGAGGAGAACACTGTGAGTACAATTTATCCTGAAACTCATGGTGTAAACTTTTAGAGAAAACATCCTAAAACTGTCCACAGCAGCTCAGGTTTTTTTCTAAATTAGCCGTATAATCCATACTAACTTTGATGTATAATACAGAGTTTAAAATGTTACCAACATATACACACCACCAACTAGTCCACTAATTAACGTATCAGACATTACTGACAAGGTTAAGGACACGATTTTACTTTTTAATTAACTTCTTGTCATAAAAGCATCTACTTAACTTGCTGTTTTGCAAGTCATTACTAATCTCCAGCTTTGAAAGGCACAGCCTGGAGGGAGCAGGGTGAGCAGAATACTCCTGGAGGCAGAAGGTGAAGGCAGAGCATTTGGCCCCTACAGGAAGAATTTCCTCACTGCCTCACCCAGTGCAACATGGGTGTGATAAAAGTAATTCCACTGGAGCTTATCGGTTTAAAAAGATACACAGCGTGGTCAACAGAAGACATAAAATCCTTCAGTCTCCTAACCACTTCAGATATTGAAATTATACCTATAGGGCTGAAGCACAGGAGACCTGTTTCAGCTCATCAGCTTCCAGTGATTCAAACTATGATGATTGGATTTATTTATTCCCTTATTTTTAAGAGAGGCAAATGCAGCGACTGCTTTCTTTGAGGGCACCTTTAGTACCAAACCTCTCCGCTTCAGTCTTAGGTTAGGTGTGCTCACCCAAGGAGCAAGAGGATCGATGTGGGGTGAAGCCAGCAGGGGCTTTTGAAGGGATGGAGCCCCACAGGACATCAGGGAGTCTCACACACCCTGGTGCCCACCCTGGTTTTCTGGCAGACCCACATCAGAGCCAGCTGCAGAGTAATGCTGAGGACAGCAAGGCCAAGTAACAATACCACCACGTTATTCCAATACTGTTAATTTTCCTGTGGTCATATAACTTCTCCCACTGGGTTTCTAGTCCAATATATTCAGAGAGGGTTTGACAATGTGTTCTTTTTATAGAATACTTCTATGCATAATAGTTTGAAAAATAATGACAGATCCTATGTGAAACAGGAGAGGGAAGACTGTTTCTCAGTAAGCTCTTCCTTAACAAAACTAATTGCATGCAGAGCAATGGCTTGAGTCTTCCCATCAGCCCTAAGTTTGACTGCACTACTCTACACCGGTCACTCTGAAAAGAGTTCGGAAAGCAAAATGTACAGCTGCTCTGCAACTGTGGAGGGTAGCATAGCTGAGAAGCAGCTAACAGAAGTGCACCTTTGGTCACAGCCAAGTGTCAGAATAGTTCTGATACAATACTCTGGCTCACAGCTCCAAAAAATTTCCCTTTGTTGTTCTTCATGACAGCCCTCCTTTCCAACCCAGGCTATTCTATGATTCTGATTCTATTCAAAAGTAAAACAGGTTTTGCAATCTCCTATCCTCAGCTACCTGTGAAAACTCTAAAAGCATACATTTAAGAATTATTTTAACATATTCTAGTAGAAATATATTCCAGCAGTTTTCTTCAATATTAGAACAGTCTCACTGAAGTGCATAAATACATTTTTCCTTCACTGCTGTGGTTTTTGTATCTGCATTCTGGCCAGGAAAAAAAAGCTTCTGGTCTTACCTTCCGTAACACATGAACTTTACTACTGATTTCAGCAAGCACAGAATCAGATACACTAAGATTATTAACAGCATTCCTTGATTAATATCTCTCGGTTTCTTCATTTACTGCATATTCTTAAAAAAAAAAAGTTAAGTTCAGTACTGTTGGTGCAGTTAGCAGTTCTGGTCAGCAACTCCTGCAGCTCCTACTACAGTGACATTAATTTGTTGTTATTCACATAGAACCTAAAACTTGGGTAATGCTTGGAATTCTCTGAAATTCTTAGCTTTGTTGAGTTACATTTTTTTTTTTTTTTTTTACTGTATTCTCTAACACTCTCAACAATTAAAAATATGGAACCATATATGTGAGTACCCATTCAGTGTAATAAATAAAAGCAATAGTAATTTTGAATATGTTTTTCTTTCCTCTGCTCTTTTACTGCATAAATGAGAAATATCATGTTGGCATGATACAAAATCACTCGCATGAAATAACGTGGGGATGTCTTCATTCCATCACTGTTAACATCTTAGGCCTTTCCACAAGAGTAACCTAGTTAGATCACAGAATTTGAAACATTTTCTAGATAACATTTAGGTTCATAAGCTCCTTAGGCATATGAGGCTTCACTTTGCTAAGTGAAATTGCTAAAACATTTGCAGTCATGCAAATGTTTACCTACATACTGAACTTTATGACTATGAACGGCCTGCTGACTGATTCTGCAGGGGTGTCAGCTCCAAACACACATGTAAATGGCCAAAACTATCTTTCAATATTATTTCTGTTCTCACTATTACATTTCATGGGCATCATTTTATTATTCCACGTCCTAAAAGAAACTCACTATAATTGAAATTGTTGTAACAATTGTGTAAAAGTCGCATTACGCTTTGAGATTACCCCAACAGTGTAAATATGTATCAGATGAGAGACTCTACAATTTAGAACTCTAAGGTCATAACAAGCATTAAAAGACCATATCCTTATATCATAAACAGCTGTTCCATCCATACTCTGTCTTTGAAAGCAAAAAGAAAACCAATTAATTATAATGCCTTTACTCTCTTCCTACTTACAGTCACTCATTAACTCCTCTCTTTTAAGCAACTTGACTTTCAATATCCCATTTTCACTTTAAGATCATTTACTAGTATATGACAGATTTCAGCTTAACATTGTACAATATGGCAGCACATGATTCTTCACTACTATCAGTCAAACTATTGGATAATTATATACGATTTACAGAAATTATTAACACAGAGCTGTATTACATTTAAAGGAAATACTTTTCTACATTGCTTTTTTTACATTAAATTTCATTTAAAAAATAGTTTTTCTTCCAACTATACAGTATCACACCATTATAATTAACTAATTCTGCAAGATTTTAATCCAAACAGCAGTTACAGGTAAATGTTATGATATACTTTTTACCACAATGTACAGTATAACTGCTACAATAATTTGTGTTATACAGGATGAGACTTTCTTGGTTAGAGATTGCTCAAAGAAATCAAACTCCGAACCATACGTTTTGGTTGTCTATTATGGAAGACGAGTGTACAACATTAAAGTACGTTTTCTGGAAGACAGTCAACAGTATGCACTGGGAACAGGGCTCAGAGGAGACGATGTAAGTAAAATCCCTTCTCATGCTTTAGTCTACTGCTTCTGTGTCACACTATACAAGTTCTTAACATCAAAGATAGTTATAAACTTCTCATATAACATACTAGCTATGCTTCATTAAAGTTTGTTTTACAATACTGGCATTTGAATTGCATCTCAGTGTTTCAAGAAACCTCAAGTTAATAATTTAAAATCAAATTTTACATAACGTGCTCTGATTTAAATCAATGTGAAAATTTCCTAAGTGCTTATGATTTTTCTACCTGCTCTAAGTAACACCTGCAAAGGAAAGGGAGGACTTTTCCCTGTTACAAGTATGTATTGTTCTATCTATCACTGTAGTTTATTTTGTAGTCTGGTATATTTAAGATAAACAGAAATATTAGAAGATATACAACTCCATGTATCTGACAGCTTGGCCTGCTGCTGTTATTAGTGCGTAACCAGATTCTCTAATCATCTGTCACTCATATAACAAACTCTAAATCAATATTAAAAAGAAATGAACAAAGAGGACAAAAGCAATCACGAATATTCAGAAGCCATGAAAAAAAAAAAATGTAGGAGTGTTATTTTCCCTTCTAATCAGTCTTTCAAAGATGGTAAAATTTCAGTCAGAAATTCCTTTACATTAGTAGTGTTCTTTCACATAGTTATACTCAATTATATTCAATTATATGATGAGACTAATTCTTATCTTGTCTATACGGTTAAGTATCAAAAACTCTATTTGCATGTCTTTCACACAGGAAAAAACTAAACTGTCATCTTATAAAGATGTGATAAAATAAAAATAAAAGAATACTCAACTGAGCATTAAATTCAGCTGCACAGAAGAAAAGCAGAACAAGAAACCGCTACAAAGGTTGTTAGATATGTAAATAAACATATCCCAATAAGGTGAAGTGGCAAAGCCCACGTAGCTGAATCTTCAATTACATCCTTTGTATGCATGTTAGTACTTTTAAAATTCATCC
The DNA here is from genome assembly GCA_037305975.1 of Chrysolophus pictus. Taxonomy (NCBI): domain Eukaryota; kingdom Metazoa; phylum Chordata; class Aves; order Galliformes; family Phasianidae; genus Chrysolophus; species Chrysolophus pictus. Next base: position 13,045,201 of record CM074579.1, on the reverse strand, counting down.
TGCAGCCAAACACCACATGGCATGGGGGGAAAGGAAAGGAAGAGTAAAAGCAAAACAAGCCAAAGAAGATCAAGATAAAAGTATTTTAATAAACAAAGGAGAAGCGGAAGAGAAAAAAAAAAAAAAAAAAACAAGAAAACAAAGGAAGTGATGCAAAAGCAAAGCAATCACTCAGCACCTCCCATGGGTGAGCCGAGGAAAAGATGGCTCAGCTCCTTAGCTCCTTACACCCCATCCACGCCCTTTTTATTGCTGAATATGACATCACACAGCACAGAATACCCCTTCATTTAGCCTAGGTCATCTGCTTGGTTGTGTTCTCTCAGCGTTTTGCTCACCCACTGATCTATTCATTGTGTGGGGGGTGGAGTGAGAAACACAAAGCCTTGACGCTATCTACTGGTCGGCAGGAGCTAAAGCATCCGTGTGTTATCATCTAAAAACACTGCACCATACGACCTGCTATGAAGGAAATTAACTCCATCCTCACCAGACATGTCCAGACAAGACAAAAGCTAACAAAGACCTGAATTCAAAACCTACCCAAACTAATTTCATTCATTTAACAGGTCCAAGATTTACAGTTCAACTCTTCATGGAAATCATGGGAGGAATCACAAGCTTTCAGGCATATGAGATGCAAGTTAACTAGCAAGTTGTTCTTCAGGAAGATTGGTTTAATAATGAATAATAAACCAAAATCTTTACTGTACACAAACAGTTTGGGAAGCAGGAGGTTAGAATAAATCGTACTGCTGGTACATTACTGTGGCACAGCTGCAGTGCAGTCTTCTGTGAAATATCGTCTATGGTTCTGAACTGAACCTCACAGAAACCTTCCTGGAGTTTTACTATAAATGAAGAGACAGAGAGTTTAGCTTTCCATGATTTTTATGTCGTTCAGTCCTCCTGTAACTGCCCAGATGAAAAAGCCTCAGATTAAAAACAAGGGATTTAAAAAACTGAATGAAGTTGAAATATAGTACACTATGGAATAAAGATAAAAACCCAATCTGTTTGTCATTTGAGCAGACTTGACAATTAAGGGAACTAGAAAATTACATGAATATGAAAACCAAGTAGGGGGAAGGGATTTTTACTAAACTAAAAGGAAGCAGAGCACAATCTCACCATCTCAGGAAATACCATAACAAATGACTCTGTTGTTTGTTTCATCTTATGTACAGTAAAGAGAGCATCTTGAACAGTGGGTCTGGACTGAAACTAAAATTGGAAAACTGCAATCTGAGAACAAGCATTTGAAGTATACAGTTAATCACAGAATGGCTTGGGTTGGAAGGGACCTTAAAGAACATCTAGTTCCAACCTCCTGCTGTGGACAGGGTTGCCAACCACCAGATCAGGCTGCTCAGGGCCCCATCCTTGAACACCCCCAGGGATGGGACATCCACAGCTTCTGGGGGCAGCCTGTGCCAGTGCCTCAGCACTGACACAGTGAAGAAGGTTCAGTCTTACTGCTATTCTGCAGCATGTTTAGCCTATTTCCATTCACTGAAAGCTTGTATTCTTAGACACCAAATATAAATATTCAAGTTTTTTCCCTAATTCTTGATTTTTGCATACAGGTTACACTTTGTACCATGATTTTTTTTTTTTTTTTTAAACACATTGAATTCAACTTCCAGAAGAGGATCACTAGCTCTTATGGCCCTCTGCTCTTATAGCCCTTTATAAGAGGCCTGTAAGGTAGAAAATAATTCTCCAATTATCAGATTTTTATTTTAGAAAGTTTTTACTTCTATGCTAATGTAATGGTGATCAGAAGCAATTTACTGAAATTCCTTGTAGATAAGTTAGTATCAAGCTGGAATGAATACAAGCAAAGAAGACAAAAAACAATTTTAATTCTGTTAGCATCTTTTACTAGCAATTTAGCCAGATTTCTTACATTGTACTAAGCTTGCTCCAGATCAAATCGCAAAAAGCTGCAAAGATCAGATCCACAAATGGGACATTTAATATGAAATTTAAGCACTTACATTCGAAATTGCTGTTCTGAACATCATTTACTTCCCTTCCCCCCCCCTCCAGCCAGTTTGTTTTCTTTATTAAAGATCCATAGATAGCTGTATCACTACTGCTCTTGATGTGCATGGTTCCTATGACAGAGCTAAACAACTCAAACCTTTGCTCATGTTAAAGTCTCTTAACAACAAAAAAATTATTTTCTTATTATTTACTTTGCAAAATTACCTACCACACAGAAACATGATTTTAGCAAAGTGGAAAAAAACTAAACAAGTAAAAAATCATGAAAAAGAAAAAATAGCTCATTTTCTTTGAAACAGAATAACTTTTATCATAAAATAATACAAGAGCAGTTACACCAAATGACAGATTACACCTGATCCTCTTGGTCTAAACTGGGTGTGGATGAGGTGAAAGTGACAGTGATTTACAAGAGATATCATCACGCATACAATAGGACTGTAAATAGAGTAAATGTGATATAATAAACCACGCACTTCTTTCGAAGTACTGAAGTAACAGTATACTTACGTTGTTGTGTGCAGATGTACCAATTTAATAACAATGAATCCATAGATTCAAGATGAATTTTCTAATGGCGATAGTAAAAATCACTTACCTCTAGAGTTAAAATTAGAAGTCAAATTTGTTTCACGTGCAAAAGCTGAGAAGGTATACAGAGAGAGGTGCACTACTTAAACTGAAAGACACAGGATGATGACTACAGCACTGCCTGAAAAGCAGACAAGTAGAGGATTGCTAACCATCAGAATGGCAGAATCAAGGATGGAGTCTCACCAGCAGGGGAGGTGAGGGCAGCTTTCAGTTCCAGTTTGAGTCAGTTTAAGAACCTTGAACAAAGCCATCATTTTAAGAACGGGATTAAAGGATGTCATTGTTTCCAATACCAGTGAATAAAACTAAAACTGTGCTTTAAAGGGATTTTATATTCACTTACTTGGTAAACTGAGCATTGGGGGAAAAAAAAGAAAAAAAAAATCAAAGAACAGATAAACTAGTAATGTTTCCTGTGCTACTAACTAATGTAATTTTTGACAAGGTAAAATTTTAGTTAAAAGATCAAGAAATTATCACTGCATCTGCCATTACAAACTTTCACAAGTGGTACTGTGTTCCCAGGCTTAGACATGCTCCCTTTTTGCTCCAAGAAGCCAGCTGTTCTTTAATCACATGCGACAAAAACGATAAATGAGGGTTAAATTCTGGTGCTTTTTGTCTTATGATTGTCTGATCACAATTTTATTATTATTTTATTATAATTTCTAACGCTGTCAATAGCTATTACTTTGATTTTATACACAAAGATATTTATCACTTAAATTTTTCAACCACTAATTTCATTTTTTCTTTTTCCCCCAGAAATTTAATTCTGTGAAAGATATAATTGACTTCTACAAATATGTTCCCATCACACTCATTGATGGAAAGGATAAAACAGGAAACCAGAGAGTACAATGCTACCTTACACATCCATTAAAGCTGCGCAAAAGACGTATCTCGCCTTAACATCACCAACTTTTGAATAAATATAAATAGAACAATTATTTAAATGTGTAAAAAGCCAGGTTAACCTTTGAGTGATCAGCTCTCCATATAATGAAGAATTCTGTATGTTCTACTAAAAATCTTCTCTCCAACTTGGATTATAGATCCATTTTTGAATTCTTGCATATGTTTTTATCTAGAAGATGTAACAAAACTGAGGACATAGGTAAAGTACATGTCATTGTATTAACTCACACAAAAGCATTAAGAGACTGACTCCTGATACTCTGACAATGGCTGAGCAATTTGCGTATCTTGCTTTGTACCTAACACAAGATGAAAATCAAATTCAGTCTTGCTTACTTGAATGTCACTGAAGCTCATTCAGTAGCAAAACCTAATAAAACATTCTGTATCAAAAAAATTTATTCTTTCCTTTAAAAATACACATAAAACACTATTTGAGTATTCACTGTTTAACACTTTAATTCTGTGTACGTGTGTATCTGCACAATAAAAATCCCTGCTTGGCAGCCACTGAAATCAATGGGTGTCAGTCAATGCTCCTATGTATTGGACCAAATCCTAAGTACACCTTTAATGACAAAAGGTCTATTGCTTAACACGTAACTTTTAGCTTAAGCAGCAACTACTTGTATTCCACATTTGAATGCTCAAACACACACTTTAGGACCATTACAGAAACAGCCCCTTTGAAGTCTTACCACATGCAAGGATATAGATAAAAATCAGCAGAAACAGTAGAAAAGTTTCTAACTTACCTTAAAATGTTCCAGAGTGTATCAAAGCAGATGAAATGGTGAAGTATTTTTCCAGCAAAAAACGCGATATCTATTCATACAATTTAAGTTTTGGAAAGTTTCACCATAAATGTAAAAGGAAAGTACGGACTGTAAGCATCAATGAGCATCTTTTCTCACTTTGACTGGGTAACTGGAAGAATTAAAACATTAAAGCCCAGACCATGAGATTCCAACCCAACTTATGATGTACTGTGCTGTGCAATGGCACAAATTAGCACCGAACTAATTTGAGCAGTTGTTTGTTGACTTCCTTGCAACCCTTTCATTTCTCCACACTGTATCATAACACAAAAGAACATTCATTGTAATTACTTCTCTCAAACCGCTGAGACTCTCAAACTTGGAGGAAACTATTTTGACATGACACTATCTAATCACCGGAGTTCTGCTGAGTTTGGCAGAACTCAAAAAGGAAACGAGGCATGACATAATCTGCTTTCAGGCTTTTATAGTCACCATACAATTTAACTTACGAAAGGATTTTACATTAAAAGAAAAATATTTTTTTCTAAGTTAAACCCACAATAAAAAAGAACAGCTTAACAATTCAGACAGCAGACGATGTCAGAGACACACAAAGCTTTGTAGATGCTCACCAAAACAGCAAACTTGCTTACTAAAGACACGCATTATTAGTATACTTAAACCACCTAGTTTATAACGCTGAGCAGCAACATTTTTTCCACACACACACACAGAGTACAGCTTTCATAAAGAATGTTCTTATTTTGCCAGCAACAACTCTTAAGAAGCAAATTCAAAGCCATTTATTTTGTAGCTTCTACAAAAACAAAATTAATACGGACAGTAACCTGGACTGAAAGAGTTTAACAAAGGAGGAATTTTAGCCATGTTTTTCTTATGTTAACAGTTCTAATATTTATTGTATGTGATATGCCAGAGTTTTAAAATGGAAACTATTTTCAGAATAAAAAATGTAAATAGTACTGTTAGGTTTGGCATAAAAGTACATGAAGTGAAAAAACCCTCTAGTGTACCCATCTAAAAAAATATAATTCCATTTGAATACAAAAATGAGAACTGTCCTTTCATTATTACTGACAAAACAGAGAAAAGGAAGTTTGTTCTGTGGAATACGTTAGTCTATGATACAAATGATATAAAATTTTCCAATGTTTGATGAAGAAGGTCTCACTTAAAGCACCAAGTCTCTGAACAATTTTAACAGTATTGCAAAATTATTGGAAAGCAACTTTTTAACTGTTTAGCATTGTTGTACTTTGAAGTCTTAAAATATTTACATTTCAATACAGATACCATACATACTTTATCAAAACAATGAATAATCCACCAGAGTATATAGAAAAATATTCCCAGCTTAGTTAAACTGTTTACAAAAATGCACCAACAGTGAAAATGAAGAGCTAGGAACTACCAGTGTTTCAAAACAGTAGTTCCGGTTCAAACTTAGAATACACATCCAGCATTAGAGTTCTGAAGTCTGAGACCACACAGAAAAGTTTCTCTCCTCTCAGTCCAAGTTTAATGTGTCCTCCAACCAACCCTGCCTGCTCAGCAAACGCAGTACAAAGGGCTGGCATGGTTGTGCTCTTTTTCTCATATCTATGCAATACAAGCTAGGTAAAAACTAAGTACTAGAAAAAATTAAGCATTTTAGTGCTATTTTACCTAGTGGGAGTAACTCTCATCTCACAGATTTCTCATTTACAGCCTTTTATTCCTCTAAAGTCAGTGGTTTTCTTCCACTGAAAATGAGTGCTTGAATTTAAGTTTTACTTCCTATATTTTGTGCCTGAATTGCCACTAAAACCTGTGATATACACTTGCAGCCCACAGAGGATTTGAAGGTGCTGTTCACTACATTATGCCTAATCTCTGAAACACTATGCTGTAATAAAACAAATTAAACCATGTTAGACAGATATCATAGTCTAGGATTTTATTTGTACAGACCCAGCAGAAACCAGGTACAGCACAGTATCCTAGAACAGATAATGGCAACAAGAAAAATGTTTGCATAGCAAATTCTTTTCAAATTTGTCTTACGGAAAAGATGAAGCTGACCTCCAATAAAACTTTCAAACATGGGAGTGCAAAGTAGCGCTTAGTTCTCAGTATAAGCTTCTCAATATCTCAATAGCTCTGCTCTCCTTTCTGCTTTCTAACAATACAGATTCTTTTGCAAAGTAAAGCAGTTTTTCCTATCTTGTTTTCCAAGGAAATTAACGGCACTCATTGAAATTAAGATTAAAAACAAACGGACAAAACTAGTCTCTCAATTAATGCTTTGTTACTGGAAGCGAAAGAACATCCCAACCCTTGGTTGCCTCTATCAAGTGCCTCTGTCCATGGCTTATCCATTCTTCTTGGTCTGCATATACTCTTCCACAAAACCAGCACTTAAACATACACTGAAGTGCTTCAGCTGGTGAGGCTTCCACCACCTGGTAGTTGTTTTTATGGGTCTTCTTCAGTTTCATTTTTAGCATACTCTGCTTTTTTGCTTGGCTTCCTGTCTCAGCATTCTGAAGAGTAAGACGCTTTCGGTAACGTTTGACACCAAGACAACTACTTGTCCTTTCTGAGAGAACTACTTTCAGGACATGACCTTTATACTTGTTGATAGTCTTCATTACATTAATTATCTCTGGGGTGTCTACATCAGGATGGTTTAGTACCACAACTGGCTGGTTACGACGAGGGCATTTAATCAACTGATTCATTCTCAGAGGGACAAGCCGAAGACGTCTTGCTGTCAATAGATACGACATGTCAGAACCTGAACTGGTTTCTGACTGTGTTCTTGTTTTTCTCTTTGGAAGTTCCCTGAAACCTGCTTGTTTTACCTTATATTTGTGTCCTTGTTGACTTTTTGAATAGGGTTTGCTTGGTTTGCTTACATCGCCGTTTTTCTGATATGCTATAACAGTTTGCTTGCTACTAGTTTTAGCATTCATCTCTCGCTTTGGTCTTTGCCTGAGCGATATATTTCGGGACTGAGTATTTGGATCACTCTGATTAGGCAAACATGGCAAACTACTGCTAAGTTTCTCAGAAACACTGACAGGAACTGGGCGAGGCAGAAGCATCTCATTGCAATACGCAGAAGGAGCTGAAGCTTCGCTCATCTTTTCTATTCCTCTGGAGTTCTGACCGCTAGTAGCATTGAGCACTCTCAGCACTGTCCCTTTGGGGATAAATACTGGAGAAGCAACATTGGAATTTTTAGTCATCCTGCTTTTAGATGTTCTTGCAAATGTAAGTAGCTGCTCATTACTGTGTTCATCACTACCAATTACATTATTTCCATCGTGCACTTGAGGGAAAGACATAGGTTGTTCCAATTCAGTGGCAGAAGCAACTCTCTCACAGCTTGCTGAATTTTCCTGAGGGAAATGCATCTTTTTACTAGAAGCTTGGCATCTCAAAGGCATAGATTTCATGTTAGATTCAGCAGCAGACATAAGCTGAGCAATTTTTCTACACAGCAATGTTGTTGACTTCTTATTGCGTGTTGTATCATCCCATCTGATGCCCTCTGGAACATTTTCAGCCCCAGAGCTAAGAGAAAATACAGATGAAATAACAGGTCCCTCAAAAGGATTGTTCTTATTCTCCATTTTCTGTAGTTCTAGTGATTCCAGAAGAAGGTTATTTTTTTGATTTACAGTCTCAGCTTTCTTCACTTTGCTAAAGCTAAAAGTCATGTCCTCCCAAGGTGAAGTTTTAGTAACATGAAAGTTTTTTTCTGCTTCAGAACATGTAACAGATTTTCTATCAAACCCCTTAGCAGCTAAATGTGTTTCTGCAGAGTTGACTATCAGACTCCTACATTCTTTGTCATCCCTCTTTAGTGGAAACATATCTTTTTGCTTAAGGACAACAGAAGAGTAGAAATTTTTGTTGCCCTCCTGAGTAGTCTTTACTGAATTGTTCTTGGAACTTTTATCTTCAGAAACAGCGGCATACTTTGGACGAGACCTATCCACGCCTTCTTCGTAACAATACAAATCGTAATGCAAGTTATTTTTTCCATCCACTTCCCACTTGGGTGATTTAAGATCACTTTTTTTTTCAGTACTATTAGTCACCAGTGACTGAGAACAAAGTTCTATAACACCTGAATGCACATCAATACCTTTCACCAAATGAAGGCATAATTTTGATGAATCCTCTTTCTGAATTGATGTAGAGTTGCAGTCTGAGTACTGAGAATCAGATGAATAAAGGCATTCAGAATTCTTGTCATACTTACTGTCTAAATTAAGCTGATTATTAATACTGGAAAACTTGTCTACATTCACTTCCATGGTTAGTAATTCATTTGAAGATACAGATGTTTTTTTTCCTTCTGTACTTCGCTCTGTACCTTGATTCTCAAGTCCCAACTCAGCACAGTTCACAGGCCTGCAAGCTGCTTCTTTCATAGGAATTAGTTTAAGAACCAGCTGTTGAGCTCCATTCACTATTTTAATTTCTACTATCTGAGCTAAACAGTTAGAAGGAACTACAAGTTCAGATGGCGCAATTACAGTTAAAGGCATCCCAGGTTGTAAAGGCTCCATTTTTGGAGAATAAACCTCAACTTCCACACTCTGATTCTCACACATGTTTATTTCAGATGGCTCCAATACTGTTTTATTCTGGACTGAAGCTGCATTGATGCTACCTATATCATGAGACGAAGAGACTATTTTAGTCACTTTATCTGGAATCTCACAAGTGATATTTGAAGATGAATTTGAAAGTTCATTCTGAAAAATAATTTCTTCATATTTCTGCTTTTCAAATAAAGTGCTTTGACTTGGTAAGCAAGACTTCTTTTGCTGACGTTTTAAGCCAGTATTTGAGAGCCGTTTTTTGGGCGCTTCATGCACTCTTCTTGTATGTTTCACTATATAATCATGCCTAACAGCACCATACTCACAGTATTCACACTGATACGGAAAAGTTCCAGTGTGCTTCACCAAATGTCTCTGGAATTCACCTTTGGTGTAGGATATATAATTACAATAGGAACAAATAAATTTAATTTCTTCATGTTGACCTACATGCTTTTTATACTGCAAAGGATCCTTTGTTGAAAATCTACATTTATCACAGTAGTATTTACCGGGCAAAAAGTTTTTAACTTTAAATGCTTTCTGTTTTTTTCTTGGATAAGTTTTCTCATGTTTTTCAAAGTCCATGGCATTGGCACCTTCAGGGACAAAATGGAAAGCAGGTGGTGTAATACGACTGCACATCTTGCAGATGAAGTTTTTGTCTTCAGTCCACCCAAGTTTCTTATGCTTTTCTAAATCTTGCTTTGAAATTTTCTGAATATTTCTGCATTTCATACAGCTTATCAGTGACTGCTTATTATTCTCAGCCTCAGTCCCTTGGTAACAGTAGTTCTGATTATCATCACCATTTGACGGATTTGTTTTATCTTCAAACGATTGCTTTGGGGATGTAGTTAAGGAATTATTTTTACCATTAACTTGGCCAGGGTACAATCTTGGTAGAATTTCCCTCATTTTTTTCAACTGCATTTCAGAAGATGCAAATGTGCACCAGCTTCGTCAAACAGCAGCAACAGAGTGTTTTCTTGATGTTAGTCTGGTGCATGCGGCTTATCAATTACTTGCTCAGTCCAACAGTCCGCAAAATATGCTCTTTGGAAGAAATGGTGATCAAGCAATTGCATCCATATTATACTCCATGTTCTTAATTTTATTCAATCAACTTGCAGCACTAAAGAATAGAGAGCAGAAGAAAAGTCAGTTATGATTTACTAATCATTGAACTAGTCAACTATTAGCAAACTACGGCCGAATTACACTGTGCAAATCTGTTAATATATTAAGATGGTTCTACTATGCACAAAGAATCATTAACTCTAAGTAAAACATGATCAGTTAAATAATCCCTTAGTATTTGCTCACAGTCAGTGCTCATAAATTCACAAGCTGATCTGATATTTATCAAAACCTACAGAGTGTATGCTATTTCTTCCATGTCATAAGAACTTTACATTTAAGGAGATGTATTTAAGCCTAACAAGGAGGACACTTCATAACGGAACTCAGCAAGAGAATTTGCTTTCAGTTCTACACACAGTCAAGGACAGAATATACAGTTAAGGATAGTTTTAAGGACAGCTCTCATAGATCTGAGATCATACAGCAGTATCCAACTACTACAATACTACCAGATTGAGAGCTTTAAACTACAAAACACCTTTACAATGCTTGAAAATTAGTAAGCATCTGATCCAAAAATATACCGTCAGCACAGAAAAGACATTAAAAAACATTACAGGTACCACTCATTTGTGAATCCCAGGAGGTAAGACTTAAGTGACCACAAGGGTTACCAGAAAAACAAAACTATGAGATTGTTTTTAAAATCAAGGATTTTTAAGTTAACATAAAAATTCCTGAAGTACAGATGGAAATTCTTTAGAAAAGAACAATACCAATGTTTCAGGTCCAGTCTTGCTAGTACATAATCACATGCAAATTCTACTTCACATATTCTCAAAATAATCAGCTACAACAACATAATTAAGTTAAAGCAATCAGCAGCTGCAAAAAGTAATTGCTTTCACTCCTATTAATAACACAGTACAATCACTTCTATGTATGTCAACAACCATATAAAGAATTCACTCCAACCTGATAGTACAAGCTGTGTCAATCAAATAAAATAAGCAAAGCAAGAGAAGGCAGAGGTAAAACAGTAACATCAATGCAAAACCACTTTGTTAACTTGTGCAGCATCTTTGGCCCCAAAGTTTCTAGAACTCCTACTGTCTCTTTTCTATATTTAACATGAACAAGATCTCTGCTTCAAAAGCTTTTGCCAGAACTGTAAGTGCACCGGTACTTAGAAAGCAGAAAAAATGAAGTATGCTTTTGAGACATAAAATCCAAAGCTAACATCAAGAACAACTCGAAGTACCTTTCTTTTTCAAATTTTCTCGTGTAAAGACATACTGTTATACAGATCTGTTGCATTTTAATACATCTTACAGAAGATGGGCATTTCTGCTCCTGGAATCTAATTCCTCTCCACATCTATCTGGAGACAGACTTGATTTGGGTTCCAAAGCCCTCTCACAAAGCTGAGAACACAAAGTAGCATCCTACTACTGTAATGCTAACAGAATGAGAACTTTATCCTACAGAACATCTTTATAGTGCCTGAAAATGAGTAAGCATCTAATCCATTAAGTTTTTCTTACATCTATCTGTGCTCTATCCGCTAATATTCCTAACGGCTGTGAGAATGCTGCCCTAGAAATGAAACTCTGCAAAAAGCAAGTATATTGAAGTAATCTCAAACAATAAGAAATTAGAAAACTGGTTAAAGACAAGATAATTATATTTTCAGTCCCTAGCAGATGGATGGCTGCAAAGCTGTAAAACTCATCAGTAGGAAGTTCCTGGGACTGTAGTAATCTCATTTCATTGCAATGCAGATACCTGTAGCAACATACCTGTGTGAAAAACAAATCACACAGGGCAGGTTCCCAGGAACAAGGAAAGTATACATTACTGGATCGTGATCTGAATGTTTTTTTGTGTGTGTAGTTTGGGGTTGGTTTTTTTTGTTTGTTTTGTTTGTGTGTGTGTGCACATTTTCAAATCTAATGTTCATAACACTAGAATCTGGATAACAGACAGCATAAAGAACAACATAAAACAAGTAATTGTGATGGTCTTGGAAGGACTGCGCTCCCCACCTGCAAATACCACTTCTCAGACTTGAGATTAATCTTGTCGATATAAAAGACTGATGGCAGGCTATGTTCAGGAGATCCATTGCTTCATTTCAGGAGAAAGATGCTATGAGCCCTCAATAAGCTGTAGTGATGTGTCCAGACCAAAAATGCTTCAAGGATTTCTACAGCTTTAAAAAGTAATTAAAACTGCATTTGGGAAGGATGGGTGAAATCAGATTAAGATTGTCTTTGCTTTTTTTTTGCTGTAACTTCTTACTCATACTGAAACTACACTCGACATCAACTGACCAACAGATAAGCATAGAGCACTTTATGCTATAGATGTCACCAAAAAAAATTCTGTTTTTTAATTAACATTGTAAACTTCACCTTACAAGTCAACATGAAAATGGATCCACTACCTTTAAAGAACAAGAAAGTAACAGAAGTTGTCAAACGCTTGACAAATGCTTCAATTGACCAGGCAGATCTGGATTGCTCAGCCCAAGAAGGGACTAAAGGAATTTAATAGAGGTAATTCAAAGAACAGGCTAGTAATCTTTCAAATCTTTCCCAACTCAAATACCTCGACATTTGGGGAAAAAAGCAAATGGGTGTAACACTAAACTTAAGCTTTTATTCAGAGACGTGAAAAATGCTATGTTGTAATAATGTTCTAATGGAGTTGTTAGAAACCAGGCTTTTAATGTTGAGTACTGCAAATGCATTTCAGACGTGCGGTGGGTTAAACCCAACCATCATCCAAACAGCTGCTTGCTCACTTCCCACCCCTCCTTGTGCAGGAAAGAGGGCAAACTTATGGACAAAAGCAAGAAAACTCATGATTCAAGACAAAGACATTCAATAAAGGATAGAGGCCAGAGGTAGGGAAGGCAGTGATGTAAAGAAAATCACTCGGAGCCTCCCACAAGCAGATTGATGCCCAGCCCATCTATGAACACCAACCACCTTGGACACCAAGCCCCCTCTCCCCTTCTCTATCCTTTACTTCCAGTTGCTACTGCAGAGCATGACGTTGTATCGTACGGACCGCCCCTCTGACCGATCCTAGCCAGCTGTCTCAGCACTGCGCCTTCCCAGTCTCTCGCTCACTCCTAACTTACTCACTGTGAGGTGGGGGAGGGCTGCAAGGAGAAAAAGGGCAAGCCTTAACGTTATGCAAACGCTATTCAACAACAGCCCAAACACTGGCATATCGTCAGTGCTGTTTTAGCCACAACTTCAAAACACCGCATCAGACACACTGCTCTGAAAAATTTTAGCTTCATCTCATCCAGACCCAGTATATGGTAAAAAAGAACAAAATAACCAGCAGCTGCTGAAATGACATCCCCTGTTGTCTCAGCAGTTTTGTCCACCTACCTTTTCTTATTAACTGTTCAGTACTCAGAAATGCCTGGATGCAAAGCGTTCAATTTTATCGCTGTTTTGGCTAGACCAAAGTATATTGTAAAATGTCTTTTACTAAACTGAAATTTATTTGTCTTTCCTGGTTACTTCAGAGAAAAAAAAACCAACAACATATACACAGAAAGGTGGTGTAATAATTCAACATCCATTCACTTCATATCAGCAAAAATGGTTGAGGGGGAGAGGCCTGAGGAATATCCTGAAGAATTTTTGAGGTAATTAAAAGTGCACAGACATGCTCCAGAAGATTTAATGAAATGATACATACTGTATTCTTCAAGTTACAATCAAATCCAGGGCACACAGAGCAAACCAAAGATAAACTGAAATAAGATTTGAAAGTCCACAAGGATTCTGAATTGCTACTGCAGGAATGGGACAGATGAAGAACAAAAATATATAAGAAGTGTCAAAAATCAATTCCAATCACTGACTGTCTTTACAACAATAGATTTGGAAAATGAGTGTGAAAATACCTCAAAATACCAGAGACCTTAATTTTGGGGAAAAAAAAAAGACAACAAAAAGAAGATAAACCAAACTTTCTTATTCACTCCTGTCAAGCACATGCTCAAAGTATACACTGCTATTGACAAAATGGATGTGACAAGCACTATGCTTTTATCACATGATCAAATTGCATCAGCAAAGCGTACACTTCTCACATACTAAGCTTATAGCCTGCACCCAACAATCAAGGCCTGCTGGCCTGCTTTGGTACCAAAAAACCCATGAAAATCTTTTTTTTTTTTTTTTTTAAGAAAGAGATTTATAAGGAATTGGAAGACATCATGCATCACTGAATCAGGAAGACGGAGTGTGAATCTCTATGGAAGAACTTAAATCTCCACGTAAACCTATCTCATCTGCTTTTCAGATTTGTATACCATGCCATGTACTGCCCATTTAACGTTGTTTGGATGTCTCTGTTAAGCAGTTAACTGTCCTGCTGACCCAATCATGGAATAATCAGTCACAGCCTTAGGCCTAATGACTAGGACAGTGCTTGACTAACATATTACATATTACACTAATCAAAACAACTGATTTTGTATTAAAAACCAGTGATTCAAATACACCACGTATATTTATCTGCCATTCTTCTTAAAAATGCATTCTGTTTCAAAATGACAGCTAATCACGCAGATGCAGTGCTCTTTGTATCTGAAATTCACATGAAGCTTTTCCACCAAAATGAATGAGGAGTGTCAATGTAGGGAGTGGAGAAGAGCAAAGACCACGTACCAGGTTTTTAGAGCTCACGTTTATTACAAAATATACAGTTATTTCACTGTTCATGAAAATAATTACATTCAGAATTTTTAACACTTACAGTATGAAGTTATGCAAAATATTGATTAAAAGTAACTATTTTTCTAACGCGCAGGCAAAAAATTGTCTAATTAACATTGCAGGCATCTACAGAAGGCAAATGCACATTAAGTGCATTATGCAGTACTCTACCGAAACCGAGGTCTGCATTTCTAAGGCTCTGGGCCAGAGGCCTAGCTATATCTGACATATAAAAGACTCCGACATGTAATGCAACTGCTTGATGATCTTACTGCAATACAGCAAGCAAAGCACCCTGATGTATAATCACTATATCAAAGTAGTTATTTTTGACAGTGCCCAAGAAGATGCTAGTACAATTTTTCATACAATACACAATCAACCTATAGATTTATGCTGCACATCTTCTCATTTCATAGAATTGACAGTCATTTCTTTAAAAATCTTTCTGTACATCCCAAGGATTGAGTAGCATTTGCATTACCTCGCTCCAAGCTTTAAGGCCTGCAAGCAACAAAGCAAGGAAACATGGCACCGCAGATAATAGCAGAGGAAGGGCTAAAGAGCTCAATGAAAGCACGTATTCCTCCATGCCCAGTCCTCCAAACACTCATGGAGATAGCAAAACTCATCGCTGTGTTTAATTCCTGATCAAATTGGCCACTTACATAAGGATCTGCAGGAAAAAGGGCCTTAAGCACAGCCTGGCATTGTAGTAACAATGCAGAATAGAACACCAGCAATCCCTATAGGACACCATTAGTCTTCTTAATTGAAAAAAAAAAAAAAAACAAAACTTATTTTTATTAAAAGCGTGCATCAAGGCACTTAGACTACCTCCATGATAACACAGACCTATTTTTTAAAAGAATTCTAACTCCTTTTATATATGAAAATAGCCCTAAGTGACCAACGCCATACATTTTTATGATACATTCTCTAGCAACAAAATTAAACACAGGATTTAATTAAGAGAATCTTCCGTCCCAACACTGTAAAGCATCAAACATACACATCCACGGCGCAGAACGCTCTGTTTGCTCAGTAACACGGCTACTAACCCGAAAGCTGTTCTTCTTCAGGACGAGCAGCCAGGACGCCAAGCCAAGACAACAGCCTTGCAGTGCAGCCGCCTCCACCGCTGCCTCATGGCGCCCGCGAGCCGGCAGCATCCGCCACACAACACCAAGAAAATAATCCCATTTTTTGGGCGGCTCGCCCACCCGCGCAGCCGCGCTGCCGCCCCTTGCAGGACGCGGGGCCGCCCCCGCTCAGGGCGTATCTCCAAGAAGCGGCGCCGAGCCGCCGCCCGGCGCGCCTCTCGGCGGACCCTCCGCGCTCCGCGCAAACGTTCGCCCTCTGCCGCCGCCGCCGGCGGAGAGGCGGCTCCGCCCGCGTGAGCGCGCAGTGCCGGCGGCGGCCAGCGGGGGGCAGCACTGAGCAACGCCGCGGCCCACGCTCGCCGCGGGGAGCCCCGCTTCTCCCGCTGCGGCCAGGCGGGGCGGCGGCTCGGTGCGCGGCCGGCGGCGGCGGGCTGGGGGAACCTTACCTGGCTCGGAGAACGAGACGAGCGCCGTCACCCGCAGCGGCGCCGGGAACACCCTGCCGGCCGGCCGCCCGCGCGCCCCTCGTCTCCGGCCGCGCGCTTCCTCCCGCTCCCCCAGCTCGGCGGCCGCACGGCCCCGCGCTACTTACCCCAGCGAGGGCGCACCCGCGCCCCCCGTCGCCGCCGCAGCCTCGGCGGAGCTCAGCGCCAGGCAGCGGAACTGACCTCAGCCGCGGCCGGGCGCCCATTGGTCAGCGCAGCGCTGCCGTTCCCGCCGGCGGCGCCGTGTAGAGCTCTACAGCAGCGCTCTACGCTCGGCGGCGGTGGCGCAGGCGCGTTGCGCGCCCCGCTCCGGCGTGGTGGGGACCCCGGGGGGGAGAGCGCGGCACTGCGGGGCGCCTCGAGCTGCGACGGGAGTGCGGGTCGTGGCATCGTAGGCTGCGTTGGGTTGTAGGGCGCTTAGAGGTCTCGTTTCATCTCCTCCTGCCATGAGAGCGGCCTGATGTCATGGCTCCTACCTGCGTTTCGTTCTCCTTGGTAGCAAAGGGTGCTGGCAGCACAGAAGACCGAACGAGTATCTGTTGGTTATGGTATCTCTCTGTGCGCCCACTGATCTCACTGTGTTCTGTTAGTGTGCGGCGTGGGCTTAAATTTCGCTCGCCCAGACAGCAGGATGATGTTCTGATTGCTTGTTTTCAGTTGCTTCCTATAAAACTCAAATCAGACAAAAACAATTTATTTAAACAGAAGGGAGGGGGAAAAAAAAAAAAAAGACAAGTTTAATATTTTGGAACCTTTCCTCCTAAAAGTCCATTTAAAGCTACAACAGTATCTAATTACAGAATCACAGAATCACAGAATGGCCAGGGTTGGAAAGGACCTCAAGGATCATGAATCTCCAACCCCCCTGCCACATGCAGGACCACCAACCTCCCCATTTAATGCTAGACCAGGCTGCCCAGGGCCCCATCCAATCTGGCCTTGAACACCTCCAGGGACAGGGCATCCACAACCTCTCTGGGCAGCCTGTTCCAGTACCTCATCACTCCCTCTGTAAAGAATTTCCCCCTGACATCCAACCTAAATCTCCCCTCCCTCAACTTAAAACCATTTCCTTTCGTCCTGCAGTTATCTACCCTTTCAAAGAGTTGATTCCCCTCCTGTTTGTAGGCTCGTTAATTACTCTGCGTAAAGAGGAAACCAAATTTAACATTGGATCCAGAGTCCTTGCAGTGTCTTTAAAATGGAGCTTTACAATACATGACTTCACAGCTGTGCTCTTTTCTTTTGTTTTTTTTTTTTTTTTTTAAGCATGATTTCTGTGTGATAAGAACTGCCGGTAAGTTGCATCCTCTGGGCTTGACCCAGCCTTGCCATTCTCTAGGTGTGCCTGACCAACAGCAGTTGTATTTTATGTTCTTACTGCATCGTAAGCATTCACTGCGTTCTGTGTTGCAGATAGGTTATGAGAGTGGCCTGACCTTTGCTTGGCCAAGTTTGTTCTCTGAGGTAGTTAACACTGTGAACTGAACACTTAGAGTTCAGTTAGGGAATTATCTGTGTGAATGCCATGAAAGCCAGGAGGGACAATTTGCACTTAACGACTTGTGTCAGCTGCTCTGCAAAGATAAATACGTGGGCTACGCTTACCAGAGAGTTTTCTTGAAAACCAAAATCAACAGAAACATTCCTAAAATACAGGGGATGTAGTCTAACACAAGTAATAAGAAATAAAGAGTTTGCTAGTCAGACGGTGGGGTTTTTTCTTGTTTATTTGTTTTGTTTTGTTTTTAGCTTAGCTCTATCTTTAACAGTCCTGAGAGTGATACCTAACCATGAAATGGAACCAGTTGTCTGATACACGACACTGATTAACTTTCACCTTTCTTCCTTAGATATGTGTGGCTAGCCTGCTCTGAGGTTAGAAAGGCAATTGCCTGTAGCGAAAGCAAATAGATCAGTCAGTATTTAGATAAGGCCAGACTAAACAATGTCACCCAGAAGAGTCTTTGTTATGGAAAGCTTGAGTCAAATTGCATCTTCCAGAGTGTCCTCCAGCTACACTACATTCACTCTCTTCTCTACATTTCACGGCTACTTCATTTCCTTTCACTGTCACAAAGATACTGTCTTCAAAGAAGTGAGTCAGATGAGATCCTTTTTCCCCTTTCTCGTTTGCCTTCAGCCTAGTTCGGCTACTAGAGGGAAGACAACTGTTGCCTTTATCACCTCCTCTCCTCTTTCCTTTGCCATCGACCAGACTTCCTTGCTGATGTCTGAATTCCTGCTCTTGCAAAGCCATTCATTCCTTCTCTATTTGTCCTTTGACTCCCTGACTCTCTAGGTAGCAGCAGTGTTATTCAGGCACTTGTGGACACCCGCACAGAGGACTTTAAAGCGAGGGGCATTTCTTAGTAATGACAAGCAAGTAGCGTGCCTTATTTCACAGTGAGTTTTAGTTCCTGCAGCAAAGACATGATGCCTTTCCAACATTTGCAACATCTGTTATTTCTTTGTAACTCCACTGTCTTCTGCAATATTGGTCACTGTGCGATACCCACCTACCTGTAATTCACCACAACTCTGCTGCTGCCGTCAACCTGCATTTCTTTTCACTCAGTAGCAAGATTATCTGCTATGAAATGCTGATCATGGCTTGTAGATTGATGAGGGCTGCGAACAGAGTGGCACAGATCTGCTGCTGTAGAGCTATAGCTTTGTTACTCAGCTGCAAAATTATGAAATATCTGTGCTTGGAGAAGGCCCAGTAGGAAAGAGAACAGAAACTATAAATGCCCTAAGAGCTTTTCTTGGAACAGTTTTGCTCTGCATATTACTAAATTCACAAGTCCCAATAAGTAGGAAAAAAATGTACTGGAAAACCTGAGAAAACCAGTAGTGATAACAAAAGTTGACAGTGAAAATGGATGCCATTTTGGAGACATGCAGAATCTCTACTTGAGCTATGACAACACCCTCACATAACAATTCTCCTCTCTCTTCAAGACTATAGTCAGATGGGTAAGTTTTCACTGTATGCTATGATAGTGCAACAACACAGTCTATTTGAATCTGGGAATGGACAGGAAAGAGCTTCTTGGGATGTGTGTTCTGTGAACATACTTTGTAGATGTGAATTATATGAAGAATGGAACATACACTTGCAATACAGGAGCATTTTGGCTTCTAGGGTGAACATATACTGCGTTGTAGTATATTTTCTGTAGTAATACAGCAGAATATAATGTAGTATGTATAGATTACATTCTAAGAGTTCAGAGCACTTAGAAAAGGAAAACTCAATCTTTTCTGAAATGTGCAGTCACAAATAACAAAATTGAGAATTTAAAACAGAAACAAAAGAAGTTTCAGTTCTGAACGTTTCCCACCCCCTCATAATGAAGGCTTGGACTTAGAGACAGAAGAAACAAGCTTAACATTTCTGCAGCTAATCTCAGTGATTTATGATATCTGATTCAAGTAGGTAAGCGAAGCGATACCTTTCAGACTTTTGTTCAGATGCAGGTTGTTGCTGATTATCAGAGTGCTCACTCCCGCTATTTTCTTTCACTGGAGAGCATTAGGACTGTTAAGAAGCGGCAAGAGAATACTATTATATTATGATGTTAACATCTACATCTGTACTTCTTAGTGTTTCATCTCTGAAGAGTGCTCGGTTTTTGCTGTACTGAGAATACAACTACTGGTTATCTGTTGCTCTCTAGTGGTCAACGTGTAACCCTGCTCCAATTCCCTATAAAAATTACCTTTTTGTTTTGTTTCTGAACTGCATTATAAACCCCCCAGTGGACATTTACCTTCAGATAAGGAAATTTGTACTTTAATCCTTAGAAAAATAAAAATGCAAGTTTCTTGTATTTTTTATCTTCTCTTGCTTTACATTTCCAATATTTCCACCTACATCTTTATTTCTCTGTGATCTCATAAACTGAGAGAGCATTTCCTTTCATTGCACCAAAACTTTGCACAAAGCCTAACTTCTCTCTGTTCCTGAGCTACATCAGAGCACATCATTCTGGCTCTTGCCAAGCAAAACATGCTTTGATGACCTCATCTAGTAAGAGAAGGCAGAACAGATACTAACTGATTGGGTTATTTTAGTTCTTCTTCCTCCAGCAAATTACCAATTTTTATAGTCTTACAATTAACTCAGTCTGTACTTATTTGTCAATTTGCTTAATTTGGGAAGCAAATAAAAAAATTATGGCAATAAACACGAGGTTGGAGGTTGGAGACTGACCACATAACATTTTTTCCCTTAGAAAATCAGGTTAACAACTGAACTCAAATCGTGTTAACCCAAGGAAGTGAGAAGCCAGCAGTGATTATAGTCAGGGCAGAACTTGGGACTGACCTAATGGAGGAGGTAGCTTCAGCAACAACTTTTCAACAAATAGATTGTATGCAATCATTAATTTAAAGTTGACGTTGGCAGTTTTGCAAAGGGCAACAGGCAGTTATCACCTGCAAAGAGACTGGAGCTGAACCAGAGCCCCTTCTAGCACTGTGCTACCTGCTCTGGAGCTGAGAAAAACCCTAGAGCAGACATGTCCAACATACAGCCCATCCTCTGCCCTGCACCATCATGGTGGCACTTCCCTGCCAATTGACCTGGCTCAACTCTAGGCACACACTGTTTGCTCAGCCCCAGCCACACATCAGTGTGTGGACAGCACTGTCTGGGCTGAAACCAAAGCATGAGGAGGACACAATGCAGTGCTTACACAAGTTGTGGCAAATAATTGTGTGCATTGTGATACACTGGCCAAACACAATCCTGTGAACAGCAAAAAATATGCAGCCGTGCTTTCTCTTTTGATAAAGGAATTTGAGAATAGGTTTCAAGATGTCCAAAAAAACCTTTTTTTAAAAAAAATATTTGTATATATATTTGTATATTTGCAACTCCATTTTCAGTCAACGTAAGTATATTACCTGTGAATTTCTGAATATAATCCATAGAGTTTCAAGCAGGTATTCAACTCAAAAATTTGACCAGGTCTCTTCAACAGTCTTTTATAAGCCTTGCCTAGTGTAGAAAAATACAAGTCAGAGAGTGTAATTTTTCAAAAAGTCTACTATTGTAGAGTTTATTCCACATATATTCTCTGATGCAAAAGATCTTGAAATTTAAAAAATGCTGCAGAATCACAATTTTCCATACTCAAGACCCATGACGTTTTTAACATTTCTGCTAGTATGGCAACTTTAGCAGTAAATGCATATCAAATACCACTTTGATGAGTCAGTGACATGTATATATTAAACTCTCTTTTTCGTGAGTTACCAATTCTACTGAAAGAATTTCATTGATCTTTTATAGCAATCTTGCACTCTCTACAATGTTAATGTTAAGGAAGAAGAAAATAATATTTCAGATTTATACAGTCAAACAATAAACACTACCACATTCCTGGATCTTCAGATATAGCCCCAAGCATAATGGGAGGAAACATTGCTTCACATTGCCAAAACTGCTCCAAAAGAGAGCCTTAAGAACTTTTGGATAATCACACGTTTAAGAAACAATTCGTTAAGCATTGAGTACAGCACACAAAATGCTACAAATTTAGGTTATCTTCACTAGTGTTTATCAGAAACTAGATCTGATAAATCTTGTCACACTTGCTCTCTGCACGCTGCAGTTATAAACATTTTTATTTTAAATGCACCTTGAAGAGAAAGGTGGTGAGCAGCAAATTACTTTATACAAGGCTAAGAAATAAGTTTTTTTAGTATAACAGCACCACATACTTTCTTTTACCCCCAGCCTCTGGAGATTTAAATCCCTTACATTACATAGACAGGCTCAAAAGACGTGCATAATAGGTCCTGTGTGAGAGCTGAGGTGAATAACTGAAACATCTCTTGAGTTCCAGAATTACCTTTCTAAGTCTGGTTTAATGGTATTAGTCTGGACAGTTCAGATCACATTGGGTGGAAAATGTAACTTGTAGCATATTATATACTCAGAGACCTCTGTAGTTTGATGACCAATATACCTTTAGTTTTTTTGTTGGATTTTTTTCATCCCTTACTGGTTGTATCAGAAGAAAATAAATCTGAGCAGCTTTTGATGAGAAGAGACCTAGATGTAAATGTATTCTAAATTATGATTACATTTTATGTATGTTTAATCTTGTAATCATCACTGAAGAAAATGTGCACTGTTGTAGAAAGGACGTTTTTAAAATAAAAGTCAGTTAGTAGACTTTGAACAGATAATGTATGCTGCTAGTCTTTTGAATAGACCTAATGAGCTTATTTGGCTTTTTGAAGTCAATTTGATGTCTCAACAGACATCCTTAGTGATATTTTTAGTTGCAGTAAACAATTTGTAAAATAATGAGGTTTGCAATAGGGAAATCTTTCGTCAAATTGGAATTCCGAGGTTAGAATGCATTTCTTAGCAACTGTACATTGGTTTTTGGGTTTTTTTGTTTGTTTGTTTGTTTGTTTTGAGAAAGATATAGACTTCTACTGCCACTCCAGAAAAACATGCCATATAAAGTTAAC
Organism: Chrysolophus pictus; assembly: GCA_037305975.1. Classification (NCBI taxonomy): domain Eukaryota; kingdom Metazoa; phylum Chordata; class Aves; order Galliformes; family Phasianidae; genus Chrysolophus; species Chrysolophus pictus. The sequence continues at coordinate 13,022,385 of CM074579.1, read as the reverse complement.
CAACAACAATCACATTTCAATAGAGACGCTTCTTATGCTGTCACTTTACTGTACTTCCTTTTATTCTGCACTGGTGTAACTAAAACATGTCCCTGAGTTAAAATCAGTTTATTTCACTAAGTCCTTAAAGAGAATAGTTGTTCTGCGTAAGATCTTGAGTTCAGGCATAGAACATTAAAAAGCAGTTTTTCACTAGAATCAAGGCACGAGTGTAGTTTTGAGTTGTTAGTGAGAGTTTCTGGGAGTCCTGCTCATAAAAAAAAAAAAAAAAAGAAGAACAGAAAAAAAAAAAAAAGCCATAGTGCAATATTCAGCAACCATTGATTTATATAAATTATTACTATTTTTTGCAAGAGCTCCAAAAATCGGCCATGGCAGGAGAATTAGTGACAGCTTAGAATGTTGTATAGGTCAGTGAACTCTGAATGTCTTCATAGTAAGACATCTGAATCTCAAAAAATAATGCAACAAGACGAAGTGTAGTTTGTCAGATGACAACATTATGTAAAAAAAAAAAAAAAAAAAATCCAGAAATTCAGGACATTTTGAAGCTCTGAATGCATATCTAGCACATTCCACAGAGAATATACATGTCCCAGAAAGAAAAGTGGATAATGAAGAAATAATTCCCAGGAATGAGGAAACACAATGTGGGATCAAAATAAATTATCATAGATCTGAAAAACACATTCTTTGTGAGAAAAAGTGCAGGAGTACATTGTTTTAAAAATACGCATATCATCTAAGGTAGAAAACATACAACTCTTTTGTGTGATAAGAACCATGTTGAATTAAAACATATCTCTGAATACAAAAGGAGGATATTAACCTTTTCTTTTCAAATTAGCCATGGCTTTGAAGCAGAATTTAAATTGAGTAGTAGCCTGGAAGCTTTGATTTACATCAAATAATTGGATATGAAGTTCCAACGTGCAAAGCAGGCAGCTGCTGAAAATGATCTGAAGCAAAACAAGACTTTCAAAGTCATCGCTGAGTTATTGGTAACAAAGGCCAGGAGTACTGGGAACAAAACCAAGAATGAGGAAAGTATTAGTGATCAAATTACTCACACTGGTAAAGCGTGCATTTAAAATAACAACCTGACTGCTGCTAACTTTCAGGGAAAAGATATTTATGTTATAAATGAGAATTTTAGGGAAATTTTAATGAAATATTCAAATGGTCAAATCAGAAAACAAATTGCTGTAAATGACAAAGAAAGGAACACAGAATAGACCAGGGAAAATTATTTTTTTCTCTGTATGGAAGCAGTGTGCCCACACCTTGGGTATTTTCAGCTTTTATGATTCTCCCATCTCAGACACTAGAATAGACTCAGAGAAGGGCAGTGGGGATTATCAGAAGCTGGACCAGTTCTGTGGGAAACACTTGCCAGCATGAGAAATAAACCGTTAAGAAGGGAGTACAATTGCAACCTCTTCTGCCACTGGCAACACAGAGAATAAATAGAGAACAGCTGTTTTTTAACAATCCAAGAGACAATGATATTATTCTCAAATAAAAGAAGTAGGCAGCAGATGCAAAACAGATGAGAGGAGGTTATTTTTCACACAAACAGGTAAACTGCAAGAACTGTAGTGACATAGTGTAGTTCATAGTACACACATAGCACATGGATTCAGTGATTGAAACAGAGGAATATCACTCAGAGAATGCCACTGTGTGCTTCCTGGGTTTGTACTCTTCACTAACCATCTGCTGTTGGTAACAGCCCATCGCTGGTTAGAAGGACCTTTGGCCCAATGTGCCATTTGTATATTCTCAGGAAGCTGTAGGGATGTGCTTGCATTTTAAATACATCAGGTTGATTCACAGTACAAGTGATCTTCCACTCTGTCAGAAAGAAATGATGGAAGCAAAGAAGAGCTGTTGATAGTAATTAATAAAATATAACTAAATGAAAGATATTGATGGTGATTTTACCATCAAAGTCAGCAGTAGGCATTTAATACAAAAGAGCAGGTTTGTTATGACACAGGCAGAATGAGTATGTTAAAAATGGATGTGACAAGATTGTAAGTTAAAAATCCAAATGTATTCGGGGCTCTCCAGCACACAGGAATAAAAGTTACCCATAGATATTTGGGTCAGATGTTCAGCAAATAGTGTAACCACTTAGTACATTTTATATAATATGAATACTGCCATTTTTTTTTTTTTTTTTACAGAATTACTGCATTAAAAAGAAATAAATAAAATTATATCCCACAAGAACTGATCCAAAGATTAATTTTAAATGTTAATTAAAAAAAAAAAAAAGTTTTTTAAAAAAGATAGAGTCAGAAACAAGTTCATTAATTAAACATAGGAATAAACAGCAGTGGTGTAAATGCTCTTCAAGAAAGTAAGCTACGGGTAAAGTAAGAAGAGCTCAAAGAAAATGTCCAAAAAAATCTTTTCAGATGCAGGAGTAAAATGAATGATTGGTGAGAACAGTTAAGGCAAACCTCTTTCCTTTAGTGGTTCTTGAAGAAAACTTATGAAGACTGCAGTGCTACTACATTACTAGATGAAAAAAACACACTCCTTTGATTTTATTGAGATTGAAGTGTATTATTCAAATGTTATTGTTCCTCTCCTTATTTTCAATAATTTAGTTCAGTTCTTTTGCTAAATGAGTTTATGGGAGAATTTATTTTTAGTGTCTCCTGTCTCTGCTGCACATTCCCACACTCAAGACAATTGTGCTTCCTCAGTAAGGCTGTGGAGCAATAGGTGGAGATGATGGATGGAGGGCAATATATTCAAGGGCTGAGTGAGGCTGAATTTCTTGAGTTCCTTCTAGCGTCCACAGTCAGAGGTGGGGTCCTTCAGAAAGAGGTTAAGAAGGAAATGAAATTCCAGTTTTTCCACTTGAAATTTCTGGAGAGTTAGTTTATCTCTACAGTGATTGTGGTGGGAGCCTGGGAGATCTGGTTTGCTTGTTATGTTAATATTGAGCTTTGAGATGCTGTTTCCCTTTGAAGACCTGGCACTGTGTGCCACAGACTTATTGGATTTCACAGAACCAAAGCAAAGACCACAGAGGACTTAAGAGTAGAGGCCCAGGCCCCAGGGACACGAGCACAAATCACAGAAGGTCAGCGACTCATCAGTTTGAGAATGCAACCTTGGAGTTAGGTTGAGCTGATTTTAGGGCATCACAAAGAGAAGAGAGTTGTATCTAATATACGTAAAACATCATTAAGCAATGAAAACGCAAAGAAGATAACAAGAAAGTGCAATTAACAGTCACAGTCCCTCCTGGGAAACAGAAGAAGGACAGAAATAAGGGAATTTCTCCAGCCTCCTCTCTTGCAGAGGCTGTGTCTGAGCCACATCATTACTTAGCCAGAGCTCTTCCCTCCCACACTGTTAGCAGAGAAGGAGAAATTTCTGATATGCCATCCCTCACATTTTGCCACTGTGACTCAGCATTTATCTGAAAAGAGTTTCTGTAGAATTAATTAGATAAGAATTTTGAAGAATAGTTTGTGTATTCTGCTCCAACTTTCCCACAGTACAGCGTGATTTCTTATCACAGCATCTAACCAGTGTAAACTGGAGCGCAATTGACAGAATAGTGTGCTCACACAGGAAATATTTAACAACCCCAAACAAAGCACAACATGAACAACACACTTCACCAGAAAATGAAGTTAAAATGATGAGATGACAAAGTGAACAGTGCACACACCTATTAGAAGACAGAGACAACGATGAACCAATGATTTAATAAATCTCACAAGATTTTTTCAATAGTGTTAAAAAAAAAAATCACACTTGGACAGAAAAAAAATTCCATAGAATACGACTAGATTTTACCAATCTAATGTACAGTGTTCACTGCTGAATTACTGTGCTGAACTATGAAATTATCACTGCATTACTTCACAGATGAAAGATGCCATAAATAGTGTACTCAAAACTTCTGCATAGTAGTCTTCATATATATTATAAAAAAGTCTTTGTTAGATTAAATAAAGTGATTATCATTTCTTCCTGTATGACTGTTTTGGCATTGGAGCAAATATATTCAGCCCCTTCCTTGAACCATGAATCTTTTTAAGAGCTTTAGATTCTAAACTCTTAGTAATTTCCTGCATACCTTCCTCTGCAGCACCCAGCATTATGTTCTTAAGAAAATAATTCACCCAGCATGAGGAGTGTTTACTCTTTTATTAAGAGCCAGTATCATGGGTCAGTCAAGTATGGGACAAAATATCTGCCAAAATGACCTCTGTTTATGAAAGAGATGAGAGAGTCCTTAATTTAGGGGAGGAGCGCCAGAGCAGTCTCTAAGTCCGTTAAAGAGAAGAAAGAAAGACTTCAAGAAAGGGGCTGATACAGGAAATTTGTTCCGATAGAGCAAATTGTCAGCTACAAAACACTTTTTCAACATAGTCATTACAGTTAGCTGTGTTTGCCAGCAGTGAACAAGAGCCTGCATGTCATGCTTATAAAAATGTGCATGGCTGTCTGATGTGGCTCGTCTTTCACGTCACTGTCGCCCACTGCTGAAATGCACCACCCACCACCTCACTGTGCTGACATTTAGTGTTTGGTCTCCATAAATGTTCAGCAAGCATCAGTGTATGACAATGGATGCCATTTTTTCTGCATGGAGGAATTCGATTCCACGCCTTTACTTTGTATGCACTCCCATGTCAGGAGCCATTTTGTCAGACTGCTCCTCTGCTACCATCTGTTGCACAGCAACAAAATGTAACAGAACTTTGGCAGGAAGGTTCAACCTCTACTGCCGTACCACCAACATCCAACTCTGATGTCATGGGACATCCATAATAAAATAGGAGGCATTACTTTTGGAGCAGCCCTTGTAGAAACACATGGGTTGAAAACATTTTTTGTAATGATTAGTTGTAGTTTTCTGGTCTAATGTGTGATCTTGTGGAATGAGTCTGTCACCTAGCAGACAAGAGGGTATATTTAGCAATTGGTTATACATACATCTTAGCACACTTATTCATTAATTTTGAGAAAGCATTAACAGTTCTTCCTCATTCTGCGTCAGTACCTAATGAAATTATGCTATTCTCTGAGCTTATGAAATATTTCTAATGGTGAACAAACTAACTCAGGAACAGTCTTGAAGAAACATCACTGGTCAGGTACTTTCTCCATGTTTATCCGTTTGTATTGAGATTGAAGAAAAGGCCTTTTGGAAAAGAGCCATTTAACTAAGAAAAAAGCCCTTCACATATTTCATAGTGAGGAAAAAGGGAGATTCAGTAGCCTACAGGAGGAATTCTCTGGTCTAATGTGTGATATTGTGGAATGAGTCTGACACCCTCAACATCCTGAAGGAGTTCCCAGCAGCACAGGACCTAACAGACCAGTGATGTGAGATAGAATGCTCTGAGTATTATCAGAATTGCTAAACTAATTTGCTATGGTTCCAACTAGAATATTTGCTAAAGTTCTGCCAGTAGTACAGTACAATAGTGAAGGCTTCAAATGTATTACAACTGTCAGCCAGCTGGAAATAACAAGCAGTTGCATTCAGTGAGTCAGACAAGTGCTAAACTAGAACTTGAGGGATCTAATTTTGTTTGGAATAGAACAAAACCTTAACCATATTTCTATCCAAACTGTTGAATTTAAGCTATAGTGAATTCAATGAAGAAATTCAGATTGCTGGTAAATAAAGCTTGATCATTGATAATCCTCTTGATCAAAACAAAATGTCTAATTAAGTGTGGAAAACTGCCACAATGTCAGTCACTGATAGAGGTGCGGGAAGTGAATTGGAGAATTCTTTCTTCCCCATGGAGGAAACAGAGCCATGCTTTTTTCAGCAGTACTCAGTGCCAGGACAAGAGGCAGCTGGCACAAACTGAAACGCAAGAAGTTCTCTCTGAACATCAGGAAGCACTTCTGTACAGTGAGGATGATGGAACACTGACAACCTTAAGCATTCTGTGATTCTGTGATTAAAATGCCAGCTGGAACATCAACAATCTCCTCTATTGCCAAATCCATACCAGTTTCAATGAAAAGAGCAAGAAGAAAAGCCTTGAATGGGTAATTACGGCCCGTGCATATAAGCAAATATCAATTTCTGCTATAATAAGTGGTCAAAGTCAAGGTGGAAGTTAGTGTAGCATGGCTGTCTAATTCTGCAGTTGAACTCCCCCATGAACGTGTCTACATTTTAGTTAATTTTCTTCATTTAGTAAATGCTGAAGTCACAATTAATCTAAGCAGAATTGAGCTTTGGTGCAATGGAGATTTTGTTGAAAAGGAAGCAGATACCTTAGGATAGGTACAGTTTAAAACCAAAGTTAAAAGGAATCATTTTTTCTGAACTTTGACAACAGAGTTAAAATATGTGGTTTCACTTTCTTTAAGAGCTTGTTTGGATCAGTGCCATTAGAACAAATCATTCATTATCCATAAATAAACATTTTGAACATTTAATGCAATTAAAAACCAGTAACTTGTGCTGACACTACTAGCTCCTCCAAAATTCAAAATGCTTTTTATTTTCTCAGACCTCCTACCCCCACTGCATCTGGAACCCATTCTGGCCCTGTGTTCTGGACATATAATACAGCTGTTGATTAGCTGTTTCTTAAAGCAGCACCATTTACAAGACAGTAATAAGTGTCTCTTTCACACAAGGTTAGATATTTGCATGAGCTGATTTTTCAGTTATGCAGGATAGACTTGTCATTGTTTTCTAGGCTTTGGCTGTCAGCTTAGTGTTTTGATATAACATCCCAAGTCTGTAATCAACAACACTCGGAGGATTCATTACACTACAATGTTCAGTGAAAATGTTGCATTATTGTCCAAGATTTCAAATGATGTGAGGATAGTATTTTAGTTTACAGTTATATCTTTGAATTTGACACTGGTGAAATTTACTTGCTTGTTAATAAGAAAAGACAATCTCTGCCTGTCTTAAGCTATTTCAGAATAGTAGAAGTTACAATTACTATTTGAGTGCTTACAACCAAGCCCAAACTAAGCAGTTTCTCCATAGCCTTTCACATCCAGTCCCTTCCTTCTGACATGACTGTATAAGGGTTTGGCTAGAAAATTCCTTGATGATAGATATTGTAATCTCATTCTGAATACACACCAGAATTTTCTACTCTTCCTATAAACTGGCTCGCAGTTTGATAGTCAAGATTTCCAAAAGAGTATTAGCCTTGCCAATGATGTGTTATATTGAAATATTCCCTTAATCAAAAGATTTTTTTTTTTTTCAAATAATGCAAGCTATGTGAGAGCTATCCCTTGTTAGACTTCTTTTAAGATAATTTCCTTGCAGTTCCCAAAACAATGAACAAATGTCTCTTGGATGTCACTTCTCTTTCCATTTCCAGCTCAGCAATTAAACACAGAATTGCATATACTGGTATCAGTAAGAATCATAAATGCTGAAGTTGTGGGAAGCTAAAGTACCAAATTTGAGATCCAACAGCTGTTTTCTCCACAGAAGAAAATGCAGTCTAGTTCAGAGCTATTTTCTAAAAGCTCATTTTCTAAAAGCTCATCATGCCATCCTACAAATGAAAATAACTTACATGCTGTGCTTGTAACAGATTTCTTGTAAATGGCCTGAATAATAATCACTCTTGGGACAATATCTGTGGCTAAATTATTCTTGTGTGCCATGGAATGATTTCTCAACGTCACGCTGCTTATATTTGTGTGGTTGTTTACTTACTCTACTTTTAGAAGAAAGAGAATGAGAATATGTTGTGGCCTCAATGTCACACTTGCAAAGTATTTTTGAAAAACGACATGCATCATCTTTGTGGAGAATTCATGTGTCTTGCTACGAGGCACAGAAAGCTGTTCCTTGCTAAGATGTCATATCCTGTCCCATGGAGTATAAATAGAGAGGCAGGAGACGGGAAGAAATATGGGAGCAGCTGAAGCCTTCTCCTATACCCTTCTTTCTTATTTTGCAGTGCCAGAGCTGGGAAAATGGCCCACGTGGGGCAGGTAGCACAAGCACAGGAAGGGCAGTCAGACCTTGACTGTGCTGATGGTGTGGGAAACTGGAAGAACATAGAAGTACTTGAATGTATGTATGCAGACCACCCTAGTGAGACCTTACCTCTTGGAACGAAACCACTGAATGCATTCTAGGTGTAACACAGTTACTACAAGGTCTGGGATCCTGCCCTTCTGTTCGGTGTTAACATTCATCAGCCACAACTGCTTCCACATAATGTCTTACAGCTGCATCATGTATAAGTGGCGTGGATGGTCAATGGATATTTATGTCTTCTGAGGGCAATTAGAAGTGGCTGAAGAGCCATCCCACTGCATCGTGTGACTACATCAAAAATAGCAATTGTTTAAGTGTCAGCACTGCTTGAAGGATGTGGTTTAAAGCAGGATTCAAAGCATACAATGAAAAAAAAAGCACAAGGAACAATGCACTATCAAGTTACTGAAGCTCTGTAACCGAATAATTAAAAATTATGTTGATCCTCTGTCCTTGTGGGACCCCTGAATACTGACTACAATTTCTTAAATATATGTGTCTGTCTTATCATAGCATTTTGAAACTTAATAAGCCTCTATGAGTCCTTCTGTGATCTGGTGAACATCAGGACTCACCACCTAAATAGCACTCCTGAGCAATTTCCCCTTTCAGTTATGTGCCTAGAAAACAGAGGGAATTTCTTCTCAGATATTCTCTCAGATATTCTTGAACAATTTTCCTCTCTTTTATGGTTTTGCTGATTAAGTTGAGTAAATCACCTCATTTCTGGTCCTACATCACCCACAAAAATGCCTGAAATATTAGGTCAACTGCTGAGAGACTCAGGGGAAAACTCTCTTCAGCAAATAGCTTGAAAGCACCTATAAGCACTAGGAGAACTCTTGATTAATAAACCCTGACAGCATCCATCCATCTAAAATTTAACAACTCAAACAGAAATGTCAAGCACACTGCATAAAAGAAATGAGTCGACAATGCAGTGATTGCAGAAAGCACTAGGAGATCCCTACAACTTTCTCTAAAAAAGTAAAATGAGCTATCAAGACATCCTAATGCTGTCTGTCCTGGTAATCTTGTATTACATTCTATCCTACTTTCCAACAGCTTCATAAATTCAATTATTCTTTAATTTAAAATCTACACAAAAAAATTAATATGCTCCAAGTCCTTCAAAATACATACACACTTACTTAATATCCTGCCACATCTGCCTTCAAATTGAGCATACCTTTCTGAATTTGGAGACTTGTGTTTCAAGAAAAATCCCCGCAATACAAGCAGAACAGGTAAACAAAGCTTTTATTTGTATTTTAGTACTTTTCAGATAAATGAAGCAAGAAAAGTGAAAGAGTAAGAAACATCATAGAATCCTGCATACAAATCTTTGTATGCAAATCCTTAGATATAGCAAATATGTACTTTTATTTAAATCAGGATTACTGTATGGGAACTGCTGAATCATGGCCTGAACCTCTGATTGATCACCTGAGGCAAGCAACGAGTCAGCCACAGGAGCACAGGTGAAGGCAATTCACCTGTGCTGCACGAAGGGGTGGAGCCTGGCTGCACCTCTCCTAGACCCATTTAAGAGCTGACTACCAGTGGGGAAGGATCTGCTTTGACTATGTCCTAGCCTATGTCTTTTTAGTTTCCAATAGAAATACAAAGTCAATGATGCTTCCGTGCTGTAGGGCTCTCAGTCAACTCTATTCCTCACAGCAGGATCCAGGCAGATCATATTTCATAAAATCCAACATCTTCTCCTAATACGATAAAAACCCTCCTCATTTTTTTGACCAAGACAAAATTCAAATGCAAATCTTAAAAAAAAAAAAAAAAAAAAACAACCAAACAAACAGTGATAAAGTATTGCACTTTGTCTGGCTGAGATGGAGTTAGTTTCCTTCAGAGCAGCCTTTATGATGCTGCTTTGCATTTGTGACCCAACTAATGTTGAAAATACACCAGTGTTCTGTGAGATAGCTTTGATGAATGGACTGTTTCACACTTTCCATTCCACAGTGATTAGGTATCCAGAATGAGGCACCACAGTTTTTCTGCTCCTGGGACAAGGTTGGAGGTAAAGAAGGGAAGGGCTCTGAGTGAGAAGATCTGGGGCATAGCCCCAGCCTGGAGTAGAAGTCAATCTGTGAGGATCACACTACTCCTGAGCTGGCACAGGGCTTCTGCTGCCTCTTACAAGACATTGCTGCCTGTGGTAAAGAAAGCAAGAGGAGGTGCGAGGGTAACTAGTGGTTTTCCATTTGTTGAAAAGCATTATGGTAATAAGAAAAAATAAAGCTACTAGTGTGGCACTCAATTCCTCCACAACATCTGATTGCCCCCTCTCATTACAGCTCTATCACAGAGCAATACTCATGCTTATGCTCTTCTACGTGCACACTCCAATAAGAATAGAAAGCCAAAAGAAGACAGAAAGACAACTACGGACTTGTTTTTCATATTTTCTGAAACCAGATCAGCCTGATCACCCCATCTGCCAAAAAGGGAGGCCACATCACCACCTTTCCATAAGGAAAAGCCATCTGGACTAAGGAGAGATGCTTGTTTGTGTAATAAATTATTTTGCATTGATTAAATAACTCTGTCCTTCTTTCCCAGTTTTCCTCACAAGCTGGCAGTATAATCCCACATGCAATCCCTGTCTGATCAGGCTAACATAATGCGCATACAGACAAGCAGAGTTGGTATGATAAGCACTATATATGTTCTCTCTCTCACACAGAGTTTAACTTTATCTGGGTTTTCACAGAAGTAATAGCAAACACCAAGCACCATATCCTTTCTGCATTTTTATATTAGGAAATACTAGGATTAAAGAATGATTCCAAAACTAAGAGAAGTGCAGGTAGGAAATGCATGTAGTTTCTTAAAATTGTTTGTAGTTGAAACTGCATGCTTCAATGAGAGTGAGCTCTAGATTTCATGCATTGCGAAGTAAGGAATTATTGCTCTCAGGTAATGATTGGCCCATAAGGAACAGCACATACAGCTCTGGGAATGCAACCCTCCAGGCAGAGAAAGACAGGTTTTTGTAATTGTATTATAGCATGTAGTAAAGAACATATTTCATTCTTTACTGCTTTAAGGTTTTATTCTTCTTTAAGAGGCACAATACACATAATATTAGAAATCTCTGGTATATTTTATATAATACATGTGTATAAAGCATACATATAAACATATTTTTAAATATAGTGGATTTTAATTCTTGTCTATAGCTGCATACAACGCTGGCTTTTGTGGTTGTTGCTAAAATTCCTATTTAGTCCTCAACAGAGCATATAAATACAGCACTTTTCATACAGTTTAATTTTCATTAAGTGCTGTTTTATCAGGCACATTACAGGTAAAAACATAGTAACAGGAGAATGCTGCAGCTAAATCAACATGTATTTCAATTTGTGATGGTGAAATAAGAATCACATGCAAGTCTGTTTGAGCTCGATAAGACTGCGAACAAACATTCAGTCCATGTTTTGCTTGAGATTGTCAGTGTTTTAATATTATGTGGCAGGCAAAATGCTACAATCAAACCAAGAACAGATGGTGAAAACACTAATGCTTTCCCAGACTGCAGAACACAACTGGATATTGTACCTCAGTCGTCACCAGGGCCCACCATGCACTTATCATGCTACATTCAAATGATAGGAAAAGAGATCAAACACAATATTTTAATAAGTTAAAATTACAGCATTCATCATATAAACTACAAATGAGACCAGTACTTTTTCCTTAATGAACAGATGTCATCAGCAATGAGATTCACATACACTAGAATCAATGGGGAAGAAATATCATAAGACTTCACCCCAGTGAAAAGGTATCTTATATATCAGTGAGAGATCTCTCTGCTCCTTTTCTAGAACATTTAGAGTGGAAAAAAAGCCCTGAGACTAAAGGATATTGCCAAAGCAACAACTAGATAGTAAAACATTGATTCTGGAATGTTCACTGTGTCTGTATTTTCATTCCAAACTACCCTCTCAGCACAGCATGATATGCCATCTAACATTATGAAAAATTTCCTCAAGTATTTTATATAATCAGAAACATAGTCTGTATCTTAATGTTACCAGATTTCTCAGTTACTTCTGTGGCATGGAAAGTCAACCTACAAGAGAATGCTCAAAGCTAGTCCTTGTCTGCAAAGCTTGCAGTCCTACAGACAAGCATAGGTGACAGGACATAGGCTTTTTATAGCACTTCTTTTTAAGAACTCAGGTAAGGTAGCATGTGAAGTTTTACCCAGCATCCCAGAAATACTTTCAGAAAGTATAATGCTCTCCATGAAGGCTCTGTATGCAAGGATAGAGGGAATCTTTGACAGCAGAACTGGCTACAAAAACACAATGTGAAAGAAGTCCTACAGACAGAAATAAAACAACCCAGAGAAAAGATTGGAGCTGTTTCTGGAGCAAGGGGAGTGAAGAGTGACAAGGTAAGAGAGAAGACTGACTGTTGAATGAGATGGGGCTACAAGGGCCTTCAGGATAAAGGTGAGAAACTAAACTATCTGGTGGAAAAGAAAAGGGAGGAAGCAGTGGCAGGTGTAGTGGGGTGTTGTAGCTCCCAAGGAGGCTGCAAGGAAAGAAAGATATCAAGGAAGGAAAGATATCTGAAGGTATGCTAACCTTTCAACAGAGGAACTGTATTTAATTGTACAAAGATAAGGAGCAGAGATACTCAGAGCCAAGTCAGGATGTGGAGGAATAAGATTTTACTTCACATTGTGAGCCTTACTGGCAAGATGGAGCTGTTGTCCATAGCAACAGAGAAAGGCAGGAGAGAGGGGATTAAGGATGAGAAATAAGAAGCTCAGTATTACAACGCTAAGCTTGAGCTGCCAGTGAGTCATGCACTGACATGCCAATGGTGGTCCGCAGTCACAACTGGGCACGTTGTGCCAGAAAAGGAGTACGTTCATGATTCAGTAGTGGAAAAATAAAAACCAAAGCAATGCAAGCATCCTTTCCTACAGAGTAAAACCATTTCTGTGATTTAAAGAAAGCACACGTTTGTAAAATCTTCACTAACGAACATGGAGGTAGTGCTTCACATTGTCTTCTATACCCCACTTTCTTGAGTATTTAAAGCTTTGCGGCTTTGGACAGTGGTATATCCCATTTTCTTGTCTTACATTTGTATATGTTGCAACATTAGCAGGAATCTTTTCACCCTAAGTCTTTACTTTTCTGACTTGAGTTTTTGTATTCTGAGAATTTCAATTAAAAAGATGTAAAAGCATTTCTTCCCAAAAGTATAGATAGAAAGATGTTAATAATTATGCTGTGATCCAGCTCCAACTTTTTCTGATTTATTTTCGTTTTGACTGTCTGATATAAACAAGATAGATTTTGTTTCCTAAACACGATTATTTTGCCTTGTAGAAGAAAATGGATAAGGTTCTCAACAGATGCACAGGAAAGCAAAATTGCCTATACAAAATCTTAAGAAAGTATCAGTTACAAGAAAATTCATGAGCACATTTAAAAAACTAGAACACATGTCCGTATAGAAGGAAAGTGTATTTTAGGCGTTATTCCAATAAGGCAGGGTTATTTCATTAGTAGCAGTTATTGACTTATTTTTAAAGATAAAAATATATATTTTTAAACTAATAAAAGAACAGAAGCTAATGTTAGATTATAAAGTAAGTGTTTCAGCGAAATACAATTAGTTGTGTTTCTGGGTCTTTAAGTTGCCTTCTGGTGGTGCCTTAACCAAGCTTTAGTGAGTGTTATTGTGAGTGTTGTCCCTACTGTAAAACTTGAACAATGCAACTGCCCGGTTCTTTCCAGAATAACTTGGAAGCCTAGATTAATTTAGAATTAACAAATAATATTACACCAGGGAATATGTCTGACAAAGCTGTCATTATTCTCTTCATTATGGACCAAGGCTAAACAGACACCTCTCCCTTTCAGCTATTAAAACGTCAGCTACCCAGAAGTTCATGGCTGGTAGCAACAACAGTAGCACAGTGCAAAGGAGAAATCTCATATCTAGTTGTGAACATCAACCAACACAAGAGTTCTCATCGCTTTCTGATCACAGTGGGAATCAACAAGATTATGCTGGCAATTTATATTGAGAATCAGAAAACTTGAATACCTGTGCCAGGAAAATAGGGGGGCTGAAAGTGAGGGTAATGTTAGGCAAGTAAAATAGGTTGGAAGAATGCACATCTTGTCTCTGCCATTAGAAAGAGTGGAATACCAACCTCCCAGCAGAGTCCCCTACCCAACACAGAGCTGGTAGCCTCACACTTTGCATTTAGATTGGCAGTTGCAACAAAAAACCCTCCAAGCAAACCTAAAGCTTTCTTTTCCACCAAGCATGTGGGAAACTGCAGGAAGTCTGCTAATCAATAACAGAATATAATGTCATTCTAATAATAGAATTAGAAAGGTACAGTCAGCTCCAACAGAGGAGGCTAACTGCTTAGAGATACTTCGAAAGTTGTCTGTATTGTTGGTACAGTGTCAAAGATATAAGGGTTGACAGAAGTTATTGAGCATTTGTTTTAGAGAGGAAATCCCTGCTACTTCGTACCTCCAGGAAGCTCATACTGGGAGTACCAGGAGTACCCTTGGGAACAGCATCACAGAACATATACACTCACCAGTTTGGTCCAGTGAGAAGAGTAGAAATTCCTGAAACAGCCTACAGTCTCAAGAGACAAAAATGCAGGGATTAAATAATCAGGTGAATGAGGACCAGTCCAAAGCTATCAAGCTTATTGGAATATTTATATATCTCAGTGAAAAGGGATGCAGATAGAGGCTCTCAGTATTTCATACATAATTGGTTCTATGTTTAACAGTGATTGCAGCTGAGTACATTTTGAATCCTCTCATTTGGACTGTCCTTGCAGACACAGACTGATTAGTGATAACATTCTTTGAAATCTGAATCACAGAATCCTTCAGACTTCAAGAACATTTTAGACAGAATTTGTTCATCATTACCAGTTCTATGAACACACTGTTTTTTTGTGTCACATTTACTTGCAGAAGACACTGCAGTCCATAACATGCTGTTATTTTTCATGTTTGCTCATTGAGAACGTTGACTTACCTTATGAATACAGCTTTATTTTTGATCAGGAAATTTTATAAAGGGACAGCACGCGCTGGAATCTGTGCACACTGGAGAACAGTTTGTTATTGCTGTTTACACATCTAAGCTAATTGCAGTTCACATTTTTTTACCTGATCCCATAATCTATGTGTCACAGTGTTAGTCTACTCTTGAGACTAAAATGTGCTTTCATTAGAAGGATAAACCACCACCTGATTTTGTTTAGAAAGTGAGTTCCACCACTGGAACATCGTCACTATCTAGAAACATTTATAAACAGTCAAAGAATTCCTTTCACGTCCTCACTCATTTAAACAGCTTGGATGACAGCAAGTCCAAGAATTCTGACAACTGCAAAAATCCTCTGAGGTTGCTGCTTGGAATGAGAACTCAATTCAGAGTTCTGAGAAATCTGAGGAAATTCAGGTCTCTTGGCAAGAGCCCCAGATAATGCTCAAGCTGGTATCCAAGTGGGAGAATAATAACGCCAAGAGTCTAACTGTTGTTTTCACTTTTAAAATTACACTTTTCTTTTTAATTGATTTTGTTATAATCCTTAAAAATCACACTTTTATGCCACAGGATCAAGTCAATCTATCCTGACTGTCTACTGAACTCTAGGACAGGAAGAGGAAGTAGAGTGATGTTGTAAACAGAAAACAATGTGCCTACAGGGAGGCATTTCTTCCATTGGCCTGCCAGGAAAGTCATTGGAAAGACTCCAAAGAAAACACTGTTTCTGTTGAGCACAGAGTAGAAAAAAATGTTAGTTAGACATTATAAGGGAGATCCATCAAGTTATATCTTCTCCACCACAGTTTTATCATGTGTGATAATTCTGCCACTTGAAAACCTCTTTCTTCCTCTCCTTTCTAAAGACAAGACTCTCTCTTCATGCTGGATGCAGTCATCCCTGACACTTTGTATGCTTGGAATAATCCTGATAGATGATATATTTTTGGTTGTGTCTCCCCACCTTGTGGTACATCAAACAGATAAAAACACTTAAGACCACCAACAATAAAATATCTCACTGAGACCAAAAAGAAGGGAACGGAGCATTACACTGTGAAGAAAACTGAATTAAATAAGGCGGGTTTCAAGGCCCAATGGGGCAGATGCTGGTGTGAAACCTCCTATTTGGACTCTTGACACTAGATGTCGTTGCCACCACGTCTCCAGGAGGACAGCTGGCTCCTGCTGCAATGCTGCTTCAATGCCGTGTTGGCAGAGGCTTGTCCTTTGCCGTATTTATGAATATAGACCTTTTGCTCTTACAGCTGTAAATACACTTGCCCTTTTCTCCAGCTTGTTTTTAGTACTATAATTTCAGCCACGGACTGATGCCTAAATAGTCAAGGAAAGAGACTGCTGCCAGCTATGGATAAACGTCAGTTCCTTGGGAAAGTTCCCAACACCCAACAGGGATGTCTCACTCCTACACTCTGCCCTGAGTTACACCAGCATATATAAAGCCATACATCGGTGAGCATCCCCAACCAGGCATGCCGCTGGCAAGAAGGCAGGAAGGGCCTCCCACTGTTAAAGTTTCACAGGCACTGTTGGAGGGGGGACCTCAGGACAGCATCCTCTTCACACTCAGCATGCCTTGCATTCTTCTGTGAGAGTGATGAAGGACCTTCTTCAGCCCTGTCAGAATTTCATTGGTTCCTGACTTGTTCACATGCAGGGTTAAAGATTTATCAGTTTTCAGCATGGTGCAAAGTAAACTCCCCTGTTCTCTTTCATACTAACCCAGAAATAGTCGGGGGGGGGAGGGGGGGGAGGAGGAGGGGGGAGGAAGGCTGGTGAAGAATAAGTAGAAAAGAATCTAATGCAATTGGATGGTGGAGTATCATGCTGAGGAGAGGATCGAGTAAGAAAGATACAGCTCCTGTTTTTACCTTTGTCTTTGTTTGTCTGGGCTACAAATTCTTTGTCTCTCATGTGTGGAATATCTAAAACAGGTGACCTCAATTAGGGCTTCCCATCACAATGGTAACACAGATAAATAGCCAAAATTATGGGCATGCATTATAACTCCAAGACTGTATTCAGAGGCTCTGAGCTGCTATCTTCAGGTTCTAACTGTTTTCAAGGATTATGATTTTTGTAAATCAGATAATACAAGAAGTTGTTGTCATCAGATGCTTCTGCATTACTGGTAAGAAAAATTCCAAGTTATTTTTTGTCTGCCTATCAGACCTTCATTTTCAAACAGTGCATATTGAGACATGAAGCTGACATTCTTTGCTTATAACAGGGGATTTATTAATTTCCCCTTTAGATAGTTTTTCCTAAAACTGTGACAGTCCTGTTATGCTTCTTAATTCCTTTTAGAAGGACTGCTTCCTTTCATTAATTTATTAACGCTCCTTGATCTGTAGACAGCACTAGACAAACAGTATTTTAGTAGCATTTCAAACTATATTTTGTGATGTTTATTTTTATTTTCTAAATAATCTTTGTCATAGTGTAATATTCTGTGTAATAAATGGTTGCTAGGAAGGGAATTTTTCCTTTTAGTTCTATGATCCAACAGGATTTGATGTTATCCATAATAGGATGCAGAACATTAACTTTGCCAGACTGGAAGTACTGTCAGTTATTTTCCCTTGTTTTTGCAACTAAGGGAAGGGATTTGCTATGCATCTCTGCTCCACACATGCTTCCAGAAAGACAGAAGTTATCATAAGCACTTTTTTTTTTTTTTTTACTGTATTATTTACTGAACTAATGGGATTAATCTCTGTACATTCTATCTAATTTGCTTTGGATTCTGGTTTGCCAGAACAAAATATCTTGGTAACACAGCTAAACAAACACTTGTACATCCCTAAACAAGAACTAGTGGCTATCATCACAAAGCTTTCTTTTGCTTCTTTCAGAAGCCAAAGAATATATCTTCAATAACCCAAAATGCTGCATTTCCTCATGTGGGGCCTGAAAGCACAACACATCAACCTGTATAATGATACGGTATAGCTGTATGAGACATGATTGACCTCACTTTAACATGGGGTAGAAATCCTGTTCTGAACCAACTATGTTTTGCTGCTGAAAGTATACCAGCAGGATAGTTAAATGGCTGCTCAGGAGTGCCTGCACAAGGCAACGGTCCAGCAGAAAAGCCGTAGCCTAGTACAGAGCGGGGAAATCAGATCACGCAGATTTATTCTGACCTCCCAGCAGACACTCTTTCCCAAGCACACTCACTCAATTCTGCATTCTTGGCACCTACTGAGGCTCAAGCACGCTTCATGTTCTTGCATCATCTCTATTTCTCAGTCCCCTCACTCACACACAGACAGTTCTGCTGGGCTGGAGTTAATATTGCATGACTGCTTTCTGAAGAGAGGGAGAGGGAGGTGGAAAAAAAAAAAAAAGAGAGAAATTCTTTCTATTTTTACACTGTGCCACATTTTCTGATGATCTTGGACTCATTTCTTAGTCTACTGACACTTGCTATTAATCTCATGAATCTGTAAAGAAAACAGTTCTAAAAAATTGAAGAAGTACTGTATGTCTGGTAGAAAGGCCATAATCTGGCCCTGGTATAATCTGAAGCCCGAGTCAGAAGCAAAAGCTGTATTTCCCTGCTACTCGTTTGCTTCTCAGCATCTCCTCTGCCCACTCCCCCAGAGAAGTTAGGCTTTCTAGAATGTGGGAGGCATATCAGATGGTGTCTGTCTATCTCAAAGACAGAACTAATGCAGTTACACTGAATGTAGAGGTGTTGTTTTGATCCTTCTCAATAATCCTTCCTAAAATATGTGCCTTCACAGTCAGAATGCATCTTTTGTAAATGTTCTTTTACAGCTTGTCTTTCTGTGGAAAATCATAATCACACTACTGTTTTCCTTCACTTACGAAATAATTTAAATTGGGGTTGTTTATGTTTAGAAGTCTCTCAGAGTGCTGAGGCACTGCTGCAATATTTCCAGTCTTTAATGTCTTTCATTTGAAATTGTTAGCATCTGTAGGCCAAACATCACTGCGCTGCACAGCCACCCTGCTCACTGGCACCACAGACATATTGTCCTTCTGCTCCATGGTCAGACTATCAGCCAGCGAGTCTGTCGCTCTCAAAATGAAAGTAGAAAACCCTCAGCCATAGATATCTTCCACTTCTTGTGGACTTCTTACACATTCTTTACGTATTTAATCCTCTGCCTCTTTCAAGTTGACATTTCTGACTTGGGCAGTGTGACAAAAGACAGATAGGGTTCTCAGGGTTAGCAATCACTTAGCATTCCTGTTTGCAAATAATGATGTTCAGAAAGGAAATTCCTACCACTCTAGCTATAGTTACAGCAATTGACTAACAGTCTCACAGATGTAAGTTAAGAATGGAGTAAAATAGAGAAAATTCATTGCCGAAAGTGTCTTTCTTCACTGTGTGTAGTCCTCAAATTCTGACTTCTTTCTGAGGTTACTAACATGCACAGTTGTTTTATATGGAATTTGTATATGTGAAAAGCATTCTTTACTAAAATCATTATGTGCTGTTTCATTATTGCTTCTGCAACTGCTGCGTATGAACAGCAACAATTCTTTGCACTTTGCTTGGCTAGAAACCATTAGTTCTTTTAAAACTCCTAAGATGTCAGTTGTGAAACGGCATTAATTAAAAAAGGAGAATGGCAAAGCTCAGGAAGATGTGTTTATTAGTGCTTATTCATGCACTGACTAATGTGGGATGTCACTTGAACAGAATCAAATGTCTACTCATAGCCCACAGCACAGGAGGCCCGCAGGTGGTTTCTGGGCAGTTACATTCCTCTTCTTAGATCAGAAAATATTTCCCTTAGCTACGTTGATATATTTTACAAGGCACACTTCAGAGTTGGAGCTCAGCCTTCCCTAGAGTGTTGCTTCATTTTTCTGAACTTATTACTCTTTGAGAATTTTCCGCCTGCTCTTCACTTTCTTTCTTCTTACACTTTTCTGTCACTATAAAAGAAAACAGAGGACACCACAGGTACACAACGGATGATTGCATCCTGGAGAGCTTACAACACAAAATGCTATTATTGGCTTGAATCTCATGCTTTAGAGGCTGAAGGATCTAAATGAATGAAATAACAGGGTACTTCAGAATGCCTATGAAAGGCAAATCTGAATAAGGCAAAGTCAAATTTGGGATATTAATTATAGCATTTCAAGCAGTATAGGAAAACACAAGTGTTGCTGTCCAAAACATTTCTGCTGCCTTCTGTATCATTCTAATCACTCATTTTCAAGAGAGGGACACAAACTGGAGGAGGGCCTTGGATTTGGAGACAGTGCCACATAAGGCTGTGTTGGCTTACTTAATGCAGTAAAGCAGCACTGACATTTGTTTTGATCATTAATTACAAATACATAATTGCATTGTTAGGAAAGGAAAATTCTGTCTAAATGAGAGAATAATTTGTCACTAATTACTGCCTGATAAATAGGTCTGGGATAGAGAATTCTAAGAAAACTCTAAATAAAAAATAATCTGAGCTTCTGAAACAGCCTTTGAGCTGCAAGAGAAGATGCAAAACAAGATGGCCATGCCAAGCCAGGATATCAGTCCAAGGATACATCTGGAGCCCAAGGCCAGGTAGGGCAGGACTCTGGAAAGGTAGAGACACATCCTACAGCATTGCTGGGGAAGAGTTTGACATCCCAGTAGGGACTGATATGGGCAGAGTGGAGGAGACCTTAGTGAGGTGCTGGGGGGAACAGTCAGGCCTGTTGGTGCCTGCAGGGCCCTAACAAAAATAAAATATAATAAAAAATACAATAAATTAACTGATAATAAATTAGGTTTTGAAAGTCATTGGAAAGTTCTCACTTGACACGGTTATTTTAGGTCATATTGCCTAGGTAAATAGGTATGAGAAAGGGGACAGGAAACCTACTTATAGCTAGTGAAATCCCATGAAAATATTCATGAGCGACAAATCAGATGTGTCCTGAAGGGGACAAATGGTCGTTCATGCAACTATTTGCTCAAAAGCTGTATGTTCTACAACTCCACTCTTTGCAAATAATAACAAAAATAACTTAAGAAATATTGTCCACTGTAATTCCAGAGGTTCACGTAATATAAGCAAAAAATATGACTAGCAAAATGCCTCAAGTAAACACACTTCTAGTCTCCTGTGAGGGTACCTGATTCTCTACGTACTCAGTACTGCAGTGTACTTGGCTGTGTTATCACTGTAACTGTCTCTCCAGTGCTGAGTTCTGCTAAGCCCAGTGTTGTGAGTTATAACTTTCAGGCAATAGACTTCATGGCTTGAGAATGTATCATACCTGTTAAACCCACTCTTCTTCATAGGTGAGACCAGCATATGAAAAATTTAACAATTCCATCTGCCAGAAATGTTTTTAGACCATAAAACATCTGCATTTGGTGTTCCAGGAAAAGAAACAGTTTAAAAAAAAAAGAAAAGAAAAAAAAGAAAGAAAAGTAACTTGAAAAAAATCAAAGCTTTTAGCTCTTAATTTACTGTGCTGTATTGAGAGTCTCAATTAGGTGATTTTAAAAGCTCTTCCAAATCAATCCTGGGTATCCTAGATCATGAGTATTTCATTAAATTTAAATGTACTGACTTTGTAACTTAGGATGAAATGGTAGGTGGAGTGTATATTGTCAAAGTGGCTTTCCTATGGCATAATGCTGCAAGAAGTGATGTTTCCAGGCAAATCTAACTGTTGATGCACAGCCAGATGGAAGTTCATCTTTTGAATAATTTAGTCCTGAAATTAAAGCAACAAGAATGAACTTAGGACCCTAAGTTTCTTACATACTTGTGGTGCTACCATGTTGTCACAAGGCACTGAGGCTGGTGCTCTCTGGGCTTCCTGTTTTTAAATGAGTTCACACACACACACACACAAAACAGGCTTTGACTTGAAATTTGAGTTATATGAAAACATGGGCTGGAAGAATAAACTTCTTAGAGAAAATCTGGTAAAGAACAATAAAGTGTTTGTAAATATTTTTCTCTTTCCTCTGACGCCTTGCAGGTTGAAAGGAAGGTATCTTCCAGTGCAACAGCTTTCATGGACTTACTGAGTTACCATCACCTTCCTCTACTCTCTCTGTATGGTCTGGGATAGGTTTTTCTTCTTGACCCTTCCTAAGGCTTGACTATTCTTGCTATTCTCAAGTTTCCAGATCTCCAGAGTCTCCAGGGGTACTGCCAATGGAATATAAAATGTGTTTTCCTTTACTTAGGGATATTGAAATATTATTCTACCAGATAAACTTTAGCAAAAAAAAAAAAACAACTTTTTTTTTTTTTTCTTTTCCAGAGTTTGTTTTTGGTCATTTTGGTTTCTTCTGTTTTTCAGCTATTTCCACAGAAATCTCAAATTTCTTAAAACTTATTAGGATTGTATATCACTAAGAAACTGTTTCCTGAAAAAGCAGACAAGGTTAAATAGCTTTAGGAAAAAAAAAAAATCAAATGCATAAATAAATTCATATAAATATAATAAACCATTATTTAATTTTTATTTTTACTGGAAGATTTGTTCAAAACATGCAATGTTTACAATGCAGCTTGTGATGCACAGTTTAACTCACAGCACAGTAAAACCAAAATCAGAATTCCAATACCTCACAATGAGCAGAGAGGGTTGTACTCGATGACCTAAAGAGATCCCTTCTTACCTTACCTGTTCTGATGCTGTGATATTCTGTTCAATGCTATCAGCCATTTAGTATTTTAAATATCATTAAATATCATACCATGCTGGAAGTAGATTAACAGATAGAACATGAGTATACATGAATAAAATAGCTATAGATGTATTTCCATTTCAAAGTATATTGCATGTTTGTTCATTTTCTTCCACCTGCATCTCATATGATTTGACTCTTTATCTGTGTAACCTCAATAACACCGACCCTTGTGTATTCAAATCTCACCTACAGGTACATACTACCCTTTGAATTCCAGTTGATGAGCAGTTCACGCAGTGGGACAGGCTAGCAGTGTTGCCTTGCGATGCACAGTTGAATGTGGCTCCGCATACAGATGTAGGATTTTTCATGTTCATATGGAGAGCTTGTCCCATTGTCCTTCAATAACTGAAGACAGTCATGCAAACAGGTACTCAGAACAAGGTCAGATGACGGTGTGTAGCCAGTCATATCATGGACTTCTTGACTGATGGATGATAAGTCTTAATAAACACATCTAAGCAAGAACCAGGAAGAATTGAAAGCTATTTCTATGCTGCTGGAGGAGTCTGCCCTGGATACATAGCCACATAGTGCATAGCTTTATCTCCACTCTGCTCAATCCCAGAGTGCAAGTTCAGCAACAAATCAAATCAGAGGATCAACCTGAAACTTTGCCAGAAACCTAAAGATCGTTGGGCCAGATCCGAGATTTAAAAGTACACTATCAGAAAACTTTAATGAGGCCCAGAGCCTATAGGAATGCCAACATATTGATTTAACTTTTCTCAGTACCATAGGCTTTTAAATTATTCTCTCATATCCTCTTCTAAAAATATTGTTCAGCTTCCATATTCCTTTTATTCTAAAAATATACAAACACAGGAACACGGTGTAACCTTGCCAACTGATACCCTTCCAAAGAACAAAGCATATAGTTCATAAGAGTTTCTCCATTATCACATAGCTTCTTTGTAATATCCTCTCATTTTTACAGTATTATATCCTCTCTCTCCTAGCACAAACTCTGAAAGCTTATTTTTTTCACAAGAGGGTCATTAATGTCAGTCACTAGAGGCATGCCTCAGGGCTCAGTACTGAGATTGGTACTATGTAAGAATGTTATTAGTGACTTGGATGATGGGGAAAAAGTTTACTGCAGATTTGCTGATGATTAAAAAAAATGGTGTGGAGTGGCTGATGCTTCACAGGTAATCCAGTCATCCGGAGGGACCTTGACAGCCTGGAGAAATGGGCAGAGAATTTCATGATGTTCAACAAGAAGCTCAAATTCGTGCACTTGAGGAGGAACAACCGCTGGCATTGGTACCTGCTGGCTAAGCAGCCTGGAAGAAAATGACCTGGGGGTGCTATGGGCACCAAGCTGAACATGAGCCAGCCATGTGTCCTTGTCCCAAAGGATGACAGTACCCAATATTATGTTAGATACAGTCGAGGGAGGTGATTCTTTACTCAGCATAGGCAAATGCTGTGTCCAGTTCTGGGCTCCTAACTACAACAAAGCCATGGAGATATTGGATAGTGTCAACCAAGGACCATTAGGGTAAGTAATATCTTGGACCATCTCTCCTAAAAAGAAAGTCTGTGAGAACTGAGTCTGTTCAGTCTAGAAAAACAGAAGGCTCATGTGTGTATTACTCCCTGATGTACTAAAGAAAAAAGCCAGGCTCTTCTGATTGGTATCCAGTGGCAAGACAAGAGGAAATGGACAAGCACTCAGTCCATTACTTAGGCACACACAGAGAGCAGCTCCAAAGCTGTGAAACAATCACTCAGGAATGGTGATGAAACATTTCATAGCACTTCTGATGAATGAATGAATAGCTTGCATGTATTTCTGAGAGGTAATCCAGTCTTTTATTATGTAGATCATTAAAAAACAAAAACAAACAAAAAACCCTACTAATTAAAATTAAATCAGTTTTCAAACTACAGAAGATTCTTCATGTCTGAAGAGCCAGTCTTTTAAGCCAAGCAATCTTTTATTTCAGATAACCATACTCCTTGGCACTAACTTTTTGACTGTTGGCAGAGAACATTATCTGTATTTCTCTTTGTTCCTTCATAAACACCCAAAACGTTTTTTAATAAGGACAATATTTCTGAACTGCTACTTAATTTTAGCTATTGGGGCTAAATGCAAACTTGGAAACTGGACTTTTTTTGTTTGCTTCTTTAATTTTGTTTTCAATAAATGCTTTGCTTTTAACAACTTTGTTCCTAATGTCATACGCTGAGTAAAGCAACAGCTCTTGCAAGACAAAAAATTCTAAAAATTTGGCAATGGAACATCCTCCAGCGTCCCTTTGTGTGCAGCCCTGCTTTTCACTATTCTGTCACTTACCCAAGATCTTCCTGGATTATTTCCTAGGCTGTACAAGTAGTTGGTGCTGGCTTAGTGCTTTTCCTTATGAAGTCAAGATACAAAGTCTGCTTCTGAAGATACTAAAGACAATGCTGAATACTTTCAAAAATTCCCTAACAGATTAATTTATTTTTGTGTTAGGACAAGTATGTAGTCACTTTTAAATTAGACATTCATCGTGAATAAAGGCCAAAGACCTGGAAAAGAGTTTACATTTTACTTTAGACAGTATTCTACTAAAATGCTATAGAATGCATATTATACTTTGCCATGTATGCTATATCTTAACTTAAAAAGTACTTCAAGCATTTGGAGATGGATAAAATCTCATTTCTGTAAATAGCCTTTCAACTGTAATTTCCTACACACTTGAACCTGTCTGAAGACAGAGACAGAATGAACACAGTTTTATCTCCTATAAATGTCACTCAGAAAATGTGTACATCAAAAAGGTCTCTTGTGGATATTTTCTCTGTTTTTGCAAATGTAAAATTATCTTTGAAAATACAAAGACAATATCTATCTTATGATAATTTGCAGATCTTATGGAAGAAGCTCACATACAAAAAACTAATTCTTCCAGATCCTCATTTCGCTGCTTCCTAATCACTCAGAGATAGTTTATGAACAGAAGCACTCTTACCATGAAAATCAACATTAGTTTTCATTACTTGTTATGTTGTATAATTTTTAATTAGAAAAAAATGTCGGATGCACACAGACAACATTGATATGATAGAGATCTGCTACAAAATTCAACAGTCAATAGCATATTCTTTTGTATTTTATAACAAAATAAGCAATCAACTATTTATACTGTTTTATCCCATTTTCTAGGAGACTATGGGGATATTTCAGGGCCAAGAAAAAAAACAAAAAACAAAAACCACCTTTATCTATTGAAAGCAATGTTTATTTTTAAACATCTAAGCTGTCAGAAAGTTTGCAATTGTATAAGCGATAGGAAAAGAAATATTACATCAGCCTAAATATGCTGACATTCTTAAAAATGTAATGTATCCGTACTTTCTGTTGCTACTTCAGCAAATTGACAGGTTTTCTGAAGTCACTCATTTTAGAGATGTGAATCTATGATACATACTCCATGGATCCAGATATCAAGAAACGAAACAAAGTTGGTTTTCTAGCTGCTGTTGTTGTTAACACTGACAAACTTCTAGATGACCTCTAGAGGTCCCTTCCAACTCCAACAATTCTTTGATTATATGACCCTAGATGTAGTTCTGGATTAATGGGTGATTGTAACTCCACTCTCACTCTCTGCCATCCCTTTTGAGCTCAGCCCTCCTAGCAAGAACCTCATCAGCTTCAGAGAGCCTTCTGAATGCCATGTCACATCTCTTCTTTCACAGGATGCCTGTGATCTCTACAGCATGACAATTTTTCTTGACAGTTTACTTCATATTATAATTCCTCATGTTTATGAAATGTCTTTCATCAGGGGATCACATTGAGCCTTTCAACAGCTGGATTATTTTTTATAATGGGTATGTATATAAATAAATATCATGTCCTGACTTCCCTACTCTACTCAGTAGTCAAAGCTATTTTCTTTGAACAGGTAGTCTCATTTAATGGTCTCTCATAACCAGAACTGCTGGAATTTCAGTCCGCACTCTCTCTGTTCTCTAAAGGAAGTAGTCAGGAGCACAGAATATAATGAATGACATTTGTATTTGTCAAATAATGACACAGAACTATTCAGCACTTGAACTTGCTAATGCAGGAAACAAGTAAGATCAATTTTTTTTTGAGAATTCCAGCTAAAAATAATCATTACCATTACTACAGAATATTCCTCTCAGTGCACTGCTGGTTATTTTGCATGTTTTTGCTATGACAGAAATTAAGATGTGACCAGCTACAGGAAATGCTCTGTGCCACATACACAATCATTCCTAGATTATTTCCTTTTGATGAGATATTGCCTAAGAAACAGGCCCATGGAACAACCCAATGTTATTAAGCTCGATGTTTAATGACAAGCCTGCCGTTATTAATGATCATGCTGAAATCCTCGGTAATATCAGAGAATTCTATTTCTCAAAATTCAGAATTTTTCCTTATTTCAAAACATTGGCTGTGTATGCCTGCATTAATTTCATAAAGTTGTTATTTCATATGTAAACTGTTCTGAAAGCTGCTTTCTTCTATTTTCAATTATTACGTAGCCCAAAGTTATCTGAAGGATAGTTAATCCATTTCTTAAGATGCCTAAGGATTGCAGAACAATCAGTAGATGCTTAGATAAAACAAATTGCTTATTAGCTCCTCATGACGTGTCCTTTGTATATTCAGATATTGCAGGCGATGACTTTGATGCAACCCTACAGAGATATTCAGGTTTTAAATTCTATTTAAAGCCTTAATTCTTGGTGGTTTCAGTGGAAAGAAGGTAATTTAAACAGGATTTAGCCATTTAATTCCCTTAAGGATTGTAACCCATTGTCTTTCCATAGCAGATAGCTCACCCTTGCTTTCCAGACAGTTCAGTGTTGATTGTTTTAGCTTTTGGCTCCTTAACTCTGTGGAAGTTAATCATCACATTCTAGGAGGATCATTATCAGTGACAATTAGCAATTTGCTTTTACAGTGATAATAATGCCAACGTTATAAAAACAACTCTATCATAATGTCTGAACATAGATGAGTAGAAGTAAGAAACCCTTGTGAAACCTCATTGTTGTATTTCACTTGTGTTCTGCCACTCAGCATTGCATCTTTTGCACAGTCGTGAAAACTCTCTGAAATAGATAAGAAAAAAACAGCAACAACACAAGCAACATTTTAATTTCGTCCTGCCTAATGACTATATTTATAGAACTCCGGAAATTATAGGCCTACATTAATTGAGAAGACTGTTACTGAACATATTGGTTTTGGACTAGAACCACGCTAGAACTACTTTCTATGCAACAGAATAAGTTTTCTAACATTTAACATGGTTGAATCCCTTGAGAGGAGTCATTTAAGAAACTGGTTACCAATAGAGTTAATCTAATCCCACTTAAGAAGATTCTCACTTAAGAAGCTCTGATTCCTCCTTTCATTTGGGTCATCTTGGCACACTCTACTTAAAAACAAGCTTAGAGAAACATGGAAAACATATCTCTGGAGGCTACTTAAACCATTCAGAATCAAATTGTCACTGCATGGAAAATGGTATCAACCTGTCTGTAGCTCATTTTAAGTATGTCCTCACAAATGCTGTAAAATTAAGAATTCCCTTTGATTGTCTAAGTAATTTCCCATGTGAACAAATATTTTGCCTGTTTACTTACTGGATTTGAGACTGTCTCCCTTTCAGTGTTCTCAGTAAAATTTTCTGTATTACACATTTTCTGGGTTACAACATCACATCGGATGTTAACTCCTCGTCACTAAACTCATTTCAGTAGCTCCCCGTGGTTGGACGAATTATTCTGTGACACTACTGTATTTTTGAAGTCTTTTTCCTCTTTTTCTTCTTTTTGCCTACCAGGCTTATTTCTCATTTACATATGTCAGTCTTTGTCTGCCTCATTTGCTTAATTAGGACTATGGTTCTGCTCTACTAATGAGAACAAAACCTAACTCCTTTTATAGCCTGTTAATGTAGAATAGAGAAACTGCATTATGTTTCCAATTCTTGGAAAGTAATCTAACGTCCAGTACTGGATTAATATTAATGTTAAAAGGAAAAACCTTCTCGTGCCTCAAGATATAAGTATTTCTTATATCATTAACTATGCTGTAGGAACCTTAATTATGTGCAAGCTATCATCAGAAGGCTGAAGATCAACATTTTCAATCTTAGTTACCTCAAGGCAATTATTTTAAGCTGTTTCTGCCAAAGGTCTGATTTTTACAGTGTTACACACACACATCCCTCTGAATGGAAGTGAAGGAAGATAAGCGCATTCACTACACTTGAAAATGAGGTCATCTATTTAGAAGCCTAGACTGCACTCACACATTGACAATTTTGGATTTAAGTTGCTAAAAATGAGAGAGCACCAAATGTAGGCAAGTACTTTGAATGGCACAGAAGAGCTGCTGCATCACAGAGAGCTATAACTTACAGTGTGCTATGTCACATGGTAGTCAAAATTATTTTGGCTCTTACCAGTGGCATTAGTGGTATGCTATAGTAAGCAGAGATGAGGTCACCAGCAAAACGTAACAACTATAAATGGAGTGAGTGGTCAGCTATCACAGCCGACATGTAGGAAGCGTACACAGTTCAAAATAAAACACAGATGTCAAATCTGAATGCCACATATGGCATCAAGAGCATCAGTATATGAAGCACTATAAGAGATGCCATCTACCCCTTAGGGATATCTCAGGTAAATGAGAGCCAACAGGAAGCCAATGCATTTTTTTTTTAATCTATGTTTGGCCATGATACATGATATACTTATTTTTGAAAATAGCTAAAACTCAGTATGATCAGAAATATAAAGGATTTTTGTCACCAGTATACATTCATGATTCTCTTGTTGTTAATAGTACTTTAACCAAATATTAGAACCCTTCTTGTCAGAATAAATCAAAGATAAGCATTTAGAAATAAATGTATTTTGTTTGCAGCTGAGACTCGCTACAGATAGTGTATAATACATCTCTGGGAAGAACAAAAGCCTGCCTTTTTTGGAAGCCATATATTTCTTTTGTTGTTGAGAGTAATACAGGTGCAGCTTCTCCCATGGCAGTAAGTACGGAAACATTGCTGACACTGGAATATCGGCAGCATAGCAGTCATTGTAACAGATGTATAATGTGTTCCATTACATGAAAACTTTTCCATGATCCCAGATGTAGTGAAGATCCCTTTTTTACACCAGTTAACCTAAATAGGAAGAGAGGAGTTTTAACTACTCAGCAGTTAAGGCAACTGTAAAATACCTCATTTAATTTGCTTTAGGGCCTGTTGTGAAATAAGGAGACATAAATATATAAGGTTTCCCAAGTCTTCATTACAAAAGAATGTTATCTGTTTCAGTCTGTATAATTCTAAATCCTAAATAAGAGTAAAATAAAGCAATCCATAACCTATGCCATGTTACAGGCACGAGTCAAATCTTTAAGCTCAAAGACAAAAGCTCTGCGATACATTCAAGTAATGTTACACACGGGAGAATTTACACCTACTTTCAGCTGGTTTATACTTCACGCCTCACACCAGGAAAGCAATTGGTTTTCTTCTTTAAGGCAATCACAAATGGTACTGTAATGTATATCTCATTTTATGTCTTATCTTTGTAAGTCATGGAATTCAGCTAAGCCATCTGACTCAAAGCCTGTGGCTGAGAATTATATTGGTCAATTATACAATACTCTTTCTATCACTTCTAAGTCATTCGCCTCTTAATTTCAATGACTGTCCTCTTAAGAGGGTGAAAAGGATCTAATTGCCTCCCTATGGACCACTTGCAAATGCATACTCTTCTGAAATTCACATTTTTTTTACTCGTGTGCTGCATTCCAGTGCAATTTAATTTGATTATGTATCAAAACACCTTATTTGCCAGAGTTGGTGATTATTTTGCCACCTTTTCAGATTATTTACAATAATTTTCCTGGCAAGATGTCCAACACAGAATGCTATATTACTCGTGAAAACATAGTTACAGTGATACAACAGGGATGGTTATTTTGTTGTTGTTGTTGTTTCAGTTCCATACTCGTTTTGTTTTCTTTATACAGTTGAGGATATTAAAAATACATGTTTACATTTTTGTCAGTGTTACTGAGCTTTGCCTCACAGCGTTTATTGTTGTTGAGCATATTCACCAGAACACAGCGTAGTAAGGTCATATCTTTCTATTACTAACAGTTCCAGCTAAAGCTGCATTGATTCAAATGTACAGGAGGTCGTAGCCTCGGGAGAATGAGGACCAACAGTAGTATCTTAACAGGTAAATCTGCATTTCAGAGCATCAGAGGTTAACAGTACATACTCTGGAGAAGAGGCCATTCCAGAGAGGTCTCACAGCCTAACGTGTTGTACCATTTTAATTTTTATTGCCTTTTTTTCAGGCTTTTGCAGTTCTTTCATCTTACAGATTGTAAGGGGAAGGATTCTACAACCATTTTTCTACTCGTGGCAATGCCAGCTGGAGCACATGAAGCACACAAGTGGTTGCTCTTGCAATTGCTTCATGACAGTTGAGATTTCTCTCAGATTTTTTCTTGGCTCTTTGACAATACTAAGAACCAGTTAAGGAGAAGAATAACCAAGGATTAGTTCTGCCACAGCTGAAGCTAATCTAAGCCTATATTGCTTGTTTCACAACCTTCTCATCACACATCCTTTGCAGAACCTTCTAAGCTCATTTAACAGTACCATTAGTACTGAATAGGCCAGTATTCATTTAACTGAAAACTAACCCGGCAAAATTTGGCATGGTTTGGCCTTCTTCAAGTCTTCACTCCAGGAACAGAAAACTAGGAGTATCAAAACAAATGATGGTGGAATAAGGTACTGCCCTGCAGGGAAACTACTGGGACTTTTATCTCCATCGATTCTGTCTCCACAGAGGTCAGCAAAACCAAATTTTATCCCAAGTCTTAGCGTTTTTATGAAGATATAAATTCAAACCATTGTATTTTTTTAGTACTCACTGTATTTCAGAGTATCATGGTTAGATAATACTCATCACAATCTGTCTTTTTTCACTGACTCTGTGATTAGCATTCTGTCACTGACTACTGGAATCTTGAATAAAAATTCACTATGTTTTAGGGCACAAAACAGAATACCTATTTGGCTGGTATTTGTAATAAATATTTTTTTCTAATAATATATAAAGAACTGACTTACTGTCAGCTGGCATTCTAAATTCTTGTTATAATAATAATAAGTATGATATGTAACTAAGTCCCATTTCAAACTTCGTGTTTATTTCTGTGAGTGTCTGCGAGTGTCAGGAAATGGAAAAAACAAAACAAAACAAAAAAACCAGTAGTATCCTCAGGGAAAAACAAACAAACAAACAAGAAAACCCACCCAAAACCACCACAGCACGGAAAGAAGTATTTTATTTAACGTTTCTTTTAGAAAAGCTGATGGCTACTCAGCACCAGACAGATCTTGTGCATAAATGCAATGCTATGCTAAGTGGTGTGGAAATACCAAAAGACTGTGAAATACTTTCTAAGGAGCTGTTAGCGTGTGCCTGAGGCTACGCTGCTGAGCTGCAAATTTAAGGGGCGTGCTTTCATCAGTATTCAAGTCATATTTGTTAGTGAGAAAGGAGAACGATAAATAATGCCAAAAAATCTGAAAAGTTGCTATGTATTTTAGGAACGTATTGTGCTGAGAAATACAATGGCATGTCTTTTGATGTTTTTATTACTTTCTGAGGGAATGACCTGAAGTCCAGCCTTAAGTCGACATATATTCCTCGTGCAATGCTGTCATTTATGCACGTTGTTACCTTAATGCTGGTCCAGAGCCTCAAGCATAACATTAGTATTCAACTCTAAATACGTGAATAACATCCTTGATATCACATGCCTAATGGTAAACATCTACATGCCTGAAGAACAGAGGCTGCAGCCTTCTGGAACATAAATATATCATTACGTACTTTACAATCCACTGCACGTACCTACGAGCAACTAAGCAAACTAACATTTAAGCATTTTCTAAAGCAACCTAACATGATGTCCACATTGTCACTAAGTAATTAAAGCTATATAGATTAAGAATAATAGCAGGTGGCATATTTACACTCTTGAAAAATGCATAGCAAAACCTGGCTTTCCAAAACACTCAGAAATGTCTCAATATGTGCCAAGCTGAAGCCCAGGGGTGGCAGACTGCTCTGGAAGATTTAGTTTGGTTGAGTGAAGCAGTTAGCAGTAGCTGCCCACCCTTCTGCCAAAGACCACCATCTCCTCAGCTATGCTGATGCAAACTGACATTGGCAGATTCCCACATTCAACAGAGTAGCCAAATGACAGCTGGGAGCAGTAACTTCTGTAACTATTCCAAATAAATCTGCTACCATGAGTCGACCATAATTCTCCAAGAGGCTGAGCACTTGCAGTTTGAGCTGAATGGAAATTTATGTTAATAAATAAATAAATAAATAAATAAAGTCCCAAGGTTCTGTCAAAGTGTGAGAACAGCTGTGAAAATGTGAAAAAAATTGTTTAGGTCAAGTAGAAGTTATTAACACGCTGATCAAGTTAATAAAAATTGAGTCTTTGCAGTGGAAAAATTATCTCTTCTTCATTTCAGTACAAGCTGAAAAAATGGAAGCTCCAGGCACACCACATTGCTAAGTCTAACCAATCTACTTCAGATGTTTATTTCTAAGCCCATAAAGAAGAAACATCTAAAAAAAAATCACTTCTGAATATCTGACCTTACACTTTCCACAAGTCACTACCTACCTGCTGCTACCAAGCCTAGACCATTATTTATGAATGCTGAGAATAGGAGATCTATAATATAATAGCTGCGTCATCTCAAGTCCTTACCAAACTTATATTAAAAGTCTTGGGAAATAAGGAAAAGTCATCGCTTTAAGAAATTACAATCCTTTCAGAGAAGAAATATTTTTTGTGAATAAATGTAGTTGAAAAAATGTGAATATGGTTTTGGGCATGTAAGATTGTAACACATTTATCTCATGTGCATAAGATACGCACAGCTCTGGTACACAGAAATGACTTACAGCATCCCTTGTATTCATCATCAAATATTGATATAATAAATACACATACCTTCATTTATTTCTGAAAAAAACTTGAGCACGTGAAGAAAAAAGTCTGTTTTTATATCGATAATTTTTATTATGCAATCATTCTAGGAAAATATAACACAAGGAAGCCGCACATAAGACAACAGAAAAAAACCACATCTGTTTAATGCAAAAGAGAAAAGTACAGAAATCTCTTGAAGTAATCCCAAGATGGCTGTGGGCTGCCCTCAGTGTTCTTTAAGCATAGTGGCCAGGGTCTGGGCAAGATTTCAGCACACTTCTGTTTGGACTTGAGTGAAAATCTCTATACATCTGTGCTGAAATGCCAATTCTGTCTGTTTTCCAGAATATAAAGCTTTATTCCTTTCTCTTTTTTTTACCCCATTCTCCTAACTCCCAAAGGAAAATCCCACAGTGTTCCCCATGACTTTCTTACACTTCAGTAAGCCAAAAATACACAAATAATGTTCCATTGCTAATACTATATCTTATTCATATGCTGCATAAAATATTGTCATACCCATCTACTCTGATGCTGAGAAAGACTTTGTCTTTGTTTGTAAGACATCCAAGCAATACTTGGAGTTGCATAGATAAAATGGCATAAAAACACAAAATGGCAGTGGGAAAACACTCAAGATACTATTAATTATAGCATAACAATAAATTGTAAAGGGATGAAGTTAAGATTCATTCTCAGGAAAAACTGACTGCAGACAGGAAGGGGTTGCTTATACCTCCCCAAGTAGAAATCAAGAACCAGAAGACCTATTGCAGGAGGTAACTACTACTGACTCCATTGTCATCTGCCAGCATAGGGGCTTCCAGAGCAAAGTGAAGGCTGTGCCCTCTGAAAACTGAAGGCTGATACTTAACCTCCAACAACGGCTCTTACTGGGACAGGCACCTCACTGCATGCAGCCAGCAGCATATAGGACAAGATAAGACAAGAGGCAAAGGCACCCTCAGCAAGTTTGCTGACGACACCAAGCTGAGTGGTGCGGTTGACATGGTGGAAGGAAGGGATGCCATTCAGAGGGACCTCAACAGGCTTGAAAGGTGGGTCTGGGTGAACCTGATGAGATTCAACACGGCAAAGTGCAAGGTTTTGCACCTGGGCTGGAGGAACCCCAGGTATCCATACAGACTGGAAGGAGAGGTCCTTGAGAGCAGCCCTACAGAGAAGGACCTGGGGGTCTTGATGGATGAAAAGCTTAACATGAGCCAGCAGTGTGCTCTTGCAGGTTGGAAAACAAATGGTATCCTGGGCTCCATTGGAAGAGGGTTGGCCAGCAGGGACAGGGAAGTGATTGTCCCCCTTTACTTTGCCCTTGTGAGGCCCCATCTGGAGTACTGTGTCCAGGTCTGGAGCCCCCCAGTACGAGCTGTTGGAGAGGATCCAGAGGAGAGCCACGAAGATGATCAGGGGACTGGAGCACCTCCCCTATGAAGACAGGCTGAGGGAGCTGGGCTTGTTCAGCCTGCAGAAAAGAAGGCTGTGGGGTGACCTCATTGCAGCATTTCAGTATCTAAAGGGAGCCTACAGAGGGGAGGGGAATCAGCTCTTTGAAAGGGTAGATAAATGCAGGACAAGTGGAAATGGTTTTAAGTTGAGGGAGGGAAGATTTAGGTTGGACGTCAGGGGGAAATTCTTTACAAAGAGAATGGTGAGGTGCTGGAACAGGCTGCCCAGAGAGGCTGTGGATGCCCTGTCCCTGGAGGTGTTCAAGTCCAGATTGGATGGGGCCCTGGGCAGCCTGGTCTAGCATTAAATGGGGAGGTTGGTGGCCCTGACTGTGACAGGAAGGTTGGAGATTCATGATCCTTCTAACCCTGACCATTCTGTGATTCTGTGAAGGCCTTAAGTTGTGCCAGGGGAGGTTCAGGGAGATTTCTCCTCAGGAAGGGTGGACAGGCATTGGAACAGGCTGTGTGGTGGAGGTGTTCAGGAGCGTGCAGATGAGGCACCAAATGACAGGTCGATGGTTGGACCAGATGATCTCTGTGGTCTTTTCCAACCTTTATCAATATATGATACGAGGTGCTGGCAGGCAGAGGCCTGTGGCTGCTAACCACACGACAAGAGGAAGGGATAGGGGCTCACCCCTCAGCGCTCCTTCACACGCCCCTCTCCACAGCCTCCCCTCGCACTCCCCGCTCCTTCCTCACAGCTCGGCCGCCCGCCGGCCGCCCGCTGTCCCCATAGCAACCGCGGCTTCACGGCCGCTCCCGCGCACGCGTGGCAGCACGGGAGGACTCCGCACATGCGCAGGCGGTCCGGCGGCACCCACCTCGGGGCTGGCCCGAGCCGCCGTGCGCTGCTCGCTGCGGCTCTCCCGCAGCTCTCTGCAGCTCCCTGCCGGGGCGGGGCCGGCTCCTGCGGCCGCCTCAGCACAGCCCCGCCGGGCCCGGCCGAGCCGACGGCATTTCCGGGGGAGGGAGCGGCGTGCGGGCTGGCGGGGAGCGGCGCGGCGCGAGCAGAGTTGACTATATATGGTCAAAGGCAGGGGAGAGCGGCGGGCCGCGCGGGCGCTTCCTGCTTCGTGCCGCTGGGCGCCGTGGGGCTGAGGCGGCGGCGGGGAGCAGAGCGCAGCGGCGGTCCGTCCGCCCGTCCGCTTCGCAGCGCCGCGTCACCAGCTCGTGGACGAGGATGCCGTACGAGATCAGTAAGCCCCGGCGAGGCGGAGGGGAGCCGGGCGGGGAGGGCGGCCGGGGATCCGGCTGCGGCCTCGCTGCGGGGCGGCGGCCGCCCGCTGACAGCAACAAGTGACCGCACCGCTGGGAGGCGGCTGGGAGCCCAGGGACTTCAAACGCCTTTTCTTTCTCCATTCCCCCCCCTTATTTTATTTTATTTATTTCCTTTTTCCCTATAGAAAAAGTGTTCGCCAGCCTCCCGCAGGTTGAACGAGGCGTGTCCAAAATCATTGGAGGTGATCCGAAAGGCAACAATTTTCTCTATACCAATGGGAAATGCGTCGTCATCCGAAACATCGATGTAACGTATCCCGGTGTATTTATTTAACCTCTTTGCGTACCCCTCGCGAAGTTCCGCTCCTCCCCTCCCCCCCCGTCCCCCCGCGCTCCTCTCACGGCGGGGAGCCGCGCTGGAGCTCACGGCGCAGCGCTGAGCGGGGATAGGAAGGAAGGTGCGTGACTCAGGCAGAAGCGGCTGCTGAAATTCCTGAGGAATCGCAGTGAAACGTGCGGTTCTCGCCCTCTCTTTGCGTGGAGCGTAAAGAGGAGAGAGGCTGCTAGTTCTGCCTGGTCTTGTGCGTTTTTCTGAAATAGCACCGTCAGGAGTTGGGAGATGTGTTTGCCTAATAAATGAAGACTTCCTTATTTGTTGCGTTGGGCCTTTTGGCTTGTAAGAGCAGCATGCAAATACTTGCAAATTCATGAGTCCCCAGCTGCTTCTTTCCCTAGCGTTCCAGGAGTCACAGCAGTTGTCAGGCACTTGATTCTGTGGTAAGTGCCAGCACACCTTGTTTTCAGCCCAGGTCATAGGGGACTTTTCTCATTCATTCAGCGTTGGAACCCCCAGATAATACTTTTCACAGTAGTTTGGTGCATTTGTTTGATTTTAATCTTTGGCGATAACTAGAGAAATGTTAGATGAGTTCCTTAAATAATCTCTCTTCAAAGATGGCATCCAGTTGAGAAGTGTGGAGGAAACATAACGCAGCTATTGTTCAGCTGTTGGTTTTAAAGAGTTTTTACTTAATCTGCATGACTGATAATCTTTGGAAGAATCTAACTCTCCCCTGGATTTCCTTCCTTACCGTAAATCTCACTGTGCTGTGGAGTGCTGCAGTGGGGCAGATCCCATTTAGGAATGTTTAGGTCTCCATCACAAATATGCATTTGGTTCTGGTTGCTTTTCCTTCTGCGAAATGGGTTTTTGAGTTATTTTCCTGATTAATCTTATTACTTTCTCTGTATTTGGGTATTTACTATTATGTCATAACACTGAAATGCTACTAAACAGTTCTTTGCAAACATCTTATTTGATATCTGTTTAAATGTACTTGCTGAAAAACAAAACCAAGTTTGCACTCAGCATTATCCTGTAATAATAGTGTTTCACTCTTGGTGTCAAGGGAAGTTCAGTTTTCTGAAACTAGAAGCCTCACTTTAGCATGATGCAATGAGAGAAGAGAAAGGCCACTCTGCTTATATTACAGTTTTTGCCAAGTTATGGGTTGTGGCCGCCTCCCTTGTGCTGTGATTAGTGCTCATCTGACTCTGTTCTGAGGCTTAAATTGGTAGAAAACAACTTTCTGAATTGGCTCACTGAAGATTTGCCTGCTGCAAATGTTGGTTCCAGTGTGAGCCTGAACACAGAGCATGTGGCAAAGTCCGAGCACAAAAGTGAGGTGGGACTCTGGGAGTTCCAATTTAGGCAGTTTAAACTCTCAAGGGAAGTTGAGAATGGAAGTCATAAACCTTTCAGTTTTATGGTGTTACTTATCCTGGCATGTAAATTTACCTGAACCAACAAGGGGAAAGAGTCTGCTACTGTTAATAATTGACAGGTGACAGTCTACAAACTGCAGAATGTATTGTACAGCAATGACACAAAAACCAAGCAAAGCCTATGCTGT
The DNA here is from genome assembly GCA_037305975.1 of Chrysolophus pictus. Lineage (NCBI taxonomy): Eukaryota > Metazoa > Chordata > Aves > Galliformes > Phasianidae > Chrysolophus > Chrysolophus pictus. The sequence continues at coordinate 12,983,918 of CM074579.1, read as the reverse complement.
GCCTTCTGTACTGGGGAGCCTTGCAGTTTGTAACCTAATTTGGAAATGTGTCCACTGCTAGTTGAGAACTATGCTTTCTTTGAGAACGGTAAAAGCCTACATAATAGTTTGCAACAACCAGATAAAATTTGAAGAAGTCAGTGTGTAATCCCCCCCATGATCAGCTCTCCAGTGGGACAGTTGTGCTCTAATTAAAAAAAAAAAAAAAAAGGGTCATTAAGATGCAGTGAACACTCTCCTCTAAATCAAGAGCTAATCAGTAGTGATGAATATAGCCTTTAGGGTTAGTGTTTGAGCACAAGCTAGAGAGTTTCTTTAACAACAAAAAGTCCTGGAACGGTGCTGCTCTGAGACAGGAGGGCTGGTGATATTTGTGAGGTTTCATACTTAATAAATATTTTATATTGTCTTCGTGGTTTCAAGCCTACTTTGAAGCTTGGAACTTAAACTGCTCACTTTCATACATGGATCTGATTTCAGCACTGAGCATAAGCTGCTCTCTCTTCTTATTGAAACTGATAACTGGTAATGCATTGTCCTGGCTAACAATCTTATCCTAAGATCTCTTTAGAATCGAGGTTTTTTGCTTTTGGTATGAAAGATAGACAAGTTGAATTACTTCTGCCTGTAAAGGTAGTTTTCTTATCAAATAAACAGGATTTAAATCATTATCTGGCATCCTGAATCTGTTTACTGTATTTTATATTTGGAAGACTTTTTTTTTACTATTCGCTTCAGGGGTGAAGTCAGTCTGTAAATCCAGTGTTTCATACACTTAGCTTCCTGGGGATTGCTGCTGTAAAACAGCCATTGTATATGCTGTTATTAGCAGTGAGGTTTTTTCGAGCTCCTTGAACTTGTGCTTGCTACAGTATAACACAGAAAACATTTGGTCTTGCTTAGATAAAATCCAGTAGTACACAAAATGGAGAGTGATGTGCAGATGCAGGCAGTTGTGACTTAAGTAGGGCTCTAATGTGGTCAAGCGGAGTGGAAGCAGTAATGGAGAAGCTGCTTCTTGCATGAGTAAGCTATATTTTGCCTCCTGAGATACAGTAATGCTACTGTAACAGAAAGAACTGTTGCAAGCAAGAGAATGTCTGCTTTCTAGCTCAGAGCAGGTGCATTGGTTTTCCCTGATTGGTCAGCTGAATCATACTGTAACATCAGATGGTTTTCTGGTTTGGTTGGATAAATCTGTTTTAATCACAGCAACTAAAAGCTCTTTTGTTTTAGCTGTAAGAGTAAGATTTCTGGAGCTGAAAGAATCTGATAACTGCTAGAAAAATTATTCTAAGGAATAGTTTATTATTTTGTGCCATGAGCAGTGTATTTGGAAGATGTGTGGAATGGCTTTTTTGTTTATGAAATTAATTTCAGAGCAGGTACTGGAAGGATTTTGTCTTGATGCTGTCATTTTAGCCTTTAATTTTTTTGTGTGTGTCCTCAATTAACTGAAACGTGGAGTCAATTTTATTATCCAGCTTGAAGCATCTGAAGGCATTTAAGTCTGAAGAAATAAAAATCATGGTGGAATGGCTGTGCATTTCATAATTTCATAATTCCAGTGTAGCTGTTGATAGTAGGGATGACTATGTACTGGCCTAGTAGCTTTTAAACCAGGCTTCAGTTGCGAAGGATGAGTAACGTCTGCCCACCTCGTTGGTTACTGAATAATCTTAGGTACATAGTGATGAGTAGTAGCCATGCAATATGGTTAACCATATGCTTAACTTTCATATTCACTGCAGTAGAGTTTCTGGCTGTATTTTCCAAAGCACAACTTGTGTTTAGTTGTCTACGTAGATAAATAAGCTTAAACAGGTAAGGCAGTTAAAAAACAAAAAACCTCCAGTGCTTGGAGTGCTTGGCCTCTTACTTTGGAGGGTGTTCTTCTATTTTTTTCATTAGGTACTGAATAGAGGAAGAAGTTGTAGCTAATGTTGGCTGTCAGAGGAAGTAGTTGATTATGGCAGTCATTGGAAATTAGTGTGTTGTTTTATGTAGACACAATTTCCCACACTGCCCTACAGTTTTCTTCTTGTTTGTAGACAGTATCTTGATTTAAAAGACAAACTGAAGTGTGTAAGAGGGACAAATTCTGAATTTTATCATGGAATGTCTGATTTTTACTCTCTGAAAACTGGAAAAATACTATGTAGTAACTGTCTTTTTTTTTCCCCCTTAAACTAGAATCCTGCAATTGCTGACATCTATACTGAGCACGCCCATCAGGTTGTAGTTGCCAAGTATGCTCCTAGTGGATTCTACATAGCGTCTGGAGGTAAAGTATCAGTGTGTGTGCTGGACAAGCTATATGGACAGACCTGTTGAAGTCCTTCACACAGAACTTAATGACACAACAGAGTAGTTCATCTTTTAACTTATGTGCAGACTGTATGTAGACAATTAGACATGGTTTGGTGGAATTGAGTGAGTAAAGAAGGACGTCTGTAGGTGTTCGTTAAACGTCTTTCTAGAGCTGTAAGATCAGTGACATGCTTGGTCTTCTTAAAATAGAGTTTTTTTCTGATTTAAATACCGCAGACAACCTTACAAACATAAAATGTCCAGTATTAAAGAGGCGAAAGAAAGCTTGGTATAATGAATGATGTTTGTGCATGCAGCAGAATGAAAAGTTAATTCTGAAATGCAGAGCTACTGTTTTTTGTTCTTAATATGCTTTGATACTTTAAGGATGGGGAAGGGATTCTAGAAGAGTGTATTCTCCTTTCCTTTCCCTCCCCCTTTCTTCCTGACAGAACTTGGCAAGACTTGGCATCATTTTTCTTACAGTTGTAACATGAACTGAAAAAGACTTTTACTGGAAAGTTAGCAGGGAAAGAGACTGATTCTCAGTTTCTGTGTAATATGTATGAATCAGTATCTGACAATGGGTAGCATGAGTTTCCTGGATTATCAGCAGGAATAGTTGCGGTTTTTTATGATTTGCAAAAAACTAAACAAACCTATGTTAATAGAAGCTTTTTTCAAGTAATTGATCCCTTTCTCAACTGTTGTACAGTTGAAGAATATTAAGAAACGTGTAGTAATATATTTATTAAAAAAGAGTTGTCTTCAATTAATGTATTCTTCAAATCTGGTTGCTGTTGTCAGTTAAAAAGGCTTGAAAAGCAAGTAATGGTCCAAAATACAGCAATGATTTCTGCTTTTAGGTACTGCATGAGTTACTATTGATGAAAACAAAACGTTTTGAATATGAGTCCCCACAGGGAGTCCAGACTCATGTAGTGGTCAGTAGTAAGGAAATTTCTCTCAGCAACATAAGGGGAAAAACAGTTCCAGAATGTGTAAAATATCTCAGTTCTTTCTTCCTTGGTTTCTTGCATATCTGAAAGCTGTATTAGAATAAATCTTTTCTGCATACTGAGGAAGCTTTGAGAATGCTCTTAGGACAGCCTTATGTTTTTCTGTGTGTTTGAGTTTTTTTTTCTCCTCCTTGTCTGAAAGGAGCCAAAGCCATTCTTTTCTTGGCTCGGTCTTTTGTGTGGACTGTATGTTGAACTGAGTACCTCCTTAAAGTCCAGTTTGCATTCTAGACAGATTTGGTGCTCTAGATTTGTGGCATACTCAATTACTATCTATTTGATTCTTGTGGCATTTTAGACTTTCGGTCGCCAGTAAAAGAGCAGTTAATATATACCTAGCTTAGTTCAGGAAGATGTCTGTCATTAGTGATTAGCGTTAGGAAGCTCCTTGCTTGCAGGGAAGTGTTCAGTTGGCTTTTTTTCACTTGTCTATCTTAACTCCATTAAACAAGCTTAGGCTGCAATATTTCTTTTAAAAACTGTCCTCCATATATCAATTACAAACAATTTGGTATTGCTGAGCATGGATTCTGAAGATAGTATCAGACTCTTTAAGCTGTTTCTAAGTATAACATGTAAGATTCATTTCTCTATAAATTTACATCAGCTATGCAGTCTGCATTAATACTTCATGTGCCTGATGAGACAGACTTTTGGCAATATGCTTTGTGGGTTTTATGATAATTTCTCCTCGTTGCAGTCATAACAGAGATGTAGTAATGGGGAATACCACAGATTTAAAGCTGTATGTATCCTTTCTATTAATAGATGGAACAATCAGATTTTGAAGTCCAAATTTAAAGAGAGCAACTTATTGTAGTAGAATCTAAAATAAAGCATTCTGAATCTGTCCTCTTAGCATAAGTGAAGATGATCCCATGGTCAGGTACCAAAGATACAGGGATACTATGTGTCTAAGCTAGACTATAATGATGTACTGATAAATGGTGAGCAGAATTCAAAGGAGCTATGCTGTGGTGAAAGATGTGCCTTTAGCACATATCTTATTCTTAAACAGTGGCCTTTATAAAGGGTTCTTTACACACCAGATCTGCTATGTGGGTTTTGTTGCAGATGCACCGTAGCAATTGCTCTTGAACACGTGTGAGTTCAAGGATATTTACAGGAAATAAAGACCAAGGAAGCTTTTGTTACATTATCTTAAAGTGTTAGTTTGTGTTTGCTGCTTATATCATTAGCACTTTTTGATATTCTGTTGGATTTCTTTGTAGTAATCTAGATGCTGCATGTGGATACCTGCACATTTAAATGTATATTGCTTTTGTATTGAGAAGCTATGCAAATGAATATGCATGAATAAGTTTTATTAACATAGACATCTTTGTACCTTGTATTTATGTGCAAAGCAGGTTTACTTTAAAGGTTCAAGGTGCAAAAGAAATATGAATTGTAGAATCACAGAATCCTTAGAGTTGGAAGGGACCTCTGAAAGCTGTCTAGTCCAACTCCTCTGCGATGAACAGGGACATCACAGCTAGATCAGGTTGCCCAGGGCCTTATCCAGCCTCACCTTGAAAGTCTCCAGCGACAGGGCATCAACCACATCACTGGGCAACCTGTTCCAGTGCCTGACCACCCTCACTGTAAAAGATTTTTTCCTTATATCTAACCTAAATCTACCCTCCCTGAACTTGAAGCCATTTTCCCCTGTTCTATCACCACAGACCCTGCTAAAAAGTGTGCCCTCTTTCCTGTAGCTCCCCTTTAGATACTGTAGGGCTGCTCTCAAGTCACCTCACAGCCTTCTCCAGGCCCAACAGCCCCTGCTCTCTCAGCCTGTCCTTGTCTTGGAATTTGTAATTACCTCTCCTACATCAGCCACTGTGTGCCAGATTGCTTTCTTTTTGTGGATGGCTTACATCCCAACGAAGTATGGGTAAGCTATCCTGTAGTTGGTAAAGGATTTATTTTTTATTCTCATTTTTTTTAGTAATAGGCTTATTCTTACCCTCTCTTGCTGTGTGACTTTTTTTCACGTGTTCTCGAAAGGTCATTCCATGCGTTGTATTTATTGCTGTATATTTTGAACATTAATAGCTGGTTAAAAGCAAAATTCAGTAAAACAAATGTAATCTTCAGTGTTCCTAAATCAAGCTGTTTGTAATCACTACAATAGGGTGAGGTTGATACTTAGTACAAATGTTTAGTTTAGCTGAAAAACCTGTGAGGTTGCTGAGTCATGACTGTGTGATGTTGGAGCAACAGTAGTTACATTCTACTTTATATATGGCAGATGTCTCTGGAAAGTTGAGAATCTGGGATACTACACAGAAAGAACACCTTCTGAAGTATGAGTATCAGCCATTTGCAGGAAAAATAAAGGACCTTGCCTGGACTGAAGACAGCAAAAGAATTGCTGTGGTTGGAGAGGGAAGGGAGAAGTGAGTAATTCTTCTGTTTGTGTCTTTGTGTATTTATTTCTATATGTCTGTATACAAGTAGTCACAGTGTAAACCTTTGTATGCCAGCAAAGCAGATTCTTTGTAGACAGCTTTTAATTCTTTGAATGAGGTAAACCATGACTTTTGCTGTTTGAGATGTCCTGTTCTGCAGCAAAATTCTTTATGCAGTATTTAACAGCTGTAGAACTACTTGGAAAATATGGTTCTGTTAGAATCTTCCCAGTTTAAAACTGTGTGGGTATTGCTTGTTTTGGTGATGATATGTTAAATTATATCTTTTCACCATGACTCTTGAGGGATTTCTTTGTATAATTCAGATCAAGTAGGAAGGGAAAGCCGTAAGAAGATTTCTCCCTCTTTCACTCCTCTCAAATTGAAGGTGCAGCTGAATAAGAGTGAAAAATAAAGAAAAATGTGTTAGAATTTTCTTCCTTACCTATATTTTATAGTATATTTTCTCCCTTACTCCTATATTTTAAATAGTATTATGCTAATTAAAAGAAAATTGCAACACAGTTGTCCTTGACTCATTAAATGAGGTGTCTGTTACCAGGACAGAGTTTGTGGCAGACAAATCTGTGTGTTTTTAAAGACTGTAAAGGAGTTCACAGACCCCCTGATAGTGTTGTACCTAAAATATAGCATGGTCCTGTTTCCCTCACCTCCTGCACCATTTCTTAACTCTGTTGTTTACTGTGTCCTGATGCTAGAGAGATTCATTGACTCAGTTCCTCCATCCTTTTCACCTGGCGCTTGGTAGATACGTTTGCTTTTCTACTTTAAGAACCTGAATTGTTTCATATTAGAAATATATACTTCCAATCTAGAATCTTAAGTGATGCTACAGAACCCATTTTTAGTAGATATGCTCTGGTAGATTACTGCCCTTGTAGTGATTATATTGTTTTTTAAGTAATTTAAAATAAAAACTGGAAAAAAAAAAAGCTATTTTGATTTCTTAAATCTTAAATAGTGCTGTAAATTGATGGTACTCAATCTAGACTAAATAATCAGAAAACCGATCCAGTATTATCCTAGCTCTTTATATTCTGTGTAGTGACTGGACGGTTGGGAAACCTTTGTGCTGTCTTTCACAAACTGACAAACTCACTGACAAATATCTTCTGATTCTCTGTTCTGGATCAACCAATCTCTCCTCATGAAGATTAGGTTCCATCTCAAGCAAGATCTCAAATTTCCTCCAGGGAACTACAGTGTACTTTCATGAGATTAATGAGATGACCTAATTTCTTTTGAGTGCACTTAAATCTGCTTTTTATAGATGATCAAAGTATTAATCTGCATGTAACTCTTATGAATTATGTTTCTTTGTCTAGATTTGGAGCAGTATTCCTGTGGGATAGTGGTTCTTCTGTTGGTGAAATCACTGGGCACAACAAAGTGATCAACAGCGTGGACATAAAGCAAACAAGACCTTATCGTCTAGCAACTGGCAGTGATGACAACTGTGCTGCTTTCTTTGAGGGACCTCCATTCAAGTTCAAGTTTACACTGAGTGTGAGTTTAAGCTTAGTTGTGGCTCTGTTAAACTATCCAAGTTGACTGAAAGCTTTCCAATAAGCTTGCAGTCTGAACTGTTGAAACAAGTTCTCAATTTCCTCTTTCAAGCCATGGTTAGCATTAAGTCACTGTCTAGAGCCCATGTTTAAGTTATGACTGAAGGCTTGATTCAGGCTGACTAAACTAAAATAAATCATTGCTTCAGGTTTTTTTCTTAACCACTTCATATGAATTCTAGCTTTGCTTTCTTTTTTGTAACATAAGGAACAGATGTTTTCAGCTTTAGTGATGCTTGCTGAGCTCTGCTACTTGATGGAGATGCACATAGTGTTTCTGAATACTGTCCAAGGTGCTTTATTCATGAATTGTGATTGTGTGAGTGGAATGTTGCAATTTCTTTAAGGTTGCATGAATCTGAAATCCCATTGCAGCTTTGAAATGGTGAGGGGAAGTGGTTTAAAATATAACTGATATCTGCAATAAGAGTTGGATATATAATTTCTGTGGTCTGTTTTCTATTCCTTCTTAGTTTCTGTTTTTTAATTGTATTAATTGAAATTTTCTACATAAATGAAACCAAGCCTGGGACTGCCACACTTAAGAAATCCATCACTATTTGAGGCCAAAAGCAACTTTTGTTTCTGCAGCTTTTTTTTGATGCCACAGAACCTCAAAAAAAAAAAAAAAAACCACTTATTGCAGAGATACTGGATTTAATTGGACTAGTAAAAATTCAAAATGTTTAGTAGTTCTTTTTTTCTTTTTAAAGACAACAGTAGTAGGGCTTTTACTTTGGTAAGGATATGCCTTTAGTAAACTTTGTATATTGACTTCAGTAAGGATTCCAGTTCTAGAAAAGGAATTGTTTTGAGCTCTGCAATCCAGTGAAGTGATGCAGTTGCCTAATTTATTTCTGAACCTAAGTTGATACTTACATTTTGCTAAGCTGGTTCTTTTGGAACTGTGAAGTCTGAATCGCTTACTAGTGCTGCTCAAACTGGTATGTGATGTAGCCTTCCTTTTAAAATGGTATTTGAGTTGCTGTATGGGATTCAAGTTCAGGCTGCTAGGTGGTTCAGGTTAGAGAGTAAGTTATCAGGAAAAAAAAATCTATATTTAATCAAAGAAAGTAGGTTAGAACCTGCCTTTTGTAATACTAAAAATAGTCTCCCAAATCTCTGTATGGAAGCTTTGGCCTCATTGTGGTGCTTTCCTGTTTAACATGTGCGTTCTAGTTAACATCATTTGAATAGTCTCCTATTTGTAAATAGTCTATTTGTGGAGCATACATCAGTCTTGCCTGGTTATTTTACAAAACTAGCATGACTGTGGTCTCCTAGAATTGGAATTAATAATTTATTCTTCATTGCTGTTGCCTTGTCTTGAATTTTTTTTCTGATTTTTAAATAGGAAGCATTTTATTTCATGATTTCTGTTTGTGAAACCTACTTGCACAATGAAGCAAATCGAAATCTACAGTGTTGCAGAGGAATTGATTAACTAGAGGAAAAGAATCCTGTGGTTTCAACTAGGCTGAACATTTGATTGTTCATTTTTTTTTCTACCTATTCCTGATACGGTAGTACTGATTCACCTAGTTTTGTGCTGAGTTGGTTTAACTCAGTACCATTCCCACAGTTTCTTCCCTAGACTGCTTTTGATGGCAGACAATTGTCTTCGTACAGAGAGGCTATATACTTTACAGCAGGCATCTGCTGCACGGCTATTTATTAGCTTGACCAAAAAGAACTTCACTGTTACTGGATTGTATAAATAGATCTGTTCTTTTGTGCTGATGGTTGTCTTTTCTACAGGATCATACACGGTTTGTGAACTGTGTGAGATTTTCTCCTGATGGGAACAGATTTGCTACAGCTAGTGCAGATGGCCAGGTAAAAAAAAAAAAAAAAGCAACTTTCTGTATTGATTAAGATCAGAAGATCAGAAGATTCTTGTATGTATTAGAAATAGAATTAGTCTTGGAACATTCATGTTCCCACTTGTTTTATTCTGAGAAATGACTGAAGTAGACTTTGTGTCTCCCTATGAAACTGTAACAGCAGATGTCAGTTAAATTATTCTACCCAGCTTTTTCTCTGTTCTGTCTCCCTAGCTGTTACTACTTACAGATGGTTTTGGCAGGTATATATCAGACTTTTGCAATGTATGTTCTTGTTATGATCCTGAAAAGTCTGTCTGAAATAATGAACTCACAGATAGCATCCCAACTCCAGGTGGACTCCCTGCTGGTAAGGACAGGTTTAGCAACATTTTCCATAGGGAGCTCCTCCTATGCACTTCCTACATTTCCCAGGTAGGAACACTCCCACGACCGCAGTATTAAGCGGCTGCCATCACATCAGGAGTAAAAAATATGCTTCTCACGGTTTTGAGTGTCAGGATCCAACATAAACAGCAGCTTACTGTGCTTATTTAGAATTGTCACTTTGCTTGTTTAGTATTTAATATTAAATGCAGGAATACTTTGTAAGCATATGAAACAATACATTTTTTGAATAGATACAAGTGTTCTTTGTAGCAAAAGAATATGTGCAATTTGAGTAACAATGTTTTATTTCTTCAGTATTTTTCTCCTGCTGCTGCTTTTTCCTTTAAATGATTTGTGTGTGTGCTCTTTTTAAGATTTTTATCTATGATGGGAAGACCGGGGAGAAAGTATGTGCTCTTGGTGGAGGCAAAGCTCATGATGGAGGTATTTATGCTGTAAGTATCGCCTCATTTGTACAAATGATCCGTGGTATTGCATTGCGAAGTTCATGGACTGTGAAGTCTTGCAGTAATAAATGCACTCACTGTCTTGTGGCATTTGTTTTTACAGATTAGTTGGAGCCCTGATAGCTGCCAATTGCTTTCTGCTTCTGGAGATAAAACTGCTAAAATTTGGGATGTTGGTGCTAATTCTGTTGTCAGTACTTTCAACATGGGATCAAATGTGTTGGATCAGCAGCTGGGTTGCTTGTGGCAGAAAGACCATTTACTGTCTCTTTCTCTCTCTGGCTATATCAATTATTTGGATAAAAACAATCCAGATAAACCTTTACGTGTCATAAAGGTAAGTGAAACTTATATTGTTGTACCAGAATTCCTGTAATAAATGACTTGGCAAAGTTGTCTAGATGGAGTGGTAACAGCTGAAAAATGGCTTTATTAAATTAATATTGCCAAACAGGCAGTTCATGTGCAACTTGCTGCAAGTTGCATAAATCAAAAAGTTAATATTACATGTAGTGATACTACACAAATACAGCCCAATTTTTAGTTTCAGTTAAGGATATCCTATTTGTTTTGCAGTAATTTTTAGCATTCTTTGGATGCAAGGAACACAGAATAGATAGAAAACTACCACTAATATCTCATTCATCCATCGGTTGTGAACGCGGTGCCTAGGGTTGCTAAGTAAGCTTTAATTTTAGGAATTAAAGAGTTTGCTGACACAGCCTTCTCATGGGAATTTACATTTTTGTATGAACTAGAAACAGATGTCCTAGATTCCTGCTATTGCTGCTGTAGTTCTTCTTATCCTGAATGATCAAGTGGCTGAAAAGTAAACTTTGTGTATGAAAAGGCCATGGAAGTGTTCTGGCCCAACAGGCTAAGTAATAGAGATATTCACAGTGCCTATTTGCTCCTTCTTAAAGAGTAGTGCATGGAAAGAGCAATACTGCAGAAGTAAAACAACTTCACTGTTAATTAGTGATTTGTATTCTGGATGACCTTGATGCTTATAAATAAAACTGTTACTTTCTAAATAACTTGTAATTCTTCTCAAATAGATTTGATGTTTATAAATGTTAAAATGAAAAATTGCTCATCAATAATTATTTTTTGTGTCCTTTTCACAGGGTCATAGTAAATCAATTCAGTGTCTTACGGTGCATAAAAATGGTGGAAAGTCCTATATTTATTCTGGCAGTAACGATGGTCATATTAATATCCTTTGAATGATAAAACCACTTGTTCTGGTCTTAAAATCTGAGGGGATGTATTAGGAGGGGGGAAAAAAAAGTTGGCCAAAAACCAAGAATTATCTTTATTGAACACAAGTTAACATTTTATGTTTGTTGAAGAAATTTATTTAACCGTCCTGTTTTAATGTTTTCTTTAAACTTTCCTGCTAAATACGTGCTACATCTTCATTTCCAGTTGTCACTGAGGATGTAGGAATGAGTAAATATATGTGGAAAGTTAGAGTTTAATTTATATGTTTAATTATACATGATAAATAATGTATTGCTGCTGCTTGCTGTTACACCCATTCGTTGCCTATTATTCGTTGCATATTTTTAATGTGCTGGAAGTAATCTGTTGAGGTTTCTTAGATATTCAGGACAAGAAAGATAAATTCTTGTTGAACCCTTTGACCCAGTAACAAACATTTGTCCAGAGTTGTTTTTCCTACCTATACTACTTTTTTTTTCCTTTGAGTTCTGTGATGTACCAATTCTCTCTTTATTTGGCATTCCAAACACCACCAGGCTTTCTCACTAGTCAAGAACGCTTAAGACTCAGTTTCAGTCCTCTTGGTTTATAAATCAAAATATTGGAAATAGAGAGTGATTCCTGAGGGACATTGATTATGGATGAGACTGTGATGTGTTTAGCTAAAATACAGATCAACATTCTGAAGCTTATAAATAAAACTGCGGACCTTCATCCTGCATTCCATGATGTCTTAAAATGGTATCACACTGGCAGGAGTCAAGAAACAAAGGACTTGTCAGCCAATCTCCATATGAAACTGGCCATAATGGGTGCTCAGACTGGTGTTAATGTTCCTCATCGGGGAAGGCCAGTGCTGCAGGACTTCTAATTCTTTTGGGAAGTATTTTGTATTCTCAGGTCTAATCCTAGTTGTTCCAGTGTTTACTGTTTGTAATAGGTCATCTAGCTCATTACAGAACATCAGAATTTCATTTAACTGTGAGGATAAGAGGTTTCTTAAAACACAAGTGCAGAGTTGCCAGAGTGTGTGTGGAGTCAGTCTCCATTGTTGGAGATGCTCAAAACCAAATTAAAGGGGCAATCTGCTGAGCAAGGATTTCAACTAAATCTCCGGAAGTTCCTTCCAACCTCAGTTAGCCTGATTATGTAAAACTATTTTTAAATTCAGATATGGTGCTGTATCTGAGTATGGTGGCATCTTCAGATGTTCCTTAATTCTGCTGCGTACATTATTGGGATTCTGACACTGGAGAGAACGATGGCTTTTCTGGGAAAGGCCATACAAACCAGGTTTCTAGAATGGCAGTGGATGAAATGGATCAGCTCGTCACCTGCAGTATGGATGACACTGTGCGCTATACCAACCTTAGCAAGAGGGACTACAGGTTAGTTAAACTGTTGCCTTTTATTATATTATTACAGTCTTTTATTTTATAGCAAGTTTTGTTGATTTAAATGGTAAATAAGGTAATACTACAACTTATTCAGGTTTAAGTTACCATGGAAACTGTAGAAATGATTGGTGTACCAACCTTGCTTTTTTCTGTGACAAGAGAAATGCCTCATAGACATTTCTCACTTTGTCTCATCCCTTCCACAGGTTAGATGGATATCAGTCATGTATCAGGTAGCTTAGTTGGATTGGTGGAAAAGGTGTCAGTTTCTTTCTAGTTCATTAATACACGGGAATGTTGTTAATAAACATCGGGTTATTAGGAGGAGTGGAACACAACTGTTCCTTCATTAAAAATTGTAGTTGAAGTAAAAAAAAAAAAAAACAACCAAACTTCTTCAAAAAGCTATTAAGATGACCTAGTTAAATCTGAAATCTAGATTCTAAAGCAGCTGCACTGACTTTCATTTAGAAGGCCTGCTTCCTGATAGAGATCCAGACATTCTAGATAGTAAACAGAAAGAAACCTTGTAAATAAATTAAAAAAAAAAATGTTATGCATGTCCTTGAGGATCATTAGTAGGTGATTACCTAAATAATTGATTTTAAATAGCAGGTACAAAGTACACTTTCTTTTTTCTTTTGTATTTCTGCTTCTCCACCTTACCACACCTTCCTCTAGTGGCCAGGATGCTGTGAAAATGGATGTTCAACCAAAATGTTTAGCTGTGGGTCCTGGTGGTTATACTGTAGTTTTATGCATTGGACAAGTAAGTATTAATTAATATTAATGTTCTGCTAAATTCTGTTGATAAGTGACAGAGGGGCAGTCTGACAAAATGGTGCCTGATGTGCGAGTGTGTATGAAACAAAGGTGCGTCATTGAATTCTTCTGTATGGAAAAATGGCACCCATTGACATTTGTTGATGCTTGCTGTATGCTGGTGGAGACCAAAGAGTGGATTGTGAGCGCAGTGATGCACATGGTGGGTGATATATTTCAGCAGTGGTGACAGCAGTGTGAAAGACAAGCCACGTTCTGGACCACCATACAGATTTTGACAAGAGCAGCATGCAGGCTGTTTTTCATTGGTGGTGAAAATGCATAGTTAGTGGTGGTGACTATATTGAAAAATAGTATTTTATAGCTGAGAATTTGCTCTATCAAATAGTGTTATTGTGTTATTTGCATCTGCTAGTTTCCTTGGAAATAAATAGGCATTACTTTTGGAGTGACTTGTGTAGAACTGCATTGCACTATTAGCTTGCTGCTAATTTGGTCCTACATCCTCTCCTTTAATAGTGAACCAGGCAGGCAGTAAGTATTGCTAAAAATACTGCTCTTTCCATGTTTCTTTTGTATTCTGACCAAATGAGTTAAAGCTGAATGCACTAGAGCATGCCCTGTGCTCCCTAATGTAGAGCACTTACGTACTCCAGTACAGCAGATTAGTTAGTCACCATGCATAGGCATATTTTCCTTTCTTTTTTTTTTTTAAAGGAGATGTTCCCTCAGGATCAGTGCATAGTAAGCTTCTGGGCAGTCGGAGCAGATCTGATGACTAAGCAACATGACTTAGTCATAGTTGTGTATTAGGCTCTTGGAAGAAGGAGCTGAACTTCTGGTTTTCTATTTGCAGATTGTCTTGATGAAAGATAAGAAAAAATGTTTTGCAATTGATGACCTTGGCTATGAGCCAGAAGCTGTGGCTGTTCACCCTGGAGGAGGTTCAGTAGCAGTGGGAGGAACGGTAAGGTTGTGCTTCTTAAAGCTATACTTTGAACACTTGCACTAGTAACAGAAGCATTTAACAATAGTATGTCTGTTCTACTGAGAAGATGGCAGCTCTAACAGGAGCAGTGTTGTAGTAAGTAACCTATGAGTAATTGGTATTCCTGGGCCTTTGTTCCCCTGGTTCTCCCACCATTGTGACCAACGTCTTTTTTCATATTTTTCTCTTCAGTTCACTGTCTTTAAGTTGATTTTACCCAGTGTAAACTTAAAGTAGACAAATCTTCATTGCTGTATTCTAGACTCAGTGTTGCCAGTATAAACAACAGGTTCTTTAGACTATTTCTCAGTAGTTCTCAATGTAAGCAGTACCAGATGGAACTGATGAAAATGTTCCAGAAGCTCAGCAAGCCTTCCTATTTCTACTGTACAGTGATTTGTGTATTTTTTTTTGTACCTCCACTGTTACTTTTATCTTGCAGGATGGGAATGTCCGTTTGTATTCAATCCAAGGAACCTCTTTGAAAAGCGATGATAAGACTTTGGAAGCTAAAGGTCCTGTTACTGACCTGGCATATTCTCACGATGGTGCCTTTCTTGCAGTTTGTGATGCAAACAAAGTTGTCACTGTCTTTAGTGTCCCTGATGGCTATGCGGTAAGAAATGCTGCATCAGGTTTTCTATTTGTTTATAAAAAATTGACTGGTTCTATTGTGGTAGAATATGTGGCTGATGGGCTTTAATTGCTAAATAATTTGTGTATTTGTTCCTTTGACTGTTTTCATGGCATCTTGGGATAGCTTTTCACCGTAGCTTATGTTTAACCTCCAGACTGTAAGAATAGGTGAAGGAAATATAGAGCATAGATTGGCTACCAGAAAAATGCTCAAATTCTGTCTAATATCAAACATTTAGATAAATGGGGTGAGGGAGAAGGTTGGGTTTCCACAGGATAGAGTAATTAGGTACAAAATATTACAAAATATACAGATACCTTATTTGGATCAGCTGAACCCAATAGTATGAGGTTTTTTAAAAGAAAAGTAAACAAATTACATGCCTGGCAATTAGAGAATGTGTACATTTTTGTAAAAATGGAGATGAATGCAGGCTCAGTTTGAGAGTTCTGTAGTGTATGATAAAAATGAATGAAGTAAATACAGCAGACTTGGCAATATAGTATTGCTGGCTGTAGCAAACAGCTCTCTGATAAGGGCTAAGCAATTAAAAGGGATACAGTAAAGCAGGGAACCTTAGCCGATCTTCAATCTACTGTCCTTTAACCATGAGCCAAGTACAGGCCAACTTCTGCTTTTCATCTGAGCAGCCATCATGTGAATCAGTCTTTAAAGTCATAAGCGTTTACTGAAACTGTACAGTAGAAAAGAACAGTATTTCAGAAAAAAAGTTTTGTTTTCTAAATAAAAATGAAAAGAAACTATGCTTTGGAAAAATGTGAAGTTACTTTAAAGCTGTTTAAACAAGAAGTGACTTGCTGTATGTGCACTTTGCAGATCTACATGTAATAGAGTCTTTGCGTTGTCTAGGAACTTTTTTATTTACCTGATTAGAGTTTAAATAAATGGCATAAAATGAAGTCAGTACTTGATTTAGGACATCCATTTATACCTCCAATACACATTAAAATTATCACTGTTTTGTGATTCTGTACATTAAAAACTGGTAGATTTCTGAATTGGCTTAAACTAATAACACTGTATCATTAATTACTTTAAAACAGGAACATAATGTTTTTTATGGACATCATGCAAAAGTTGTTTGTATTGCCTGGTCACCAGACAATGAACACTTTGCTTCTGGAGGCATGGATATGATGGTATATGTTTGGACTGTAAGTGATCCTGAGACCAGAGTCAAGATACCAGGTATGTTTGCTTCAAAATCTTTATGAAAGTTGCTAGTCTGTCTTAAAATCCAATTCCGTGCTTCTTTTCTAAAACTAAGACTGGAAGCAGGCACGTTGCTGTATATGTTTCCAAACTAACTTAGCTTTCACGTTAATTCTCTTTTATCTAGCTAAAACAGCCAGCTGTAAGTTATGTTCTGTTACATTTTATTGTGTAGTCACTTATAAAATACAGTGTTAGTATTGAATGCAGATGAAAATCACTTTCAGAATAGTGCTGAAATTTTGCCAACCTCACCTTCCTAATTATTTTCTGATATTTTGCCCTGCCATACAGATGCTCACAGACTACATCATGTAAGCGGCTTGGCATGGTTGGATGAACATACTCTGGTAACAACATCCCATGATGCTTCTGTCAAAGAATGGTCTATTTCCTACAATTGAAATAAGCTGTTTCTTTGGAAGGACCTAATCAGGGACTAGAACTACTGCAGCGGAACATAGCATTTCTCTTAAAGAATCTGTATTGGCCTCTGGGTCTGCTATCATATCCTCATATCTTTACAGGGTGTTCATATCTGTAATTAAATGTACTTTGAAAGCTTTAGCCAGTAACAGTTTGCACATGAAAAGCACTTAAATTATGTCTGGAGCTTAACCTTTGTGCTGAACATTCCAGAGGCAACAGCCTAGCAAGTTGGCGTGAAAGATTCAAACTCAATCACTTGTTCTTTTCTAACCAAGAAACATGAGACTGTACAGCATGAGAGTAATACTTCTCATTTTTTCTAATTACAGAACATTTCTGTACTAACGGTCATAGTAAGAATATTTAGTTGTGATCTGAAACCAATCAAGCTGTGTGCAGCTACTGTATATTGCTTTGCTTCTCTGTACTGCACCAAACTGTTGCCTCAGATTTTTCCTCCAGATAACAAAATGGGGTACATACATAATAAACTTTTTATGTATTTCATGTCAAAGCTTTTTGATTTATTTTAGGATGGAAGTGTGGGGTTTTGGTGTACTTACTGTTGTGGGTATAATGTTTACGAATAATTGTTGTGGCAATTTCTTGCTTCGGAAACACATTTGTTACTTTCATGGATTAAGAATGTCTGGTCATTTCAATGTCAGAAAAAAATAATTGTTTCAAATATTAAAGATATTTTCTGTTTGAAGGAGGACAAGCATGTTATTGTTTTAAAAATGCAGTACTTCTACCCCCTTTTTTGAAAGTACAGGAATTAAACTAAGTGAAGCATTGTTACGACTTGACGTGCTTTTTGAGGAGATAGCATTTGCTGAGTAAGGTCCGTGCATCTGCATGTACAGAACAGTTGCATGTAAGCCATTTTCTAATACAAATTCAGATCATGCTCTTGTGTTCTTAATCTGCGCTCTACAACACATTTAAGTAATTTGAAAAATTCCTACTGGGTTGGAGGAGGATACTGGTGTAAAGCAGTAGGAAAACTTGTTACGAATCTCTGATGGCCAAAAGTTGGTGGTAGTGTCCAGAAAACTTTGAAAGACTTGGATGGGTTTCTTTGTTGCTTTTTCTTTAAACGAAAAACTTTTCCCTACTTAAGTCTTCATCGCCACCACCCCTCCAGTCGTGTTTGGTTTTTATTAAGCTTTCCTTTCTGTATGGATTTGTGTTGTTTTTCTTACCAATCATATTTCTAATGACACTAATTATACAGCAAATAAAACACTTTTGCTGCTGCTTATACTGTGGACCATTGCTCAATTGCTGAAAAAAATTGACTATCAAAATTGGTGTAATGAAACAACTTTCAAAAGGAACCGATTTAAGATCCAGACTATTTCTGTCAGGCCACTGTCTTGTTCTGCTATTGCTTACGTGCTGTTCCTTGTGTGCTTCATATGTTGTTCCCCAAATATCGTCTGGAAGCATTGCTACTGAATCTGCTCAGTGGATTCCTTCAGTTATTCAATCCCTGTCATACAGGTAATGTTGTTGAAAGCAAAGAAAGTTACATAGGTGTTTATGGGCAAACTACAGATTTCGGTGGCAATTTGTTTTGTTTTTGTAAGGAATGATTCTGCTAGTGAAATGGTTGTGGGGTGTTTAGAGTTCTTGGTGTGTTTTTTTTTTTTTTGGTGGGGATTTTTTTTTTTTTTGAGGGGAATGAGAGTTTCCTCAAGTCCTCTACCACTTCAGTTATGTTCTCTTCTGTACCTGAGAGGCTGTACACAATGTCTGCAAACGGTGTGTAGGATGTGGTGTTTTCTGATTCCTGAAAGACTTTGTAGTCATAAATTGTGTTACTGCCCATGCTGAACACCTGTTAAACTTGAAACCCTGTATTACAATTTGTGTTTGGATGCCTGCCCTAAGGGGGTGGTTGCTTGTGCTTCAGCTTCCATTGGATTTGCTTGTTGGCACATGATTTCAGTTTCTAAATCCTTCCAGGCTAACATGGTCTTTGTAGTTGGAAGCAAATCTGACTATACAACTGCTTCTACTGGACCAAATGTCAGAGCACAGGCTCTTTTTTGGCCTAGAGTAGGTTAGGTCACAAATGTTGGATTGCTTCTATTTGTCCTAAACTGAACAACTAATGTCTCAAGATAAACATAAAGGTCAAGAAACAGTGATGGGGTGTGAGCACCCAGCTACAGCATGACATACTTTCTAATTTCAATTCCACACACGTATATGTGTGTACAAAAAGTTGAGATTTATTTAACTGGGCTTTCCACTGCTAACTTGTCAGATATGTCGCTTTTTTGTTGTTGCTGTCACAATAAAGAGAACAAATACTGAGTGATTATTTGGTTGTATAAAGCAAATTAATTTTTCTTCCAGAGAAAATGCTGATCATAGTTCAGTGGAAATAAAGCCTTCTCTGTCATCTTAACTATAAAATGTATGCGTAGTAACTGAAGCAGATAGCTTGAATGGACAAATTGTCATTGTTTCAGCTGCATGTTTTCTTTTTCCCCATTCTTGTTCTCTGAGGGTCCTGTTCTGCCTTTGTTGGCTGGTGGCAGGATGCTCTGGGGGCAAACAGTCAGCTCCTTGATCACTACTGCAAGAAACACAAGAATAGTGTGGATTGGACTGTTGTGAGGTTCTGTTTTCTATGAGTCCTGAGTTATTTCTTTTGACAGTAGTGTGCAGATGGTAATGACCTCAAAAGGAAATGTCAAGTAAGATGTAAATATCTCACACAAGTATGAAACTGGGAATGCAATGAGAAGAAGGGGGAGGAGGAGGGAAGGGAGAATAAAACAAACACGATAGGTGTTACTATATTAAAATATGTTCGCATTTTTATGCTAGTTCAAGCCCTGACCAAAACATGATTGCTCAAGCCCATTAGGGAGTAAAGATTTCTGTTTGTCCTTTAAACTGTAGCTGACAATTACCTGAAAGCAGTTTTCACTTTGCCATGACTATCAGCTTGCCTGCTTTACTGTGAAAATGCAGCTTAATTAGGCCAGAGATAGATTTAGAGAGCTAATGTGACCAGTAATTCCTCACGAGGCTGTGTTGTGTGGATTCCCCTTCCCACTTTTAACTTTGTGATTTAATCCTGTTTGCCTGTTCCATTTCTATTTCTCTGGTACAGAACATTGGCTTTCCAAGAAGCTGATCTATACTCAGCCAGAAACTAACAGCAGCTGTTCTGTGGAGTATCATCAGCAAATCCCAAATGACATCTTCCACTGGTAATGGGTAAATAGAGAGGTAAAGGACATTGCAAATAATTGGGACATGGAAGCGTTTGTAGAAAGTTGGGCACGTTGTGGTGAAAATTGAGACTTGCATCAGATGGTGTGTCTGATCATCTCCTAAACACTTCTGGTTTTGAATGTTAAAACCTGTACTCAGAGTGAGGGTAACTACCTGAAAATCCTTGTTAAGTGAAGCCATGGGGGTCCTTCAGCCTGGAACTGAATTTTTGAAGTTCTGTTCCTAAGCAGAGAATCTAAGAATTTTTCCTACTTCATGTCAATATGTCACTGCAGATACTGCTTCAGAGTTGCTGCACAAACATGGATTCGCTGATTGAATCTTCTCCCAATGATCAATTTAGCCATGGCTATCTCTGCTTTCAAAGTGTGCTGTGGAGAAAAAGGTCCCTTCCTTATGCTCAGGAGCTTAAATGGCTGGAGTGAGAATGAGTGCCAGGTTCTTGATTATGCAGGAAATGCTCATGCTAGAAGAGCAAAGCTCCTTGGAGAGGCTTGAACATTAAGCTAATCAGAGGAAGAATAAATGTATTCTGCATGCCATTGGAAGTTCACTTGAAATTTGTGCTGACAGGAATTAAATCAGTTACACCTATTAATAGAAATGTTCATGAAAATGGCACTGAAGGTCGTCTTTGTTCTTCCATCTTATTTAATCTCACACATGAAGTGGGGCAGCAAGCAGTACTAGATCAGGTCAGATGTGTTCTGGTTTGGTTTTGTTTCCCCAGCCAAAGCGTAAAAAACTTAGAAGGATGGAGTTCATGTGATCTCCTTGAGTTATCTGCTCTAGTCAAGCTTTTCCTGATCCTCAACCTGAAACTCCCAAGTTGTATTATGTGCTTATTGTCTCTGGCTGTGTTTTCTGCTGTTAGCAGGAGGAGGCTATGTTGCCTCAGTATTGCCCCTCTGGAATACTTTGTGTTATCTGCTGACAAAATCAGTTGGATTTTGAGTTGTTGTTTGCTACTCCATTACCCCGGTGATCCATTCTTCCAGCTCACACATCTCTCTTTTTAAGTGAGACTGCAGAGAGAGGTGGTGTCTGAATGGGGATGTACTGCATTTGCATCCTGATGGTGAAATCTGCAGTAGTCAAATGTGATTTGCCCATGGCAGGTCTGTAGGCTATTTTTTTTTTTGTTTCGTAAACGTTTAAGATTGAATTTTAGTAGAATGTTCTTCCTGGGAGGGCAGTGGTTACAAACTAGCCACTAGTTCTCTGGATCTTACTTTCCTTCAAAGTAGCAGCAGTTTGATGGGTACATCAGTATTCTTGTAATTATCTGGGTCTTTCCAGGGAAACATGTTTTGGTGGGTTTGTTTGGCTTTTCCCCCTATGGATGATAAATAACTCCATAATTTCATTAACCAACTGCCTCAGCATCTTTTGGTGAGTTGCATCACGATGCTATGGACGTGAATGCATCCAGTTTTTAGGTGTTGCCTAGTGTGATTTCCCTCCCCCCACCCTGCAGGAGAAATTGGCATGTGCAAATCACATTGGTTTGGGAGCAGACCTGTCTGAAATACAAGGAAAAAAAAAGATCTGAGCTTTTTCTACTTCATATGGTGCAAGGTTATTTTCCCTCTCACTTTTCCTTGAAAAATTCAAAAGATAAACTTAAGGTGTGCTTTTATACATGTATTTGAAGCATTATTGAATTTACCTATTTAAGACAGGAGAAGCTTTGTTAATTTTTATGTCCTATTTACCTTGCAGGAAGTATACAGAGTTTGTAGACTATGCCTCACTTTTGTTCTGAATTTACAGTCTTCTTGTAGAGCTCACAGTCACATTCCCCGTGTACAAACTAAGAGGGACATAGGTACTAAATGAAAGCCAGGATTGTCTGTTTTCTTCTCCTGTTCTATAGGTTAGTTGGCTCTATGTATATGGCTTATGTAGTCATGAATGTCTACAGTAGGGGTTTTTACTGTGGATTCTGATCAGTCAAAACACACTGTGGGCAATCAGCCCTGAAATAACAAGCTGATTAGTTTTGATTTCCCCTAAAGAAAGATAAAAGTTGTAAAGTATGGCTTATCCCGATACCAAAAAGGAATTTCCTCATGGATACCCGGAAATGCTTCTCATTCCAGATTGCCCGGTCTGCATGATTTACAGCAAGTCTGTTCCACGTGAACAGTTGAGTCATCTGTATTTAGCAACCCCTGAGAACATGGCTTATCAACCTCGTTCAGGCTGAGTTGCAGAGGATCTGACTACCTGAGAGCTGCTCAATGTGTCAGCTGGATGTCAGTGCTCAACTGTGGATTTGCTGTACTTCATAAATCTTGTGTAGCATTACATGGGGATGGGAGAGGTGTCCTCAGAGCAACATTACTTAGAAGCACACATAGTGTGAATTTCAACGGGAGTCTGTGCTATGATTCACGTGTTCACAAGACAGAAATGATTTTGGGGTTGGTAGAGTGAACTTTGTTTCCTGTACCTTGTTTATATGCAGCCTGTTGCCTCTGTATGGCTCATACAGCAATGAATTGGCTTAGTGCGCTGTGTTTCCTCTGAAGGTCTGGCACGCAGCACACTGAGCTGCCAGGGGGCAGTGTTGGGTTGCTGCTGCTCTGCAAAGCTCTCAGCATCAGTCAGTGATGGTGGTGGTGACTGCACAGGGGTATTACCCGTAAGTGGTTTTAGGATGGGGAAGTGGTGTGGAGCAGCAGCTGCCCGCAAATGGATTGGTGTAAGGTATTGAGGCAGTCCTTCTACAGATTTCTCAACAGCTTTTATATGGAGCTGGGGAAGGAACGCTGTCTGAGTATTTTTATAATCTTCATAGAGAATCTGCTTCTAAGAAGTTAAAAACATCTTCAGTGCACTCACCAGAGTAAGCGATGTTTCAGCTTGCAACCACAGAGATATCTGCATCGTAGAAAAAGGTAAAATCAAAGCATCAAGGTAAGGAAGGGGTTAAGGTACACATCTGATTGTACATGTACTTGGCACTTTTTAAATTTGCACATAAAACCAAAAATTATAAGAAAAATAAAATTAATGAAAATAATGATCATAAATGCTAAACAAATATGCTGTGTTAGTAGTTACATCTGTGCAAGAAGTAGCTATTATGTTCTAAGAGGTGTGATTTAGTCCTCAGAGGTGCCCTGTTGCAGAAGGGAATTAGATTTATTATTATTAAAAGTCATAAAGGGTCAAATAACTTTTTGATAGTTAACTTTAGCAATGTGGTGTGTGTACTCCCTAAACTACTAAATTTAATCCTTAGTCCAGAGCAGAGGCTCTTGCTGTGCTAGCTCTCTGCCAGGAATGACATGCCAGAATGACATGCTCCAGCACCAGGTGGCAGAGCAGCACTAGCAATTGCATTTCCTATTTCTGTTTTTCCACTTGTTTTCAGCTAATTGTGATATTCCAACTGCAACTTTGAAGTTATTTCTGTTTTGAAAATTACTTGTTCTCATGTGTGATTTCAGTCTGCTGCACGCAATAAGGACAAGCAATAAGAACAGTTCACACCTCCAGCTAAAACATAGCACACATTCCTGTTATGTTTTTGTGCACTGCACCCAGCTTTCTGCTGCTGCCATTTACTTGTACAGAGCTATCGGTGGGCAGAGTACCATAGAAGCAGTCATTGTGCCTCACTGATAGGAGTTCTCTTTGACAAGGAGGCAGTAGTGCTCCATGTAACATCAGCACGTCAGCAAAGAAGGTCCTTTCTGTTAGGAATTCTGGAGAATGATACAAAAACTCCTAAAGAGGCTGTAACTTAAGCAAAACCTGCTTAAGAGATTTAAAAAGGTAGATAGTAACAGACGTATGAACTCATAAATTATACTATATTTATATGGTATTTATTTGTTTAATGGCAAGTCTGTTGCAATATTGTCTTATGAAGACAGAGAGAGCGATGCCAGATTAAATTAGTATCAAAGAGAAGGGTGAGGCAGTGTGGGAGAGAGGGGTGCTGGGAGAAGCAAACAAGGAAGATGGGGGGAGGAGTTGGATGCATTGGAGCTTTAGCACTTATCACTGTAAGGACTGAGCAGTACTAAGAAAGCCAGTGAGGTTGACATCTCAATTAAGAGGAAGCTGTAAGCAGTGATGCTTCCTACAGTCGCTTTGATTCTGGAACAAAATCAACCAATAAGGCGTTTATCAGGGGATGTGATTGTCTGTGACTTACCAACACAATCAGTTATTGTCTGCAGAACTTGATTTATTAATGTCTAAATTATAGAATCAGTGAGACCGGAAGTAAAATCTACAGTATGAAACAAGACAGCAAAATCAATTGTACAAGGAGCTGGAGCTTCCTTTTCTCTCCAGAGAGAGCTACTGACTTTACCCTGATAACTGTGAATGCACAGAAAATGACACAGCTGGACTGTGTAGCAGTCAATGACCAGCTGAGCCAACATAGATATGAGTCTGATATGAAAGAAAGGTCTTTCAAGGTGGATAGATTACAGTCCTGGGCACAGCAAAATGGGTGTGATTTGGTTTTCTGGGCAGCCTGCTGCAAGTGTGACTGGCTCGGTTGTGCTGCAAAGCAGTAGTGATGTGGGTAGGTTCCCAAGGACAGAGATGTGCTACAAGCTCCAAGAACGCTAACCCAGAAAAGAATCTCTGAACTAATGGTCTCATGACCAGTACAGCTGTCTCCAGGCTACTTGAAGAAGCAAATATGCTAGAAAAACTGTGGAGCACAACATTCCTGCCACATGGGAGGTGGCTAATAAAAGTGAGGTCTGCACTGTGCTTGTCGAATGTTGAATTACCATTCAACCATTCTTATTCTCTTTCTCACAGATGGTCAGAACCACCAAAGGAGTGGAATCATTTCCATACAATAGTCTCTGTAGGTAATTCAGTTGTTTCACCCATTCACATGCAGCATTTCTCACAGGGAAATAGAGAGAGGCTGACAGGTCTTGATGATTCCAGCCACTATCTCACTATCTTACCAGAATAGTTTATTGTACTCTAAGAATACATAGGCCTACAGGACATCTCTGTCTGCAGGTCACCTCTCCGAATTGCAGTCTCTGGGTCTTCACCACTCTTCCTATGTCTTATCAAGGACCCTTCACACTAGAGCTTATGATTCTGGGAAATCTCTTGTTTGTTCATCTCTGAAAGTCACAGAATGGTCAGGGTTGGAAGGGACCTCAAGGATCATGAAGCTCCAACCCCCCTGCCACATGCAGGAACACCAACCACCCCATTTAATGCTAGACCAGGCTGCCCAGGACCCCATCCAATCTGGCCTTGCACAACTCCAGGGACAGGGCATCCATAACCTCTCTGGGCAGCCTGTTCCAGTACCTCATCACTCCCTTTGTAAAGAATTTCCCCCTGACGTCCAACCTAAATCTCCCCTCCCTCAACTTAAAACCATTTCCTTTCGTCCTGCAGTTATCTACCCTTTCAAAGAGTTGATTTCCCTCCCCTATGTAGACTCCCTTTGGGTATTGAAATGCTGCAATGAGGTCACCCCGCAGCCTTCTTTTCTGCAGGCTGAACAAGCCCAGCTCCCTCAGCCTATCTTCATAGGGGAGGTGCTCCAGTCCCCTGATCATCTTTGTGGTCCTCCTCTGGACCCTCTCCAACAGCTCCCTGTCTTTTTTGTACTGGGGGCTCCACGCTTGGATGCAGTATTCCAGATGGGGCCTCACAAGAGCAGAGTAGAGGGGAACAATCACCTCCCTGTCTCTGCTGGCCACCCCTCTTTTGATGCAGCCCAGGATACCATTTGTTTTCCGACCTGCAAGAGCATGCTGCTGGCTCATGTTAAGCTTTTCATCTATCAAGACCCCCAGGTCCTTCTCTGTAGGGCTGGTCTCAAGGACCACTCCTTCGAATCTATATGCATGCCTGGGAACCTCTGTAGGAATTCCAGGGTCCCTAAAAAGAAATAAGACCGTGGTCTACAATGGATATGAAGAAACTCAGTTGAGTTGTTGCCAGGGCGAAGTTCAAGAAAGCAAGTATAGGTGCTATGCTGGATTGTACAGCTGTTTGACTTTGTGGATCTAGTGGGAATGAGGTTCAGTGTCATGGAGGCTGGCTGGATGAGGGGGGGAGAACTTCATGGACTTGCCCTGTCAACCCCATGGCACCTTGGGACATGCTCAAAGTGAGCAAATGGGCTGGGAGTTTCCCCAGGAGTACTGGGAACTGCAGAGTGTTCACCAGGGAGCAAATCAATTATAGAGTAATTAAGGTTGAAAAAGACCTTTAAAATCATCTAGTCCAACCATCAAATACCTTTCCCTTTACCACTAGTGTTCTTTTAAGGAAGAAGCTTGTTTACAGTTTTGAGTCACATTCCTGTCAGTCAACTGGAATTGGAGTACAGGTTTGTATGATCTGAACAACTGTTACCTAATGCTTCTGCTTTTACAGAAAAAAGAATGGTAACCTGGAGGGACCTGTATCAACAACAAGCATCAGTTCCCACTACTTCAGCTGTTAAAAGTCTTGAGATTTTTTTCACTAAATTCTCTCAGCAATAGTCCTCTCACAGAGATAGACATCATGGCTTATCCATAATGGACGAGCAGATGAAAAATAACAATTAGCGGTAATTAGTAAGCAGCAGTAACCCTGCAGTTCAGCTAGACTTGGCAAATGAGCCTAGTCCTGACCCAGATTCTGCAATCTGCTGTAGCATCTTCAGTTCCTTCCCAGCCATGCAGCCATGCTCTGGCTTCTTCAGGATGTTCTTAGAATTTGTTTTGATCAGGTTTCTATTGCCAACAATGATAATAACCTACTACCTTTTTCTGGGCCCCAGCCACATCTTGACTTTTGATCAGTGCATCTTTGTAGATGGTCATTCTAAGATCTGTTGTCCAGACTGAAAAATCAGTCTTCTGCTTCTCAAGTATTCTTACCAGATAGATGCCTGTTTTATGTCTTATTCAGAACAGCTGGATGTCTATATAGCTGCTTTCATTCTTTATGTTCTACTAAAAGCATGGAAATGCTAACTGACTTTGGAAATTTACTTAATTTAAACAGCTCAGGTCATTGTATTTCTTTCTGGTTTCTTGGAATAGAATCTGAATGGCCTGACCAAAGGCCAAATGGCATGACTTCTGTAAGGTGGAGGATGAACAGCACAGATTATTGATTTCTATTCCAAAGATCAAGAACTGCTGCTACAGTTGTAAAAGGAGTGGCTTTTGAGTGATTATTTACAGAATGGTGAGTTTGTTTTCCCAGGTATCTTTCAGTTCAAGCTACTCTATCATCTTGACATTAAATGAATGTAAATATTAACCTCTGGGACACCTGCATTGTACAGTAAGCAACAATGCTGCAATACTTGGTTTTAGGATATCACATTCCAATTGTTCACCAAAATGAAAAAGTTCTGCCAAGTATTTTTAACTTTGTGGATATTTTTAAGGAAAAAAAAGGGCATTTGGACAATGGGAACTGAAGTGTCAAAGATAACATCTAGGAGTGTTTTTTAAACGGTGCCAGATTCTGATAAGTATTGTAGATACTCTTCTTGGATGAATACGCCTATTTGGTTTGGCACCAGGTTATAAAGTTCATATTAAATTGTTACACTTTAGGTTATTAGATAATGACAGGAGCACAAGAAATGGCATGTGAATACTTCCAGGAGAAATTAATATATAAGTCACAATTGTTCATTGTGGTTTAATTTCTCCATAGAAACTAGACTACTTAAGAGATAGAAACTAAGTTAAATTTTGATTACTCTTTTAGGCAGATGTCAGTAGGATGAAGTTCTTGGATTGGAAAATCCTTCTCCACAATGACCTAGGCAATCCCTGCATTAATAACAATGCACTTTACTGGTTTGTATACTGTAACAGAACTTGGTTTTAAATCTGAATTCTGTACCTAAAGATTTATTTCCTCTGTTTTTGTATGTTTTTTCCATTATTGATTAAAACATAATTTATTAAATATCCAAGCTTTTCATGACCAACAGGATGCTGGTATACGTTACTGAAAGTATGTAGAATTGGTTAGTGCTATTATTCATCCATTTAACTTCTTGTTTTGCTTTATTGTCTGGCTTGCTCCTTATGTTTACTTGCCCTTCCAATAAGGAAAAGGACCCCCAGGATGTGCCAGTTACCACATTATAAGTATTTTTAGGGGTTACCTTTTAGATATACGTTGACAATGCACCCAGCTCCCATACGCAGCATAAAGGATCTGACTTCTTGTGGTGCAAGAGGAGCCTAGAGGTATTCAACACCAATATATTTTTATGCTGACTCACATAAACTTGTCTCAGGAGCACAGCAGGGCTGGTACTCTGCCAGTGTTATGCTTTGCCAAAACTGTGTTCTGTGTAGTACAAGTGGCCACTCATAAAGTGCATCTGATAATTTCCTTATGATTTAGTCAGATTTATCATATTATAAAAGAGATTATTTTCTTTGAGTGCCATAAGTGGAACAATTTCCTCTTTCCTACTCAACATGATGACATGATTTTCTTGTCTCTTTTGCAATCCATCACGTTACACCTAAGGTTAACATCTACATCATATATGGTAGTAGATGTTATGAGAAAACTCTACTTGATTTTATACTACTATTACCACATCTGTCACAGTGCTGTCTTACCATTTCTTAGAAAAGAAGTACTATGGTTTCTTTTCCTAGGCAAGAAAAGGATTTTTCTGTCATTTATTACCTGAAAAGATGGTATTATGTCATGCTAAAATAATTGCTGCAGGAAATAATTCAGGCCACAATTCTGTGGGCTGTAGTTTGCTTCAAACTAATCTCTAGTGAGACTGCTCCCTGGGTGGCATATCTCACTGAAGTTAAGGTCAGAAGGAACTACTAGGTCATCAAATTTAGCCTGATGAATATCAAAGGCATTTAAATTTCACTCAGTAAATTCTTACTAGTTACAGATTAAGTTTTCAGGTCATGAAACTACACCATTATTTGGTGGTTAACAGAGACTGACCCCACCCTCTAACCCCAGCAAAAATGCTGTTTCTTGCTCTCACCAAGTCCAACAAACCTTGAAGTCAAAGTCTATATGGCTGCATGCATACTGCTAAGTAAAGGAGGTCCAACTGCACACTACAAGACAAAACAGGGCCAAGCGGAACAGATTGGTCAGGGCTGCACCAGGTAGTGCTTGGATTTGCACCTCTCTTGAGCATCATTTTCTGGGCTTTGAAGACAAAATGTTGAGTTGAAAGAGTCTGACATAACATGCTGTGTTGCAACCCATCGGGGACACAGTTTGATTGCATGACATGACCTGGGTGTGCTGCATGCCATCAAGAGTCACCTGAGGGGGCAAAGTCTGCTCGGATAAAGTTGAAGGGGTCACAGAGGGTGGAGGAAGCAAACCTAGCACTCTTTTATCCATACTGTTGGGAGTGTTCCTCACAGCCTGCTGCCTCCCTGACTAGGCCTACTTCTTGCCTCATAGTGGGCTAACTGGCACAGACCAAAGCCATGCCACATACTGACAGTCACTATGGTGCTCTAGGTTACAGCTTATCCCTGTGTTGTTTAGCAGCATTAACTGTGCCAAGCAGCAGTTCTGATTTAGGGAGAATATTATTCTAACTCACATTACACACCAGAGTGTAAATAGGACCAAGAGCCCCAGATCAGCATGAAGGCTGGCATGTTTCTTCAGGCTGGATTCACAAACCAATGAAGTAAAGGATCTGGCTGGATATAGAATCCCTTGGGGTGCCAGAAAAAAACAATTTTGGTCAAGTTATACTGACATTAAAAAATAACAGTAAATGAATATAATCACTGAACAAGTAAAAATATAAAGGTAGCATTTTATTTATCTGTTTCTTCTCAGATCCTTTTCACTGTGGCTTTGCCACAGCCATTAGAATTGCTTGACTTTTTTTGCACACTTTTCTTTTTAAGTTTATGTCTACCATGTAACATGAAGTTACATGACAAGTTGCAATGGTTTTGTAACAGAATACTTTATTACCTCAGCAATCAAAACAAATTTTAAATAGCATACTTGTGCCTGACTTTTATAACTTCATAATCATCTCTTTGGAAGAGCCACTCTGATTTTTGTCTTCCCCCATCCAAACTGAGTGTCTTTGTGTAAGTACCAGTCTTGGGAATCTGGTTTCATGTTAGAATCCAAACAGAATATTTATCTATGATACGATTGTTATTATTTTAATTATGTTCATGAAAATATATTTCATACTTCTGTGTGGGTAAGCAATTTTGGAAATGGGGCTAAATCTAAATTGGTCTAGATTAGTCTTCCTGAGTTTACCAGTTCCGTGGAACACAAACTGTGAACTGCCTTTTGAGACTGTTGTTAAAACAGTATGCCATACCGTTTACTCTTTTTTTTGTTGTTATAAAAGATGTACTTGGCCAATGTTCTTGTATTCCCCAAGTTATATTCAGCTCCAATTTGATTCATGTCAGCATGAAACTTGTGTAACCAAATCGAATCTATGAACTAGCAACAAGTCAATAGACATTAACCTTACATAACTAACTAGGGTGCTGCCTCTGGTCATAGTTATTCATTAAAAAATGAGGGATTTTTCCCTGGGAAAATTATGGTACTATAAATTTCAGCCTTCCTAGTCTTTTCATGTACTCAAGGATTTTGCGATAGATTTCAGTCTGCTTTGCCCATGATTTCTCACCACAGTCTTTGAATACCAAGCACAAGAAAAGCAGAATCAGGGTGTCTCTTCCCCTCTGTAGCTCGGTGACTAGCCAGGGCAGTTCACTGGTAGCTGTTGCTCCACTCACTCCAGAAGGAATGAGCCTGTCCTCATCATGAGTCCAGGTATCTTGTACGTTAATGCATTTCTAAATAGCTATTTGGAGTCCTGCTGTCAGTATTACGAACACAGTTTGTGCAGCCCTTAAGATAAACTATCATCAAAGAATAACAAGAAATAATGCCAAAAAGTGACTCCCTAAGGCAAACCAGACTCCTTGTCCATGCATGTTGCTTGTTTTTCACTTGTTTCAAAAGTATACAGTTGGAGTACAATTTTAAGTTTAATGAGCTGCAACAGAAAGCTATGGTGTCCTTGTGCAACCACAGTACAGCAATGTTAAGACAAGTATTGAGACGAAAGATTCGGTGGCAGTCTTAAACCAGGTTATGGGTTGAAAAGTCTAGCTTGTTTTCCAATCAAAGATACTCTGCATGTAGGTCAAGAGAGTACTTCCTACACTTCACCCATCTCAATTCCAGTATCATGACCCTCAGCTGCAAGATCCTCCTAACAATAATAGCTAGTTAATTTAAAGGCGTGTCAGTAAGATCTACAATTTTAAAAACTGGAACTTCTTTGTTAGTATACAAAAATTATGACTCTTGCATGTTTTTGAGTATATCAATATAACATTTGTCCTTGTTGCCATGATCAGTCCAAGACTGTTTCCAGTAAGTTGCATGACAAGATCCACAGGTTTGGAACAAGCTACTTTATTACTTCTGCAATCAGACCACATCCATTACTGCACTTTGATTCAAAAATTAGCTTTTCTTTAATCTAGATAAAACTGAGGAATATCTATTTCACTTCCTGTTTTCCTTTTAAAAGAAAAATTACTGCAAATCAGAACAAATTTTAAGCCTTTTGAAACAGCCAATCTATGCACCAAACAAACCAATCTACTTAAAAGAGAAATCACTGTAGCGTGACTTAGAAGTGTGACAGTTGGGCCCACATAAATTCTTTGTTGTTAGGTAACTCTCATTAAATATAATGAGTTTTACAAGTTCACTTGAGGTAAAACGCAGGGTTATGAATGTTCCAGTTATTTTGGAGTCTGTGCGTAACAGAAGAAGAATGCTGCACTCCTATCTTACAGCTGATCTGCCCAGAGTGATGCAGTGTCAAACATAGGTGATTGAACTTGCAAAGAAAGGAGGATAGTCATGCTGGATCAGTGCTTCCCAAAGGTGGGAAGCAGGCCCAAAGACATGCTTTGACCATATAGAAGTACTCAAGGGGCCATTAGTGCAATATACATCTTGTAGCTGTTTTGTCCTGTCATGTTCTCTCTCATAGAGATTGCATGGGGGTACTCCACAAGAAGCCTGTTCTAAAAGTTAAACTTGAAATTTAAGAATGAAAAAAGTCTTTCATCTAGAAAAAAGTACATAGTAATTAACAACAGACAGAAAGCCAAGCTGAACATTCAAACTTGCAAAAGCGAAGAGGATATTTCCTTGTGGAGCTCAGTTTTAGGGCACTTCACAAAGAGAAGAGTAAGGAAGCTGTACCATATGGTATTTGATGTGAGGATAGAATTATTCTTTAATAATGATTCAACAAGGTTCTCACTGGAAGATACTGCATATGTGTCATGGTTTAGTGGGCATGGTGGTGATGGGCTGATGGTTGGACTAGATGATCTTTTCCAACCTTAATGATTTCATGATTCAATATGTGACACATTGAATTAATGTATTCCTAGCTTCACTACCCATTTTTCTAGCCAGCAGCACTAAGTTTTGAGGTCTTGTGATTGAATCTGGCCTGGCAATACTGTGGAAATTGCCAACCAGCATTATTGCTCCTCTGCTTGAGTGGTTTGTCTGTCACAGCTGCCATCAAACGGAAGAGATGTTCCTCATTTGGTGCATTTAGAGAAAAAATGCTGCACTTGATGTGGAATATGGATGGCCCTATATCAACATGTTAATATGCTATTCTTTGTTTTCTTTTAACTTTGCTTTTAACATTTCAAGGCTAATTTTCATTTAGTATGAAATAGGACATAGCGAATCATGAAAACAACTATAAGTGAATTGATGAAAATTTCATCTTGCTGTGCAGCAAGATTTGAACACTGCACAAAGTTTTCATTTCATGTTCACACACAGACAAATCAGATTTTAAGCTTCATCTAGTTTTTTTGTTTTTTTGTTTTTTTAATTTTAGTTCTGTGTTCTCTTTAATCCAAAAATATTTATCCTTACAGGATGACTTGTAGTGAATTTAATCTTGTGATGTGATAATTAGCTGGTAAGAAAAGCCTTAATCAGACCAAGTTAAATGATCATCTCTAGCTTACTTTACTTCTAATGCTTTATGGTATTTATGTGATTCTTTAAGATATTCTGAAGATGAAAAAAATAGAGGAGTCCATATTGAAAGTTCAGGACACTGCAAATTTCATTAAGTTGATTGGAGTTGTATCTGAACCCTAAGGAACATACATCTGAGCCAGTAAAAGGAAGAAAAATAAATGTAGGCAGGAAGCCACCTGCCACCTCTGCCTCTGGTAAGCTTGGGAAACGTACACTCAGCTGTCATAGCCATTTCAGCTAATTTCACCGTCCTAGTGCTAAGATCTCTTTTCTATATCAGAGAGATCAGTCACAACAGAGACAAATCAATATAGTGGTTACTGTTCGTTTTACAGATTCTGTGTGTGTTCATTGCCTCTGGCTTTTACAGAAAACTTTTGTGTATATCTTTTTCCTCTACTTTTGGAAAAATAAAATAAAATCAGTTACAGTCTCTCCTGATTCTTCTAGGCCATTTATAAAGGAGTTTTTCAAACGTGGTTGTTCCTTTACTGTTGGTTCTGTCCCACAAAGGGAAGGTAGCATTACAGGGTGCTGCTGAGACTTGCGGGTTAAAAATTTAATCATTAACCAAAAGATTCACAAATAAAAAATGCATTTAATCATTCCTGGTTTCAGCAGGTAATTTTCACATCCACTATTACATTCTGAAGCTAATGACAAAGAAAACACCTTAGATCATCGTTTATAGAGTGTTACAATATCAGTTATGTTGATATTACACCGCTATAAATGGGGTTGATATCCATATCATTTACAACAACTTAGGTCAATACAAGGAAAGGTATTGCTACCCTCTGACTGTCAAAGATAAAGATGGAATTGTCCAAAAAAGAGAGATGCAATCTGTTGTTTGATGTTTTTTATCCCCCAGCATACAGCATTGAAGCTCCTCTTCTTGAGGACTCATTTCAAAATTATTTAGAGCATTTTTCTTCGAATGAACATTCCAACTTAAAAAGATAATGCCTCCTATTTATTCCTATGGTAACTGCAACAGATATGAGGAGCACAATAACACTAATTGGTAGAGCATATTCTCAGCTACAAAGCATTATTTTTCAGCATAGTCACCACAAGTAGCTGTACGTTTTCATCATTTTCACCTGCACTGAATAAGGACCTGCTTGCTGCGCTCATAAAAAATCTACACTAGCACCACTGTCACTGTTGCCACTGCTGAAACGTACCACCCACTGCTTCACTGTGCTCACATCCACTGTTTGCTCTCTATAGTTGTTCAGCAAGCATCAGTGAATGTCAATGGGTGAATTTTTTCCACATGGAGGAGTTCAGTGACACACCTTTTCTTCATGTGCTCTTCCATGTCAGACAACGTTTTGTCAGACTGCCCCTCTGCTGCCAGCTGTCACACAGCAACAAAATGTAATGGAACACTGGGAAGGTTCAGTTTCTACTGTCATATCACCAACTCCCACCTCTTACATCACAGGCCAACATAATAAAATAGGAGGCATTACTTTCAGAGCAGCACTTGACAAAGGAAAAATTAACACAGTCAAAAATGTCTTAGAATGTTAAAAAAAAAAAGGATTACAGTACAAAAACGAAGAAAATCTTATCAGCACTCTTAGCAGTGTTTACTATTTTTATTGAAATATGCTTCATTTTACATAAATTTGAGGAGATACTTTAAAAAGCAAAAGCAAAAACTAAAAAGAAAAAAAAAAAGAAGAGTAATTATAAATGAAATATAACCATGAAGCACACACCTTTCTGCATTAACTAAAACAGTAACTACTTGGGCATTTAAAAAAGGAAAATTAAAATGGACAAGGTGAGAAGCCATTTAACCCAACTCTACACGTAACTATACATTATCTAAACTGTCCTATTTTGTCTTGTTCTTATCAATTGTTATTCTTCAACACACTTCCTCTATCAGAAGGAGTTTGTATTTCCTACTCACAGTTTATCTTCTGTAGTAAGTGTATAGGAAGGAGGATAAACACATATTGCCAACAATTCAGGAACCATTAACTAATAAAAAATAGTCTGGATTTGTAGATCAAAGCTGATCTTGAACGTCATCAGCATGTACATCTGCAGGAAACTCAGGAATGTTCAAGGTAGAGAAATCATTTTCCCCAGGCAATTCTCTTCCTGAAGCTAATGTGTAAATCCTGTAAAAAGGAGTGGTTGCTTCTCATTTCTTTGACATTTGTATTTTCTCTTTGTGTCATTTACTATGTGTAAGAGGAAAGAAATTCAAGAAGTGGCAGTGGGAAAGTAGCAGAGATGAGGTAAGAGCTGAGTCATCCTCTACCTGTTCACCTTGGGTCTGTTACTGTTCTATATATCTCCAAAAAACAGTGTCACATAACTTAAAACATGACATTTAAAATTCATTAATGTCTTATCTACTTAGTAGGATTTATCAAAATACTCTAGTGGTTTGCCTTTACAGTGAAAATGAAGCCATTTCTGAAAATAAATTGTTACGGACTGAACAAAATTAGCAGAGCAATATGATGGCAGCACTGCCTTGCCTCCAGAAGGCAGACTGCAGCACTGTCATGGAACGTTCTTCTGGGATAGAGGCAACCAGAAGAACAGTTCTTGTTGCAGAAGAAAAGCAGGAGACAAAAAGGCATATTAATGGATATTTCAGGGAAAAATCCTGTGGTTAAGGCTTATTCAGTGCTTTAATCTCTTAAGGTGTTTTTTGTTTTTTTGTTTTTTTGTTTTTCCCAACAGTTTTGGAGTAAAGCATTCCTGATACTATCATTCTGAGTAATGGACTCAGCAGCTGAAACAGAGGATGAAGAATTTTGTTATTTTTACAGATAAACTTTTTCACGCCCTGATCCTATGTTAGTCTGTTAGGTATGCACCTGTGGGCCTTTTGCTGGCTGCAGCATTTCTGAAAGTGCTAATTTTTAAGTGTGGATGGAGAGAGAGTAAAAGAGTGTTCTTCCTCAGTCATCTATTGTGCAGTTTATTGCCATGTGTGTTCACACTTGTGAACATGCATGTGCATGTACACTCTTCTCACTGGAACACCGAAACCTTTTAAAAGCTCAACATGTAGCAATGAAAATATTTCTTTCATTATATACTGTGGAACTTCTGCCCTAGATAATGTGGCCACTCTTAACTTTTACAAGAAGTTGTTCAACTACAAAGCTCTTGATTTTACACATTCAAGTTGGAGTGGGAGGGCTTAGATCAAGTTATATTCTTCGCATAGAACTGAAGCATTGTGTTTCTGAATCTGATTTGAAAAGACTGTGATCTGAGATTATGGCAGGTCCTAGAACAGTGCATCTGAATCCAGTGAAGGGATGAAATGGCTGCCCCGGTTGGTGAAAGCTCTTGGCAGCTCCCACAGCCTCAATCTCCAGCTGAGGACTGATTGCACTCACAAAGAGTCAGAGGAAAAGAACAGGAGCTCTCAGGGAAGAAAATTCCTAAGATTTTCCTAAAAGATAAAATATGGAGTTAGTCAAAGACTCCCACAGATTTTGGGATGGTGCTGGTCCATAAATGGCCTGATTTACAGCAATGTCTGTTTACTTTTCTCCATTTATATTCCCACACACTGTGGTCTCTTCCAAACACAGGACCCATACCAGTCACAGTCAAGAGTGCTTCCTCAGTCACAGAGGGGCAGCGCTTCTGTTGTAGGAAAGAAAGAGCTATTAACAATTGCACTGGGACAAATGAAGCCCTTGAATTGTCAGGAAATGACATAAGTCAGAAAATACATTATTTTAACCCTCAAAAGAGGTCTTGGAGCAATAGAACATTTCCTGTATGTGAACAAAGACAGTAGGTGTTAGAAGAGAAAGGAGTACAGCATGCACAGGGAGATTTTGGCAGGAAAGATTAAAAAAATAAGTAGGAGGTCTTGATCCTGGGCCAGACAAAAGTTCAGAGGAGGAACAGAGCTGCACTTACAGCAGCCTGACAAAACTTGGCTTTGCTGGGCCTCAGGAAAGAAATCAGAAGTGAAGGATGTATTGCAAAGAAGGGCACTGCACTTCGTAAATAGAATGGTTTCTAAATGTCCTTCGCTTTCTTGTCGCTATCCTGATAACAAAAACAAATAGAATATTAAAAGAAACAAAGAAATAAGGAAGAAAGGAAGAAAGGAAGAAAAGAAGACTACCTCTGTTCATCCATTTGTTTGTATCAGTCATCTATAAACCAGAGATCACTGGTAAATGAGGAAGTTCAGACTTTAAAGGGGACTGTGTCAGGCTGAGGGAGTACTGCTAGGCTCAATGCTAGGCATTGGATTCAAGAAGCCTTGCCTCCCAAGTGGCAGCTGCAGGTAACTTGATAAGACAGACATTCACATCTTCAAAGGCTTAAAGCTCCCCGAGATTGTTGTGTCTTCTCATAGCCTGTCATGGAGTATTCTGCATGGGAGCTCATTCAGACTGTTGAACTGGGACCCCGCAGATCTGATCTAACAGTAAGATCCTTGGATTATTTTCCAGGACTTAGGCAAAAGGTCCTCTGTATCATATTGCTGGACAGATTAGTTAGCTCCGCTCCTAAATCCTTTTTGTTGTCGTTCTGATATTCTTGGAAAAGAACAAACTTGAAATAGCAAGCAGAAAATCATAAGCCTCAGTAAACTGCAAGTCTGCAAATGGAAACTGAAGATTTATATAATACAATATATTAAAATGCCTTATGTAAGGCAACATCATACTGAATTATGTATTTTAATATTGAATTTAATTTTAATATTTGATTGCAGTTATATATTAATATATCTACTACATATTAATTGTTTTCATATACAAAACGTACTGATGTAATAAGCAATAGAAAATAATGCAACTAAGGACTCTGATGTGAGAAAAGCTGTACCAAGCTTTCATACTTTGCAGGCTCCATAAATGATCTTTTCAAAACTTGATAAAATTTCAGTGAAAAGGAATGAGATACTTCATTTGTCAACATTTTTCAGAACCCAAATGGAAAGTATAATATCCACTATTTAACATAGTCTCAATGATAATAATGGCCTAAAACCGGCCTGTGTAGGTTTTGAAACTTCTCAGATTTCACTATTATGATTTGAAAACAGTAGTTCTAAGATATTCTCCATAGATGAGAAATCAAGGCTTGTGTCTTTGAAGCTTCTATCTTTACAGACAGATCCTCTCTGCATCCTCGAAAAACATCCAGCTCCGAAAACCTCTAAACAACTAGTAGTTAATTCCACTGGAGCCAAAGGGAAGCATTTACTTCTAATCTAGTAATGAGTAATAGAGGTGGGATGCAATCTACATTTTTTATTTTCATAGGATATTACAAATAAGGAATTGTTTTTCATGAAGTGTAAGCTCAAGTGTGTGGTTATTGATGTCAAAGGGGAATACTCCGTATAAAAGAAAGTCATGATACTGAGAGCAAAGTTTATGTTTTTACTGCCTGTAAACTGTGACTGAGCTACTTAAAAATATATACCTTTGTGCTTCATTGTATAAATGTCTTTTTTTTGTTGTTATCTTTTCTTTGTCTGATCCATTACCTGTAATTTTATTATGACATAGCTGATATAATGTATTTTTGATGTTTGCTGTTACATTTTTTTTGCAAAATCTGTTGATCTCACATGAAGAAACAATTAGCCACATGTCTACTTTCCGAACCTGTAGTCTAGGTTTTTCTATTATGTGTTTGGAAAGCTGCTAACAATGTGTTAGAAAAACAATGGGTAGAATAACAGTTCATCTTTATGCAAAATGTGCATGTCTTTCTCTCACTATGTGAAGGTAGCAAGCAAGATTTGGCTCCAAATGGATTGTGTTTCACTTGAGTGGTTACTTTAATTTTGAAGTCATTTGTTCCCAGCAATGACTTTTTAAAAATCTCCTGGTGTTCAGAGTCCACTTGGAAATATGCTTGAAAGTTCCTGATTGATGTGACTGATTGGTATGTATCTACAGGTAATTTTACTGTTCAAATTCGTCATTCAGCAAATGCAGCATTTCATAAGACATTATGATCTAAGACATATTTTAACTGTTAGTCCAAGGTCAAGGCTAGTGGTAAGCTGATTCTCTCTATTGTAGAATTGAAAAGGAATACTTGATTTTATAATTGTAGACTCTACTGTAGTATACATAAGTCTCGCTCCAATTTATAGGAGGGAGAGGAGGTTCTTTTTAATATATGTATACCTGGCACGAGATTAAGAAACAGTGGTTCAAATGTTGGTCCGACCAGTTTGTTGCAAATCTTAATCAGGGAGATGGGGAAGGGGAGGACGGACACTATTATGAATTAGGGTAATGGGGAAGGGAAAGAGGGCGATAGAAAAGATAAAGAATAAGCAAGAAGTCTTTATAGGAAGCAAGAGGGGGATAGTCACCACCATGGATCCAGCATGGTTCATACTTCAGCCACTGATCTTCACCAGTAGTGGGTCGTTGGGCATTGTTGTTCTGTTGACAATGACAGTGACCATGGTGATGATGGCCCCTTTTCAGTGGTAGTACCAACTTATTTATAAGTCCAAAGTGGTCGAGTCAGCTCTCTTTGGAGTGACAGCTCAAATCCAAAGTGGCTGAATCAGCTCTCCTTACAGTGGCAGCTTCTGGCTCTGGGATCTCAGCAGAAACTCCTTTGTTCCCGTCTTCCAGGCCTTGCCAGCAGATAAGAGGGAGCAGGGATGCCCATCTGCATCCTGTTTTTTTCACAGGACACGATGGTATCATTCCCCAATTTTCCCATACCAAGCTGGAGCTATTTAGTCACAGGCCAGATCTTTCACCAGTGAACACTCCTGAGCACTCTTTTCTGGAGGCAAGCAGCTCTGGAGAAAGGTGCTTTCAAATGTTCATAAAGTGATGTAGATTTTCACACGGTAGCACACATCACTGGCCTCCTCAATAAATCAATCAGAGTCTAGAAAGGACTCTGGAAGCAAGCTTTGAGCCAAGAAAACAAAGAAGGAGTCTCACAACATACATATATAAAATGAGGACTGGCACAATCAGCATTAAATAGAGCTTCTCTGAATAGTTAAGTATTTCATTGTTCAAGCCTTTGATACAGATGAAGTGAGGAAGAAAGTTTTCCTTCTTTGTTCTTCATATCAGTAGACGTTATCTGTAGATATTTCTTCCAAATTCACATTCATCTTGCAATAAAGAGTTAAAGGTCCTTGGCCTGCCATATATTTTGGCTATTAGGACAAGTGAGTACACTAACACTGCCAGCTTCAAGGTCAGCAATAATATATAAGTTTTAGAAAACTGTAGGTGTTGCCAGCCTGCTAACTACATTAACTTGGTTTTATATTTTCTCAGCCAAATCAGGGAAGATGTGCAATTATCCATAATAAAATCATCAGCAATAAAGAACAGTAGCTTTTCCAGTAAACACGTTTCCTTATGCCTTTACAAATGCCAAGTCTGACTAAGTAGTCCAGATCACAGTAGGAGGTGAATATCATGACCAAAGTGCTTACAAAGTGCCCTAATTTTCAGTGAATCACTTTTACAGATAGAGCAAGAGCAGCCAGCACTGCCTCTCAAATGTGGCTGATAAGTAGAAAATCTCCATCTACAAACAGGAAACTGAAGCAAAAAAAAAAAAGAACAACCACAATTTGATATAGAAGCAGCCTGCATCACCTCAAAATGGGACTGAAAGTGTTGCTGGAATTTTGCAGATGTGTTCTGCCATCATCTTCAGTTTTCTCATTCCTTTCCAGAAGGGAAAAATCAGAAGTCTCAAGTTACTCTGCATGCTTTGTGAGAAAGGATGGCACACTGGGAGAAGATCTCTCCCTGGGGCATAAAAGAGCCCTTTTATCTGGACAAGACCCTAGGCAAGCTTCTCCTTGAACAGAGGAGATCAGGAGACCTCTAGGGGTCCCTTCCAACCTCAGCCATTCTGTGATTTTGTGATTCTATGATTCATGGATTAAAACAGAGATACGCCTCTTTGAAAGGAAAAAAAAGGAAGGAAATATCCACTGACCACACGAAAAGAAAGAAAATGTCATAAGATTCTGAGGAAGAATGTCAAGGACTTCTCTAGAAGCTCAGATTTGTGCAGACAGGAAGGCTTCATGCCTTCCACTGAACCTCCAAAAATATAATTTTCAGATGAACTGAGATAAAGCCAGTGTACATAAACCAGAGGAAGAGGATTTGAAAAAAGCCCAAATGTAGACTCACAATCTTTGGGTTAATTCAGTTACTTTTTAAAAGTTAATGCTGTACCACTACAGTGCCCAGTGCCTCTCTTCCCACAATAAATATGCTGGAGTGGTGTTTATTGTGGCCTGTACATCCAATTCGATCAGTAAGTTATTTCTTCATCTGAGAATTACATTTTCACCTTCTGTCTTTTCTAACATTTTGCTTCCTCATATTGCATTTCACATTTATTTCTTTAAGGCATTCTGATTTTGCATTTGTATCTAAATATATTTTCTGCACAAAATATATTTCTGCACTAAATATATATCTGCACAAAAGAGACACTTTAAGGCAGTCAGACAGGAGAGGTCAGGACTTGACAAGCACTCACAACTTTGAAAAATCAGATGATCTCCAGTTATGTCTTCTGTATAACTTGCTGGTGGATATAAAAATTGTGAAATTTACAATATCTTTGCCTCAGTTTCCTCGTCTTTAAACAAGGATTGATTATAAAGGTAAAAATATTAATGTACTT
Organism: Chrysolophus pictus; assembly: GCA_037305975.1. Classification (NCBI taxonomy): domain Eukaryota; kingdom Metazoa; phylum Chordata; class Aves; order Galliformes; family Phasianidae; genus Chrysolophus; species Chrysolophus pictus. Next base: position 12,942,222 of record CM074579.1, on the reverse strand, counting down.
CAATGATGTATAAGTCAAGTGTCTAATATTCTCTCAACCTGATTTTTTGTTGTTGTTGTTTTATTTAAACAGTACTTGAATATCCACCCAAGGTTCATTTCTATAACTGGGAAAAATCTCCCTCCCACTGTGGAGGGAGATTTCTATGTTCTTCCACACAAAATCAAAATACTGTGTGGTTTTACCTGTCTGCAAGCTGCTTTCTAAAGAGCACTGTGCTGAGATACCAGAAACCTCAACTACTGTGCAGTATGGAGCAGAAATAATCATTTGCACCTGAGGGTGGCACAGTGTAAGAAGGGTGAGGACTTCTGTGGACGAGGGCTCTTTCTGAGCACATGTGGTGTGTAAGTGCCCAATTACAGAGAAGGGAGGAATGGGTGATACATTAAATGTAGTTGGACTGGAAAGGGAAAAAAACTAAAGCACGAATAGGAGCAAAAAAGAGATAACTACCGCTAATAGTAAGCTACATAATTGCAATGGAATAAATCAGAACAATTCTGGGATAGGAGCAGACCTTAACATTTTTTCTGTGAACTACTCCAGTTTATCAGCTTCATAGCCTAAATAAGCTCTAATGTGAAAACAATCTTAATTATTATCCAACCCTGGCTTCTAGCCCATTGTCTAAACACTTATCATAAGCCATGTTTAGACTGCAGCAATAACTGGCTTTATCTGCTGTATAGCCAAGGAACAAAATGAAGCAGAAATAAAATATTACTGAAGGTCATGAGTCTACATTACATTTATAATTTGGCAGTGTTTTCAAATACATCCTAGTCTTTCAATTCCCTACATTCTAGGGGTTTATTAGTTTAGACCTATCAATTAACTCTAGAATAATTTTGTTTGTTGTCTGGAATTAATCACTCAAACTACTAACTACTACAAACTACTATCATGTTTATGGAGCTGTTAAAAGAGTTCCCAAATTTTCACTTACACTTGGCTTAAAAATTTAAAGAAAATATGACTCACAGACCATTCATAAGCACATCAAGTATGAAAACAAAAAATAAAATATGATGGAGAATATTTTGTGGAGGAAAAATATGGGGAAAAATAATAAATTAACTGTTCTTTGTAAATGTGAGAAGGGCGTACTACAGTGCTTTTGTTAAAAGTCCAACACTACAAAATCCAGTGCTGAATGAAGAGCTGCTTGAAATATTTTGTGACTATTAATGCGTTTTCCCAATTCATTTCCAGATTTAAACAGAAATTTTAAAGATTTGTATACATGTATTCCCCTTCCCAAATCCTGCCTAGATATTCAGACTAGATTTAAAATAAAAACTTATCAGTATGACAGTGTCTTCAGTGGATCTATTAGTTTAACTTCTTTTGTAGTCTTTATACACAGGAAGTGATCTAAAATGAAGTATGACAACTGTAAAGTTCTTTGGTTAGAATCATTTATTTCCTTAAGGGGATTTGCATAACATACGTTACCAAACCTTGCCTATCATCAAAATGTTCACAGTGAAATCATGAAATAATTTTGATTGGAAGTGATCTTTGGAGCCCTCCTAGACCAGCTTCCTGGACTAGTAATATGAGGCTAATTCTAGCCTTAACTTAGGTCACTCAGAAACCAGAAATTCTCCAGATGCCTCTTTCAGATTTCCACTAGCCATTGTGAATACAACTTTTTGTCATATTTACCATCAAGACTTCCCCCTCTGCATTTGGTGACCATTGCCTCTGAGAGGAGTTCAGCTATGTCCCCTCTAGACCTTCCCCCTTGCCATCAAGTGGAAGACAGTAATTCAATTCACACTTAGGCCTCCTGTTTTTCCACTGAACAAGCTAAGGAGATCCCTTAGGAATCCTCATAACAGGTTCATGACCCTTATCTGACCTCCCATCCACGTGCACATTTCTCTGAGATCCCAGGAGACACAAAGCTTGACACAACACTGCACAAGTGCCATTGTAAACATCACCTTAACAGCCATTATCACTTCTCTTGACTTGCAGCCCAGTGTGCCCTTAGTTCTTCTCCTGTAATCACATTTTAAGACCAGTGCTTACAAATATAGAAATCACTTTGAATATTAAAGAATTAAGTAAAAAATTATTGAAAATATCTCAAAGTTATACTTTTTCTCTGAGAATCCAGTTTGGGAATGTCTCTAAATTGTGAGAGTGTAAAGGTCTGTACTCTTTCCTCAGAGTAGTTTCATCCCTGTCAATACACCAAAGTTTAAAAGTAAAATGAAAGTACTTCTGAAAGAATTCGGGGTTATCTCATCATATTTCTACAGAAATCACCGTTTTCTTATGTTTATTTCGTTATAATTTTGCTTTATTTTAAATCTGAGAATTTTAGAAATACTGAATAAAATGAAAATTTTTCTGTTGTCTTTGTTTTAAATTGAATATATTTCACATTCTATTTTAAATTATTTTCAACAGCTATATCCACAGAAAAAAAAAAAGAGGAAATTAGTCTGTTTTCCCACCAGGTATAAAACTTCCTCTCAGACTGAGGTTGAGTCCCTCCCTTCCAGGAACACCTGAGGGAATGCAGCTGAACTGCTTTGCTTAATTAGTCAGTCTATCTGAATTTAGGATGGAGTAGCGCTCTTAGGACCAGCAGTATAAAAGAGAGTTGGCATTGCTTAAGAGGAGAGACTGACTTACTGGAAGATTGTGTAGGGGCATGAATGAATGAATGAATGAGCCTAAATTAAGGACATAGTAAGTAGAAGACTATATTTCATATTATTTTTGAATCTCTGTATTTATACATTTGCTTACAAGCTGAGATATTGAATTGAGGCATGCTGATTTAATCTGTTAAGGGTATGTGTAGATGATTATTCTGTGCTCTTTTTCAGTCTTACAAGCATACAGCATGCTGACATGGGTTGTGATCTATGTAGAACTCACAGATGACCAGGCCTCTTACATTCTGACTTATACTTTTTCCTTATAATGGTTGAACTATCTCTACAGGTACATATTTCTGTTTTACAGTTCAGACAAAGACTTAATGTATGTGATTCTTTTTAAATATATCTACTACAATTGTCTTGAGGATTTCCTAATTCAAGGATTTTCTTCTACTTGTATGTTAAGGTAGACATATCTTAACATCCAGTACTCAAATTCATCTTAAATATGCTTTCCAGATTGGAAAAGAAACATAGCTAAGAAATTATAAATACTTTCAAAGCTTACATATAATATACACTAACGCTAGAAAATATTTATCATCTGTGATGTATCAACAGTCCATTAAATTCTTCCTTATGGAGAATAAGTCTATATGGCTGAACTGCATGTATACTTGAGTGTATACTGAAACTCATAGATTTTCTTTCATTATTTCAATAGGTGAAACATCCAGGTTTTAGCCCCTGGATTAAACCCTCAAGCTATTCCTCAGAGAAGCCTTTCAGTTACAGAAGGCATCAGCACTGTCTCTTGTGGCCAAGGATTAGCTGAATACTTATATATTGTCTTCATCTGCAGCCTGCATTCTCCCAGCCTTTATCTAACCTTAGTTTAACTTATTCAGGGTGGATTTAATGACTTGTTAAACTTAGCTTGTTATCTTATCATAGTCAGTGTTCACAGGAGAAATCTCCCTAAGATGCATTGTAGTGCTATCTATGCGTAGTCTATTTTTTCTTGACTGTACATACATTTATGGGGACTGCAGGAGCACAGCACTGAGACTCCTGCACCAGTGTGGAAGGTGAGGTCTGGGGCTTGGTCTCTGTGCTGTGCCTTTCCCCACCTGGCCACTAAACTGATGTGCACTGGTGTGGTTAAATCTGCCCTTATCTCCTATAAATCCAGCTCCAGGCTGGTGAAATGATCACTTGGTGACTGAAGATTAGTGGGATTATATGGGGTTTATTTGGCCTATTAGGTTTAATTCACTGCAGGGTTTAGATGGAATTGGAATATTCAAAACTGATTAGAGCCAACTTTAATTTTTAATCTCTTTTATGTTTTAGAATAGCCCTTCAGCATGGTGGCTCAGCATCCCACAGGATGAGGTTTAATTGCGTCTTGTGACTAAGTGGGACTTGTTCTCCCATTTGTTGTTCTCACCTTATGTACTTCACTCAAAGTGCCTTGCACTCTCTACTAAGGAACTACTTATCTTCTGGATAGAATTCTAATCCCGGGGCTTGTAGGCACTACTATGTAAATATTTAATATCAATTATAATGGCTCTTTGGGGGAAAAGGGTGTATAATGCATAAGACTTACTGGCACTGCTATTACTGTGCCCTGGACCCAAGCCAGAAGATATGGTAGATGTTAGAGGAAGCACACTTAGACCCTTGTGACACTAATGTGAATACAGCATGTTCCCTATCAGTGCCTCTTCAAGTAGTGTGTAGTCATTTTGTTTGGATTGTACCACCTCAGTGGAAGCTGTCAATCTCTGATGGTCAAATCCAAGGCTGAGCTGCAGGAAGGTGATTTGAAAGTAACTTGGAAGAGCCAACTGGATTCAGAAGTCAAATTCGATTTTAATTTATTACCATCCACGTGACTGAAGCTATATAATACAAGATTACTTAGGTGAGCTTATTCTTCAGGTACTCAGCTTGTTTCTCCTGCAGAGCTCTCTACAAGGTAAGGTCAAATTTAAAAAAAAAAAAAAGACAACTATGGAATAAGATATACATAGATAATAGAATAAAAAATATACATATATATTTTTATCAGTGTTTTAATGTCTATCATGGGAAATTCTTCTATATTTACTAGCCCAAAGACCTTCTAAGACAAGTGTTGTCCTCTTTCTGAGGCTTTAATTGAAGTACAATTAATCTATTGACAGGAAAACTAATAAACAAAAAAAATAAATGCATACTTTTTCTAAAGAATGATCTTTCTTTCTCTCACGTAATATACATTTAAGTGGTTAATATTAAGCCAGCTTAGGTGCTGTAAATTTCTCATTGCCTGCTGACTATGTTATTTCTTAGTTACCACTCAGCTCCTTCCGCTTCTTAGAAACTCAGTGCTAAGGGCTTATCATTCTCGTGTGGGAATTAAGTGGAAGTGCTGGAGAGAGGTAGACATTTCTTGAGGAACCAAGATGCATTTTATAGGGTATTTGGCTGCTGTGCTTGAGGCCTTAGCCTCATCTTTCAGCCAGTGGAGAAAGCTGGCACACGTTCCCCACCTCATCAGCAATGCACTGACTGAAAGCTGACTTGCAGGCAGGGGTTGCTGTCTTTTCTAATCTTATCCTTTCTGCTGACTGGGAGGAAAGGAAGAGGCTCTTCATGGTTTTCATTGCTTTCCTTGTGTGCCAGCACAGTAGAAGGTGCCCAGCAACCATTCATCTGTTTACTGGTTCGCCAAAGGTTTGTTTTTAAGGGAAATCTGATTCTGAGAGAAAGCTATGCATGTGATACACCTTCTATCTTCAGAAGGCATTGTTCTGAAATCACTAAGATCCTCAGGGACAGAAGACACTCTAATGCTTTTTTAATTGCTGCAAACATAGATTAATCATATGCTAACTTGATACGTGGTTCTGTTGCAAATTTCTTCTGTCTCCAAGTAGAGCAAAATACTCATTATTAAAAAAAAAAAAAGTCAGGGGAAGTTTCAAGTCTTTAGCACAAAATCTGAGTCTTCATCTTGTGGTTTGGAATAAGCCTTCTAACTATTATAAAAAGAAATAATCTTACAATAGTAAAATCTGAAGAGGAGCCAGTATGGTGATTCCTTAATGTATGTAACAATGTGTATAGAAATGTGCAATGCACAAACAAGTCTGTATCCTTTCTCTATCGTACTTAAGAGTGATTTATGTAAGTTAATGAGAATTTCTCCCGTGAATCTTATGGGATATGGTTTAAATCGAAACACATTCTTAAAACTGTGAAAGATGTTTTCTCAACTGGAAGGCAAGGTTGAAAGACTTGGTACAATATAGCCCTGACAAAGTATTTAAGACATGTCTTACTCAGTCACAGGATCTAATTCTGTATATTTTACTGTACATATGATGAGACATTTCTTAACCAATGGGCCTGGTTCTGTATTACATATTCTATATATGTTGAGGCTAGAAGAAGGCTTTCATAGAAGAAAGATTTTCTTGTAGGTTTAAGCTGTTCTCATTTTAGTTTAGTTTTTTTTTTTAAAAAAAGTCTACTGAAGAGTATTAGAGGCTTAAGTTAAGGATCTGATTTTGTATTCCTTATTTGTTATCTCCTGAGTCCCATGATGGAAGAAAAACAAAGGAAGCTGCATAAAATAGCCCTTTACTTATGTACCCAGTGTGTAAAGCAGACAATGATCATTGACTGCCTGAAGTCTGCCAAGAGGATCTGAAAAACTAACCCATCTTCTCAATAAATTTTGTTAATTTGCAGTAGATTTTCATTTCAAGATTTTTAAGACAAACAGTACCTCAAGGCTGTAAAATGCCTTACTTCTGCAAGGGCCCTTCCTCTTCAAGGGTAGGAGGTAGTAACTGACTACACCAGAAGTGAAGACAGTAGGCTTGCTTATGGGCTTATTTTCAGCTTCCTTTGTATTTGTTTCTACATACCTGTTCAGAAATAATCTCACCTGCTCTTCCCAGTGCTTTGGAGTTCTGCATAACAGCTTAATTCCCAAAACATTTCACTTGGAATATGTAGAAATTTCACGTGCACTCAGTCATGAAGCACGAAGAGAGAAGTTAGGCAGGTGAAGCCCCTTTATTTAGCAGTGAGTGAGACTGTCGTAGTGGGTGTAGTTATGTGTAATAAAAAAATGTGCAAAAATGTGTTTAAAATCCAAACGTTTGCATTAGTCTCTGACACCTGAGATGGTTGCCTGCCTTGTTCTGTACCACTGAAGCAGGAGAGCCGGCTTTTGCATGCAGATCTGCTTGCTCCTTCAGCAACAAGACCTGGTTCTTCCCAGCTACCTAGGCCAGACAGTGTTAGTTCTCCCTGTAAACTTCACCCATGTGAAGGCAACCTCATTCCTTATTCACCCCTTCCTTTTCTCCCTGAATTGAAGAATAATATTGGTCCTCAGGCTATGGATAACTTGTTCCATGTTGCCTGGCGGTGAAGGAGGGGAGAAGAAGAGGAAGAAGGTAGTTGTAAGGAGAAAACCAAAGAACTGGAAAATCTGTTGCTCAGTTCTTATGATCTGGGTTGGTTTGATTGATTTTTTTTTTTTTTTTTTTCCAAAATCAAGCCCCCACAAGCAGTGCTGTGAACAAGCATGAGATGGCTGTTCCCATCCAATGCTGGAGGATTATACCTCAGGGGTGTATGTTTTCCAGTGAGTCCTTGGAGATAGAAATCACTTCATAGTTCATAAAACTGTAAATCAAATTGCTGAATATAAATATTCAGTCCCTCCCTATTGTAAAAACAATGATAGATTTGAAATAGAAATGAACTCCCTATTTCTGATCCCAGACTGTATTTCAAACTGCTTGAAAAGAATGTATTATTACTGCTGGCTTTTAACTCAAACTGAACTGGCCCATGAACAGGAGAGGAAAGTGGACAAGTAATGAATCAGTAATGAATCATTTTGTTCCTTGTAGAGAAATCTTACCAAGGGGCATTGGTTCTTCTCATGGCTTTGTGTTAGTAGCCAGAAGTTGTTCCTCATTCCTAACCCCAGTGCTAAAGTGTATGTGCCAATGAAGCTTTTGACTCATCCTTGACTTTTATTGAGAATAAACTTTTTGAACAAACAATGCATACGATGAGAAGGAGGAAAAGTCGTAAAGATTTGTTTAGCTAGGGAGTAGTCAAATCCCCTTGCTATAATTGTAGACAGACTTCCAGTTGCACCATGGAGTGTGAGGAAGAAACATTTATTATTTTAATCCTGTTGCTTAATTTACAACTTGCCAAGATAGAGGATTTGAGGTTTTTGTGGTCATGAAACTATTTTGCATTATTAATTAAATTTTAAATGGAAGCATAAATAGGAAATACTGGGCAACATCTGGATTTTCAGCTGAAAAATCTTCATATTCTATAATAGAAAGCTGTTCCAGTACAAACTTCAGCAGATAGCAAGATGGTTTTTCAGAAGAACAAAGAAATAATTCATTGGAACTCCTGAGCAAATGAAGCAGATATAGTGAGATCATAACAGAACATGTATCACCTTTTACACTTAACAAAGGTTTGGAGTAATCTCAGACTGTTACAGATATGGAGTGGTTCTATTTCATGCAAAAACACTAAACTTCAACTTGAGGAGGAGAATAAACTATAGCTAAAAACATTTTGTCTGCTGAGCTGTTGGTGTTTCAAGGTAATTCCTGTAGATGTGAAAGAACATGTAGAGAGAAAACTTAAAAGGAAGTAACAGTCAGATTCCTCCCTCCTTAGCTACTGGAAAAAGAGGTGAAGCAGTATGTGATTAACAGCTGTAAGGTCTTTTCTCAATCTGTGTAGTTACTTTAAGCTGTTGCATTATGCCTTTCACTGCCCACGTCTGCAGATTTCCTCACTCTAATCACCAAGAATTTTTTAGGAACAACCTGTATTGCTAGGTAAGGTAACATCAGTTTAGAAGTGGTAGTGAATTAAGATGGGTTTGGATGTTCAGTGTCTAAATACAGAGTTTTGTCTAAGTTTTTGCCTACCGCCAGCTGTAACAGAGAAGTGTTGATATGGGGAATAACACCATATTTTATCTGCTGTCCTAGAAATCCACTGTTAGCCAAGAACTTGCACAATACAGACAAGTCTTGATTTGGGCAGAGAGGGCTGTGGCTCATGTGGGACTCATGTGCGCAGGTGTGAGTCAGAACAAAGATGTGTATGTAAATGTGCTGCAATCTAACCTCATATCTGAGAGATTATCTTGTCCTCGCATCTCTTATCCCACAGAGGATCTTAAGCTTTAATCAATCATTGTAGGTCAGGATAGAGGTCACTTGATGAGGTTTGAATGCCATAGAGTCTGATGTGATTAATAGTGTTTGGCATTAGTATTTCCTGTTCTAGATTTTGGGGTGAAGTGTGAGCACAGGTGATGTCCCCAAAAAAGAAATGTGAAGAACGACACACTATGTGTTCTTTACTACAACTAGGACAGTATTACTTACACACAAAAAGGAATTGAAGAGTTAAAACTAGTTAAAGCTTTGAGCAAAATCAAATCTGCAACAATTGCATACTGTGAAATGTTGCACTTTTTCTCTGTATGTAAAGGAAAATAAGTATTAATCAAAATGACCAAATGACAAAGTCATGAGGATGTGGGGGTTGTGGGCAGAACTGAGCATCGTGCCCAGTCCTGCAGAGAGATAAGAGAAGCTGAGACTGGGTTACAGCTTCAGGAATGAGCTCTGTGGTTTGAGTTCAAATGATGTGAGAGGTTGAATGGGGAAAGGCAGTAACAGAACAGCAGCTGGAGACCAAATGGAAGAAATTTTCCAAATTTCTGCTTCAAAAGAAGTATGAAATCTCTCTAATCTGCAAGATAGAGCATTTATGCGCTGAACTACCTCAGGGAGTTCACTTATGCAGAGTATTCCACATGAAGAACATATATATACCTATGGCATCTGGCATGTGTGCTCTCCTAAAGCATAAACATTTATGATAGCAGGTATAATTTTCTTTGACACAGTAAGAATTCATACAGGTGCAACAGTGGCTACATTAAATTCTGTCCATGTGTTATTCTGGCATGCTAGATAGCTGTTCCTGGCAGGCTATCTAGAAGCTACATGTCCCTTTTGAAACAATGATTATTAGACAACTTAGTTTTCTACGGTTCAGGTTTCCCTGGGTTATGCTTTACAGCCTAGTGAAATAGCCAGACAATTTTCCTACTGTTATTAACTGTTTGAGAATTGACATCAGGCTAGGATAGAATTTAGGGATAGAGAACACAGTCCATACTAAGTGATGAAACATGATGTTGAAGTTCAGTTCAGACAAATTAGTGCTGTTTCCCTCCTTTGTGTCTTTTGTCTCTACAGCTCTTAGGATCTTGAGCACAAAGTTGGAAAATATGACTGCTGTGACATTAACATGTTTGCTTGCAGATTATTATCTTGTTCTGGCACAGCTGATAAAACAGTCTTTGGTTCAGTTTAAATGTCGTACTGTTTGTTGGTAATCAGTAATTAAAACATGGAGTGGTTTCTTTGAAACACTGTTGCACATTCTACACTGTTTGGTTTGAAGTTGAAATGCCACGCAGACAACTCAGGGATAGGAGTAATAAATTATCTTCATCTCATCAATTGATCCATAGCGTTATGGAAGGTCACTAAACAGTTTTACACTTGCACATCCATTGAGCTGATTTTTGTTATTTATCAGACTTACTGGCAATGTGCTCACAATTTAACTAACAGTGGAGTGGGGATGAGAAGGAGAAAATACGCATAAGATCAGAGAAGTATTGACTGTATGTATTGCTTAAAAGTTTCAGAAGTTCCTGAAAGACATATTTGGCTGCTTACAATTCCCTGAATGGCTGAGCTGATTTTAGACTAGACTTTTCTCACTAATTGAGACTATTATATGTATGTATTGCTCTTTATAACTACCTGAAGGGAGATTGCAGGGAGGTTGTAAAACTAGTGATAGGACAAGAGGGAATGACTTCAGGCTGCGCCAGGGGAAATTTGGGCTGGATGTTAGGAAATACTACTTCTCTGAAAGAGTGGTCAGACAGTGGAATGGGCTGCCCAGGGAGGTGGTGGAATCACTGCCCCTGGAGGTGTTCAAAGAACATTTGGATGTTGTGTTGAGGGATATGGTTTAGTGAACTATTGGTGACTGGTGGATGGTTGGACTGTTTGATCTTGAGGGTCTTTTCCAACCTTGGTAATTCTATGATTCTATATATGTATATGCACTCTATGGGGCTCAAGAGCATGCCTTACACACCTGATGTACCGAAGCTGCTGTTGAGAAACGTCAACAAACAAAATTACTCTGAAAGTCAACTGTACATTCAGTTCTCTCAAAGGTTTTGTCTGGGGAGGAAAGTAAAGCAAGCATGAAGGACATATGATATTTAACACTCTGGGTGGTATTACTCTGCTACAAAAACAGGGTAGTAAAAGAATCTATAGACTTTCACATATTTAAAATACTTCCTGTTCCCAGACTTTAAGTATAGGTAGCCAAGAACTGCCAAACTCCACCCGTAGCTGTTGATGAACTGTTATATCTCAGCTGAAGGAGAAACAATGTAAGAAACTGTCAAACAAAATGTGAGTGAGAAGACAAGAACGTCAATTAAACCATTCTGAAAAGGAAGTAAACACTTAAACAAAAATCATGATTCCAGCAATTTCGGGAAGCTGGAGATAAAGGTGAGGAAAAATAAAGGGATTTGGACCTACTTCCTATGATGTGGAGATCGGTGGCCCTGCATGCGGCAAGGCGGTTGGAGTTTAATGATCCTTGAGGTCCTTCCAGCCTAAGCCATTATGATGTGAGAGGAAATATCTAGAGTAGAACATATTGCTTACTGCGGTCTGGATCTGTAACAACACAGAGGCTCTTAAGATTTATTCTAATGCTCTGCTTTCCTTTTCTGCTTCAGGGAACCAAAGTGATCCCCAATAGATTCAATGTCTTTCCAAATTAAAAAAGTCAGTTTGTTACAGTGTATGTGCTGAGACTTACTTTTCTACATTTATTTGTCTACATGAACAAATGGGCTCATCCACCACATAAAGCAGAAAGTGTCTTTCTACAACTGCCTGCAGTCAGTATTAGGTTTGACTACCCAGAGGAGTCTGTTAAGCGAAAGCTATTCTCACAACTGCTCTGCTTTTCAAAGTAACTCAGATTAGACTGAGCAATACATGTTGCAAATAATGGTGGCATTGTGAACTGCTTTAACATGTGTTGAAATTAACTTTGCAGAAGTAACTGAAGTCAAAAATATGACCAATGCCTAGTGTTTTAGCACTTGTGTAAACTTGTATGTTGTTGTACCTCCTCTTGGTCTGGAAGTTTAAATTATGCTTCATGGATCTGGTCACATAAGAACCTTGGCTTTCATTACAGCCATGAGTTGAGTGACTCTATACTAAAAACCCAATTAAAAATTACATATTTTCAGTACATATTCTGTATGGGAAATAAGTCCACAACTGCATACACTCCTTCCTTAAGGACTACTGTCTACTATTTGTAGATTCCTGTTTCTGTTCTCAGGTTTGTTTTCTTAACTAACAGTGTAAGTCTTATCATGAAAGTAATGTTCCTGGAAACAACAGTATGCAGTATAGTAGCCTTCTTCCTGGATTTTCAAAATATGTAGTCATGCACTCAGATATGTCAGTCACTGTCACATCATTTTGATATACTTGGCAATGAAACTTGAATCTTGTGAAATGATCTAGGTCCTTCTGATAATCTAGTGAAAAGCACTGAGACGAGGCAAATCATTAAATTGTTCTTTCATATATTAGATTACACATTTTATTAGATAAAAATACTGTAGCTTGCTCAAACTGCAAATCTTCTGCAGCAAGAGTGGGCAGAGATCAACTCTGAACTTAAAGCCAGTATTTGAAGTCAACAGCCAGTGTGGGAAATATTTGAGCATAAGTGAGACAGAAGAAGCAAAAGGAACCTGATATGATAGCTGTCAGCATCAAGCCAAAAGGAAGTTGTGGGACTATCACAGGGTGCTGTGCAGATGATAACTTGATATATGTTATCTGAGAAGCTGTACATACATTTGCTTGGAAGTTTATTCCATTAAAAGCCAAACAATTTTCTCTCTGAAAGAGATCCATTTGCCAAATGCATTAGACCTTTCAGTGGAATTTAAATACCTTCTCTGGTGTGCTTCCTTCAACATCAGTAATCTGTGTGTGTAACAGTGCAGTGTCAAACACTGTGAAAGTCCTTGGGTAGGCTTTCTTTTTCTTTTATTTTCTTCCTCCCCTTAACTATGAAGTTGTAATCTGACCACTGTAGTAAAAGCAACACAACAGGGAGAGCAAAAGAAATAATATGTAGGGACTATTTCATTGAGGATTTGAACTGGTGAGAAGTTATTCATGAAAAGTTACACACAACCTTGCGTTCCACTGCTGCAGGTAAGCTCAGCTAAACCTTGTGTGAAGTAGAGCCTGTCACAGATTATACTTCCTCTCTGCAGGGTAAATATGGATGCAAAATAATGGACTTCAGTCAATGCTTCTTATTCCATAAGCTGAATACAAAGATGTCTTATTCATTTGAAGTCACTATGAAATAAATTTCAAATGTCTTCCTGGAATATTTTGTCCTGTTTGGGTAATTATTTGCGCAAATTACGCAAGAAGTTAAGTAAATTACTTAGGGTTAAGAAATATGACTTACCATTTCGATTGAAAATTGACATTTAAGTTTACTGCAGAAAGATTTCATTGCAACTTGCTTGCAGATAGGACAAAGCAAATCTTTTTATGGAGAATTCTTTCTGTCCATACTAGACTTAACCAGCCAATAGAATTCTACGTATGACAAATAAAAATACTGTTTTAAACATCTGTATGGTCATCCACTTCCCTTTTTAGAGATCACAGTTCAAGTAACTCTGGAAATGAAAGCACGAAGTAAAAATATTGTTAGGTCAAGAGATTGCTTCTGGGTGAAGAGGAAGAACAACTTAGATGTGCTAAGAATTTATTGTTAGTACAGAATTTACGAACAATTGCATGTTTATTGTTAGTATAATTGGGATTTAAGAGCCTTACCTTTTCCCCCACTCCTCTGGGTCCTAAGGTTGATGGCTTTACCCTGACTGGGAAGGTTGGGGACAGTCATATGCACCTCCAGTCCTTGTTTCTTTCTTTATTGGTTTGCAGGTCCTCATGACATTTGAATTTACTATATATGGTGCCATTGATGTATGTTAGGTAATATAACTTTGTTTTCATTGTTATCTTTAAAACAAGCTTTGTCCTGCTGCAGCCTGAGTTTTCAGTTAGCAGATGATAACTGTAAGGGAGGCCTTAAAACGAGCTGCCTTCCAAGTACGTACAAGGCCTACAGGAAAGCTGTGGTGGGACACTTTGTTGAGGATTGTAGTAATAGGACAAGGGGTAATGGCTTTAAACTAAGAGAAAAGAGATTTACTTTAGAGAGTAGGATGAAATTGTTTACTCAGAGGTTGGGTAGGCACTGGCATAGCTGCCTGGAGAAGTTGTGGATGCCTCATCTCTGGAAATATCCAGGTTGGATTGGGCTTCAGCAATCTGATCTAGTGGGAGATGTCCCTGCCCATGGTAGGGGAGTTGGAACTACATCATTTTCAAGGTCCCTTCCAGCCCAAACCATTCTAGGATTCTTCACTGGTGTTGAATGGCATTTTTGGATTTGGGGAAGCAACTATGGAGAAAGGCATTGTCAGGTAGAAGGGGGTGGGGGCACAGAATCATGGCCAGGAGGGCCGATAGGTTAGACTGCAGCAGCCATGAGTTGCAGATGAAGGACAGACAGGAGCACAGAGAGCAGAAGCTACCTGGTGGCAGTGGCTAGGTTCAGCCAAGAGCCCTGAACTGCAGATGCCTTCTGATGAAGTGGCAGCCCTAAGGAACTGAAGTCAACAAGTCAGCAACAGACTGATGATTCTAGCACCCAGGACCAGACACAGCCCGGTAATCTGCAGATGATTGCATGGTTAAGAGGCTGGTCTGAACCTCAGCTGCAAGGTTAAAACTTGCTAGTGAGGACAACAGTTGGGGTCAGCTTATCCTGGACTGAGGACAACAGCTGAGAACACCACCATGCCATCAAGAATGAAGGTAGAAGGGGGAGACCTCTGTGAAGCTTCTCACCACAGATCAGATCTCAGAGGCTCTCCTCATGGATGGGTGCCTGCAATGCCTGCACCCATCAACCGTGTTGGCCCTGAGCCCAGGACATATTATGTGCTCAGAGCCCTGACTGAGAATGTTTGGAAATAGTAATAACTAACAGACTTTGACCCCACTTGCCTTTGAAATGCAAAGCAGGCACTTCACCCCTCAGTTTCTCCATAATTTCATAGCATATAGAAATGTAAGGGGCTTTCACATTCATGTAATTGAGACCTACTGAGTGTGGCAAAATATTTTTCCAATATTTTTAAAGCCACAAAAAAGATGCTTAAATGCCTCTGGAAATCACAGTCAAAGATAGGAGGGGGGGGTATAAGGAGGGGAGTAGGATCCAACTCACTCATTCTATCACTCACTCATTCCTCAAAGTGAGGCAAAAATACTATGTTCACAACATACTGAGTTGTACTATATTTACACACAAAGTTTTACTTACATAGAGCAGAGTAATAACACTAAAGCCAATTCCTACAGCATGTTGTCCTCCTCTTTTAGAAGGGATTATTTTGGTAATTGGCAAAGAGAACAAATGTTGAGCTGCTGCTTGCCAGGTTTCATGAATTTGTGCAGAGACTAACTTGTTATACAAATATCCTTGTGTTATTTTTAGTCTGTAGACAAGGAAAAGCTAGATATAGGGCCTAAAGCTACAGTTAAACAAGCTGAAAAGATCTGATCGCTCAAAGCCAAATTGGGATTTGGGACTATTTAAAATAGCTGGGCAGGTTGGATAGGGTGAAGGCTGGCAAAGTTTATTTTCCTAGCTTAATTTCCAGGACTGACTTTCATTTAAAAGCAGCACAAGTAGATATTTCTACTCTGGACTTGCTCTGCCTCCTTTTATGCACATTCAGCAGTACAAGGAATTCTAGGACTCTGGGCTCCAGCAGTGGCCTGTGGCTCCCAGAGAGCTGAAGAATGAGCCCTGTAACTCAAGTTCTGAACAAGCTGAAGACTGGCTGAGGATGCAATGCATGTAAAGAAGTTTTGCTTTATTTCCCCTTCCACAGAGGTCATGAGTGATATTTAAGGCTGGAAGAAGTAAATCAAAAAGAATGATTTTTTGTGTACATCAGAACACGGAGCTTCATCTGGAAGTGCCTTGTTTTAGAATATTAGTAGTTTGAATGATCTTTCAAGAAAGATCGTTAGCTCTCCTCCAAAGGTTTTGAGGGGAGTAGGAAACAATTCCTAAATGTAACAAGAATTTTTACATTCCTGGTTGGAAAACTCTTTCACATAGTTGTTTGCCTGCTCTTGGGTGCTTATAATGAGGCCTCAATCAAAGATGTGTAAAGTCTTCCCCTGCCTATTGAAGGCAGATGCTACTGCTACTCAGAGAAGAGGGAACCTCAAGCCTTCAGTGCTTTGCAGAGCAGAAGTTCCCTCACTTGCAGCATCAATAAAGGTAAAAATAAGCTGCTCAAACATTTCAGTTTTGGAAGTTTTGAAGATATTTTCTGAAATTCAGTGGAAAAACCTTAGATGAGGGGTCTTCTTTAGTACTCAGCTCCAAATTCCCACCCTAGAAGGACTTTATTTTGGGGCATAGTCCTAATTTAGGTTATTTGCTATTCACCTGGAAAAAACATACATCCAGGAGCAACTCTGGTCTTAATTCAGGGCGTGACCTTACAGTAGAAAAGCTTCTACTTGTAAATATTTAATTTAACATTTACTAAATGGTAGGTGGACGCCAGGATGACCTCACTGGAAATAACTTGGCGAAGATTTAACTAGCTTTCATTTGCATCGGAGGTAATGCTGGAAATAACCCTAATGTAACAATAACATTAAAACCCAGATTTTTTTCCTAAATGATGCCGTAAGAGATTTGCATGTGTAAATAAGAGAAAACTGTTAAAACAATGCTAATGACCAACACAGCAAAGGGAAATTATTAACCGCATTTTCCTTGAAAGAACTGACAAATACTCTGCTGTAGCTGATCCAAATCAGTAATATGGAATAATTAGTTCAAAATCTTTCAAAATACTCCGTATGTTTATATATTTATTGTTGATTTTGTTGTTCTTGCAGTTGTTGTTGTTTTAGCTAAGCTGTATTCTACTCTTTAAAACTTCAAGGAGTTTTTGAAGAACTGAAATCTGGTTTGGTTTCCTAATTTGAGACTGAATGTGTGAATAGACT
Organism: Chrysolophus pictus; assembly: GCA_037305975.1. Lineage (NCBI taxonomy): Eukaryota > Metazoa > Chordata > Aves > Galliformes > Phasianidae > Chrysolophus > Chrysolophus pictus. Next base: position 12,925,256 of record CM074579.1, on the reverse strand, counting down.
CACCTGCATAACATTTTTAAGTGTGAACAAGTATTTTCACATGTAGCTACAAATACGGTATATTCTCTAGTTATTTATTTTTGACATTTCTAAGTTCATAACATTGAAAAAAATCTTATTGAATGTGAAATTAAAATTTTACTGACTTCTCCCAGAATATTCAGTTGGTGAGCTTCTCAGTTAAGCTTGCTTGCAAAGACGTCTTTTTCTTTTGTTTATAATTTCAATTTAAAATAAAAATGCTTATTTCTTGTGTGCTATCTAACAAAGCAATTCTTGTTTATTTGTCCTGTTTCTTGGTTCTATCTGTGTAAATTGCCCTTGAGTTGATTTCTTCATATTCTTAATCAAGTAGACATAGGCCAAATTCATAAACTTGGACCTAAAACTTGGGAAAACTTGGACCAAGTAAGTAGTTTTGTTTGGTCTGACAGGATTAGTTCTAGCACAGTGGGCTGCTCTTCTATCATAATAAAACTCATGTTTTGTCAACTGGCACGCCTTTCCAAAGCTTATAAAGCCACATTTAACTGCTTTTGTAGCATAGCAATGCCAGCTTTATGGCCTCCTCTTACTTATTTTACTGTCCTTATGCGAATCATGGGACATGCTGAGTAACGTGACCTTGCCACAAATGAGGGGTGCTATTAAGAAGTAGCACATCTGGACTGTATATTGTTAAACTGCTACAGCTTAACCACTTTGGATTAGTTTAAAAGTTATGAAGATTTCAGTTAAAATATAGACAGCATAAATTGTAAATTAGGTGTGCATAAACCTGGATGGCATCTTTTGTCACTCATATCAAGATACAAGAGTCATTCAAACCTCATTTGCTCCCTCATTCTCATTCCAGATATTGATGAGAGGAATCTCCTATTTCCTCATAATCATCATAACATCTATGTTACAAAAGGTTAAGTTACAAGACTTTTTTTTCTCTTAAAATTAAGATGTTGGATGCCAAGTTTAATGATACTTTTAGATAAAATTTGCTAGGAAATACTTCAAAGAACTTCTTTCCTGACCCAAAAAAAGTGATGTTTTCACAACAGCATCTTGTAGCTGGAGAAGGACACCCATGTTTATCTGAAGCAAAATGAATGGCAATATCTTTTGAGAAAATGCTTTTGTTCCTTTTATTGAGATTTACTCAACAGGGTCAAAAGAGATCTATGAACGCAGCCAGAATAATGATAACCTGAAATAGAAACCAGGTACCACCAATAACAAATTGAACAATGTTACTTCCAATCCCATCCAGAGTTCAGAATTTCAGCCAACTGGTGCCTCTCTGCCTAGTGCATCCTGGATAGTTTAGCATCTGCAAGCATACTGATAATCCAATTAAACTAGCTATCAGTGTCCTTGAGGAAATGCTGATGAGCCTAATGTAACGTGCATGGGATTTTCAGAGTAAGCAATACACATGCTAACATGGAAAAGCCAAAATGGAGCACACCTACTCATACCGAAGTGTTCTTACCTACACTTATCTTTGGGATATGTGGATCTGACAGCAAAGAGCAAATTGTTACAGCCTTGTTCTCACCCATGTTTTGTTTAGCACTTAAACCAACATTGATACAAAGTTCCTATCTGTGGCACAAAGCCAGAACAACAATAAAGTTAAATCTTTTTACAAGCTACTGTATTTTTTGTTACTGTACAGTATGTTTTGTCTCCAACCTTTGAAAATCCTGTAAAGAGATGACTCCCAGCCAGTACTATGCACTCCTACATACATAAGTACTGGCCCAACACATCACTATTAAAAGCCATTTAGAGCACATGGAATGCTGTGGGTGTTCCTGAACCAGGCCATACGTAAATAAGCAAGAGTACACAAATGCAGGTCCTCGCCTCAGGCACTTGCATTTCAAATATCTATTGGTTCAAATGTGGGAAGTAAAGCTTTTTAACATTATGCAGCAGCAGAAACAAAGACTTCTTGTGTAGTATTGCAGCCATAAAAGGCAGCTAATTTTCTACTGGTTAGGAAAGATTTATTGCACAAATTCCAGCCTAAGCATTTTACTATTTTTTTTTTTCTAATTACTGTTAATTATTTATTCATTCTGAAAAGGTATAAAAAAGCTAAAGCTGGCACTACGTTTTGTTCAATAATTTAAGTGTCCTTATTTCAGAGAGGAGGACTGCTGTAACAACCTTCTGAACGGGCTGAACGCTGGAGAGCACTGAGAGTGAAGAGTACTTTGGATAAGTGGTAAGTAATGCCTAGATGCTGAAGTGGATAGCTTGGAGCAACTTCTCCAGTTTGGCAACGGGTTTGATGTGGGCACAGAGGGATAACTTTATCTGCATACAAACCAATTTCTTGAAATGTCTAAACAAATGGTTTCCCGTGTTAGACAAGTATTTAGCATCTGAATGAGCAGTCATTAGCTCCACAATCTGTCGTCTTCTCCTTGGTGATAGATTTCTACAGATCGTAGCTTTAAATGTTCCATTAATTTATACATTAAAAAGCTAAACTTAATTTGAAATAGAAATTAAATTGTTTATTTTTCTCAATAAGGATCATTTTATGACTTGTCTAGAGTGCTGAAACCGAGATACAGAAATAATCACATCGTAAACACTTCAGGACTGACACGGATACTGTGGATGAAAGAGCTACACGAGCTTTGTAATACTGTATCAATTAATTACTTAAGAGAACAAGTATTTCTGGAAGCTGGCGTGTCTACAGTGTCTGTTCTGCAGATTAACTCTTGCTAAATGGTTCAGTACCATAGGAATGCTCTGTGCCACGTTGAAGTCATGCCACGCCTGACTCCAGATGACACTTTAATATTGAGACCGTTTGACCTTTTATGCAAACAGTACGAGACGCACGATCTCAGTTGCACAAGAATAGATCTATCTTAACAACACTACTTGAGGAGAAAATAAACCCTTGTTATGAATGAAATTCCGTGAGCATATTTTACTCAGATAGTTGGCAGTTATGAGGATCTAACACATAAATTGTTCCTGATTTGGGTGTCAAAACCTATCCGTTACTCTTGTTACCCCCTGCTGTATTCAATAACATTTTTGATAATCAGTGGTGGATTTCTTTTGTATGAGTATGTATTTGCAATTTTCAGTAGAAAAGGAACAGACTTGTAGAAGTAGTTGTCATATACCAGTGTCAGATATGTGAAGCTGGGAGCACAGGGAAGTGCTGAGTTTAAGTCCATTACCTTGCAGGGATGGCTTCTTTCTTGAAAGGTGCAAGTGCTCAGCCATAGAGGATTTTGACTGCAAGTTGCACAGAAAAATTAGCAGTAGTAGCTCTAAAGCACACAAGGTAGGTGAAGGAGTGAGATTTAAGCTTCTCCCCTCCACACTCTTTTACAAGAGTTTTAGATCTGAACTAAATAATAATAATAATAACAATTAGTCTTCTGAATCTTCCTGAGTATTCAGTAGAGTGCATAGGAAACAAAAGCACTCAAGTTGGGAAATTTTACCTTTCAAATGAGAGAACAAACGAAAGGGGAAGAAGCACCCTCACAAAGAGAGATGTTTGCAAAGTGAGATACAATCATTGGACGTAGTCTATCATAGAATGGCTTAGGTTGGAGGACACCTTAAAGATCTAGTTCCCACATTTGGATTGTTACGTGGTACAACAGGAGTTACTGAGTCAATTGGTGTTATTTTTATACCAACATTTTATACCAAACCTTTATGATTGGCACTGCATTTCAGCGTTCTCTCTCTGTGAGAGCTTGTTCTCCCCATTTTTAAAAGAAACCAAGCTATTCTGTTCTATACCTGAAAAGGCTTACTCTGAGAAGTGTAAAAATTCATCAGCTGTAAGCAGCTTTCCTGACTTCCACATTTTCTCTGTGTGTGGCACTACAGTGTTGACCCAGACATAATATTTTAATAGAGGTTGTGTATTTTGTGCTCAGGAGACAGATGTGGAAGGATGCATGGCCATCATGCGGAATTTTGTCACCATAACTTCTAACTTGCAGATGAACTGCCTGAAGCTTGCTTCTGTTGTGCCTGAATCCTAGATTAGAGTAAGCTTGTAGAATCATAGAATCATAGAATCACAAGGTTGGAAACGACCTGCTCTAATGCTCTCACTTTGCAAGCTGCTGAGACATCCTAAGGTCTCAGCATCCAAAGCTAACAAATCACAGAAATCAGTTGGATTCAATATATTTTAACTAAACTCAACATATACTTTGGTAAATAAACTGCTGGATGTGTAGGCAAACAAATGTAGCTCTGTTCATAATGCTGAAACAGAAGGAGCTGCAACACCCTGCAAGTGTAAGTGCACTATCCTGATTTTTTGGTCACCTCTCAACTAACTATACAAACTGGGGGAGGAGAGACCTGTTGTTCCATACTCTACAACAAAAAAATGAGACAATGTTTCTGGATCTATATCTTAACTAATTTCTCCTGCACTAGCAATGTGAACTGCCAGGGAGAATGCACTTTTTCCCCCATCTGTTAAAGCATTTCCGTGAATGTCAATCAGCAGCAGCAGTGCAAACTCCAGATATTCATTTTCCCAAGCAGAATGTCACTCCTATAGATGCTGTGAGAAGCTGCAGTCAGAAGATCTTGTTTCTGCTTCCTCTAGCCTCATATCTCTCCCCTGCAAACAAATCAGTGAGACTGCAGAAGGAACACTGGCAAACCCACAAAGAGTTTCAGTGATCTGTACTCCCTCTCCAGTCTAGATTTCTTAATTTCTATATCACATTGGATATGTGTCACAGGCCACTGGGTATTTATAAAAAGTTGTGAACCCTAGAGGTACCTAAAATACAGGAGGGACAGTTTGATCTGAACACCTCTGCAGATGGGGCATAGTCGGCTATTGCTGGCTTTCCGACAAGCCAGAAATGTTATAAAGCTGTTTTAAAGATTGCTCAGAGAACAAGAGGTTAAGACAATTCAGCCATATTAATATGTGTCTATGAAAGGGAGACACGGGTTATCTATCTTTGCTAGTGGTGTAGCTGAGAGGTTAACATTTCTCTTTAGATGTTTACCCGACAGCTTGTGGCTGAGCCCATGCTGTTCCTGTTTCAGTGTTATGCCCCATATACTCTCCATCCAGTAAGCTCTTAATTTCCAGTTAGATGATGCTCTGTTGGCACTCTGTCAGTAGTGTAACATTTAACACATCATCAACTTAATTATCTGCCTTAAATGTGAAAAAATAAATAGCATATGGGTGCTGCAGAGAGGAATACTGATGGATTACTTTTGGCATTCTTGTTAAACATGGCATGGAACAGGTGAAATATCCACTGGTAAGATTAAGTATATCTTTTATAGTGAAAAGTTTTCACCTTGAAAACTCTCTTAAAAAAATTTAGCAACTGCCTAAAACCCTATGCCGCAGAGGGGAAAGTTTTGTCTGTAGGTTTTCACTATTGACTGCACTGGGAGGTGAAGAAGGAAGACAGTAATTTTTCTGGCTTCAGTGATTAGAAAATGCAGACACTTTCCTAGTTCCTCTTACCTTAAAACTCAGCCTGATTTCTTGGAACCATTCAGAAATAATGGCCCCAGCACTGCCTATTGTATTTCTTCTGTCAGACGGGATCTCTGCTTAGAAAACCTCCTGTATGCACAAGGATCTGAACATAACTTATGCTCCAACCTGCTCTTTCTCTGAATTAACTGTTAGTCCTTGTGTATCATAGCTCACTGTCTTTTAAACTCCTGTCTAACAGACACCTTGCATTCAAGACAGGATCTATCATTACCATTTTACATATACATTAATTTTCAAAGATCAAAGATATGTTTGAGAAGTTGATGCAGAAGAATCCATAATCCATATTCAGGACAAACTGAACAGATTGATGATCTGCCTAAGACCATGACATGAAGCACAGTGTAAATAACAGATAATCCACCCTACTTGAAACTACAGAAATCAGATTAGTTTATTAATAAGTGATTATTAAATTGCCCTTTAACACTGTTGAAGCACATGTGGTGATGATTAGAGAGGAATTTTCTTGACAGGGCACTGAATAAATAGACCCATCCTTTGCAGAAGCATTCACACAGTGGCACAGCTAATGTAAGGAGGTGAGAGAATCCTCAGAATCATTCTGACCCAACATTTGGACAAATCCTAATATAGCCCTACAGGTGGATGACCTCAGCACAGTTGCTATGTATTTTTTGCTGTTTTTAACTGCATTTTTGATGCTGTTGTGCCTACCTGGCACACTTGCTGCATGCTGCTGCAATTTTCCCTCTTTTCTTTCTCAGCTATCAACTGACAAAGTAACGGAATGGAGAACAAGCAACAAAGCAATGGGGGGATGAAACAAAATAAGGAGGTGAAGAAAAAGATGGTAAGTGAATGTCTCAACTTTTCTATCAGCGTATTTGTCATTAGGTCAGCATATTAAGGTGAGAAATAATGTATGTGTTACCCACGTACAGCCGTATTGTTGGCATTTGAGGTCAGCTGCAGTGAGCTGCTCCCACTGTGTTATGTTAAATGAAACTCAATAAAATACAGATACTGATTAATCTCAAATGCACTCCATGCATTTTAGAGGCTCGATTCTCCTAGTTTGCCTCTTTTACTGTTTGTGACCATTCAAAAAGATTAGAAGTGTTGTTTGTGTTATCTGTCTGTGCGGATGTTTCTCAATTCATCTCATGAACAATGACTTCACATGTCAGTAAGGAACACCTAGCTTTCTGTTCAAGTGCTGCTTTACTCAATGTGTGGTGAGGATACAGGTTGGCCAAAGACTCAGGTTGGATACTGGGAACAATTTCTTCTCAGAAATTGGTGATGCATTGGCACTGCAGGCTGCCCAGGGATGTGGAGGAGTCACTGTCCCTGGAGATGTTCAAGAATTGCTGAGGGACATGGATAGTGGGCATGGTGGGGATGGGATGGTGGTTGGACTGGATGATCTTAGTGGTCTGTTCCAGATTTAATGATTCTATGACACCTCCAAGTTTCTACATTACAGTCTGCCTTCAAACCTGCTGTGCTTTATGGCTTAACTTCTGTGCCTTTGGGAACAGTGAGGTAGTTGTGAGCTATGTGGCACGTTAGCAGTGGAAAGAGTGCAGATTTACACCACTACGGACTGCAGACATCTGGGAATAGTTCCCAGACGTACTTAGTACCAGTCTGAGGCTCACGTGTTGCCAACTGGAAGGCGCAGCTTAACTCTCATTTCGATGTATGTTTGCAAATAGGCACCTGCGGAACGAAGAGCTGGAAGCGCTGACCTCCCTCTGGCAGTGCACCTGACCACCGCCCCCTAAACAGCGCGGAAACCCTCCGCCTCCCCGGGGCTCACGGCTATTTGCTTAAGTTATTCAGCAGCGCGCTCTGGACCACCCCATCCATCCCTCCCTCCGCACAGGCCAATCCCTGCGGCCGCGCAGCGGGGCTCGGGCACGGCCGCGCTGCCCCTCGCTCCCCCCCGCCTCCCACGGCCGCGCCCCGCGCGCTGCCCGGCGGAGATGCGCGGCCGCTGCGCACGTGTGGAGGCGGCGGTATGGAGCCTGCGGCGGCGCCCGAGGCGGATACGCTGGTGGCGCGGGAAACGGGCGGCCGCCACGCGGGGAGAAGCGCAAGTAGCGTAAGGAGCCCGAGGGGAGAGGGGACAGCGGCGGAGGGGTGCGGACCCCGGCGGGGTTCGGCCTCGGGGGGAGAAGGGGAGGATTTGTGACCTTTCTCAGCTGGGTAGGAAGGGAGGAGAAGCGGGCTGGGGCACGGCGGCCGTGGGAGCCGGAGTAAAGTCCCTGAGTGAGGACGGGTTCAGGTTGCAGCGCGGAGCCGTCCCCGCTCGGTGCCGTCTGGGCTGAGCTAAAAATACCGTGGCCGCCCGAGCCGGGAGCGGAGGGCGGCGGCGGGGACGGGGCAGAGCCGACCACGCGGTGGGAGAGAGCTCGCTGGGCGAGCAGCTCCTGCAAGCAGGGCGAGGAGAGCGGGGCTGCACTGCGGTCAGCGGGAAAGGGCAGGGAGCAGCCCGGGGGCCGCGGGTGGGCACGCACCTGTCTGCCCGGAGCCGTCCCAGCAGCGGTGTGCAGGGTCGGGTGCGCGAAAATCAGGTGTGTATGGCCAATAAGAAGCCTTAGCAGCGTCTATTGAAAGATCCTAAAACTTCCTTCTGTGCCTGTGCGGTGTTTACTGCTTGCAACTGTGCTTGATTTTAACTTGAAAAGGGGGCTGTCACCCACTAACCAAAAAGCAAAATCTCGGATAGAATTTGGAAAACTGAAATGCAAACCAGTGTACGTTTAAAACAAAAGCAACTGAAGGTTCATAGTACATGAGCATTGCGCTGTGTGCTGAACGAAGAAGTTGAGTTGGTAAAAACATTTCCAAGGGCTATCGGAGCTCTGTGATCTGTGATAAGGGCAAAAAACATGGACTCTTATAAGTAAGCAACTCTCCAATGCCCAGGGGTCTTTGCTTTGGTCCAATATGAAACTTCCTTACTGCACCTTTATGCAGGGTGACAGCCTGTACTAACAGCAGCACGCTGATGGTGGTAAAGGAAAGGAGCACCTCTGGGGAAGGTGTGACCACTTCTTGTTTCCCAGCCACTATCAGACAGATTGCTGGAGGCTTAGCTTGCTTTGCTCATTTATTCACTTATTTATTTAAAATATTGCCACAGATTTAATATTATTTTGAGCATTTTTTTCTTTTTTTTTTCTTTTTTCCTTCTTGTTTCATTTTGCTTTTATCTGGCATTGCTGAAACTTGAGCAAATATTTGAAGTAGTGCACGAGGAGAGACAGGTCATGGAGAAATTAAAGCTCATGTTCCAAGATCTGTAAAGCTTTGCATGAGGCTCTGTGTGCCTTCTGCAGCAGGTCATATATTAGAAAACTTCATGGTGCTGAAGTATGCTCTAAACCTTGCTGTCTGCAGCACTTGAAAATAGTGGATGTTGGTTTTTCTAATTTGACAGCACTCCCATCATTTGTACTGCCTTATTTGCTACTTAACCCTGTGTGCACTTAATTTGTTTGCACTGAAAGTTTCAGGTGTTCACCAGAGTTTTTAATAAGCATAGACTTCATAGTCCAAAACACCTCGTTTGCAGGATTTTTCCAAAGTATTTAATGTTGTTGGAGCAGATCTTTTAGCAATATTACCACATGAGAACTTATCATTTATGAACCCTTTGGGAACACTCCCGTGTATCTCCCCAGTGTTCTAAATTCATGGAATCACAGAATCATTTGAGTTGGAAGAGATCCCAAAAGGCCATCAAGCCCAACTCTCCTGCAGTGAACAGGGATGCCTACAGCTCCATCAGGTTGCTCAGAGTCCCATCCAGCCTGAGCTTGAGTGTCTGCAGGGATGGGGCATCCACCACCTCTGTGGGCAACCTGGTCCTGTGCTTTGCTACCCTTTTAAAAAATATGTTTTTTATATCCAGTCTAAATCTCCTCTCTCTTAGTTTAAAACCATTTATCCTTGTCCTGTCACAACAGACTCTGCTGAAGAGTCTGTTCCCTTCTTTCTCATAGCCCCAGTTTTAGATACTGAAAGGCCACTCAGGTCTCTCTGGAGCCTTCCCTTCTCCTGGACCCCACTGCTAGATCTTGTCTAGGTCTCTTTGAATGGCTCCCTTCTCTTGTGGGCAAGACAACTGCACCACAAAGCTTGATGTCATCTGCAAACTTGCTGAGGGTGCACGCAATCCCACTGTTGATGCCATTGATGAAGATAATAAAGAGCCTTGGACCCAATACTGACTCCTGAGAGACACCACTTGTCCCTCATACAGAGTAGCAGTGACTCCTAGAAGTGAAGGAATGGCTGATCAACTCTGAGAAACAACAGGCAAGGTGTTATCACCTAAATAAAGCCTTATGTTGAAATTTCTGCTTCTTATTGGAGTAATGCTGCAAAGCTGTGTGTGTGGCAGGTTCATTTTAAGAAGCTGGCTAATAATAATAAATTGTACTTGGCTTATTTAATGAACTCAATGGGATATATTTCTTACGCAAGATTTTCTTCTCCTGCTGTACACTTCCTCCTGACCTGACTGAAAATAGAGCAGTTAATGAACTGTGTAATCTCTTCAAAGGCTACCACGCCATGTGGAAGAAGTTAACCATACTGGGCTGTCCCACAGGGCACGTTTGAGCCCTTCAGACCTGCAGCTGTAGAGCACAGCAGACCCCATGAGTGCTGAGCTGTGTGCTGCAGCACCTGCTCTATCAGTGGATATCCCATCATTTCTCCATGAACCCAAGTGACAGTGACTGTGTGGTGGCAATGTGAACCCCAGCATGTGTCAAAAGCCACACTGCAGCCACTTTCCCTACTGTACTTGTCCTAAAGGAACTCGCTCCTATTCATCACCACTGCTGTCATGCCATGTGCTACCTGCTCAAATGTAGTTGATGCTTCAGATCTTCATTTCCCAAAGGAAATGTACAGCTTTGTAACACTGATGTAAAGTATAGATTCATTAACCTGTTGTCTGCACTCTGTGATGTAGATAAAGCTGAGGTTACAAGGCCTGCTTACACAGCTTTTTCTCCTTTCAAAAGCATTGAGGCTTCAATGAGCAATCAGGCTGAACATAAACCAGTAGTCACTGCTCCTGAAATTTGAGATTCTTAGCAGAGTTTTTAAAAATAAAAAAAAAGATGTTTAAAATGTCATCCACTTTAATGAAATTTTTTAAGTCAAGAAAGGTGAGCTGTCTTCCATGATGTACAAAACAATTGTCAAGCAGCCACCAAAAAGCAGATTTCTCTTAGGAAATCTACTGAAAATTAAATTAGGACTCGCATTGATCACGTGTGCAGCACTTCAAAATCCAGAAGCAGAACTGAGTGTCAGAAAGTAATGCTGGATGAAATGGAAAGGACCCTGAAATCTGGAAGCTTCAAATCAACTGACTGATACTCCGATATCTGAGCAATGTTGCTTTTTGTATGGATGAAGAAGTTAGTAATAGAGGTTGGGGCTATCAGCTAAATCCAGGAGGAGGGATAGAGAGTGGAAGGAGGAAAGTTGCAGAGGATGAATTACTGCTACGATGCTGGGGGAAAAGAGCAGATGGCATCTCTGTCTGAGAGCATGTGTGTGCATGGCAGCAAGTTACTGTTGGAGAGGTACATCTGGGTCTGTGGGCACCAGTTTGTTTGTTTGTTTGTTTAATGCTCAGAATTTCACTATTTCTTATTCTTATGAGACTGGGTGGGGGGCACACCAACTTCTTAGGCTACCCCCTAAGTCAGGTCTGTCCCAAATCATGTTGTATCAACTGTATGTTACCGTGTGCTTTGTGGTGGTGTTGTACATTGCCAAAGTCTCTTTCACTGAGACATGCTTCTATAAGATTTTGCTTTTTGTGTGTGTGTGTTGGGGCCGATAGGGAGATTGAAGCAGGAATTTGTGAGGTTGAAAGAAGTTTAAATGTTCACTTATGCCTTGGTAAATGTTAACTGAGATGCTGTCACTTCAGATTTAGTGTTTCTTGGTCTGCAGAAATGGGAAGTGCTGCAGGCCGTTACTCTGCATGAAGAAGATCTGCCTGCAGGAGCTGTGCAAGACAGTACAAGCAGCGTTGAAGACTGCAGTTTTTCTATTTGAAGTATACTAATAGTGGCTACATCTTTTCCTTGTTTTTCAGAATTGGTCTGGAAGTCTAATTGTAGCATCTTTAACTGGTGCTTTTGGGTCATCTTTTCTTTATGGATACAATCTCTCTGTGGTGAACGCACCTGCAGTGGTAAGTTACTGACACAACTGGAATTAAGTACCAGTAGAGGGCAGCCTTGTCTATCTAGTGTGCTCTCTCCAGCATCCTGCTCTTATCATCCTGCTGATATGGTGGAAGAGGTTAAATCTTCTATGTTAACCTTTCTGTGCTTGAACAACTGTTTCTGGTGTCTGTGAGGTTTTCAACTAAATTCAGTATTGGTAAGGAGAACAAATGCTGCTGTCGAGATGAAGAGTTGTGCAGGGTTTCTTGTACAAGAAGATTCCCAAAACACAGAATAATGCTAAATCTTGCACAGTTTTGAGTGATAAGGCATTTTTAATAGCCTTTCTTTCTGACTAGAGAATATTTGGTAGCTGTAGGTGCATATTCAGCAACTTTCGTTCATTCAGTTCTGGAGGCTGACACATTTCATTCCCACAGTTCTGCTACTATAAATGTCTCTTGCTGCTCTTAAATAATGGACCACTTCTGCATTTCTTTGGTTCTGATTTTGAAACTGCTGTGTTGACAATTTGTTGCAGTATCTGATGAGAAGAGTATTGTAAAATCAGTGTACAGTATTTGAGGGATTTCATTAAAATATCAGCTATCACATGGAAATCTGAATGCTGTATTTTCATACTGATGGCCTACAGAGACACTTAATTTAATCAAGCAGCACATTAAGCAATTCAGTAGAGTTGCAAGAAACACTTTTTTTTTTTTAAATAGTTAACTAGTAATTTTTTTCAGTGAGTTGTTGATGATACTCTGTTTTTAAATGTTCCTTTCCAAAGTTTAGCTCCTTCTTTTATGGAAATCTGTTATTAGAATGTGTGGCTAAGCTTTACCTGAGCAGCTCAGTCACATGAAAGATGGATACAATACTCATGCAAGTAATGGAAGAAGAAATTTTGAAATTTACATTTTGCATTCAGATTATATTTGATAAAGCGACAACATGGAGGATTAGAAATTGACTCACCCTGTAGGAAGCTTTTATTGTTCCCTTGACAGCTTCTGGGAATTTTCCTGAAGCTCCTGGTACCATTTGTACCAATAACACCGGTTTAGACAGATTGGATGTTTATTCTAGTATGGCATGTCTGTGCATCACCTCACCCTGCAATCTTCGGGAGATAAGTATGGCTTAGACAGAATCAGCAGGCAGCTGAAATTCTGTGAACAATAGTATTGATTGTGGCTGTGATAGGCATCTTTCCTGCACTGAGTCAGTGCTGTCAGAGGAGAAGCGTGAATTGTCTGACTTCTAAACTTTTAAGTGCGATATGAAAAATGGACCATCTGGTAATCAAAGCTCTGCTACCACTTTCTGCATGGGTAAAAGAAAGAAAGGGTGATCAGAAATGCTGTTTGCCAGTGCTCAGATCATTAGGTTTGAACCATGTTATTGATTATGGTGGTGATCAGACAAGAATGAAATTGGGGAGACTAGGGTTGCAACTATACCATGAAGAATGCTAAATTTCAAGTATCATGGATAGCAGTACTTCCAGGATTGTCTGTTTTTGCTCACAGTCTTTTTTTGTGGCTATTGGACAGAAAGTTGGCACCATGTTTGTGGTTCTGGTCATGCTGTTGACAGATATGCATGAAGTCTGCCCTTTTTCAGAGTGGTGTTGCAGTATTTGAGAGCTTAGTATCTTCCTTATTTGTGTTAAACAATACAATAGGTAGGGCCCAGGAATAGTCCTGTTTATACACTCCAGTGAAAAAGAGTACGTAGTTGTGTGATTCAAGAGCAGAATACTACTAGTGTGGCCCCTCGTCCTCTCTGTAACTCCCAGGTCAAGCTGTGTCATCCATTTGCCTGGGACAGGCCACCTTCCTGCCCCTATTCTGCGCTGACCAGGCTGAAGAGAAGAGTCTGAGATCTGCTCGTAGCCACAGTGAGGAGGAATGAGCTGTGATCACAACCAACGTTGTGATTCCTGCAGCACAAGAATCGGAACCTTTGCTCCATATGTCTTCACCTGTGTGGCTGTGTGTCACCAAATGAGGTGAAGTTGGGAATGATGTGAGGTAACTGAGGCTTTTACCTGCAAATATTTAGTGCTCTTACAAGAGGTTCCAATAGTGGGAGTGCATTATACTCCTAAAAGTTGTAAGTTGAGTTTAATTTATAAACTTACTAAGTCAAATAATGTGATTTGGTCAAATGCAGGTTACAGCCAACACTGTAGTGGGCATCTCTGCATAGGATGCTGAGTATCTTTTGCTCCTATTTACTTCAGTACAATTTCTGTTGACCAACTTTAGAGAAATTGCTAGATAATGCTTTCAGGAGTATTTAGAAAGTGCTTGATAATGACTGTTGACAAAAGTATGAGATGTTTCCAGGAGACAGGGTTTGAACACATCGTCACGATCACTGAATTGTACAGGGGAAGTTCATTTAAGGCTGAAACTATGAACTCTGTGTGCAAACCCTTCTTTCTTCTGTATGTCTTCTTTCTGTGCTGAAAGTTGTGCCAGCTCATCAAACCACAGGGAAATGCCCCTGCAGTTCTCAGCTGGGAACTTTACCACAAGCCATTTCGTAAGCTCTGGTACTTGATCTGACTTGCTGCAAGGGGGAAACAAACTGCACCAGATCTGCCCAGTACAGAGTTGTCTGTACTGACTATTCAGTCCTCCACCTTCCTGTGGGAAGGAGCAATAACCCATTGCAGGTGCGCTTTCCCCCTGCCAATCACTTCTTGTCTTTTTCCTGCTGGAAGCTGTGTTTCTGCATTCTTTTTAGAGCTGGCACTGGGGTAGCTGCAGAAATGTATAGCTGGCTGTCAGCCAGTTGGGTAACTGTGAGTGGCCCTCATAACTGTGGGCCATGTCATTTTTCTTCTCAAAAGACCATCTCATCATATCTCCCCTTGATGTAAGTTATTTAAAGTTAGACAAGAAAAATCACCATATATATGTGCATGTATATATGTGCTTATATATGCTTTAACTCTGTGCTGGCGCAGCCTTATCTGAGTACCATGTGCAGGTTTTGGCATCACGATATAAAGGACATAAAATAACTAGATAGAATCCAAAGGACGGCTGCCATGATGGGAAAAGTTCTAGAGGGTGAGACATGCAGTCTCAGTTCGTTCAAAGCAGAGCGGCTGAGGGGAAGCCTCATGGCAGCAACAGCTCCTCGCAGTCGAGGGCAGCACTGAGCTCTGCTCTCTGTGACAGTGATAGGGCCCGAGGGAATGGCATGGAGCTGTGTCAGGGGATGGGCAGATGGGGGTGAGGGAAAGGGTCTGCACCAGCGGATGGTTGGGCACTGGTAAATGGTATGCATAATGGATTTGTTGAATCAGATTTGTTTTTTTGCTTTTGGTTTTCATTTCCATGTGCAATACCTCGAAACCTGCATGTGTTAATACTTTCCCATTTAGTGTCAGTGGAAATCTAGGCAAAAGAAATATACGTGATGGCTCGTTTGTCTCCTATTCTTAAATGTTGTAGTTTGTACTTTATTTTCTTGAATATTTATACTTGCCTAATGTTTCATTATAAATAAGAAAATAGTGCTGAGGAAATTAGTCATGACAAGGGGAAAAAAATTTACATACTATTTTTAGTTATTAGAATTAGCAAGAAATGCTAATAGTGTTCTAAAAATGCTTTCTCTTAGTATTCATTGCTATCAAAAATGAATCTCAAATAAACTAGATATCAAAATCTAAATATAATCTGAGTACTGATATTAGAAATAGGATTTATTACTTTAGTGGTGAATTTATTTGGATATTCACGATGAAATATAGTTTGCTGCAAAGTTAACCACGTGCAATTGGACATTTTTTCATCTAATAATTTGTTTCTGTTTGTATGGGAACATATAGAATAGAATGGAAATAATGAGGTATGATTGTCTTTCTTTTAAAAGTCAGGGCATGATAATCTAGCCAGAAATTTAATAGAATGAAGACAGTACATTGTATGTTCTACCTCCACCTTTCTAATGTACTTGGCATGTGCAGAGATTGTTTCAAGCTAAATAAAGACCTCAGGTTGAATAGATCATGCATACCAAGCTTGAATACTTAAGGTTGGAAGTTCCTAGCCTAAACAGGGAGAGTTTGGTGGAAGGCTTATCCTTCTGAGTGCTACCCCAAGATACTTTAGTGGCTGTGTCATGCCTGATGAAATCTGAGAGGAGCCTGATGAGACTTTGAGATACTGTGGAGCTTGTGAGGGATCGTATCACACAGATGTGCAGAACTGTTCTGCAGGAGTGATCATGTTGTACCTCATGCTTTCTGGAATACCATAAACCCAGTGGCATCAGATCTTTTCTTGGTTTCTATATGAGAGAGGAATAAAAGAGAAGTTTGATGAAAAAGAAATCAAATACACAATGTCTTTGCAGGTGATACAAAGATTATGTAAAAAACATCCTACTGGGCATATGAAGCCTTTACGTTTTAGAAAGATGAGAAAATTAGGCATAACTGAACATCAGTGTAAGAGTAGTTGTTAAAGCCATCTAGCAGAAAATTACAATTGTGCTCATATGAGGAAAGCAAAAAAATAAAATAAACTCCGGCATCCTGATGGCTAAAACTGTGAGCTGGTCATGGGGTCTGAGTATTTTCAGAAGGGAGAAAAGACTTCCAGAGAGCTGAGGATATAAGGCTGATAGATCAAGCTGAAAAATGACATTCCAGAAATACAAGGACAGACCAAGAAAACTGAATTTATGTTTTGGAATGGAAAAGTCTCTGAAGGTTCCATGCCAGAATGCTTTTTATAGAGGATGTATTGGATACATTTTAAGATCAGTAGAGATGTGGAATAAAATTAGTCATAATTTTCTATCCAACTGACAAAATGCCTTGCATAAGACTGTAAAAAATACCTAAAAATACAGGCTACGTATCACTTCTTATAAATAACATAAATAACAGAGAAATTGAATGAATTAATGTGACTTGAAGGAAAAAGTAATTTTGAGGGACAGACTTGGGAGATAAAGGTTAAGAATTAGATATTTGCACTTGACAAACTAGCAGAAACTGTAATACAAAAGTGAGAATTTGGGGAAGATCAGACATAGCTTTTGTGAAGGGCAACGATCCCTTAGGAGTCTGGAGTTCTCCACAGAATCAAGAGGCTCTCGGACTTTCAAAAAATATTCTGGAAGAATACTTATGGAAGTCTTAAGAAGAATTAAACTGTCATGGGGGATAAGCATAAGCTTTGGGATAGATGAGTTGTTAAAAATACAAGACGACATGAAAAGCCAGGTCTCAGGTTTTTGTTTCTTTAAGAGAACTCAGTTGTCTGGAAGATAGATTTATTTCTGCATCTTAGGTGTCTGATTTCATGTTTGATACTTCTTTCATTACTGAAAATAAATTGCTTGTTTAACTGCCTGAACTTCATTCAAAAAACATCCTATGTAAATGTGAAGATAAGAAGCTATAATTTATTTATAGAAGCAATTTGTGATTCTTAACTTTAGCTAGCTCTTTTTTTGCTACTGTGGCTTTTTTTTCCCCCCCGTGGTATCAAACCAACATCTAAAAGTTCTTCTCCTCCTCCTCCAGCAATTATTTATCTTGGCTGTGAATTTCTAGGGAGAAAAATGTTAACTTTTGTTGCTTGGCTTAATATGTCCTTTATTTTGTATAGCTGACTGGTTCTGTGTTATCATAAATAAGCCATAGATGTGCAGGCTCCCTTCTTCCATCAGTCCACAAATACCAGTTGATATTGAAAAGATCCAACTAGTGATAGTCATGTCTGGTGCCACTAAAAGAAGTGGAAGGGTCTTAGTAATTGGAGACTCTTTGATGAGAGGCACTGAGGTGCCTATCTGCCTCCCGGATAACCTCTAGAGAGGTTTGCTGCCTGCTGGGGGCTTGTGTTCAGGACATCAAGAAGAGAATATCTGGCATGATAAAACCAGACAACCACTATCCCCTCCTGGTCTTTCAAATTGAGTTGCATGAGGCTGCAACCAGGAAATTAAAAAAATATCACAGAATCACAGAGTTTGGAAGGGACCTCAAGAGATCACTGAGTCCAGCCTCCCTGCTAAAGAAGTTACCCTACAATAGGTCACACAGGTAGGCATCCAGCCAGGTCTTGAATTCTTCCATAGAAGGAGACTTCATAATCTCTCTGCACAACTTGTTCCAGTGCTCTCCCTTACCATAAGAAAGGGATTCTGATATTGGAGCTTTCTATGCTCAAGTTTTAGGCCATTACTTCATGTCCTATTACTGCACACCACTAAGAAGAGCCTGGCCTCATCCATTTGCCTCCCACCTCCCTTTAGATATTTATAAACATTTTTCAGATCTCCTCTCAGACTTCTTTTCCCTAGGATGAACAGATCCAGGTTACTCAGCTTTTCCAAAAAGACTCTATGTCCCTAGGGAAGATGTTGGAGAGATTGGGAGTGCAGGTAGTGTTCTTCACAGTTCTCCCAGTTGGAGACTGGGATCTGGGCAGAAAGAGGAGAACAGATCAGTTGAATGAATGGCTGCAGAGTGGTGTCACAACAAAGACTGTGGGTTCTGAAAGCCCATCTGAAGAGCCTCTATACCAACACATGCAGCATGGGAAATAAGCAGGATGAGTTGGAAACCATGGTGCACTTGGAAAACTGATTGCTTCATAGTGAGCCTATGTAAACTTAATGAGGTTCAACAAAACAAAGCGCAAGGTTTTGCACTTGGTTCAAGGTAATCCCAGATATGTTTTCAGACTGCTAAAAGAACTCCATAAGTGTAGTCCTGTTGAGAAGAACTTAGGGGTCCTGGGATGAGAAAATTAACATGAGCCAGCAGTGTGCACTTGTAGCCTGGAAGGCCAATGGTATCTTGGGCTGCGTCAGAAAAGAGGTGACCGGTGAGGGTGGTGACATTCCTCCTCTACTCTGCCCTCGTGTGGCCCTATCTGGAGTACTGTGTTCCAGGTCTGGGTCCTACAACACAGGAAAGATGTGGAGCTTTTGGAGAAGATCCAGAGGAGGGCCACAAAGATGATCAGAGGGCTGGAGCACCTCCTTCCCAGTATTGAAAAGGAAATTATAAACAGGAGGAAAATCAACTTTTTACATGGGTAGATAGTGATAGAACAAGAGGGAATAGTTTTAAAGTGAAGGAAGGAAGAGTAAGATTAGATGTCAGGGGGAAGTTTCTCACTGAGAGAAGTGAGGTGCTGGAGTGGGTTGCCTAGAGAGTTTGTGGATGCGATTCCTGCAAGCAAGCTGATATTTATTCATCCAATTTCTGTGATCTGCATCCTTTAAGAAGAATTTTTATATGTATAATTATGTATTTTCTTTCAGTATATCAAGAAGTTCTACAATGAAACTTGGGAACGAAGATATGGCTTCTCAGTGGATGAAAGCACCCTGACTCTCCTCTGGTCTGTAACTGTTTCCATTTTTGCCATCGGTGGCCTTGTGGGTGCTATTATTGTTACCCCAATTGTGAAGTTCTTCGGACGGTAAGTGCATTGGAAAACTACTGATTTCTAAGGCAGTTCCTAGCCTAGCTTAGAGATCTTTACTTGTATTTTATTTTTTAAAACCCTGTTCATCTTTACTAGAATGTGAAGTTACAAAATCTCATTTCTAAGAGTTGTGAATTTCAAAGAGTAAAATTAATACCTTTTCATCTGACCATACTGTGCTATATTTGAGTAAATAGAAACAATTTGCTCAGAATTGGTATCATGTTGAGGTGTCAAAAATGTTGAATAAACAAGTGTGCAAAAGGAAAAAACCAAAAAAAAGGAAATATTTTAGAAAAGATTGACAGATTCTTGTCCCACAAGTCTCCTGTGTATCTCAAAGCTACACAAATAAAACATGTTTCATTTACATCTCAACAACCTTTGTTGTTACACAGTAGTAAAACTTTGCTCTTTTTTCCATCCTTGTTTGAAGAAACAGACTACAGTGAAGTTTATTTCTTCTTCCACTTTCTTGGTGACACATTCACCACACTATTCAACAAAGTATTTGATCAAATCTTGACCATAGAAAATATTTTACAAATGTTTATGCTAGTATACTTTGCATTTTTGCAGTTGGTAACAGCTAGATATTTCTTACATACCATCTTCTAAAGAGTTCTAGAATTGATTAGTAATTTCTCTATATTTGGAAGGAGTTGGATAAAAAACTATAACATGCATCTTAACTACTAATTTGGCTTTTCCTTAATTATAAAATCTCAATTAATTAATTCTCAAATAAGAAATTACAAATTACAAATAATGAAAAATCATTTTATAATCTCTGCTTGATTGAATCACCAAAGAAGTAAGAGGCTCAAATATAAGTCTCCATCTTCACTGTTCTTACTTATATTCTATATTTTCCACTATTTCTACCACATACTTTGCATGGTATTCTGATCCTATATATCATCTCTCTCAACTCCCCTGCTTTCAAATCCTCTGCTTAGATTTTTTTTTCTTGATTGTCTCTACATTTTTTTTTTCAACTCCTCTAAATTTTTTTCTTCTTTTTACTCCAAACAATGCAATTTCACATTTTTCTATTTTGTGCTTACAAGAATTCACTATACTCTACTTCGTAAATCTATTATACGCTTTTAATTAATGTATAATCAAAGAATATTAAGATAGTGTATAATCAAGGAAAATTGTATAGAGGAATGTTGTATAATCAAATAACATCAAGATGTTATAATAATGAAATAAACAAGAGAGTTAGGCAAAGCAAGACAAAGAGAAGAGAAAGGATACTTACCCGTATCATAGGCTCACTCAGGAAACTCCAGTGGAGTGGATCTTCAGAAGAGAGAACCTTCCCCACTGGTAGTCAGCTCTTAAATGGGTCTAGGAGAGCTGCAGCCAGGCTCCACCCCTTCCTGCAGCACAGGTGAATTGCTTTCACCTGTGCTCCCCTGGCTGACTCATTGCTTGCCTCAGGTGATCAATCAGAGGTTCAGGCCGTGACTCAGCATTTCCCATACAATTAACATATTTTGTCCTGTCAATTCACAATTTGATTTTGTGTTCTTGTGTTCATAGTCACTTTTTTTTTTCTGATTCTTTGCAATTCCTACTGCCTATCCATCAATTTGCTTTTTAACACATATATTGAATATATGAATGTCTCCTTGAGTCAGACTGTTTAATTTTTTGGAATTGCCGCTGAATCATCTCTGTTTTAGTAAATTAAGTATGAAATGAATTCAAAGACGACTTGTTTTTTCGTGAAGAGTAGAACAGGTTTGTGTGAGAATTCATTGAGGTGGTGGCTTATGCCAATCATAATCATACTTCTTTGATGAGAGCACATTGTATTTCCAGGGTTGAGTTCTAAATCTTTGGAAGCTCTGTCCGTGTTTATGTTTATCCCTGTTTAGTCATGAAGACAGCGTTCTCATCGATACAGTGTAAGAATACTTGATTGGAGATTGGAAGGAACTGTATCTCTCAGAGAGATTGGATTGGCTGCTCATCAAAATGTAGTTCTTGAGTTTGCTATTCACATTGCAGTGTATTTGTCTGCTTTAGGAAGCCAGATTGATATATCAGTACAGTAATTGAAGAGCACATCGTGAAGTGTTGACACAACAATAAAATACTTACGTTGTTAAATGGTCCAGGTGTAGGTTGAAGAATTGTGTGTATGATGAAAGTGTGCTCTATTTATACTGACATCGAATAATGTACTAAGGGGATCAAAAGCATTAGTCAGAAATAATGTGAGACTTTTAAAAGAACACTCTTGCCTCATATGTAGCTGTAAGATTAATAACATAATTTTCAGAATGCTGGATTTCTAAGCACAGCTATATTTCAAGAGAGGATCAGAGCAAGGTTTTCAAAGGGCTTTCATTCACATAAGGAGAAGTCCTATGTTCAAACAAAGCAATAGAAGTAATGTATCTAGACTGTCTTGGTAACTAGAATAGTGATCAGTATTCATTCTGTTACTGGCATTGAATGTTATTTAAACACCTAGATTTCTTCCTGTACCTTTTATAGAATGTATCACGTCTGCCCCCTAAGATGAACTTCTAGAATCTTTATTGCTAATGAATTTTGAGACATTTTTTGAGGACACTTTAATTCAATAATTTTTATAGTTGTGTGTTTCATGCAAAAAGATTATTAATTCAAATCCCTAATTAAAAGAAAAACCAACAAAATTAATTTTTGCAGCGGAGGTCATGTTGTTGGTTGGATTTTGTTCTGGCTTCTGGATTTCTCCATTATCATGAAGGCAAATGAGAGATGAAATTTTGAAAAAAAACAAATTCTGATGAGGAGATTCTCAAGTCTTTTCTATATATATATATATATATATATATATTAAAGTAATCTGATGAGCACATGGCTCATCTTTTATTAATATTTCCAAATGAGTATAAAATTGGAAATTACATTTCTACAGCTGGAACAGATGTCCAATCTTAATTTTGGTACTAGGCTGTAAAAAGTACTGTTTCTCTTAGAATATAGCTGCTGGTGGAAAAAATGCTCTGTGCTCAGACAACCAAACCAAAGTTTTTTCATTGCTTCTTCCTTTTGTAATGTTTTCTTTCTTTGGACTGGAAAAAGTTCTGAATTACTTGAACAGAAAAGGGAACAAAGACATTTACATTTAAATGACCGCTTGTCTAGTATTTGTAGTGCAATATGTGACAAAGAGACAGTTTGTCATGAATTATGTGATAAATGTATTTAAAAACCCCAATTACTGTTTTTTGTTTTTTGTTTTTTTTGTCTCATTTGGGTCATTTTAACAAACAATGACTGTCTGCATTCCTGTACGTCAGGATAGTGCAGTACATGGCGCACA
Source organism: Chrysolophus pictus (assembly GCA_037305975.1). Classification (NCBI taxonomy): domain Eukaryota; kingdom Metazoa; phylum Chordata; class Aves; order Galliformes; family Phasianidae; genus Chrysolophus; species Chrysolophus pictus. Next base: position 12,902,726 of record CM074579.1, on the reverse strand, counting down.
GTCCAGGTTCCCTTTTCTAGATCTGACACTGCTTTGCAAGTTAGCTTTAGATTGAGTTCAGTTTGCTCCCTATTTGCTTGCTTACCTAGTTAGAAAAATAGGGATACTAAAACCTTCAGCAAGACTGAAATGAAATGTGCTATGTGAGAGCTTGGTGGGCTATTTACACTTCACTAAGTTTCATGTACCATTTGAGAACTGCCTCATCAGTTTGTTGCTTTGGATGCAAAATGTATGATTAGGTTGACCAATGAATCAGTATGTGTCTTTTCTTATCATGAGTTAGCATGAAGTTTGTGCACTTACACTTTGTAATTATTGTGAGAGTCTACCTGACCAGATTGGCTGGAGTTTTCTGAGTAGAAGTGTCTGGTACAGTGTCCTATGAAGTGTGGTATCATTATATTGCTTATATTAGAGTTACATAAGGAGTATAAACAAGGTATTTGATGTGTTCCTTTTTTTTTTTTTTTTTTGTGCCTTGTTTCTAGGGTAATACAGTGTTGCCCTATGTGATCAGGAGAGCACAGCTAATTTATGATCATAGCAATTCTGAATCTAACATGACCTGATTGGAACTAAATCAGGACTGTATGTGAAGTCTGGAGAGTTCTGCTGTGTTCTTTTTCCTAGGAGATATGATGAGTGGTTACCTCTGCTGGTGGCTGTGGTGGGCTGGCCCCAATTGGCAGCCAAGGGCCCCTGAGTTGTTCATCAGAACCCAACTTGCAAACAGGGGAACATAAGTGAGAATACACACAGGTTATATACAGGAAGGGAAATGACTTTCAAGTTACGAACATGAGCAAACCAGGCAGAACTTGAGGAGTTTAACTTAATCTGTTGATTAAAATAAATAAATAATTACTGATCAAGTAGTGGGAAAGAAGGAAGGCAAAAATTGAAAAACCTTTCCTCCTGCTTTCCCAGATTGGACATCTCTCCAGAATCCACTCCTCACCCTTGGCATCACCACGGGTCACTTCAGTGATCAGGGAGTCAGGGTCTATGCATAGCGGCTTAATTTTGCCCATCCTTGTTTTTTTTCTATGCTCCAGCATGTTACTCAGAATAAGTGGTCATTGGCTAACTTCTTAGAGAAGGATGCATGTTTTGTAAGCTCTTTTATTTTGTTGTTGTTGTTGTTGAAAAATATAAAAATAATAACTTCAGATAAATGTATAGCACTTGTTTGACTTGACTCATTTCCATTTTTGACATTATTTATTATCATACAAATTATGTTACCCTCTAAAGTTATATCCATTTAAAAATAATAAAATCAGCACTCTTGACAACTGCATTATGTAAACACAAATTTAAAATTAATTGTTTTTCTTTCACTGTTTGATTTCAAACAATCTTATTCAACCAACATTCCAACAGTCTTAAAAGAAAAAAAATATGGGAAATTTGGAAAAGTAATTTAAATATAAGTATTCAAAATGCTTCTTCTTAAAAGTGTATTAATCTATTGTAACCAATTGGGTGATTGGTTCAATGGTGGAGATGATTCTGTTTGTTTCCTATGTGTTGAACTCAAGATAAATGTGAACCTCTGTGTTACTTTTTTTCTTTTTTTTTTTTTTAACCCACATTTGAAAAGAAAGGGAAGATAGTTTCTGTGATAATTTCTGTTATTTTACATAGAAATCACAATACTTAGAGGCTGCAAATCCCTTGAAGATACTTAAAAATGTAATACCGCTTCAGTTCTTCAGTAAAATTGGTATATTGCCAGCCTACATAATTTACTGTCAAAGTCAATGGATTTCTCACTGATGTTTTTCTCCACGTTCATTTTGTTGCCAAATCAGTTGTTTCCTTCATAAATTGTTGTGGATGGGACTGTAGGTTTCAGTATTGAGCTATAACTCAAGATCAAAACAAAACTTCTCTGCTAATAAGTCTGTCCCCTTCTTTCTTATTGCCCCCCTTCAGATACTGAAAGGCCGGTATACTACATATATGATTCTGCTTGGGAATTTTAATCTATGAGATGGAGTAGATTTTCTACTTCATCTCTCAACTGAAGATAGTTACAGCAGAGCTACTGACCTTATATATTTAACCAGGCTTCTTCCATAAGTTCCAAAAAAGACCTTCCATGTCAGTGCTTAGATCTGACTGTCTGAGGACTATGAAATGCTACATATTATTTCTTTAATAAAGTGTTTTGTTCTTCAGAAGTTATGAGACTCATGAGTCAGTGCTGAATGAATGAGTCCTCAAATTTGAGCAGAAGATTCAGTAAAATGAAAACTCCAAGAAATACATCCATTGGCATAGCGTAAATGGGAAATGGGGATTTTCTGGAATTTTTAAAATATATTTTCATGTATTTCTTTTTGTTTTCTTTTTTTCATTTAATAAAGCAAATATTTTTTCATAATGAACAGCTTTGAATTTTTTTTTTCCAGTTTGGCTATTATACAGTGAAATAACTCAAAATCTGGGAAAAAAAAAAAAAAAAAGAGAGAGAGAGATTTAAACCAATAATTTGGTTAACTTCTAGACTTTTGGGAAGAGATTGATATTTTTTCACCACTGTGAGCCCAAGTGTTTTTTTCTAGCACTACAACTAGTGATTTTCCTCTGTGTACATTTTTAATGTCATTGGTTTAAGTCTGAAAGTTCTCATAATGGCAAAGCTTATATGTAAAATAAAAATGCTTATGGTTAAATTAGCTTATTGTAATTGGAAGTATATTCACTGGTTCCTACATATGTAGAAATCCAGGACACATTTATTTCTGCTCATATGCAGAGTCCCAAGCATGGCTCTTTGGTTCTTAGTGTGTGTACCTTTGAAGTACAGCTCTCTTGTTGACCATGATATTGTTTATTTTAAAGCTATGGTATAGATTTGGAACTATATACATTTACATAAAATATTGTGCTTTGGGACTCTACACAGTGTGTACAAAGCACCATTTATTAGGCCTTTTTTGGATTTCCTTATAGCTATTTAAGTATAATAGACTCACTTGGAGTATAATAGTATATATTATATATATAGTATATAAAGTATAATAGACGTGCTTGGAGTGTGACAAGATCTTTCTGTAATGGTGCAGATACCTACATAAAGTATCTTCTCTTCATAGGAAATGTACGCTGTTGCTCAACAACGTCTTTGCAGTGACAGCTGCAATACTGATGTCACTCTCTCAGCTGGCAGGATCATTTGAAATGCTCATACTGGGCCGCATTATAATGGGAGTTGATGCAGGTAAGCTTTTATCAAGCTATACCTAACTGTAATGCCTGTACTGCATATAACCTTTCTCACCTCCATCAGTTAGATCTTTCTTTGCATTAAAGAGGCATCCTGGGGACAAGATTCACTGGGACAAAACAGTAGAGCAAGGGTTGGAGTATCTGGCATTCAGTGAAGACTCTGTAATTGCCCCTAGCTGCTGGTGTCCATCTTGATTGTTTTTCCCAATTTCCTTCCTCAACTCCCACAGCATATGCAATGAAAGTCCTTTTGCTGTAAGGGTGTAGCCTATTTATTAAAGCTTCTTTCTCCCGTGTGTTTGGAAGCTGTTGGATCTGATTCTAGTAGCATAGCTGTAAGAAGAAGGTTTGGGCATTGTCATTCACTCCTAGCAATATTGTTTTCTCAGTTTAAAAGTGACTCAGAAGCACCTCTGCACCAGAGTAGTCCTGCAGCTGGCAATGAAGGTCTCAGCAACTTTACAGGTTGCTAAATGGTTGAAAGATTTCCTAATGCAGAGGCAGATATGATGAATTGATTAGATTCATCATGATTCAATGACTCTAAGATGGTTTCACCCTATCTATATGACATGAACCTAAGCAATGGAAAGTGTTTTTGCTTTTGTATTGCTAAACCTCAGTTCTAGCAAACTTTGGTTATGCTGTCCATAAGCACAAACTTTAAATTCTTTGAATTCTTTAAATGTAGATGTGTGTTTCACTTACAGTGTGCAACTTATGGGTAATATTGATGCTAGCTGTTGACCTTTGTCTCATATTACCAGCAGATGGCTGAATGTTTGGAGCAATTTCAGTATGAGACAGTATGCATAACCAGAGTCATACATTTGTTTTCTCCTTGTTTTGAGCAGCATGTTCATCCTTGTTTCATGCATACTATTAAAAGTTCTTTGCAGCAGTAAGCCTGTATTAAGAGGAACATCTGCTGACACTTTTTATGGTAAAAATGCTTCATTTGACACTGTCTGCTCTCTGGGCCTGATGTTTTTTTCTTCCTTACCTGCACCAGTGTAAACTGGAATTTCCTTCTTTTGTGGTGAACAGATAGAAAACATAAAATCCACTTGTGGTGATTCTTGCTTCTCAGAAATCTTTGCTACTTCTCTTCAAATATTGGCCTGTAGAGATAATCATTCCCACGGCTGCTAAATGTTTAGACTCCTTTCAATAGATGTTCATTCTGTACTTGGTATACTGAAAAGGTGGTATGACAATTCATGCTTTTTTTCTCCCCCTTCATTTGTAGGCATTTCCTTGAGTGCCCTTCCGATGTATTTGAGTGAAATATCTCCTAAGGAAATCCGTGGCTCATTGGGTCAGGTTACAGCAATTTTCATCTGTGTTGGTGTTTTCACGGGGCAAGTCTTGGGGCTGCCAGAGATATTTGGGACAGTAAGTATTCAGCAGACTTCCTATCTCAGAGTATTCTTTGAAAATGCAAAATATTCTGTGAGAGAATGCAAGTGCACGTAAAGAGTGATATTTTGATATTTTGACAGAGTTCCTTTTAAAAGCAGAAAGCAGCTCAGTTGCTTTCTTGTTCTGAAGCACTTTGGAAAGTGGTTTCTTTTATGTCTTTTAAAAGTGTGTGTAACTGAGTTTGGTAAATATGGCATGAAATTTTAACAGCTTGTATGTACATATGCATGTTTTCCCACCCTGTGCTCTTACCTGATATACATTTATTCATGCTGATTTCTGGTTTCTCTCAATATCATGGAAATATTTGGGAGCTTTTGCATATTTTATTTACAATTCTTCAAAGTAATAACTGAAACTATTTGATTAGAAGTTGTATAAGAACCTGAGCCTTGATTATAGCACTTCTTTAATGCACTCATACTTAGGAAATGAAGAAGAATTAACATGTATACTCATATTAAAGAGGATATCTGTTCTGATACAGAAGGATAGCCTTGCTCGCATAGGCTGAAATTAACTTAGTGGCCACTGGATGTCGTCATTACTCTGAAAAACAAAGTCAAGATTTATTCAGGGTGGAACTTGGAAATACTTTTGAACCAGAGACGAGTTTTCAAGACAAGGTGGAGGAAATGTCTGCAGCAATCAACTTATAATGAAACCTGAAAAAAGAATCACTTCTGACAGCCTGCAAAAGTAGTAAATAGTTGAAAAGTGAGGAGAGTTTTTCCTCCCATCTCCACTCAAATTCAGTTCCTTTGTAAACGCACCATAGCATCTTCCCTGAGTTTTTCTTTTGGTCTGATCAGTTCTCCAGTTCTGTCTTTTTATCCTTGGACTCATTTCTCTTGTTGAGCACTCCTAAAGGTGAATGTTTTGATTCAGCTTACCTTTTAAATACAGATTATTTTCTTCTCTGCTCCTTTAAGGCAACAGATCTTAGGTAAGAACTTTAACTGGCTTTCATTTCATTGCCTGTCTTATACAACGTCCTCTTTCTTGCTTTGAAAGCCAGAGTTCTACAAAAGAGTGTATTAAATGTTAAGATGCTGTTTCAGCTGATTACTGTCAGCTCTTAAGTGGTAAATTTTACCTAAAAACTAATCAAACAAAAAACCAGGAATGCACTTGTAAAGTTAAGGTACTGTGTGAAAATTCATATTTCCTTGCTAGATCACTGGATATTTTGAATAGCATTTACCCATTCCTTGTTTCCATATCACTCTTGCTTTTTTTGTTTCTGTTATCCTCTTCTCTCTCTCTCTTTATCCCTTCCAAACTAAGAAGATTGCAATTCTGCTTCTGCAAACTGGTTCAGTATACTAGTAGTTAGTATTACATCACTGAAGTTAACAGTTTATATAAGAAGAAATATACTTTATCTGTAAAATCATTCCTTTTCAGGATTAGTAACATCGATCTGTGATAGGAGCAAAGTTTTGGCCTGTTTGAATTAGCATTGTTCCAATGAGATTATGGCAGTTACCTTGATTTATCTAGTTGGGTTTGTGGGTGTATTTTCCTTTTAATAGATTAAAAAAATTTAGCACTGGAGGGAGGGAACCTCGAGCTGTTGAAAAGATTTCCCAGTGCAGTCTTATCCCATTTTGAAGGCTCTATCTAATTTTCTGTTGGTTTCAGTCAAGCCAGAATTTTGTTCCATAGCTTTGTGTGATGTTCCCCTTGATATCAGTAAGGTAGGAACAAGCATTTGCCAGACACTTCTGTTGAAGGTGGAAGGAATCAAATATGGTATCCTCTTCAGGATTCTTTAGCTCTTGCAATACTTCCCTCTTCCTCTCCACGGCAATTTCTCTCAAACTTCTGTCACTGTATTTAATTATATTTAAAGGTAAACTCAAGATGCTTATTGGCTGCTGTCTAGATATGAGCTTTTTGCTGATTAATATTATGGCTTTTCTTCAGTAATGATGTGAAAGCTTATGGAATTGTTTCCAGATCACTAAATTTTTTTCTCCTCTTTCTCTTGTTGGAGAAATCTCTTATACATTTGAAGTGAAGGCAGTATTTTAGATCCACAGCCACTGTATTTCAGAGAGAGCTACATGTTCACAGTGTCTTCTTAATGATTTCAGTTGTCACTTTAAAGCAAACTCTTCCTTTCCTCAGAATTCTGAAATGATTTTCATTACAACATAGGCCAAGGCTGTAATGTGACATTCTGTGGTATAATTCTATGTTTCTGAAATTTATACATTTTTTAAAGCAACTAGAGAAGGAAGCTCCAATCTGTTGGAGCTTGTCATCAGTGATAACTTTAACTATAACTGCTGACATTAGTATCCAGAAAAACACCTTGGTTAAGTCTGTCTAGCAATGACCTAATTTTTAATCTTGTTTTAAAACTTCACATAAACTTTTGCAGTTTTTATGGTTATGGTATTGATGTTATTAATCATAGTATCTAAGCTGTGATGCTTTTAAAGAAAGGAGGGACAAAGGCTGATCTGGACGTCTTGTTGGAAGAGGCTGTTTGGAACAGGAGTTGATGTGAGAAGGGCTGCAAAAATGGCCAACTTCCTCTCTTACAAGAGGAGGTGATAAGAACACTGCATGCTTGTCTGAGGAAATAGAGGGAAGGAAGAGGAACTGACTGCACTTTGTTAATTTAGAAGGAAGAGGCTAGAGAGGCTTGCGGAATCTTAGAGATAACACTGCTAACAAGAAGTGTTCTCTGTGAGAAACTACTTGCTGAAATTCGACAGAGTGATGTTTGGAACAGACTCCTGGCTGAAGTAGCTTGAGCAGAAAATTTTACTTTTAAATTGGAGCTTGATGCATTTGTCTGGATTATATGCGATTGTTGCCCTCAGTAGTTCTGTAGAAGTCTTTCTACAGAAAAGGATTTACACAGGCTTTGGGGCACAGCCTTACAAGGTTTTATTAACAACCTAAGTGGAAACTTCTTCACTTACTGAATGAAACAGTGTTCATTTAAATGTAGAAAAGTGATGGAAATAGATCTGAAGCTCAGAGTATTACTTGAGGCAATTCAGAAAGTGCTTACTGCTCATTGTGTCAAGTAGGTTTAGCAGCCCCATAGTGATTTCTAACAAACTTTTATTTATAAAACTAGTACAGGTGATGCAGGAGGCATGTCAACAGATCCAGACTGGGTGCGGGGGTAAATGGCCAGGATTCATTCTTTGGCCTTGTGCAGTCCATGAGTGCAACTCTGATCTCTGTTTCTGTCTGATCTCTGTTTCCAAGATCGTGCAGAAAATGTCTGAAGCACAGAAGTTAAAAAGTGAGGAAGTGCTGCCCTGTGCCACACAGTCCAATTTCCTACTTTCTACACAATTTGTGTCATGATTTCTCCTTCAGAAAGATTATCAAGATTATCTATATTAATTTCTTTTTTCCTATCACAGCAGCCTTCCAAAGCGTTCTACTGGAAGTGCTGATGGTTGAGAATCTTCTCATTTCCTTCTTTATTCATAACCAATTCTGTCAGTTTATTTTCATTGCTCTTTTGGTCAAATATTATTAATCCCTTCATATCTTTGTTTTTTTCCTCACCTACAGAAATGGTCTCCCCCCATCGCTACTAATTTTTATGTTCATAAAATATCCCAAATATCCCAAGTGGGAAGAAACCCACAAGGATCACTAAGTCCAACTCCTGGCTCCACAAAGGACCCATTCACCAAAATTGCAGCAATGCTTTTCAATCAAGGCTTTGATTCCGATGTGTCATGGCCTATGGTAAACCACAACAACTATATCTCTGTAGAGGCTTGGAAAATTATATTGTGGTAAAGCTGTCTGGTGATCAGAATACAGAGTGCAGCTACAACCAGAAAACACAAGAAAAAGCAGCAACTTATTTGATGCCTATTTAGGACACTTAGACAGAATTACTCATCATTCTCATGATTGAGTATGGTCCTCTAATTAAAGGAGCTATATTCTTCTTGGTCTGGGTTCTTTTATTGGCTTAAACAAGAAAATAGAGCTTTTTAGAACACAGATCACATATTATTCTCCTTTAATTGTCAAACAGCTAAAGAAAGTTTTTTAAAATTTCACTCAAGTTCACACATGACTGATTTCCAGACTGCATGGACATAGTCCTTGAGACTATATCTGGATGTTTGGCCCCAGCCAATTCTTTAGCAACACTTAACAACAGTTATGTCTATCTTCTGAAGAGGCCACATCTGGACAGTACAAGCAAGTACACTGAGATCCTCCTTGGAGAAATTTCATGATCAATTGCTATAGGGAAGGAAAACTGATATTTGGAGTTCTTGTTGAGCCACGTGACTGCCTGACACACGAAGCATGCTTATCAGGAAAGGTTCTTCACCTGAGGGTGGTCAGGCACAGGAACTGGCTCCCCAAGGCAGTGGTTGTGGTACCAAGCTGCCAGAGTTCCAGAAGCATCTGGACAACTTTCTCAGACAGAGGGTCTCATTTTGGATGGTCCTGTGTGGAGCCAGGAGTTGGACTCGATGACCTTTGTGAGTTCCTTCCACCTTGGGATAATCTACGATTCTACTGTGAGGATAATATACTCGTTTTTATTTGCTAGTGTCTCATTTTAGCCTTCTGTATTCTAGAGCTGTTAATTCATCAGGAAGCCATGGCAACTGCAGATGACAACTTGGTGTTGGCCCACAGGAATGGAATCATGTTATCTGCTGTAACATGAGTGCTGAATTTCTGCTACTAGCTACAAGATTATTTAATCTAGGACATTTTTGCTTATATAGCGTGTGCAGCTTTCTGCATATTGAAGGAGAAAACAGACATTTACAATAAGCAGAAAGTGTTTCAGGCTTGTCATTTGTTAAAACACTGCCCTTCAGGTGTTTCCTCTTTCTTTCTGTGATTCTGAAATTAAATCAGCCAGAGAATTTTTTTGACAGATTGTTCCCTACAGATCCCTTCCCAGTGCACTGTCAGACTCAGTTCTAAAAGTTCAAATGTGCACTTATGATCTTGAGGGAATATTCTCTGGCCTAATTCTGGCATATTCCACATATTCTCAGGTATTTCTCTAGCTGTGTTTCTCCTGTATGTAAGCCTGTGTTTCACTCCAAAGCTTTTCCTTAGTGTGTTAACATCTTTTAAATGCTGTAGACTGTAGATTCAGTATCTTTTCCATTTTTGTATAGCAATAAGAAAGCTATATAAAAATATATGTATGAAATCAGGACAGGTAAAACTGGAATTGTTGCTGCAATTTCCCCTGTGGCTGCCTGGCTCTGGCTGCTGCTCAGACCAGAACAGATGTCTGCTGTAGGCAGGCCAGTGGAAAAGTAGATTTTGTTTAATTCACAAACCCCTTTTTATGCATTTCAAGTCTTCATAGATCATACTTGTCTAGATAGATTACACTGTTTCACACTGGGTAGCATGTCATCCTAAACACATTGCTTTGCTCATCTCCTAAGGCCTATTAGGGCAACACTTTCTGAGCAATTTCTATAGGTGTTTCCAGGGGAAGAAATAATAGTTAAGCAAACAGGAAAATTCCTGATGTGTCCATCTCTTGAATGAAGGTAGTTTTGGTCATCCCATTTTAACAAGAGAATACAAGGTGCAGGGGAGAGCAGAAGTGAACAAAGGTAGGAAGTGTCTTGCTGAGGAGAAAAAGCTGTGTGAAGATAGTGGCTCTTATCGGCAACCCCATATTGGGTAAGCAGAGTTAAACAGAGTTTGCCTTCTGAATAGACCTTAAGTGACACAATGTCTTCTTCCAGATTTTTCTTTGCTTCCACTAGATACATTCAGAATTTTCTAAATTTTGCTGAATTTTATCTATACTGCCACTGTACTATATGTCTGGTAAGGAAAGATTACTATAATGAGTCCCTTTCAAATCAGTTCTTCATCCAAGTTCGAGAGGTGATTTTTTTCAAATCAGCTTTAAGAACTTTTGTTGGTCCCTGGTCAAACTATAATGAATTACAAGACCCCTTGAAAATCACATATGAAGTGATGGACAGCTGTGTTTGTGTAGAAATCTTTCATGCTGTTTTACCAAGTTCTTTCAAAAATACTCCTTCACTCGCACTAAAAAAGCAATGCGACAGATAGTCTTACAGGCTGCGTTGCTGAAGACTGCTCTTTGCCTTTACCTGTTGAAACTCCATTAAATATTCTTATTTCCTTGTTAGACTCTGGATTCAGGTTCGAGGATTCCTTAAAAACAGTCTGTATGTCACAAACAAGAAAAGAAAGTAATACAGAATTGCTCTGGTGGCCCACAGTCTGTAGATGGACACCGACGAAAAAAAATTGAGATTCTTTTCAAATAGATCTTGCACATTAGCACTATAATACAAAGTATGAGTCAATCAGTCTTCCTCATACTGTTCTGAGTTCTTTTGTTCTATATCTCTATCTTCCCATGAACCATGACAATAACTATGGTTAAAGATATTTATCTTTCAAGGTTGGATTGAGAATTTACATATTATTAAAATGTAGAATAAAGAACTCTTGTAGCAAAAAGAGAGAGAGGAGAACTTGTGTCAGTGAACTCTTGCAATTCTGTGATGCATCGTGGAAATGAAAGTAACTTATGCCTCATGGATTCATGCTTTTTGTAGAATAAGAAATCATGGCTTTGATGCTTCCATTGCAGCAGAAAAGGGTCATACACTAATGTTTTCCAGGGTCCTTTTCTAATTCCCAGCATGTCCTATCGGTGATTTCAAATATCTAGCTGTGTAGAATGGGAAAGTATAACACTTTCATTATGTCTAGTTATATGCCAGAAGTAAATAAAGTGGAGTAAAATCCTATTGGATGCTGGTACTGGTATACTTCAGGGATGAACGCTAGCGTACCTAAGGTGTCCCCATGGGACTACCAGATGCACAAAACCCAGGAGACCTGCATCCCTCTGTGGCTGCAGCAGGGTGCTTCACGGCAGCTAGAAATTACAGTAGATGTGATTCTTTTTGCATATGTGTGATTATATTTTGCCAAAATAGTTACAAAAGTTCCTGTGAGGTGGCTGTTATGCTTTTAAAACTATGATTTTAAAATTATTTGTCTATTGAGATAATAGATACTATAGAAATTATGTATTTCCTCGTTCAATTTTTTTGTTCCTATTATGCGTCTTGTGTTAGGAGACTTAACTGGCCTGACAATTTTTTTTGCCAAAATGAGTAGCTATTTGTAGGGCAACACAACCCATCTTCCCTCTTCTACTACACGACAGACAACAATTCATTTATCTCTTTTTTAATTTTTATATGTATGTGTATATTTTTAGCCTTTCCTGTGTTGAAAGTGTCTTATCACTTTATCAATAAAAATTTTCCAATTAACAAATATTAAACATAACCAATAATTAAATAGGTCACTGAACTGCATACAGTCCAATAGTGCAAGAGTCAGCAGGGCTTATGGATGTTTTCTGTATGCTAGTTTGTTTTCCACTTCTTAACTTGTTCCATTTTCTACATTTTAGCCAATTATTCTCTGGCATAATAATAACATTTGCTTTATTGTATTCTAATATAGTTTTATCTTGTTTAATTGACAAACCCTAGTCATGATTTACACACACACACACACACGCATACACATATATATATTTACCACCACATAATTCTGCAGATTTGCTCTTTATTTTATCAACCTTTGAATATGTGTTTTTCAAATTTGCTCCTCTCCTTAGCTGTCTTTTGTAAATAGATCAAAGCTGGGTTTTTCCTGTCTCAGCCTAAGCAAATATTCACAATGTGACAGTTCAAAATTGAAATCGTACCATCTCGACATGTTATTTGTACCAGTTCTAAGCAGGTGATGAGTCAAGTCCTCTGTAATTAAAATATTTAATGCTCTTCTAAGTTTTTTCTGAGATAAAATGTGATGGGGTTGTTTTCTTTCCTTTCAGTAATGCCCCTATTCTTCTCCTTAGTGATAACTAAGGCAAAGCACTGAAGTAGCTTCCAAGTCATGCCTAAAATGTCTTGTGTCTTCATTTAATTATTGCTTCTGAGCATTGTCCCAGAACAGGTTCTGTTCCTACTTAAAAGGGTACCTTTTGTTTCCCTTCTTTCTTTAATTCCTTTTATGATGTCTAATTCAGCTTAATTTTCTGCAGTTTGTATTTATGCTTTCATCCCAACAAATGTAGCTCTTATAAATTCAGTTTAGTCCTAATATTTCTTTTCTGTATAGAGATGAAGAATATGAATGTAGATAATGTAAGTTAACAGAAAAACAAGTAGAACCCATGTTCTGTAGTAGAATTGAATAGGCTCCATTTGTAACCTTTTGAAATAGATGGAAATATTTCCACTGATTTTAGTCGCTTATCAATGTGAGTTTTTTTCTATAATATGCACACTCTGTTAAAAATAAAATAAACTTCTTAAGTTTTCCTATCAAAACGAAATGTTTACCCCATACCTAAAGGGCAAAACAGCAGTGTCATCACAGTCGTACGAGTTCAATTAAATTACAAAATTCGGGGATGATCAAACTTCCTTTCAGAATGTGAAAGTATATTTGATTGTTTTATCTCAAGTTCTTTTCAGAAGTTAGCATCATAAAAAGTAAATCAGAAATCCTTCATAGAAGAAATAAAGGAAGCTCAGTGTTTTATGAGGTGAAAATTCTATTATGCTGTCAGAGTGTATTATTTACTGTGGAGTATAAGTTCAGAAGTTCAATCTTTTTCCTACTTATTTCAAAATAACACTTTCAGAAGAGTTACCTGAGAGAAAAGTGAAGTAGAAAACCATGCGGTCTGGGAGACTTTAATAAGGTAGAAATATTATTCCAAGCGAGTCCCAGTAAGGTGGCAGAATATTCATCATAATAATACACACTTTAAAAAGTGTCCTTGGTATTGTGGAGAAAAACCTACAGGAAATAAGATGTGACAACAAAGAGCAAATTTATTATTATTATTATTATTATTGAGATATTGAAAGAAGTTCTTAAGCCTTATAAACCTACATAGTATGTAGTAAGAGTATTTATAGTATAGGAAACAATGATAGAGATTAAACAGGATTTTTTTATAACTGTCTAAAATAAATGTCTGCTTACAGGCAGATTTAGAACACAACTTTAAAAAACAGTGCCTGTTTTCTTAAGTTTCTTAACATCAGGAGCTCATTTTGCATATGTGATTTATTAACGATTCTTAAAGTTTTAATTTAAGTTTAATTTTTAAAATAAGACTGATAATCGTTCAGTCTTAATGCTTGTACACTGGGTAGAGTTCTACACTCAACTGAATCTAAAATAATAAATAAATTCAGAATGAAGGAACAGGATCTTGAAGTCCTCATGTAACAAAGGCTTTGAGAAGGACTGGTATGATTGATGTTTGAATTCTTTGAAAAATTTCTTTCTCAAGTTTTTTTTACTCTCATCAGAGATTTAAACAAAAACAACCTGCCACTGAAGGGACAACAGAAAAGACCAATTAGGAGATATCCCTCTCATTCTGCCTGCAATTGTTAAACTACCCCATATCCCAGCTCACGTTCTCATGGTGTGCTGTGTGTTCTGTTTGAGAAGCTGTACTGCTGAAGTGAGAGAACATAAGATAAAAACTGTCAACAGAAATTAGCCGGAGGACTTCTGAATTTTGACTTGACTGTGGAAAATTATATTGAAATAAAATGTAGCCAGATATGTTTAGGAAAAATTTGGGGTCTGAATGGATAGATTCATTTTGAGAGAGAAAGTGGATCCAAACTCTCTGTGCCTTTCAGAGTTCAATCAGAGAGGATGCGGTGCAATCTGCTTTTGATCTAGCCAAGCTTTTGAAAATGTGCTAGACATTATGCCTGAGCAGTAGGTGCACTGAAGTCTCAGCAGGCTTTTCAATTAAGGACCAATTCTCAGATTAGAAAGAATTGAGTTAAATAGATGAATGTTGAACTTTAAGGGGAAAACTACTAAAGAAAAATGCATCTTGTATTAGATAACTGAAAGAAAAGGTATCTTAAGAACATGGACTGATAGCAGGCCACTTTGCTGCAGAAAATTATACTTCAGGCAACTTTCTTCTCCAGCTACTTGTTAGCATCTTTTCAGAGTTAGCTGAGGTAGATAGATAAGCTCTCCTTACTGCCTCCCTCAAGCTCTTCCTCAAATAGCTTTCCTCAGGGTGCTCTCTACAGCTAGTTTTAAATAATAAATATGTTTGAGGTTGACAACTTTGTTTTAGCTGATTTAAAAGAAAACAGTGGAAGTCAAATTCTATCTGAAAACTGCCAGTGGTTGAGCAGTTTCATATGATTTTGTTTGGACAATGCAACTCCTTACACTTGTAACTTGCACTGAAATAGGGCTCTGGTAGTCACATGGGGGGGACTGTAGGAAACAAATCATCTGTGCTTTGTTGCTGAGTATGATGCATGTTGCTCTTGTGCTTCTGCTCCTGGCTGGAGAGGTCCAGGAGACCACCTGCGAGGCAAGAGGAAAGTAATTCATTTCATGGATTTGGAAACAATACAAATTGAGCTGGGATCTGGACTAGCTAATTCAAACTGGGAAATAGTATAACATGTTAGTCTTAGTTACATGACTGTAAAAGAGAGGACTTCTTCAAAGTTTCATGATTAGGGTATCAGAATAGATGAAACCCATTTTTTTACACTTTAATTAGCATAGAAACCAGTTAAAGAAGTAGAATAATTGGCTGCAACTTACTGCAGATCAGCTGTTATCAGGATTTACCCATGCTACAATTGGATCATTAAGCCATTTATTTCTTTGATCAGTGAGATTGGAGTAAGAGACAGCCTGCAGCTATATCTAACCATGCAAAGATAGAACTCTACTATTACTTAAAGATAATCACAGAATCATAGAATACCTGAGTTGGAAGGGATGCACGAGGATCGTGGAGTGCAACCCCTGGCTCCACACAGAATCACCCAAAATTCAAACTCTGTTTTCTTGATGAATGTGTGATATTGATACAAATGAGGATGACTTTATATATATTTGAGTATATATATAAATATATATAAATTTATATATATTTGAGTATATATAAATATTTTTGTGTGTATGGTTGCTAATGTCAAAGGAGAGGAAAAATGTGTGAAGTAATGCTGTTCTCTAGTTCCCCTGCCTTTCTTTCCATGCTCAGGCAGTTGATGACCTAAATTCTGTCTTCCCGGTCCCTTGAGAACGGAGATCTAAGACAAAAGTGTTCAGACTCCCTACTAAGCTCAGGCAGAAGATGTTACCCTGTTCATTGGCTCAATATGTCAAATGATGAACTTACAGCACTTTCCATCATAGGTATTTCTGTTACTAGTTTCACTATGAGAGAATACTACTGACTATCATATTTGCATCTGTCTGCAGGAATCTCGGTGGCCTTTTTTGTTTGCAGTGATCGTTGTTCCTGCGTTGGTACAAATTGTGATTCTGCCTTTTCTTCCTGAAAGTCCTCGTTACCTCCTACTTGAAAAACATAATACCAGTAAGGCAGAAAAAGGTATGTTGTGTTACTTGGATTTTTGTAAGAAAGCTTTTTTGTTTTTTTTGTAGGGATGCAGTCTGGAAAGGAATTTTTATATTAGTGAAAGCAAAATATTCCAAGTGTAAATATGCTCTTGGCAATTATTTTTCCCTTGCCTTTTGCATTTCTTTTTGTATGTCACTAAAAATCACTGTTGCTTTTGTTTTTTTTCTTGTATATGAATTTCTCCAGCAAGCTAACTTATATAATGTTATGCTTGGTGATAGAAACTCAAATCATCCTCCTGCTATGTGTCAGACACTACATGCAATGTTCACTGGGGAGTGAAAGATGATTTCAGTGTTTATGACTGTCCTTTATGTATAGTCTTTGCCATTTTCTTAATGAAAGCACTTTTTTCTTTTTTATTTTGCTCCATAGTCACTTTGTTTATCGCATGTTCTGTGACTCAACAACCTCTGTTAGTTCGATAAAAATAGCACACACCTATTTATCTGAAAATGTTCAGTGCTCCCGTATTGCTTGTTTCAGTTTCACAGACACAGACCAGAATATTTTGCTCTTAACTTACATTCTATGTATAAACTTTTTTTGATGTTATTACAGATATTACTCTGCCCTTTGAAATAACTATGGCCAGTTACATTTTCCAGTACACCATCACTAAGTCTATTTTTACTTATTGTAGTGATGATTTAAAAAGAGGACCATACACAGAAGGGAAAAGCCTGCTTGTAATATATTTGGTCTCCATAAATGTTCAGCAAGTGTCAGTGAATGTCAGTGGGAGCCATTTGTTCCTCAGGGAGGAATTCTGTGACACACCTTTGCTTCATATGCATTTCCATGTCAGACACCCTTTTGTCAGACTGCTCCTCTGTTGCTACCTGTTGTACGGCGACAAAACATAATGGAATATTGGCAGGAAGATTCAACTTCTACTCCCAGTACCACCAGCATCTACCTCTGACATTGTGACCCAAATAATAAAACAGGAGGCATTACTTTCAGAGCAACCCTCTTAGGATCAGATAGTTAGCTTGCTTGTTTTCTTTTTTTTTTTTTTTTTTAAATTGTAAAAGAAACTTGGCTTCGAGAAGAATTCTGAACTTTGCAGAGATTTGAGGAGGCAGAAAACAGCTTTTCCAGAGACTACAAAGGAAATGGCTTGCCTGTGGATCATGGTCAGACCATCCATCAGGGAAACCATAGCAAGCAGCTTAGGGCAGGCAGTTGAGTAGCTCAGTTCTGTAGCACTGTGCCTGGGCTTGGAGAAAATGTCTTTTGGTGCCAAACTTAAACTGTCTCTGTTCAACCTGATAAAATTGTAAATGTATTTCCAGAGCTATGTATGGCAAAGAGCCTGCATCTGCAGTCATGTTGCATAATGTTAGACTTGCTTTACAGATCTATTCACAGTACTTCCACAGTGCTTGGAAACCTCACTAGTGGCAGTAGAACTGGGTCTCTTGCATGTAGAGCTTAGAAACTGTCAGAATTTCTCATGAAAATAACCCCACCTGCTTGGAAATTCACACCACTTACTGTTGGTAACAGGCCAATCGCAGTCCAGGATGTTTTCAGCACACGTGCTCTAAAAATGTTTGAAAATGAATCTAGAAGCATCGGAGGTGGATTTTGAAGTAGAAGACAGCAGAATAGCAAAGTTACCCACACTTTATTTCCAGTGATATGGTAACTGAGATGAAAGGGTCTTCAGCCAGTAGCTTAATGAGGTTTTCGCAGATGAGAAGGTGGATTTCATGAGCCACTGTAGCAAGTATAGCAGTAAAATTAGGCACCAAAAAGCAAAGGAGTCTGATATCACTAGATTTTTAAAGTTGATGGATATGAATAGAAGCTGTTGGATCTGATTAATTCCAAAATCAAGATTTAACCCTGATATGCAGTGTAGTATGTATAGAAACTTTTTGAATGTAGTCTGCAGAGATTTCAATACAGCTGGTAACTGGTGAATCTAGATAAATATGTGTTACGAGCCTAGGACAGTAATGTCAATATATTCCAATCAATTTCCTTCCTTTTCTTTACCTACTAACAAGTAATTCGTCCAAGATTAGACCATTTGCTCCCCAGGCAAGGCAGCCTGTTAGGATATCAGATGCAAAATAGGTACGGATGGTTGTTAGGTGGGATTTAGCTGTTCACAATCCATAAAATTCCCCCTGTAAGTCAGTATAGATCATATCATCTTATATTTCTCTGCTGTAAAGTATCTATATGGCTTATTGTAAAGCACATAAGGGAAATAAGCAGTTTTCTTACCATTGCACATCCTTTATAATCTCCCTTCTCCTAACATAGATTTGCAAATGAGAGTATCTTTGTATGCTGAATCACCATCCCTGGAGGTGCTTAAAAATTGTTTGGATGTGGTGCTCAGGGACATGATTTAGCAGAAGGTTGTTAGAGTTAGGGTAGTATGGTTAGGTTGCAGTTGGACTTGATGATCTCAAAGGCCTTTTCCAACCTGATCAATTCTTTGATTCTATGCGTGTCTAGTATACAGATAGGTGGGGAAGATGCCTGTGTGATTCATGAAATGCCTGGGTGAAAAATGACCAGAGAGACCTTCACTTTCAGCCTGATGGGTGGGATTTGGAGACTTCTTTCCCACCAGGGCACACAGAGAAATCTAGATGAGACAAGAGCTGAGCCTTTGTAATGCAGTAAGATAATGAAAGCTAGTGGGAGGGATTCACAAAATAGGAATGCGAATAACTGAATCAACAATCAAGGAAAATGGTCTGCATTTTAGTTTTATCTGTAGAAATGCGTAAGGAAAAGCCTGTGTATTAGGGAGACCAGAGAATTATGGAAAAGCTACTGATCATAAGCCATTAATGACAATGCACTATTCTCCATTATAATGATGACTACAGTAATGCTCTTGAATTATTTGTCTTAGGTTGGATCTGCATATTAATATGAGAAATGTGCGAGTCTGTTTTGTGACTAAATCCTTTTCTCTTTCCCCTAATGGAACAAGGCTACTTGTGCAAATTTCATACATTTCATTGTGGATTATGTCTTTTTGGAGAAATATAAAACCATTATTTGCAAAAGGTCCGCTGTATTTAAGGCAAATGACTACATTAGTCTTTTTATAACATACTCTATGTAAAAGTTTCTAAAATGGAAATGGCAATGTTAATCTTCCTAATTATTTTAGAGCAATAAAAATCCAATGGGATAATGTAGGTCACTGAGTTTCCACAGAGTTCTGCGCCTGCTTTAATCTCTCCATTTTTTTTTGTGCCCTCAGGAGATAACCACATTATCACTACCAAATTACAAGTGGCCTCATTCTCTTTTTTGGCAGCAACGTAAAAGAGCATGATAGCTTTAAGTGGCAAATAAGAGACACAAGGAGGAAAAAAGGAGCAAAGTGATGAAAAAGAGAAAAGATGAGGCAAGAGTAGGCAGGTGTCATGTCTGAGCGTAAAACACACCACTATGAGACAAACTATTTCATGAGCACAGGAGTAAGGAGGGTCCAGATAACTTTTGTCCTTATGGATACTATGCTAAAAGCTGTGCTAGGAGCTAAGCACTGCTGGTCTTCCTGGTGTCAATACCCCGCATCTGGCTCCCTGAGATCACCATTAGTTGAACCCAAATCCTGTATTTCTATTTCACTGCTGAATGCTGGAGAACTATCTGGGGGCAGAATGATTGACTGGACTCACAGCACAATCTATAATCCTGCTTCACTCAGTAAGTTAGAAGTCTGATAACGGAGAGAGGGAAGAACCATCCCAAGTCCCCTCTCTTTGGAATGAAAGAAAGGAGAAAAATGCCTGACATTTATTTTGTATCATCTTAATGCTCACCAGATGATGGAGGAGAAATAAATATTCAAGTGATTGAAAGACTCTGGAAGGAGATCACCATTAAATTGCTAGGAAGCTGTGGGAGCAAAGGATAACAGGGTAGGAACAGGAAGAAAAAGAAATCAGTGGCTGTAATTATATCCAATTTATTCTCTTAATTTAAGACTCAAACTCTATGATGGTGAAACAGGAATTCGGTATTTGTTGAATATTTGTTGCATGCCAAATGAATCCCTAGCCTGTGACTGTGGCTAGTGGATACGCAGCAATGCAAACAAGACCAGGAGTAGTACTGTGATAAAACAGAATGATTTTGTGACTTACAGCATTGTTTACTTATATTTGAGGAGCTGATACGTTTCTTCTGAAGAATGCTGTTGCAAAGAGAAAATCTGTATTTTCAATGCAGCTACAGTAACATGTCATGTAAACCAATAATGGAAATCATTTGGCACTCTAGCTTCCCAGAGAACCATAACATTATTATGTCTTAAGGGTCAAATAACTTGGATATAATGTCACAGTAACATCTGCTGGTGACGTACAAAATCTGTTCATTTGCTGTGTTCAGTCACACATTAAAATTCCCATGGTTATTGAAGAAGCATTGCACCTGGTGTAAAAAATAATGTAGTTTTATAACTCTTAAAAGGATGTCGTTTGAATTGATACCTCTTGATGTGATAAAAGAGCAGGGCCATTTCTGATTTTAAAAAGCAAGTCATTATTTTTATTACAAAGCCCCTCATGGAATCTACATGTACAGGAGACATTAAAATCAGGTTACTGCAGGAAACAAAAAAGTGCTGCAAATCTAATGATTTAGATGAAGTTGTTATTAGTGTCAGGAAGGTCACCTATAATTTATTTCTGTTTATGTGTGCTTTTTGCATATGTCCCTAAGCATTATAAGCTATACTTGCTGGTTCATGGTATAGGCTCTACCATAATGGAGCTGGCTGCCAAAACATGGAATTACTACAGTGTGTCTGCCTTGTTTGCAAGCTTTTCCTAAACCTCATGTCTTTTAGAAAATTTACTTGGTTTAATGGACCTTTGGTGCAGTTCAGTTTATCAATTATTGTGCTGTTTGAAGGTGGTATGTTGTTATTTTGTTTTCTCTGAACATCTTGGCTAGTTTCAGGTGAATCTGAATAGGCAGCTGATGGTCTATAAAACCAGGTGTGAGAACAGGTATAGGCATAATGCCAGACTAGACGCTAGCTCACAGATCTGTGAGCAAGTTGTTTGCTTGCAGCTGTATTTACTGAGTTGGAATATCAACTTTGGAGTTTAGTATTAAATGTCGCTATGCTACATGATTGTAGTTAATTAATATTTTACTACATTTAAATAGCTGTTTAAATCTCTCTTACTAAAATACTTCCAGTATTCAGTACTATGTCATTCAGTACTCTGGTAAAATCAGTGGTATGAGGAAACACTGTTTTTTTCATTTTATCAAATATTTTTATAATGTAAAGTTACTGTGAGGAAATTACTGCACATCTGATTCAAAAACATTGAAGTCAGGTGTTTTTTCTGCAAGCACTGAGGCAGTGACGCTCCCTGTATGTCCACCAGTACCCAGAACAGAAGCCAGTGTTAATGGAAGATGCTTCACTGGGTCCATCCAGACCAGTACTCTGTCTTTGACAGTAGCCAAAGAAGATGCTGTTTGAGGAGAGTTTAGACAGAGCTTACTGTTAAAGACCCCAGTTTTAGGGTACTTCATTATCAGTGAAATGAAAATGAACATATCACTGGGTAACACGGGGCAGTATTATTCAAACACCTTTGTATTGCTTCATTTTTCAAGTTTTCAAAGGTATAAGAGATATTACCCCAGCTACTAGCAGTTACCACACCTGTTTTTGTTTCATCATACAAGGGGCTGGCTCTGTTCTGTAAGCCACAAAATAGCATTTTGGTCTTTTGAAATATCTTCTGTATAGTAATTCTGTATAGTATTCTGTATAGTAATTTGGTTTCCTTTGCACAGTCTTGGAAGTACTACAGTGGAAAAAGGATTAGGGATTCCATGTATAGCTGAGTCCCCCTTATGCAGCTTCAGTTAAGGACAGCCTGGTCAGTTTTAAAGAAGAGACATATTGATTTTATTCAGACCCTTGAACCACTTGCAAATGTTTCATCTTCACATAGCTGAGATGAATGGAAACTAGTAGTGTAAATGGTAAGGGTTCCATTTCCTTTTCTCTTGCCTGGAAACATTCCCTTCTTTTGCTGTTTATAAAGGCAATGTATCTTAGTCTGCTGAATATCGAGATCTTTTGGTCTAAGAAAATGAAAAAGAAATCTGGAGAACTTCTAAAGATTGCTAGAACTGTAACAAGCAGGGTACAGACATGAAAGCAAGGTATCCCTATGGAGGGAAGCAGAAAATGTGCCATTGCAGTGGGAGGTAGGAAGGACTGCTGTGATTCTCAGTGCCAGTAATGCAGGAGTATAAAATGCAAAATGAATAGAATTGAAAATAACAAATTAAAAGACCTTTAATTTTTCCTGATTAGTGCAGAGTTTATTTTCACATTAATTATGTAAAAAATTGTGATTCTTACTGTACTGAAAAAGTGCTAATGAAAGAACTTTAAAGATGTATTGAGTAGCTGGAAAATTTGTTACTGTTGTTTACTGAAAACTACGCGTGAGTAGCATAGCATTTCCCTAACTTTTCTTGACTTGTTAATTTTATGCATCTGTCAAAGTTTCCTATTGACTTTTACATCTCTGCTCCTAATACCAGGGAGGGAAGAAAAAGAAAGCAGGTGTCTATATTTTTTCCTGCCTTGTGCTTGGTAATTTTTGGTAATTGCTGTTTTGTGTTTTTTTTTTTAACTTCCTGGTCCCTCTCAAAATGCAGCAAGCTCCCTTGTGCAGAACAGACAGATTGCTTCCATTTTACTTGACTGCACCTATATTTTTTACTTGTGTGCCCTACAGGAATGCAGAGAATTCAAAGGACAGAAAAAAAATCAAGAAAATTGTGCACTGACCTAATTTAGACCAATAAACTAGATGCTTAAAAATCTATGAGAATAATTTCGAGGAAGAATATTGTAATATATGCCTGATTATTCTCACTATTATCTGAATTTTAACTTGTCAGTGCTCTAGCAGTACGGACAAAAGTGTAATTTAAGCATAAGACATTGATTGTAACATGCTACAGCTTGTTCCAATACTACAAATCTTTCCAATTTTACATTTCCTATCATAGCCTTTAAATATGTCACACTCATTCTAACTAGTGCTTTGCAAGTCATTTAATAATTAGTGGGCAGTGGCACAACAAAAAACCCAGCAGCTTAAATTCTTGATTCTAAGCTCTGAATTTGTTACTTCATTTCTGATTTATAAGAACTACGTGAAAGGCCAGTGCACAGGCAGTCCTAGAGAATTTAAAAATTCTGATCTCTCCCTAAATAGAAACTGAATATCAGAATAAATGAATGTTATTAATCAAATCAGCACACAGAGGTGGTAAGCATTCATCCTTTGAAAAATGATGCCTTCTGTTAACTAGGGTCTGGCTGGCAGAGTATGCAGCACTGCACACTCACCAAAGTGATGGAGAAAACCACGCTGGTTTAGGCCAGCTTGTACACGTGGTCAATCCCTCACAGCATCAAATGGCCACTACTTGGCCTTTTTATCTACTGAGTGAAGATAAAATTTTATAACTTCAAAACCTAAATGGAGTCTTGACTAGTCAATGTTTTTGGCTTTCTTGACCATCCAAGTCCTTTTTGTGATCCAAAAGAATAGGCAGAAAATGTGAAGGTTACTGATTTATATGCAGTGCTGTGCAAAGCAGTGGATAAAATGAAAATGAGTTGGGCTCTTAGGATAAGTAAATCAACTTAATCATTTAAGAAAAATAACTCATTATTTCCTTTAACAGGAGCAACATTAAGTGACCCGCTGTGTAAAGGATTGTTTTTAGAGTAAGCATCCTACTGGGTCACAAAGCCTTGTTATGGGAATATGTTTAATATAATTGTTTCTCTGCAGTCATTCCAAGATGATGAACATTTTAAATATCTCTTAAAAAGCTAACCCCTGGGTTATGTTCATAAAATTGTGATGAAATAATCATTAATTTATACTGTATCTGTATTACGAGGTTGGTGGAGATGCACCACCTCCACCAGGAGGTATTCACTTGTAGTACCTTTTGGAGGAGATGTGAGAGGAAAAGCTTTTATCATTCAAACTGGAAGGGTATCTCAGTGAGTCAACAGCATGCAATAATATAATACAAAGTTGGTTTTTTTGCAGGAAGACACAGGGTTTTTTGCTTATATTTACCATGTAAATGTAAATTGTCAACAGATAGAAAGTTTTGAACCTCTTTGGATAATTCTTTCTAGTGATAAACACATTGAAGAAGTTAATTCTTATCTATATGCTATTGAAAATTATATACTAGGATGACAAATAGCTATTCCTTTCAAACGTTTGCCTTTCTTGTTTCATCAGGCTCATGCACATTTTTACATATTATTACTTCTCTATCCAATCAATCCACAACAATAAAATCTGCTATACAATTTGATCACAAAAGTAGCTAATTTAAATAACGTTAAGAACTGCTTTTATATTAAATTCTTCTTTCTCAGTTTATGCAGGGTTTTGACTCTGACTTTATGCTGTATTATATATGTATAGGGAAATAGTATAGGGAGAGGTTTGATATGGTGCTAAATTATTTATATTCTTGTTGCAGTTTCAGAAATAAATTGCAAGGATTATACCCAGAATAGAATCATATTTTTGGCAGAAGAATAACTATGTAGGAGCCCAGGAGCCCATTAATGTCTTCGGCTTGTCTCATGTATCATGCAACAAGTCTGTTACAAATGATTAGTGTCTAGCTTAAGGTTTGTTTTCTGTTTGTAGCATTTCAGACCTTCCTTGGGAAAGATGACGTGTCTCAAGAAGTTGAAGAAGTTCTGGCAGAGAGTCGAGTCCAAAGGAACACCAAATTAGTGTCAGTGCTTCAGCTCCTTAGAACTCGTGCTGTACGGTGGCAAGTCATCACTGTGATCGTCACCATGGGATGCTACCAGCTTTGTGGGCTAAATGCAGTAAGTGTCCTTCAGACCGCTGCATTTTATTGCATATTATTGCATATTGTTGCTGCTGAAATAAACTGCAAATGTGACTCCTCACTGTGATTTTGTGCATTAGGGGATAACTCAGCTAGGATTGTTTTGTTTTTCTTTTTTTTCCCCCACAGAGTTAATCAATGATGATAAGTGTAAATGCCCTTGATTACTAAGCTAGTAGTAGTTACTAGTTACTATTACTAGTTCAGACTTGTCTCAGGTATCTGTATAGCCTTACAAACCTTAATACAAAGTATTTTTTTTCCAAGATCATTAGAAAGATTGGAACTCTAGTATAAAAACATTTTTTTTTAAATTTTTTTAAAAGTGCTATGAGAGAACCAGATTTTTCACACTTCAAGGTGAACTATGAAAACATTTGTATAGGTAAGGTATGTTTGTTTGGTTTGGTTTCCCTAATTATGAGATTTCAGTGCTAATAAGCCATTTTGTTCCTCATAGTGGATATTTTTTTGAGAAGAGAACTGAAATTAACTTCTGGAGAAGACGAGGCTCAGGGAAGACCTTTCATTCTCTACAACTGCCTGAAAGGAAGTTGTAGTGACGTGGAAGTTGGCCTCCTCTTCCAGGTAGCAGTGGTAGGATGAGAGGCAATGGCCTCAAGTTGCACCAGGGTAGTTTCAGGTTGGATATTCGGAAAAATTTCTTCTCAGAAAGAGTGGTGAAGTGTTGGAATTTGCTGCCTGGGGAGAAGGTAGAGTCACTGTACCTGGGGGTGTCCAAGAAACATATAGATGTGGAACTGAGAGACATGGTTTAGTGGGCATAGTGTGGGTGGCTGGTCATTGGACTCAATGATCTTAATGCTCTTTTCCAGCATTAATTATTCTGTGATTTTAATCCAGACTCTCTAACGTTATTGATCACATAAACGAAATAAAATGACACAGCTAAATTTCCAGGGGAAGAAGGTTTGGGGCATTGATGAATATTAGATAAGTGACAGAAAATGTCTAGTATTCCATGGCAGAGCAGAACCACATTCTCATATCTTGTGCGTGTGTGTCAGGAGTCCAGACCAAAATGAAAGCTGGAGATGTTTTAAAGTATAATTTAGTGCCTCAGAAAAATTGTTTTTTGTTTTGACCTGTGTGTTGAGTCAGCTATTTCAAGCCTTATCTTTGTTTTCTTTCTACTTTATTTCTCCAACCATGTTACACATGATAACATTATTCACATCAAATTTACATTCTGAAATTGATTAACTGGTTCATCCAGAAACAAAAAACGAACAGCACAAAAGTGAATGATGAAAGCCATTAAGAGAAGAATTGGAACACTTGAATACAAGCTCAGGTTCCTTGTCTCTTTTGCTTGACTTTCCTGACTGACCTTGATAAGTCACCCAAAGCTCAGAAAATAAAGGAGAGGTACAGATGTGTCAACCTGGTTCTTGGTTTATCTAGATGTGTCCAAAATCACTTGCTGGGTGTGAGTCACTGTCAGCAAGTTTTCACTAACTGCAAAAGCATCTCTTAAGTCATAGCTCTCACCCTTCACTTTGTCTGTAGTGCCCCGTTAGTCAGTCTGATCTTTTCAATAATTACCATCTGGACAGGGCATATGGGAAAGCTGGACCTCTTTCAGGCAAGTCTCTCAGGTCCCTCTCAGGGGAAATTACCAAATGGCAGACTTCTGTAGTAGTCCTGCTGGTATCTGTGTACATTTATTCAATTTTAAGGCTTCATTTTATAATTAAAAAAAAAAAACAACTTGTTCAAAAACAGTACAATCGCCAGCTTCCATGTAGAATAGAAATCATGGTGAAGCCCTGGTCATATTAATCTATTTGATTATAACAGAATACCAGACAACCTGACCTCAATTGACAACAGTAAATGAATCCATATTAGTGTCTTTTCACCTGATAAAACGTAACTCTGATGCATAACATTCATAACATTTATATTCCACCATTATATCTTGGTTCTAAAGCAGAATAAAACCACAGAGAAGTTGTAATTCATTGGTAGACTTCAAATATTTTCATATAAAAATATGTGTATTGTACTGCACGTTACTTTGACAGAATATTCCCAAATGGGATCCTTAGGCTTCTCTGTGGGGTCCCTCCTGCTGCCAAGGGACTATATTTCCAATGCTAAGAAATCTTGCTAGGGATGTGGGCCATGCAGCATTGTGTTTTCTGTAAGCAAAAGACCTACTGTAGTGTGCTCATCAAGCTTGCTATAGAGAAGACCTGGCATCAGGCAGCTGTAGGAAGAAATCTGTATGCATACAGCATGCAATGTATGCATTAGTGTTGTTGCATCAATTGCCTTTTTGCTGCTTTCTTTTCACAGAATTATAGAATGTTTGACGTGAAAGGGATCTGTATAGGTCACCTTCCCTGAAAAGGTCCAACTCCCTTGCAATGAACAGGGGCACCTACAGTTCAATCAGGTGCTCAGAGCCCTGTCCAGCCTGACCTTGAATGTCTCCAGGAACGCGGCAGCACCACCTCTCTGGGCAACCTGTTGAAGGGAATTGTTGAAATTATTGGGAAGGAATGTATTTAGGGTGCTGACAGGCGTTTGCAGTCCATGATTCATTTCATCCCAAAAACTACTGTTGACTCTTCACCAAACAACCCTCAGTCTAAAAGTATCCTTCTTCTCTGTTGTTAATAAAGGTCAGGCCAGTTGTTTGACTGCAGATTTCCACATTGCAGTGAAGTACAAGACAAATCTCACACCTTCTGTCCAGAAAGCAGCAGTTTATGTCGTGTCTCTCAGTGTCTTTTTTCTGGTCTTTCCTGTTATTAAGTATCTCTGAAGTGTTCTCTAACACCATGTAAATTTGCTTTTTTAAGTGGTGTGACTCTGTATTCTTGTATCCTGTTGTTCAAAGTGAGTTTCTTTGTTTTATTCCTAAAGTGAATTAAGGCAAATTGAGTTAGAGCTCCTTGAAATTTTGTCTGAGTCCAAGCAGAAGTGTAATGGTGCTGTGACTAATCCACTGAAATTCATACCTGCTCTTCACTTGCCATCTTGCCCAGCTCTCAATACCCCAGGAGCACTCAGTATTTCAATATCTGGTGTCTGGCAGGTGAGATACTTGAACTGAATGACAAAGGCTTGTATTCCAAACCACAGTGATTAATAACTCATTCTCTTCTCTCCCATATAGATCTGGTACTACACAAACAACATCTTTAGTGAAGCTGGAATCAACAGCGAAACAATCCCATATGTTACTTTAAGCACTGGTGCTGTTGAGACCCTTGCTGCTGTTTCTTCTGTAAGTAAGGTTAAAGAATTCATTAACATGCTTAATATTTAAATTACCAATTTTATTTCCTTATGTAGGTCAAAACATGGCCAGAATAGTATGTTGAAGATTAAGTGTAGTAATTAATAAAAACAATTGAGAATGCTATTTCTGGGTTTAATTCTAAATCCAATTGTCCTCTGTATGAGTGAAGAGGAGGAAGGTCGGAGTGCAAAGCCTAAAGCACCATAAATGAAACTCATTACTTGACCAGAGTGGCTGCTGTAGTACTTTATCTCAGAGCCCTCCCATGTTCCTGCCGGAAAGGAGGCAGTGTTGTTAGTGAAGTCTTGTTGAAAATACGGGAGGATGCATCCAGTGTGGACTGAAGAAACAGAAGTATGTCTTCCTGGGCATGTTTTAATGACACTTTTCCTATGGCAATTTATGAACTATGAGGGGAATTCTTCAGCCATTTAAAATAAAGGAGTAAATGTTTGTCACCCAGATCATTGGGAAGAACAAAATTATTCCTGGTGTTAAATTCTGCTATCTCACTTACTGGGAAGAAGCACCATACTTTCATAATACATGAGCTCATCAATAGGTAATGTAATTCTACTGTGTGCTGAACATAAAAGAAGGTGTTAATAGCTAAAATTACCCACAAATATTTGTTTTTTTTTTTCTTTCCTGTTTCAAAATGGGAAAGATAGTTAGGAAAACAGACTAAACGAGCAAATTAATGCTGAAAATTTCAGAAGGTGACTACACCACTGGTTGCTGAAGGAAATTCATTTCTGTTTACACTGCAATAAATAAGAAAAAAATAGGCAGGTCTTTGGAATGGAAAGTTGCAAAGGAGCAAATACTCTTTCCTTGTTAGATTTCTTTTTGTTATCTTCATAAATCTTACACCAAGTGTATTTGCAAAATATTGGACACAGCAGACAAGCATTTTAAATGTCAGAAGGATGACATTGGCAAAAATCCTTTCTAGTGGCACAGCAATTGCTTATGACCTACAAAATATTAACCTAAATATATCTATCAACTTTCTTTTCTTGTAGTCACAAGGATCTTTTTATTCTGATTTTTGTGAATTTCCACATTTTTTTTTCATAAACCATCACTTATTTATGTGTGTGTTTGTTTGTTTGCTTAAGGGACATACTTTTTAATATGGGGAGATAGTACGATATGGAAATCCCTACCTCTCACAAGTTCATGATACTCTGCTTTAAGATACGTGTAAAAATTATTATTATTATTATGGCATCCGTTTGAGAGAAGAATACATCTATTCTGTGGAAAGAGATGACAATTGAATGGGTTGATTTCACAATATTAAGACTGTTCTATTAATGGGGCCTATCATCTTCAGTTCCTCCTTGCTATCCATTTGTGGGGCTCATGCAGAGCACAGGGCGTGGCTCAAAAATGTTTGAACTAAAGAAGATCTTAAAAAATAGGACTTGTGGCCTGAAATTTATAAGATGAAATTCAGTGATGAAAGGTTCCCAGTGCTGCACTTTAGAAACGAAAAGCTTCATACGCACAAATATAAAGTGTCGTGTGGAACTCTGTCAAAAGGCTTACTGAAGTCACAATCCATCATGTTTTTCATTTTCTTTCTATCTGCTTAGCTTTCTCCCCGACAGCACAAGGAGCCGTACTGATCTGCACTGAACAAATCTGTTTTGACTGCTCTTATCACCTTACTATCTTCTAGCTGCTGTCAGACTGATTGGTTAATAATTTATCCCAGTGTCTGGGGAAGACAAGGGATTCTGTCTTCCTTCTCCATGTGCAATAAAAGATAGGTGCTCTCTCTGCCTAGATCCAGTGCTCTCAGAAATTATCACTGACTCACAAGATTTTGGGGATTTTCATGATTATGAAAGCCTCATTTTTATTAATAAATTTAGAGGTAGACAAAGGTAGTCTCTAATCAATATGCTACTGCGTGCAGATTTGAGGGGAAAAAGTGACCTGGCAATGAAAATATTTATGCAGCTCATCATCTGTAATTGTAGAAAGCCATAAATAGTTGCCTACGTGAGCAAACTGTTGGCTTCTAAAATTGCCTACCATGTTAATTTGTTTTGTCTGTATAAAATTTCAATTGTGTGAATTTGTAAATCATTTACAGATGCTTTGCTCAGTCCCAAGAAACCATTACTAAGCATTCTAAGAAGTGAAATAAAAAAAAAAAAAAATACCTAGTGATTCATTTAGATTATAAAATGCTGAATTATTTTAGATGCAACGAGTCACTAATTACTTGTTACAAATTTCATCTTCATTTCACAGTTTCAAATGTAAATGTGTGGAATCTTTATAGAGCAAATCTGTGAGCTGAGACGTGCTTAGATTTATATATTTGAGAAAAGTAATGAGAAAGAACAAGCAGTAGAAAAGAGATATTGACCGAGAAACTTCCCAGACGTGCTGGAGTGCATGTGGGCATATTTTCACTGCAGGGTGAATTGCAAATTATGATCCTGTTAATGCGTGCTGCCTTAATCCACAAATGGTCAATGTGATCATTTTTAGGCAAGGACATTATTCCTTCTAAATTGTTTTATTACAGTAGAGCTTTAGGACAGACAAAATTACATGCAAGGAATTAATGATGTAATGCCTTCCAGGAAAAAAAATATCTTACGAAACACCACTCTGTAGATTTGAGCGACAGTCTGTTAGAGATTGCATTTCTTTGGTACAAATCTTTCTGCAGGATATATTCAGAAAATGAAAGTTCTGTAGACACAACTCCGTGCTTTCAAGCATTAAAAATGTTTTTTGAGTTGTTTTCCTTTTTTTTTTTTTTCAGTCTGTTCTATCTTCAGGGTATTCAAAAGTTAACATTAGAAAATAAAACACCAGCTATGATAGTCTATCATAGATCAAGGTCAATATCTAATCTATCTTTTATAATTGTGTGCCTGACACAAGACAGACATGGTATTTTTAATAAATAAATCATCGATAGTAGGAACTTTGCTCCAAAAATACCACAGCTTATTGAAGTCACACAACAGGAATTAGATAGTGGGTTTTTGTGTGCTGCCCTAAAAGCTGATCCCATCACTACCAAGATGGAACAAACCTGTGTGTGGGCTGCATCTTGGTCAGGCTAGCCCAGCAGACATTCAATATGGAAACCATATTCTTTGAGTGGAAAATTTCTCCATCAGGTGAGATTGTTTATGGACAGTTTACTGCAAAATAGAAACTTAGAAATCAGTTTCTTTGCTGATAGTGATCCCTACATTGGTAGCTACCAAGAAGCAGGCTTGGCATTCAAACAGGTTCTTCAGGGCAGTAGTAAAGGGTTGGAGTTGAAGAAGTGTTTGGACTTGCCCTCAGAAATATGGTTTGAATTTTGGGTGGTTCCGTGAGAGCCAGGAATTGGATTCGATGATCCTTGTGGGTCGTTTCCAACTTGGGATATTCTGTGATTCTGTGATCTTATCCAGCCGTGGCATTAATACAGATTCAGGCGAACTGATGTGCCCAGGAAGGCATTTAAGGCTTGTGCTTATGTGATCAAATGTGGTGCTGTACCTTTAAAGTCCAGTTTAGGTACTGTTTCTTTGTTTTGCAATTGTATAATTCATACCAGAGGCAAAAGGATATAAAAATAGAAATCAAAAACCCATTTGTAACTCACAGTGTTCTGTTACTCTTCTTTTCTTGAATGAGTGATACTACACGTTATGTCATAAATAGACATGTCAGTGGTATAAATATGATTATCCACTTCAGCCCAGCTATTTAAAATGGAAATAA
The DNA here is from genome assembly GCA_037305975.1 of Chrysolophus pictus. Lineage (NCBI taxonomy): Eukaryota > Metazoa > Chordata > Aves > Galliformes > Phasianidae > Chrysolophus > Chrysolophus pictus. The sequence continues at coordinate 12,870,606 of CM074579.1, read as the reverse complement.
CATGGAGTTGGCATGTCACATTAAATCTGAATCTAGACATAAAGTCTTTCTCATATCTACTTGCAAAATACATGGAAAAGAAAGATGGTTACTCTCAGTGTTAACATAGAGATCAGACTTCTGTACAGAGCTGAGAAATGAAACAAATCTAATAGGGTTATTAGTATGATTTGGGGCCAGGAAGTGAGTAGGGAATAGTATTCATTGCCCTCCCATTTGGGCTGCAGAACTTGCTTACATATTCATCTTTCTCCCTGTCTTGTCTGATCTTTTATAATGTGATCTGCTTCCAACATGTCAGCCCTCCAATATCAGCAGCTGACTCAAGTGAAAAGATTGACATTTGCTTTTTAAGCTTTATTCACAGGTATTTCCTGTCAGACAAAAGAAAGTATCAGTTGCCTTATTATCAACAAACATTTTGGTTGGAAGAATTTTGGTTACAATTTTTTTTTTTTAAACACATTTTCAGTAATTTAAGCTATGTTAATCACAATGACTCAGGGCATAGGTTTCTACAAATGTGTGTTTATGATCACGCTTACGTATGTATCAACCTACTCAATTTGGCAAATAACTCTGTATTATCACTTGTATAATTCACTTATGACTTTACTACAGCATATGCTGAGTTCGTTATTATTTCATTTACTCTGCCAAGTAGTATATTTTTGTTACAGGTCTTCAATAGGTAAGAATTGCCAGTGGAGCATGCAGACTTATAAATACTTGAAAACCGGTGAATCATTTTTAACTTCCTATGAGTCATGGGCCTCTTGGTGGGTTTTGCAAGTTAACAAGTTTTGGAGTTGTATAGTCATAACCAAAAATGAAATTATTGTCAGTTTACAGTCCTATTTATGGCATGTTTTATTTTTTTTGGTTGTTTCTTTTTTTAACCAAGGAAACTTCAGATTTCATCTGAGATTTTTTTTCCATCAAGAAAATGAGAACAAACAGCAGAGAAGTTTGAAATATTGACGCTTTATCATAAGTTTCCTTAAGAAATGCTAAAAATTAATTAATTTATTAATGAAAATTTAGTGAAAAATGCTTGACGGAATAGCTGTTGAAGCATCTGTGTACTTAATTCAAACAATATTTTAAGCCCCAATAAAAAATAGGGCCTTCTGGGAGGCTTTTCTGATGCATACTGAACCATACTGATGATGGTTTTTCATGTTTGAACAACTGTGACCTGTTAACGTTTCATGGGGTTGGTTCTGCACTTGACTGCCTGCTTCCCCACAAAGACATTGCTTTTCCAAGCACACATGCTGCCTGTTACTGCTATACCAAAAACTACCACTGTAATTTTTGACCAGATAGGGAGCATGCATTAAATTTTTGCTCTTGCCTTTCACGAGCTTGACTCAGTCTAGTATCCCATTTCAGTTGAGACTGCTATGCCTCATTTGAATCTGTTCCACAAGTAGTTGTGAGTGTTTTGGGTTGTGCGTATTTTGTTGGGTTAGAACTACTGATTCAAGAAGTATGACATGCATTTGAGTGAAGTAGAAGAGTCCTTATCTTTAAACTGGAAATAGAGTGCTTCTACCCATAATTGTACAGGTTGATCACGTCTAACGGAGAAGCCTTCTGAGTCAGTATACATCAGGTTTTGTAATACTGTCAGTGTGATTTACTTAGTATCACCTTTGGAAATGAGTTAACAATTCCCAGCAAGCTGGGTACATCATAGTGTCCCAGTGAGTAAGTGCAAAATTGCTTTTTACTTTCTCTAGAAGATGAAGTTGGTCCGTTCCATAAATCACAAGATATACCACCAGGAATTGTAATGATAAATTCTTTGAGGCAAAAACTGTAGGAAGTGTCCAGAAGCTGAAACATTCAAGTTCCTAAGAGCCATTGTATTAAATTAATGACATCGAATGTGCAGCATGATGAATGCTTGGGAAGCTTGGCTTCAGCTCAAGGAAAATTACCTCTGAATGAAAAAAAAAAAAAAAGAATTAGAATACATTAGAAAGTATTGTTCTCTTCTGCAGATAGCACATGGGGCCTGCTGTAACTTTGTCTGTGCTTGGCTGCTCACAGTTAAAACTGGGGTTCCTCAGACCCACCTAGATTTGCCTAAATGTGCCCAAAATACTTACTTCAACATATGCAGGCATGAGTGTATGTACAAAACTCTTTGGAGTCTTCTGTCGCTGGGATTTGCTTTTCTTTGAGCTTGACAACCAGAAACTGTCTAGCACTTTTTTTCTGCGTTTTGCTTTGTACATGAATCCTCTGTGAACCATTTTTCCTCTGAGAGAAATGTTCAGCACTCACTGCTTTTTAATACAAAACTCCACCAGCTGGTGTAACTCCAAGATTGTTTAATAGCAAACACCAATTTATAATTGAAAAAGGGAATGTCATTTTTATGCCACATTATCTGTGCATCATCCACTGCTGCACACACTGCAGAAGTCTCCATCTTCTGATGAACTCATCAGACCATTTCACACCCTTAATTTTTATAAAAGCTTTCTCTTGGTTACGTTTATCCGTGGCCACATGTATTTTCAGGATGGATTCATTAATCATAGTTGAAAATACTTGGCATCTTGTAGGGTTTTGGTGGTGCAGCAGTTGCAGTTTCAGAACATTTGGGCTCTGTGAGTGCAGTGTAAAACCTTAATAACATCAGAGGGAGTCTATTTTAAACATTGCTCTGAAATAAATTGTATTATGGAATCTGTGGAAACTGTCAAAATGAGTATATTTCCTCATTTAAGGAAATAATGCTACAGCTGGCTGCTCACTGCATTCTGCAGCATCACAATGCTCTGCGGTGTAGGAGACCACCTCTGCGGGGTGAGAGGGTGCTAAGTCCTAAAGCCTTTTCTATCAACTGCTGCTGAGGCCAGCAGTGAGAGAGGAATTTCTTCCCTGATTGACTGTGCTTCCCTATACCCTGTTTCTTCTAGATATTCACAGTGCAATGGTGTGCGTTGTTGCAACAAACAAACAAATAAATAAATAAATAGAAGGGTGTTGCTCCAGATTTCATTTTATTTACTCAATTTATCTTCTGCTTGAGGGATGTCTGAAAGTGGGATTTCAGTCTCCAGTACATAACTGTGACAAACAGTTGTGAAATTCTAACTCTAAGTTATTTGAAGTGAGAAATATTGGGCTTCACCAAATCATTTTATCATTTTCATTTTGTAATTTGTAATTATAGTAGTTGTCATTGAAAGCAGAATATTAGAAAAATGTTATGATAGATATTAGTCTAATGACTCAGACTAGCAAAAAAAGTTTTATGTTGCAGTTTTTCAAAAATCTCTTCTCTGTTTTCTTCTCTAACTAAAAAGTGTTCAGATTTTGTGTCTTTTTACAAAGGTAATTTATTTTCAGGTGTTAAATTTAAATTCAGAATGTGAATAAATGCCTCTTCTATAACCCCTTTTCTTTTATCTGGCTATTGAAATTAAAACTCCATCATGGCTAACTTCTTTTTTTATTTCAGAGAAACAGAAATTAAAAAACAAATCGTAGATGAAGGAAAAATGATTTAATCTGTGCTTAAGAATATGTTATGCTAAAGACATATTTTAATACATAATTTTTAAACCATTAAAGTTCATTTTGAAAGACATATTGAATTCACTGTTGAAATTAAGAAATAATTGTTATACAAATCTGAGATGTATTTTGTTTCAACATTTTGATGTTTAAAAAACATTAAGAACATTATTATATGAATTTGGTGCAAATTTGTAGGTGATTCCATTAAAGCAGATTGAGTTTTCCCCTAAAAAACTGAATAGTAAGAAAAAATTGAGCTTGACATCCTAACCATCATATTATTTTTATTTGGCTAAGGTACAGTTCTCTCTATTAAGAAATTGTTACACAATAAATAAGGGATAGTAGTAACTTTGAAATCTGCCAAACTAATAATACTAATGTGGAATTAACCTGTTGCGTATTTTTCCATCTATACGGTTACATTTGCTCAGTAGGAGAAATGCATACATAAAACTATTATCAAGTAATGGTTTTGGTGGTTTCACTGTTTTTTTTTCTGAGCTCTTAAAAAAGGATGCCATGCTGATTTGTTTTTCCAAACAAGTAAGATTATGTGAACATAATTATGAAGACAATTATGAACACATATATGCTGTACATATAGCATAGCTGATACATACAAAATATTCTCTATTGTTTTTATTTATTAATCTTATTTATCTTATTTTATTATTTATCTTCATATTTACCAGAAGAGCATATTACATTCTCTGATTTCTTCAGTGGCTTATTGAGAAACCCATATGTCTCTTATTGTTTTCCAGGGCTTAGTTATTGAACGGCTCGGACGAAGGCCTCTTCTCATTGGGGGTTTTGGGTTGATGATTGTCTTCTTTGCAGTTCTTACTGTGTCTCTGACTTTGCAGGTACAGCTCCTATGTATTTTTTGCTCTCTTTTGTCTGTTTTAAGCAGTTTTTTTACATAAGCATGTTTAATGGTTTTGATGTAAGGACTTAAAGGTCTGTCTTTCGCTTGGCTATAAAGTTGGTGGTTTCAAAATGCTGTGATCAGCTGTACAATTTTACCCATAGTTGGGAAATGTTATGTTCCGTTTTATTTTTACCTTGTAAAGAAGTCTTCTCAAGTTTTCTTTCATACTGTGTATTTTAACCTTATTCTTCTGCTTGGATGGTTTTTTGTTCTTTTGGTTTTTTTTTTTGCAATTGTGAAAAGTTTCTACATTTAATCTTTTTATCAAGTTACATTTCTGATATTTTAATTGAATACATGAAGAACTAAGAGCAGATGTTCTGCTAAGGCTAAGTTTTCAGATGTTATTAGAAGTCATGTCCCTAAATATTTCAAATGGTCAAAGGAGGATAGATAAACTAATCTAAAGTCATTTTCCATTGTTTATCTTCAATTTTCATTGTCATGCTGTTTCCCTCAGTTTTTGAGTGCTTTTGGGATGTAGAAGCGACAGTCTGGAACAGCATGTTTTTGAGTGGTCTTCCGTCAAGCTGTTCCTTGCCAGATGTTGTTTCTGTGTCTTGACATTAATCCAACTTTCAAATGTTACTTCTTGGTTGAAGAAAAGCAGATGCATGCAGCAACATGGTAGAGTTTTATTTGACTTACATGTATGAGTAGCACAAGAAAGCTTTATTTCACATACCTGTCATGACAATAAGACTGCTCTCCAGAAGAGAGCTTTTATTGCAAGGTTTGTAAGTTGACTAAGAATTGCTAAATGGTTTAAAACACCGTTTGATGGATGAGGACATTCAGCTATTGGAGATCCCTGAAGTGTGAGTTCTATTTCACTTCTTTTCAGAAATGTCTTGGTCTGTTATAGATTAGAGATTGGATATTGCTCACAAAGGACCTAGGGTTGATCTCAGGGCAGTTTATATCTCCTCTGTATTTGCACCTTCACTTTCTCAGTGCCCTAAGGGACCTTGGTTGTGAGTTCAGATGGGAACTCCAGAATGTCTAATTTTGGCAGATCTACAAATCACTTGCTCTATATTAATGCCCAGGAGGCTGTAATCATGTTTTGTGCATAAAGGAATAAGCCAGACTGTAAGAGAAAGCTGTCAGAAAATTAAAGTCATTATTTAATACTGAAATAAATAATAACCTATTTTAGCAAATATATTTTACACTGACTTTCAGGATGATACTTTAGCGATATGTAACTTAATCAACTTTGAAAAAAAACAGTAAAATTATAATAAAAGGAGTATTCACATTTGCTGATGGAAAAAGAAATTGATAGATAAAGGAATGGGAATCTGTGAATTTCTCCTAACATAACATTATTCTTACCAAGCATTAATGGAGATGGTTAAAAACAGTGTCCTGAAATCTCACTAGAAATCATGTACAGTATTTCCAGTTCCCATCGTTTGGAGATCTGAATCAAAAAATAAATATTTTGTAGTAAAATTAACACAGATTGCCTTGTGAGGAAAATAGATGATTTCATTTAGAAGTCCGTTAAGGAACCATTTATATCTTGTTTTCTTGTCCCAGTAGCTGCTGATTGCACACATGACCCTGCTTGTTGACTAAAAATGCCTTGACTGTGTTTTTCGTGTCTTTGTGCAGGCTCAGATAGTGTGTCCTACTCAAAGGCAGCCTGTCATATCTAGACATCTGCCCAGTCTTTGGCTGGAGAAGCTCTGTGCATCATCACTGCTGCTCTTTGACACATCCAAAATGTGTTAGGAGAATAGAAGTGCAGAATCTGTGTAGCAGAAGGAAAAACTCTTTTCTGGATTGGCTTGAGCTTTAGAATAAGAAGTAGAACTTAGAGTTGTGACTTCAGTGGTGCAGGAGATAGGCTAGTATTTCTCTATGGGATACAACAGAAAGCAAGACCTTCAATACAAATAATCTAATAAAATTCTACAGAAATGCTGTGATTTTCTAAAATAGTCCTAAATTCTGAAATAGGGAAGCATTCTGGAAAACACTATTAATTGTTTTGTTTTGTTTCAATGTTGATGATAAGTACAATGCACCTAATATTAATGTCTTTTTTTCTACCAGAATAATGTGTCTTGGCTTCCTTACCTCAGTATATTTTGCATTCTTGCAATTATTGCATCGTTCTGCATTGGACCAGGTATGTGCGTATTCTTCTGTGTTAATTTGTGTATCAAAGCCCAGGTATTCTTGCACTGAAAATAGTTGCTGATGTTTTTTGTAATTTTAATGAAGTTGTTGTAATATTTTGGATCCTCATTTGGAAAAACTGAGGAAAAGTTATGCTACATTAGAAGAAAATATAGAAAATACTGGAATATTTCTGGGAAAACAGTTTGCTATTAATCTCTCTGTTTATTCCTCTACATATGATAGCTGGTTGGGAAAGGGAAGGTGCCTAACAGGCTTGACTAGGAACACATTTGAGAAGAAGAGTCTTCTTGATCATTAATGCTCCCACTGTAGGGTCATAGTAAGGCTTCCTCCTTCCTTACCTCCAACTCTTCTCATAAGGCAAAGAGCACAAGCAATCTTGCAATCCCCTTTTCCTACTCTATTAAAAATCCAGGTTCAACTAGACCTCTTGTATAACTGGTGTGTGATTTTTAGACTGAGAGCTTTTTAAAAAGAAGAATTCTGTAGAACAGAGCTGCTCTTGCCATTTCATTGGAAATCAACTATTGACTTCAAATTTCTTGGGTACTTCCCTTTCAGTGTTTTAAGTAGCTTAAATAAATTAAGTGCAGCTACTTGAAGCATCTTCTTTTGTTCCTCCTAGAAAACTCTGTTGAAACAAATTGCAATTTGTTCCATACTACAAACCAGTTTTTAGAACTTGCACATCAAGACATTCTTACGTGTTGTATTTTCAGCATAGTAAAATTTTCTATATTTCTCCATAATATTTGAAATACAAATGACCTGTATGTATCATTTTTAATTTACTACTCAAGGTATTATAACACTTATTTTAAAACGAACATGCTCTTGCAGACATAAGATTGTCACTTTATGTGAGGAAAAAGAGAGGAACTCTGTGTAACATTTGCATTTCTTTAAATACACAGAATGAAATACACTGAACATCTCAAGATAGATCAGAATTGTTCTATAGCAGAAATGTTTCTCAGTGTTTTCCTCAGCAAGTCAAATGTTTAAACATGACAGTGTGGTTAAAAGAGTAATCTTCTCAGTAAGATATATATACAAGGATGAAAACATCATTCTGAGATTCCAGTATAAGAAAGTTTCAAGTCCAAGGGATTTCCACAGTTTTTCCAGTTTCAAGTATGTCATGCTGCAGCTGGCCATGCAGCTACAGATTACTGTCATACACCCTCACTGCCCAGGTAGTACTCATCAGTGACCAGCTTAGCTGCCTGTACGTATTTCTGTCCCAGTGCATAACAGAGTGCAATTTTTTTTTTTTAATTAGTTAACCCACATACAGTTACACAACATGTTTCTATTTCCATAAGGAAAAAAAGGACATCACATCGTTATTCCACAATAGAACAAAGAAAGCAATGAACTGCCTGGATTAAATCTTATCTATCTTAAAGATTCTGTTAGGTCAGTAAAGGCTGGCTTATAGAAAGGAGAATATAATTACTCACAAGTTATTTACTAATTAATTGATCTATGAGGGCAACGGAATGAACTTACGCTTTTGGATAAAAAAGGTAAGGTTCAGTCCAGCCAGGTTTCAAAAACTTCCAACATTTGTCATTTGTGATGAACTGTAATGCTGCTTTGAAACATTTTGGCAGTGTGCCTAACGAGTTTGCAGGATCTCTTTTGGGGATTTTACTTTCAAACTTAGTAAGATTTAAATAGGCATTGAATCATGCATGTCTTATTTATGAACTAAAACTATTCTTATTGGTTTCAGTGGAACAAATTCTGGGTAAGCAAAAATGACTTGTGAGTAAGGATTCTGAGTCCCCAGTTAATACACAATGTTTTTTTTCAGCTTTGAGTCTTCCTGAGACATAGTTTTTAAGATTTTCACAATCTTCCATAAATTTGTTCAATCTTTATCTAAAAGTGTGCAAGATTTTAGCATCCACACTAACTTTTGGCAAAGAAATCTGCTTGTCTATTGCCTGCCAGATACATGACCACATTTTTTGTTAGGCTTTGTGTGATGCCCTCTAGGTCTTCCATTGGAAGGAATGGAACAAATGACCTCCTTTCTTCCTCTTCAGGTTTCTTGTGGTCTGATTGAATAGCTATTTCTTATTCTTTCCTCTCAATGATATTTTAAGACAACACCTTCGCAAGAAAATTTAAAATGAAATATCTGATATTTTTCTGTAGTAGTTTGATATGTTTAATGAAACAAGACTAAGACTCAGAAATAAAATTTCCACCTTTTTGCTCAATAAGTTTTTTTCACCCCAGAAAATTAACATATTTTCATTTGTTAAGTTGCAAATTTTTAATATTTTAACCTTTTGTAAAAGGCTGAGCATCCTTTGTTTGTATTGGTTAAACAGGTAATATTATCATGGTATTGATCATGCTTAGTATCTTATGAAATCCATCTGTAGTTATTTAGGGTATTTCAGGGTTCTTCAGATTAACTCCCATAACGATTCTGCAGATACAGAATCCTCATCAAGGGTGAATTCTTTTTACAGTCAAGTTATTGGTAGTTGGAAGGATTATCACATCTGAAAAAAGTAAATAATGTGGAGAACTGAGCTCAGAAAACACTCCTAGAACTTTCTAGATAATAAAATTGCCTTTCAAATACAGTATTTTCTCTCTTGTTAGAACATCTGATACTTGCTTAATAGCTTATATATTGTGTGGTCTCCTACTTTCAGAATAGCATATGGATGAGTACCATCTGCTCCTTACAGCTAGAATCAGCTGTTACTATAAACTGCATTTTTTATTTGTTTCAATTTTCTGTACTCAAGTTTTCAGCTTACAGATGTTTTCTAGGCATATTGCTTAGCAGTGAAACAATAATGCTAACAGCAGGTATGTTCGGGCACGTGAGAGATTTGGTATTTCATCATTTTTATCAGAAGATGATTAACAGAAGGCAGTCTTTCATGTATTTACTCAAAAATTAAAGGGGTTCTTGTGTTCAAAATAGACTATCTATGATCTGAAAGAGAAAAAAAAACCTTCAAAAGTTGCTTAGTTCTATAAATTAGGGAACTGTGCTTTTTCAGACATTTGGTTAATTATACACAAGTGAAGGCACTTGATTAAAGAGAAGCATATTGCTTTCCAGTATTATTTTTGGTTTTGTGGACAAAATTGGTAAATAGTTTTATAGTTTTCACCTCAAAATGTGGAAGCTTCATGGAAATGTTTTTCTTGGCCACGCATTCGACCTGCCAGAAATATATGTTTCATTTGAGGAAGTGTCATCCAATAAAGAGTAAACAGAAAGGGACTGATCATAGGATCATAGAATCCTTAGAGTTGGAAGGGACCTCTGATGGCCACCTAATCCAGCTCCTCTGCAATGAACAGGGACACCACAGCTAGATCAGATTATCTAGGGCCTGATACAGCCTCACCTTGAGAGTCTCCAGGGATGGGGCATCAACAACATCGCTGGGCAACCTGCTCCAGTGCCTCACCACCCTCACTGTAGAAGACTTTTTCCTTATATCTAACCTAAATCTATGAATCCTAAGTAGATAACAAGTAAAAACAAATAAAGAGAAATTAAAAAGATAATTCAAAGAAATTTAATAAGAGTATGTATTCAAAGCATTCATGCCTTTGTTCAGGTTTAATGTCATGAACAAATGCACTGATTAGAGATATTTTGACTGAGTAAACTGTGCAACTTGTTGGAAATTTAGTTTCTGATAGATTGGCTTAGGTATGCGCAAAGCATCTTCCTTCTTTGACCTTGTGTTCAAGTGATTAAGGAAATGAAAACACTAAAACCAGTTATCCTTGTGTTCTCAGTTAACAGCTGCATCTTCACAGATAAGAATTAACATGTTGAACTACGCCTGCAGAATCTATGTAACTTTCAGAAGAACCACACTAAAATCTGACTGAAACAGGAGAAGTGTAGGTTCTTCTTATTTGTATCTGTTTTGGTGAATTCCCAATCCACCCACTGTGCCGTTGCAACAGTTGTTGTGCAAGAAAATGATTTTCTATTTTGCTGGGTGAATTGAAAAATATTTATATGGTTGTGCAGGCAGGGGGAATTTGAGGTAATTTTATATAATGCTAAAAATTGAGCCCTTTTACCTGCTAGTCAAGTAGTTAAAAAAAAAAAAAAGTCAAGAAACCCTACAAAACAAACCCCCAAAAACAACAAATGGATACATCCAGCTCAGAGACAGTTTCCTGCAGAGGTGTAGCACTACCTGTCAGGGAGGTTGTCAGGTATGCTGGGGTAAGGATCTTTCACTGCTTGTTTTTGATGCTGTTTCAGTATGTATAAAATGCTTAAATATTCATTCTCTGAAGCAGAGAATGACTCTTGTGCCATGTGTCAAGAGATTCACCCCAGATGGTGGGACATGTGGTGAAAAAGAAAACCAACAGATTAATTGAGGGGTTACAGCAATGCTGGCGTGGACTTCCAGGCAACTTTCCCAATAGAAATAAGCATAACAAGCTATAAGAACTTTGGTGTTAAGCATTTCTATGCATCTTTGTATGAAGAGATTTATTAATATTTTTTTTCTTTACAATACAATTTTAAGTGTGGCATCCTCCTTTCCAGTTTTGAAAAATGGAGGAGGCAATGCTGCACTGAGATGTTGGTCTTAAGACCCATCTTTAAAAACTAAAGAGAAGAGTGGGAGGTGGATTGTTTAAAAATATTGCTAGCTTTAATGCAATCCTTCCTTTATAACATTCTTTCAGAAACTGAAGCAGTATTGGCTCTTTCATATCAAACCTTTGCAAATTCAGTGATACTGGAGGCATAGTAAACTGAAGCACTGGATTTATTTTAACCTTTGGTAATAGATATAAATAACCCAAGACAGTATTGTTGCAGTAAGACTTGTAAAAAGGTGTTTGTGTTGCTCTTCCTTTGACATCCAGCTCAAGGGGAAGTTAGCTACCTGTGTGCAGTAACATCTTTTCTTCCTTGGGACATTCCTCAAGAGTTTCTTACAGTGTTCTGAAAAGAAAAAAATCAACTTTTATTACTACAAGCACTAAAGGAAGGCTCCTATATCTGAATAGTCTTTTTTATATCCATTGCTTAAGCTATCTTTGTGCAGGAAATTTATGTTGGTTTGGTAGCCTTTCGAGTATACTGATATGGTTGAAGTCTCACTTCATCATCTTCATTTCCTGTAACAGATGATGCATTAAGTGTAGGCAGTTAGAGAGAAAAAGAGACTTAGAAACAAGGAGCAGATTTAAGGAGACCTGAAAATATCCATTAGAATGATATCTCTAAGTGTCGCATGGAAAGCTTCTCTGTAACTGATCCTATTTTATATGTAAGTCATTTGAAAGGCAGTATTATATTAACACACTATATGCATGGTTTTTTTTATGTCTTTTCCTAGAGTCCTAATGCATCATATTGCTATGTATAATCTCTCTGTATTGCAATGTGAAAAATACTGTATTGTCAAGTGTGACATCATCGTTGTGATGAAGGCTTAGAGCAGACTGTTAGAATACAACAGTGCTCATTCAGCAGTTTGCATAGGAAGGCTGCAAAGAAGGGTTGCTGTCAAGGTGAAGTAGAGTTTTTCAAGAAAAGATGCAGAGTATCTTCTTAATGCCTAACAAAAGAGAAGGTTGAGAGTATGTTTTCTTTTCTAAATACACGTTAAAAAGGGAGAATAACACTGAGAAGAGAGAACAAGTTGACAGCAAATGTTGCTGCAGAAAACAACAACAAATCGCAAGCCTAGGTGCTAGGTAGCCTGGAATGAATTTAGAGTCAAAATTGGAAGTCAGCTCCTAATAACTGGAGTTCAGTTCCGTATTAGCTTCTCAGTGGAAACAGTGAAAGGAGAAACTAAGCAAACAACTCTTATAAATTTATAAAAGGACTGCATGAAATACTGCCTGAAAGAGCTGAGGATGGGATTTGAACCAGATTCAGTCTAACTCTGTGCTCCCTTATGTCCAAGTTCTCTGTTCTCCCTTTGTCTCCAAGTGAGATGCTAGATCTAAAGATTTTGTACAACCTTTGCTTCCATTTGTCAAAAAGTTCATGTGCCTGAAAAGACAAACATGTTCTTAGAGAGGATTTCTAGCTGTCATTGCATGTAGCATGAAGCCCATGATTTAAATTTCACTTAGAAATTTACTTAGAATAGTACATCTGACTTTATTATCTTATATTGTGTAGCACCTCAAAAGTGTTTATCTGGCCATAAATTGTTTAATTATTTCTGTGGGTGAGTAACACTCCCCTTGAGAAGAAATCCTGAGCTTGGTTATATGTGTGTAAGGTTGAATTTAGCATGAATAAGATCAGAAGTGAATCATGGTCAGTTTGCGTCTATTTCTACTTTCAAAACTAGTTTCTATTCAGTATGAATAGGGATGGCAAAATCATATCAGCAGTATGTTTCCAGGCACAAACTCATCACAGAAAATGGAAATAAAAGTCACTCTTTGATGGAATTAAAAAAAAAAAAAAAAAAAAAAAGGTTGTGAGATGTTCCAATTGTTGCTTTTAATACTGATTGCATTTTAGGCATGAATAAGAAACATTGGCAAACCAGACCATTTCATAAAAATATTTCATTTAATTTTTGTCTTTGTTTTGAGGGTTTTGTCTTATAACTGAGTTTTATAATATATACTTGTCATGGTTTATTGAATGCGAGTAGTCCTTCCTAACAGCTGAATATGGATAGAGTGGAAACATGGTAATAGTATATTCAGCATATGTTAAACTGACATTACAGAGAAAACAAAAGAGAACTTGGAGGAAATAAATGCTGTGCCCTGAGCTGTATCAAAGACATTTTGGTATTTAAAGTTTAAAACAGTCTGTGCTCTTATTCTGAATGCCAGCATACAGCTGTAATGACAGCAGAGCAGTTGTGATGGAAGGGTCACTGTGAAAGCCATGAGGTTTGTTCAGTCTGAAATGTCATCAGAAAAGAAAAAAAATCTCAGATGTGAAATACAAAGAAAGGTGTGATAGCACGCATGTAGACATAAAAGTACTGAAATAAACTGCACTGTCATTATTATCACCTGAAATAGGCATTTACTGAAGCTGTGTGATTTCTCTAGCTTCTCCACTTAGAGTGGGATGTGAGACTTTCTAATGCTCATGGCATCTCACAGAGCCATTCTTTCAGTACAGTTCAGGAAAGTGTTTGGAGTTTGCTCAAGTGGAAAAACATTCTTTTTTACTAGAAAAATACATTGTGTTAAAAAGAAGCAAATAAATCAGTGTTGTTGTATATAATTAAAAAATGGTAGTTTTGAAAGTTTAGGTTAATTCTGAAAGAATCTTTTATTCTGTAACTATAAACCTTTGCAGTCATTCCAGCAGGTAAGCATCCTTTGATAAAGTTGAATAGTTCCTGCATCAGATGCACAGAAACAACCTTTAGTTTTCTTGGTTATTTAATAAGTTTTTGTTTGTTAACAATCATAAGGCCTTTGGGGTCACAACAGTAGATTTTAAATGCTTCCCTAAGAGAAGCTAAATATTCCAAACATGAGTTGCAATTGCATTCAGGGATAACTCATCTCTGACCCAGAGATATATAAGTATAGTGTAATATGTACTTTAAATTGTCTCAGTTGAAGATTTTCTGAGGGATCTCTGGTCCCATCCCCTGCCCTGCTGTGCCTCTCCATTGCAGCAGACAGCCATCCATCCAACACAAGTTGCCCTATGGGTGCCATTTCAGCCACCCAGCTGCCAGCAATCAGAGCCTGCCATAGTAATGCAGAGTGCCATTTCTTTAATTTATGTGGGCTGCAAAACACAGCAACAGGAGATCTGATTTACCAATCCCTTTCCATTTAGCGATGGAAAAAGCTACTGCCTACACTTGAGGAAGGAGAATTTTCAACTGCTGCTACTAAATCAAGGGGATAAAAGAATGAGAAGTTGAAGGGCTTCACATAATAACTTGTCTTTTTGTTGCCTTTCAGCAAACAGAGTTTTTGAGCTCTTAAGGAAAAAAAATAACAGAATTGCTTTCAACATGGTTGCATCACCACTGAATTTTGGGGAGGGTAAAATTACGTGTCCCTTGATTATACTAAAGACAGTGTCTGTCAGCACATATTTGGGATATTTGTTTTGCTTGAATATTTTTTTCTATAGAGATCAGTGTAAAGTATGCATGTACTTTTTGACAGTTCTATTACATAAGTAATTTAAATCTTTACAATTAGTGGAAGTTCTGAAGTAAAATGCTCCTCTAGTATTCTTAAGGTAACTATCTGTTGGAATTGCTGAAGATGACGCATGGAGTTCTTAGCAGGAGGCAAACTTATTAACTTCCTCCCTTTAACAATAGATTTAAAAATTATTTTAATTGAAGCCTTCAAAAAACGAACACTTTGACACTTGAGAGCACTCCTTTTACCTGAACTAGCAGGTTTGCTTGAATGATAGCTAATTACAAGCTGATGGCTCACAACTCCAAATCTTAAGAAGTTTACTGCTGAAAAAATGCATCCATGTGCTCTAAGGCTTCATAAAAAAAATGATTTATTCAAATGTTGCGTAAGTAATTTATGTACATGATTCAGATTAGTGGGGAGTAGAAATGGAAAGCCTAGTAAAAAATATTGAAGGCTTTAAAATTCACAATTTATAAGCTGTATAGGTATTTAATCAAAAAGCCTTTTTCTTCTGTGAATTAGTATAAAATATTTATATTTACAAAAGTGAAAACTAATAAATATGTAGAATAGCAGATGTAGAACTAATAAATTAGAACTAGTAAATGCAAGACAATAAAAATATTTCATTTTCCTTGTGAGTAGGTGCAATGCACACAAAAGGAAAGTACTTAGTTCATTTCATCTACTTTTTGCTAAGCTCCACGGCCAACATTTAAATGCAAATGTTCACTAGTTTTGTATAACAATAAGAAGTTGCTCTACGGATCAGACAGTGGGTCTTAATAGCCAGACCAAAATACTGAAGGTTACAGCAGTGGGAAGCTTTCAGGGGAAAAAATAGTTCAGAAGGTCAAATGCATGATCAAGGATTATATCAAACATAGCTTGATAGTGTGTGTTTGAAAAAGCAAGCAGTTTTTTCTTTGGAATCTCCAGATGCTATTTATCTGTCCTGCTTCGGAAACTCCACTTTTGTGGGGAACATTCAGTTGTGCTGAAAACAGCTATCCTGGCTTTGACAACTGGGAGGTGTTTCCTGTCCAGTCACCAAACTGTCTGCTAAGTATCTGTCAAAGTTAGCACTAGATATACTGCATTATTCATCCCCTTGCTTCCCCTGTAAGGGGAATTCATGCCTAAGGAAAGGAAACTTTTAGTTCTGCTGATGTTCTTCCATTCTGTTGAAAAAAATAAATCATACTCTAACGTATGTATACAACTAAATGTTGGGGCTCATATGAACACATAAACTGCTACACAGTGCTAGACCACAGCCTTATGTGCATTGCTGTCTTCTAATGCCAGCTGCAGATGCTTCAAGGGAAACATGAGAATAGGTCTCTTCTTTCTCCAGAATGCATCCAACACAGCTTCTGGCAATCTGCTTGTTGGCAGTTTTCTTGGGGACAAGGCTGAACATGGATCCACATCTTTAGGATCCATACACTGATTTGCTTTGTAGGGCTTAAACTCAACTTGTTAAGCATAAGAAGGTTATTATTTACCCTGGATACAAAAAGTATAGATATTATTGATAAGGCTTCAGCAGTACAAAGAAGTGTGTGAACATTTATCAGCTATATTATTACACCTGGAACTATCTTGACTTTTTTTTTTTGCATTTATTTGGTCTCATCCAGCAATCCAAAAAAGTGGTACAGCAGTTGAGATTGCCCGTGTAGCTTTGCTGTTCACCTGTTCAAGATGTATTACCACTAACATTAGGATGATAAAGCTTTAGTCAACTGCTGCGTAATTTCAAAAGTAGAGTTTGAAATGTTCTAGGGCTATTAGGCTTGGGCTGGCAATGTGAGGCACTGACTGGAAAAGGTGAAGGTTTTGTTTGACTGCTTAAGTTTTGTCCAGATCTTTTCAGCTTTTAGGACTCTTTTGTTTCTCAATGATTCCACTTCATCGGACAGCTTTAAATCTCTCACTGCAACAAAACTGTTACTGTCATTTTTCGAGTTGATACTTGTAAAGAAAAGACATCTTTAGGCTCTATTTATTTGACTTTCTGTATGGTTGAAAACAGATATTGATATTTGCTACTGGGCACAGTAACTACACGTCTGCTACTCTTCATAAACTTTCTACAGTCAGAAACAGTAGCAGCTGTAGTAACAGCTGAATTATTTAATTGGTGGTGTTTGAGACCCACATCCTAAAGACTTCAAAATTTCCCAGAAAACATAAACAGTGAAAACAGTCTGTTACTCTTCTTAAACAGGAGGGACAAGGAGAGACTCTTCTGCTCCAACTTCTCTGATTATGTACAGCGTTCTAACTCTTGGGATCCTTCAGGAGGAACACAGCTTTACAATGACGTAATTGTGTATTGCCATTATGATTAATCTGTTTGTTAAAACATTTCATGAGAAAAGCCTGACATGCCATACTGAGTTTTTGAGTTTGTTTTAGCTTGCGCGGGTTCATGACAAGCAGCATTTTGTGCTAATTGGCCATTATCTTGAATTCATCACAGAGAAATCATACCTGATGTCTCTCTTTTTTTTTTTTTTTCCCCCAGTAGATTATTACAGAAGCCAAAAGCCTCAACTTGATAGGGCTTTTGTCTTTTTTGTCCTGTATCTAGAACTGATCACACTTACAAGTCTTTATTTCAGGCATTTCCTTGATACTACTGTCCCTACAGTGAATGAAAACGTAACAGACAGTTGTCTACATTTATTAAAGTAAAAACTCCTTTTCTAAAGATCATTTAAAAAAAATAAATTTATATTAACAGAAGTAATTTTAATCAGGATCTGATTATCATTTTAATGATACTGAGAATAATTATAGAATGAATAATATCATAAAGACTCTTAGTCATAGCTCAATAAAGAATTTTTTTCTTCATGTTCAAACAGAAGAATAGGAAGTCAGGCTATAATTAAGATTCTGATATGATAAATGTGTCTGAAAATACAACAGATGTTTAAAAGACTATTTACAGGCAGCTAAAAGTTGAATGTATTTTTGAATTGTATTTTTTTTAGTAGTTATGGAGAATTATTATGGTGAAGAAAAAAGAAGTATTGCTAGTACTGCAGTAGAAATGTAATGTCAATCTTCATTTTCCAAGTGTTTCATGATAAATACTGCAGTTGTAGGCTTTCACATCATGAAAAAATAACACAAGAAAACCAACATATATGTGCAAAAATGACCCTGAGCAAAAAGAAAAAGTTAGAGAAACACCAAAAAAAATATGTATTTTTGGATTTGTGCATCAGTTGGCAGAATGGTTCATGTCTGGACTGCCGGTTCTATTACAATAAAAAAGCAAAGATTGGCTCTACAAAAACAAGAAACAAACAAAAAAAACCCAACAACTACTGCTTAATAGAAATTAAGATCAAGAAGACTATATGATCATCTAGCCTGTTTTCATGTGTATTACCACTCACTACATTTCATTCAGTCTCTAAAACTTTTCCAGTAGAACAGGAACATCAATTTGTTAAAAGTGCCCAAGACCAAACTAACAACAAATAATTGATATGAGTATCTTCAGATAATACTAAAATATAAACCCACAAAAGGAGGGGGAAAAAATGCATTTGCAAATCTGCAAAAAGTAAAATGCAGAAGTTAAGTTTTGGTGCTGTGACAAAGCTGGATTGGGTGGACTGTGCTAAAAAGGGGTGATAACATTGACTGACTAATGAGGAAGATGACCACGGAGGTGGTATTTGGATTTATGAAGTTGAATGCAGTGGTAAGGCACACCAGGTAGAAATAACTAAGGATAATGGAAACAAGGTGTGACAACCTGCATGTAACTGAAACATTTATGAATGAACTAATAATAATAGTGGACATTTTGTGCTGGAAGAGCAAGCAGACTCAGAGGTGAATGTTAGGCTTAAATGAGGTAGAAATGTAAATTCAGTGTAAAAAACTGCATTCTGCTCTTGGTTTTCAGGTCTAAGATTCATTAAAAAGATCATACTGTTAAAACTGACCGAGTTCAGAGTATCTGGGAAATAGGGAAAAGGAAAAGCTATGAAAAATTAGTACTTGGGCTTCCAAGAGCAGAGCTGCATTTAAAAGAAGATATAACTCAAGTAAAGGAAACTGTCTTAAAAAGCCTGAACTTACTGGGGCTCTTCAATTATGTAGTATGCTTTTTGCTTTCATTAAACAATTTTTCAGATAAAAATGATTCAGTCAGTAAATGGGTGCTCATAAAATTCTGCTTAAGAACAGTGCCTTACAGAACTAAAAAATTAAGAGAAAATGCATTAATTATTATGCAAGAGGGAGAGAACTTCACTGAAGAAGAAGAAATTATCAAATGATTCAGATAAGGGAATACTTAGGTCATTTGCACTGAAAAATTACATGGAACATCTACTTTAAAAATAATTATCAAACTGAACTTAGAAGGAATATTATGTCATTTCTGTTTGTCAATGGCCTTACTGCTGTATGTCATACATGTTAGTGTCAATAATTGAGATGTAAGATTTTTTTTAAACCAATGATGTTGCAGCAGAGTATATTAGTATGTTCTCGTGTTGTACTTGGTTGCTTTCTTACTTAAATTGATGTAAAGTGATGTGGTTTACCTTGCACCAGCAAAGACCCAAATGCCTCCAGGACTGATTTTCTATAGGCTGTTGGAATAGCAAATTTATAGATGCTAAACCAAATGTTAGTTATTAAATGCAAAAGCCTTTTCCAACAGCATTATATTAAAAGCAAGAATGTTAATAACTGTGAGGTACTTGTTACTATATTATTAGTTTTGCCAGATTCTGTATTTTTTATGTTTTCTAATTTGATTCTATGGTTTGCACTGCTGGTTTGTCTTAGACTGATGAAGCTTTAAACATCCTTTGTTCAAGTGGCCTTTAATCCAAAGCAGAAGAGCTCCAGCTCTTCAGATGGTACAAATCAATGTTGTTAACCAACTATGTTGTTTCATACAATCCAAGTGCCTGTTTTCCTTAACTCTGCAATAGATCAACAGTTCTCCTGTGGAGAGCTGGGGACATTTAAGAGCAACTGTAGCATGAAGCTGTGAGTCAGCCCTCCCCTATCACACAGTCTGCTCCCAGTTGTCTAATCAGGATTAGCTAGCAATACACTTGTCCTGTCTGAAAATGTAACACTGTTACTGGAAAGGAGGGGCATATTGTTCCACCAAGTAGAATGTGCAATTTAAAATAATCTGGCAGCTACACAGAATCTCTGTAAAAATCAATATGTCCTATCTATAGGCTCACAGAGACAGAAAGCACTCGCTGGTTGTGCTGGGTGCCTCACCAGCAGATCTCCTGTCGTATATTTTTCAGGTGCATCTGCTTGTTTGGTTTTTTTTTTTTTTTTTTTTTTTGGCAGCTAAGGCTTGGGTACAGGCTAACATCCTTTTGCTGTCTCTCTGAAGAATATTGGGTTTCTTTACCAGCAGCTTTCCTCCAGGAGCTTTGTCTCACTTCCATTGCCTCTCCCCCTCAGCTGTCCTCCAGAATTGTCGTCTTCCAGTTGAACTGCACACACCGAAGCCTGTCATTGAGCTATTACTCTGTTTTCCAGCCCTATTAGGTTGTATCAGTCCTTACCTTGTGGTCAAAAGCTGTTTGGCTCGATCTGATCTAGAGCTTCACAGACATCTTTTAGCAAAACAGAACATTGTTGCAAAGTGTTTGCCTGCTCTGTCAAAACATCTCATCTTGAAGGCTCCTTCTCTCATAGCACAGGACTGGAAGATCTGGCAGATCTTGTGCTAATCAGGCTTTCCAGGATTTCCAAGCCCTCCTATTGGGAAGGCATTCAGCTGCCTCTTGAGTTGTGGAGCTGGAAACCCCACAGTTTTTGCAGAGTTGCCAGTTGGGGCTGAACACATGGATTTGTGTCTTGAGCCTGTGCTAAGAGGTGAGCAGGGAACTCAGAGTTCCTTTCTGTTCCCTGCTTTGTAGGATGCCATGTCCATTGCCTCTAGAGGCAGTTTACCAATCTGATAAGTCTCCCAGACTTGTACTAGGCAGTTATTCTCTCAACAGTCTTATTTCATAAATCATGTATATAACTAGGACCAACTGTCAGTTAGGTACTGATTAGAAACAAAAGGATCTCTGTATTTCCTTCAATTTTCACATTTTCTGCATTTAGACTTTTGTGCTGAAACAAGTAACTTTTGCTAACCAGTATTTTTTTGTAACTGCTTACTGAACAAACAGTCAATATGTGCATTTAATATTTTGAAAGGAAAACGTATTGATACTCATGCAAATCTAAATATGTATTTGAAAATCTCTAGCTTGTACAGCAAGAATATTATTTCTGTTCTATCTTCCAATTTCATACATAAAAGTCTATTGGGTTGAGACTCTGGATGTTTGCCATCAAGTGGCATTGAATCTATGTGTAACTGCACGAATTATGGAAGAAAATGAATAAAATGCACAGATATAAATGTTTTGGCGCACATCAAATTCTGTCGTATAGGCTTAGTCTAGTTTCATTAAGCAGATCATTGGTATACAAAGCCTGCAATAGCAATGTGCAATTTCCAACAGAAGTACCATGTTAACAGCTGGAACAATCTTTAGTAGCACTGTAATATGTCAAGAGCTTCTTCCATTATGTTCACTGTAATGCTGAAAACAGGAATGTATTAGAAATGAATTGCTGTAAGTATAGTGGTCAATGCATTACCTCTCTAAGTTAATGTTCAGAACCTATTTTGCTAAAGTATTCTTACAGGAAATCATAATATATGTTTTCATTTTTTGATCAGTGCTAAAATAAAGCTATTCCACTGAAAAATGCTTGGAAACTCTCCTAATGGAAACACTATTTCCAGATTCATCACCCATGAGGAAGAATACCAGTTAGCTTTATGGTGAAGCCATTTTACCCAAATTTAAGCTTATAAGGCTGCAAAACTCATGACAAAATATTTAAAGACTGTTTCAAAAAGACAGTGGATTGGTTAGACTGCTTTTGGCTCTGGTTTCCAAGCAACCATTGAACAGCAGCCAGCACGGACCAATTAATTCATTGGGTACCTTACACTGAAACTAACTGTAAGGAGCAGTTAGTAAGATGCCCTATTGTTATGATGACTCAACCACCCAAAAAACAGTGTGGAAAATCCTGAGATTCTGTAAAGATAGAGAATGAGGATCAAACCTGCATCAGAGACAGTAGTGACATATTCTACAAAATGACTTGACCAGTTCAAAGCATATTGCAGCTTTCTTCCAAGTCATGCACTTGAATTTTTTTCTCAAAGAGGCCAAGTTAAGGAGAAAAGAGATCTTTGAGTAGCTCTGCATCTGGCTGGTGATGGGTGGATGCCTGGGGTTATGAATTTAGCTGATTTCAGGTGCCTTCACTGTTAGCGTCTTGAGGATTTACATTTTTCCTTCAGCTTATCCTAATTTCTCTATTCATTTCACTTCATTAAGGAGTGAGATGGTTCTTGGTAGGCTTTCATATCCCCTACTCTAGGTCCCAGTAAGATCAAGTTTCTGCTCTTCCTGGCATGTAGCAATATACAGCTATGATCTGCTTTCATCCACTTTTTCATTTGTCTTTATGCCTGTCCTGTTTCTCAGTTAATTCACCAATTACTTTTCAGGCTCCTTGATTGTTTCATATATTTCTCTTAAGTCATCCTTCTATATAAACTGGCTTTCTCTGCTTTGTGATGCTGTGGAAATTCTTGTCTATGCCATGAGAAAATCTGAGGATTTGCTTTGCCTGAGGGTTGTGCACCTTTCCTCTTTCTATGCTGTAGACATTTGAGAGCTCCAAGGAACCACTAAATTATTTTTTTTTAGACTTTTCAATATGCTATTTTTACCGTCACAAGATTAATTGATTAATTTTCAAATTAGATTGAAGAGCTTTTGTGATAAGTAGGACTAATAATAAGCTGTAATGATGATTAATATGTATCTAGGTACTGCTATCTGAATTTCAAAGAACCTTTTTTTACTAACAATGCTTATGCATTTTTATTTCCACAACATTTATTCTTTCTGATATATTTCTGTCCTGAACTTTTTTTTTTTTTTTTTTTTTTTTCATTTTTGCCTCTGGCTTTTTTCCTCTCTTGTACAATGTGTATTTTCTCAAATGGATCTCAAACAGCATTTTTATTATACTGACAAGAACAGTAACACCTCTGTAGACTGTCCTACAGCAAAGGCATGACAGACTAAATGATCATAGATAAATAACTTTCATGGTTTCTATGCATCCAGTCATTCAGTTCTTCTCTGTGAGAGGCAGGTGCCCTGACAAACCACTGCCTCATGTGACATTTGAGACCTAAAACAAATACTGGCAGGACAGATGTGATTGTTATTTTGCCTGCCATAGTATAGGATTTGAACCCCAATCCCAAGGACATGACAAAATAGGCACTGTAAACCACAGAGGACTGATAGATCACCATTACCTGAATTTCAGTGAGTTATGCCTATTTGGCTGTTCTACACAGTTGAAATACTATTGGCAGTGATCACTTTTTTGGTCGAAGAATTTGGATACTACTTGTGACTTGTGGAAAGACTTTAATATAGGGCATGGATGACCCAAACAATTAGTATTTCTGTTTTCTATGTATAAAATAGGAATAAATATTTATTTACTCTGTACTTTTTTATGTGTAATTTATACTGACAGTCTTTGGGACAGAAAGTTGAGTTTGCTACAGTTGTAAATATGTTCTCACAAAAAGTCATACTAGTTAATAATGGAGCGCTGCCTACTACTGTATAATCTAGCCTTTTTCTGCATCACTTTGCACTTTTAAGCACATGATCATGGTCTCTGAGTATGAAAGATCTGAAATGGAGGAATATCTGACAATGTGTCAACTGCATATCTTGTTCTGTATTTACAAGTCACTATCTCATACTTGGTAGAACAGTTTCTAGTGCACATGTTTAAGTGCAGTGGCTCTGAGCACAAGGGGCTGCATGACAATGCATCACCATACAGCACTTACATGTGTTCACAGCTGTCCTTTGGGAAGAGAATATGCGGTCTGCATTCAAAGAGTAAAACAAAATATAAGCACACAGATGAAACAAAAACATGTAAGGGGAAGACCCAGTGTGTGTACAAAGTCTTCTATAATGTTTTCACCTTAATTTATGTGTATTTTGGAAAAGGGATTGTCATAGGGGTTTTTGAGAGAAAATGTATCCTGATCAACCCGATTTTCCTGAAATTAACCTGATTTTGATTGTTCATATTAGCTTGTTAAAATGCCTAAAACAGTGAAAGGAATTACATAAGGGATGAGTAGTGGATCTTAGGGGACAGATTCTTTAGCAGGATCTGTGGTGACAGAACAGGGGAAATGGTTTCAAACTCTAAGAGGGGAGATTTAGGTTAGATATAAGAAAAAGGTATTTTACAATGAGGATGGTGAGGCACTGGAGCAGGTTGCCCAGAGGTGTGGTTGATGCCCCATCCCTAGAGACTTTCAAGGCAAGGCTGTGTCAGGCCCTGGGTGATCTGATCTAGCTGTGATGTCCCTGTTCATTGCAGAGGAGTTGAACTACATGGTCTTCAGAGATCCCTTCTCTAAGGATTCTATGATCTTACCTAATAAGCTAAGTGGTAATGCATAATAACAAAGGCAGACATGAGGTTCTTGAGTTAGGAATTGGTAGCAACAGATTACTGAAAACACGACTAATGTCATGAGATTAACTTTTTTCCAAACTGCTACAAAATGATCCTGCAAGCAAATGTGTCTAATTAACTGAAATAAGTATCCAATCAGCATTACAATTCATGTTTTATTCTATGAAAACAGAAGATATTTCTATAGAAACATCCTACTGAAAATGAAAGAAGTCAAAGAAAGATTGGGACTTTCAGCACTAGACAACCGTTCCCCGAGGGTTATTGTCAGGCCAACAGCATGCCAGTGCTGTACAAAGTAGCCCACTGCCTAAGTGGAAGGAAATGCAAGTGACAAACATGGTATTCAGCAGAGCTTGGTATTATGGAGGTCAGGGTCCTTGGGTGATGGGAGGAATAGACCTTGCCAGAAGTGCCAACTAGTAAGGGAATGTGTTAAATAAACATCAACGAAAAATGTGCCTACAGAGCAGCAAATGTTTTGCTTTTTTATTACTGAAATTAAGTGGGCAATAACTATCCAAAAATACTATTTAATCTCTCTTTCTAGTTTTTAAAGCCTAAAAGTATTTTGGAATATTTCTCAAATTTCAGAATTTCAAGCATTTTAGTAGAAATGGTGATTCTTATTTTAATAACCAGCTCATCATGTGGCACTTTGGAAGTTGTGTGAATTCTCTGTTTCCTGTCACTAAGATGTAGTGGCATTAAACAGCAAAATGTCACATTCCACTAAAATATGGTTTTGATAAATCATATTGTCCGCTCAGAAATGCTTGCTGCTGAAATGTGCAACACAGAGTGTGTTTGCCTCTGTTATTAAAGAAGTTGTTGGCAGAGGACGTTTACTAAAACCACCACCTTCTTGCACCCTGTTCCAGGTGGGATCCCGTTTGTCCTCACAGGAGAGTTTTTCCAGCAGTCTCAGAGGCCGGCCGCATTCATGGTAGCTGGGACAGTCAACTGGCTCTCCAACTTTGCAGTCGGACTGCTCTTCCCTTTCATTCAGGTACTCAACATGCTTGATCCTTGTTGCGCTATAGTTGTTACGCTGTTAGTAATTTTCTGGTAATAGTAAATGTCTTTTCATTGAAGTGAATGAAATTCCTACTATGCTTATGATGCATTTTAATTGTGCTACCCATATCTCATCCGAATGTCTCAGGAAAAATTGTCCTGTGAAAAAATTAATAGCATGTAGCAGTGAACAACTCTAAATGGCAAATTACCAACAGGAGTGCTATAGCAATGCAATCTGATGTGATGGCTGTGTCCATAAGTCACACCGTCCTTGTCATCTGCAGCCATAATGACATCCATCTTCAGTTTTATCCTATGCTTTGAGAATTCTTATTTGGTGAATAAAGAGTCTCACTGGTGAATAAATACAAAGAAGGTGTTACTGCTGTTTGTGACTTCTTAAAACTGAAAATTATATGATGCATTGTTATATGCAGTACTGTGCACCAGTATTTGCAGATACTGTAAAATTATATCTTACTCTAAATCTGTATAACTTAACTATCATTTGAGAGTGAAACTGCTTTAATTAAGTAGTTCTGGTGGAAATTATCTGTCTGAAAGTATTTATGGGAGAACTTGAAAGAATTATAAAATCTGACCCTTGGTCTACATTTGACACAATTTAAAATTTCTCGTAAAAGGAAAATAGCTTTAATCATTTTGATGACTTGGATCACCTTCAAAAGTTAACATGAGTATAAATGCTGTCATCCTTCCAAACTGTGCTACTGTTAACATTAACTTCAATTTCACCGCTCTGAGCTGTAAGTGTTAAGGTTTGTTTTAATGTCTAGTGAAATCTGTGAGTGTTCTCCACCATTTCTTTTAGCTCAGACAAAGGACTTGCTGGTTCAGACTTTTCAGGTGTGATATTCAAAAACAGGTAGAGTTGTCATTAATTTCCCACTGAGGTCATTGGAACATCTGCCAAGTTCAGCAGAGAAACAATTAAACAAATCCAACGTGTTTTTGAAAACTTCACCTTAGTCATCAGCATCAGCATGAATTTACTCAGCTCAGGATTCTCCCTGTAAGGTAACCTTCTTGTTCTGCTAACCCCCTCAATAGGTCTCCTATTTAAAAAGGTCCTCAGTAAATACAAATATAAAGGCAAACTGCATTTTCTATTTCTTTTACATGCACATTAATGCTTTGTGAGTGTTTTAGTATGCATCCATATGAAGTTTGCTATTGCCTTGGGAAATCTATGATTTTGCATCGTAAAAAATTCCCTGTATGTGTTTACAGGATTACCAGTTTAGTTTTAATGAAGAAAATTATGTTTCCATATTACAGAGATTTTGGCTTTTAAAAAGTAATTTTAAAAAAGCATCTAAATATGTTCACATCTTTACATATCTGTGTTCCTGGCTTTCCATGATTTTATTGACGTTGAAGCCTTCTTAAGAGGAAGTGTCTCATTAATTGTACACAGCAAGTGGCTCAGAAGGCTCTCTTCAACTTTTTTTTTTTCTTTTTGCTGTTTTACATCAGTAGCCGCTGCTGCAGTTTATGGTGGCAGAATCCCAAATCCAAAGCAGTGAGCTGGCAGCAGCAATTGCTCCTTCCCTGCAAATTATGAGGGAATCGTAGGAATAACATAATGATGCTTTGAGTTGCATAATCTTGAAAAGTGGAAAGAATTAGAAGAGAAAACAGGAAACATGGCGATTATGTGAAAGAAAGCAAACTAAAACGATTCCACCTGGAAAAAAAAAAAGTGAGATAGGAAAGACTGACTGTGAATGATAGAAGACAGAGAAAAGATTGGTTATTTTCTTTATGTCAAAAGGATCAGAAGGTGTTAAACTTCTCTGACTTATCAGAGGAAACCCTATGAATTTCATAACAACTTGAGTAGGAAAATTTGAGGGATCTCTAACCTGAAGGCCTTCAAGGTTATATTAGTCATCCTTCTGCAAGCTTAATGCTGCTTAATATATTCTCTCTTTTATGGATAATAAAAGGAAACAGATCATTTTCCCTGTGGCAGTAGTGATTCATTGCAAAAAAAAAAAAACAAAAACCACCAACAAACATTCTTTTTTGTCTTAAACTACCAGCATTCAAACTGACTGATTGACTTTTGCATCTCTATTTTCTAATTGCACTGGTGTGTGTTTTGTGTTTGCAATTCTGAATTATCACTGAAGGTTTGATGTAGCTTTCAAATTTATCAGTTAGTTATACAATGATAAATATAAAATTGCATCTATTAAATTTAACTGGTTTCACCCTCCACCTATCAGATGCTTTGTTGCAAATTGTTTAATCTTCTGCTAAACAGAAGAGAGCGAAGGTTTTGATAGGTATTTATCTGTTGACTGAAAAGCACAAGTGAATGTATGTCAGGTGTTGGCATTTCTGTAAGTTATTCACGAGCCATAAGGAGCTCATCCTTCTGTGTGATATTTATTCCAGTCCTTGAGTTAATGAAGAACTTCTTAAACAGAGGAGTGATGGATAGCTAAATAATGTAATACAAACATGCTTGCCCATGAGCCTCCTGCTCTCTTTCTCGCAGGCACATCTATAAACAGAAACTATTTCCCAGACACTCAGATAAGTAAAACCCAAATCTTGTACACACAAGTAGATACAGGCACACACCTATTAATGACACCAGACTCAAAATTATTACTTGTGGGCACTTTTTGGCATCACCTCTCTGCAGTTCCATTTTATGCTGCTGGATAGAAAATCTGAGACCTTTCCTGACTTCTCTGGAGACTTTTGTTCAGGAATATGTTGTAAAGAGTGAGTGATAGCTGGTAGGAATAGCTATGGTAAGGAGGTCTGGATAGTGAAGGACAGGGCAACATAGTAAATAAGAAATATGAGTGTTTATGTGGGTGGAAATAGATGCAATGAGCTGAAGCTAGCAGATGGGACAACAAACTACAGCAGAAGAAAAATGCTTGAAAAGCTCTGGTAGTGTTCAGCAAGTGTTCAGCTGTTACTCTTCAAAAAGGATTGCAGTAGCAGCCTTCTGTACCAAGATAGGTCAGCAGGACACTAAATCACATGTTTTCTAGGGAAAGGTTGTTTTTCTAAAGCATTTTAAAAATACAAAGAATTACTAAAAATTAGCAGTTAATTTCAGGACATGACAACAGACTATGTTCTTTTCATAATATTCTGATGCATTCTTATTTCATTTTTCTGTTTCTTCTCTTAGAATGTTATGGGGCATTTAAAGACTACATGGGAAAGCAATATCCTGCTGCAGAAGTTTTCTGTCATAATAATTTCCCATTCTAGAAGAAAGACTGCAGAGTCTCTTTTTTTAAGGTGCTACGGTCATGGTGTATATGGAGTGCATATTCAAAAAATACAAGGACTAAAGATAAGGAGATGGGGGAAGATGGGATCACAGAGGAGTATTCAGATGTGCTTACAGGTCCACTATGTGCAAAGCTGATTGTTTCTCAGTTGTGTTTGGCTTTTGCCTGTGGGGTACTGTGGGGCTCGTGCCTACAGCAAGGAAAGATACAGTTTAAAATCTTTAGAAATGCTGGGGAAGCAACTGATGGAGGTCTTCAAATCTCTTCACATGGTTGTACTAGGAAATACTGTAGATCCCTGTCTAAATGACAAAGAAGAACTTTGCTGCTGCTGCAGCTGCCTAGAAAAAAGAAAGAGAACTTGCTTGGGATTCATTAACCATCTTTCTATCTTTTCCATCTTTCCAGGCCTACATACAGTCCTTGAGGACTGCAGTGATTTTTCCCCTTAACTTCTGACCCAAGATAAGCTTGCATTATCTCAAAATAGATAATATTTTTCATTCTCTTGCAGCATTTTTGCAGCAAGTCTGTGGCAATACTTCTACAAGCTGCATGGTGTTCTGCAGCCACGAGCAACAGCATAGAATATCTCATTTTTGCAGGGACTAATAAATATCAGTGTGCAGTTTGAGTGTTTTGTCTGGTTATAAAAAACATTGTTTTTACAAGGTCATAATATTTGTATTTATCTACCATTATGTACTTTCTTGTGCTGTTTCTTTGTAACTGTAGATTGAGGCATGTTGATAAGCAAATATATATGGCGTTGTAAATCTGAGAGATGAACACTAAGACCTTATCAAAGGTTTGCATATAAGTCTTAAGTTATAGTTGATTTGAGGTTGGAGAAACAAACAACTGTCAGATATTGTCAGAAACAACCTCTGCAGCTCCTTTCTGGCTCATTGGCAATGGAAAGGGCTGTGTTTTTTACTGTGGATAAGTCACTAGATGTGGGGCAGGCTTCAATAATAAATGAGACACTGATCATCTTGTGTAGGGAGGTCAGGACTGGTGCTCCAGATGCTGACACTGAAAGGCAGAGGCAACTACTGAGGTGACAGGAAAGTAAAGCAAATGGCTGTGTGAAAGATCATATTCCTGAAATAGTGAATGTTTTTACTAGCTGGCTTTTTAAGCATGGGACTCAAAGACAGTTCTGTTTAAATTTTCATATGTGTTCTTCATATGTAAGCTTTTAACTTATATTATTATATTAGAAAAGAGAGATCTGAAAGAGGCAAAGTACAAATTATCACTAGCTTGAGACTGAGTAAACTTCAACTTTATTTTATTTTTGCATTGAATACAGTGTCTTGAAAAAATATCATGGTTTGATCCGTGATCCAGATGGGGCACAGTGTAATATGGAGTACTGCTGTCACACAGCTTGTTCAAATTGCTTACTGCTGTGATACAAAGACCCATGACTGTGTTTATTTTCCCCCTTTCAGAAATTAATTTATTTCCCTTAGTGAAGTAATACTGGTGAGTTCTTACTGGAGGCTCTTCTGAACTTCTACTCTTTTTCTTCCTTATTTTTACACTTGAGATTTCTATTCATTTATCTAGAAAGATTTTCCTAACTGTGTAATAATTTATATTGACTTTTTCTGTTAAGAAGTACAAAATTTCAATAACAAATGTATGCACAGATAAGTCTATATGCAGGTTCTCTCTGTCAAGTTATTTTAAGCTATTTTATACCTGACATGCAAACTACAGTATATGTATCCATGGGGAAGTGGCTGAAGTATCCCTCAAAGACAAGAAAATGAAATGTAGGCTATCAGGAGGTTAATGAGAAAAAAAATGCTCTTAATTAGAAGCAAGCTGCTGCAAGTATAGAATACAAAGATCTGTTATCTTTATGAGGAGGTAATAAACGTATGAGAGTTTGGGATGAAATTGAAGTATGTGACTTTGAAAATTGCTCTATTTTTTACTTAATGAAATACATTTCATGTAGGAGCTCTGTCATTCTTCACTGTCCTGCACCTTCAGTGGAACTTTAAATTATGTCTGAATCTCAAGGACAAGGGGTAAAGGACACAAATTCTCTCATCCATTTGCTTTCATTCAAAAATGAATTTGAACAAGAGCAAGTAAAGCCAAACATCCACATGAATAACTGTTTTGCTGACAACTTTTTTAGTAAGGCATCAAACCATTATTATTTGATATCATTACCTCAAATATCCAGTTTGACTGCTACTGACTCTAATCTTCATGGTAACCACCAAATGCAAGCATCCATTGTATCCACGTGCAGTGACATTTCAAGTTGGGAATTTAGAGACTGGGAAGGTAAAGGGATTCATTTGCCTTCCACTTAAAGTTTTGATGGTACTGAAGGAATCTCTCCTGCTTTTTTCAGCCTTGCAATTGAACTTTTAGGGCAGATATTGTGTGTGTTTTCTTGGATTGCCCCCACTCCACTATATTGAAAATTATTTTGTGATTGACTTCACTATTATGAAATGCAAAAGCAAATAAGAAAGCAAAAGTGGAGAACAGGAAGTCCCTATGTAAGACTCAGCAGCAATTGATGGAGAAATCAGGCAGAGTTCATGAATAAAAACTCAAATGGAAATTGAGATACATTGTCTAGATACACATTTGTTTGTTTCTGGATTATGTTTCCAAGACTAGTGAAAGCCTATAAAGGTAATTCAGTAGGAAGGAATCACGTTGGTATCATATTTGGAAAAAAATCTGACATTTGCTGGGAGTCAGAACTTCTGTTTTAAAAATGTTTGTTTGGTAAACTTGCTAAATCTGATTCAGAATTTGCTCATTTGTGCATTTCATTTCTGTATATGCTCAGGAATATAAATTTTCCAAATTCAATGTAGCAGTTGTGCCTAGAAATTGATTTTTACCATAAAGTGAGTTAAATCAGTAAATTGCTATCTATTGCCTGAGGAACAAATCTGGGAGAGTTTCTGTTGGGTTGCTTGTTGGTTTGTTTGTTTTGTGAATTCTAGAGATCTTACAATTTTAATTCTAGGATTTCCATTTGCTTGTGTTTACTTTTTAGCTTGGGGGAAAAAAAAAAAAAAGCATTTTAAGTCACAGTAGTAAAAATTAAGTGTTCTTTAGCATTATGTTTAAAGAGAGACTGGGGAGAGATTGTTTAAGGAGAGACTGGGCCTATATGTTTTGCATAATGCCAATAGCAGCCCTGTACAATCTGAGAATATGTTAAACTTTATGTTTAAAAAGATGTTGCTGTGCTGCACTGCCTTATTCATACACCTCAGTTACAGAGCTACAAGCCACTGTCTGAGTCAGGTTTGATTTGCTGTGTTGGGGATCTGATTTGGCAGAATTGTTTAAGTGCTTTGACGTTAACTCCTTTTTGTGGTAATCAAATGCATGTCTTAAATGAATAGTTTCCTGATTTCCCACTTTTCAGAGAATACAGAGCCTTGATCAGCTGCAGAAATATAAAGAGGATAAAAAAAAATGAGTAATTCAAGATTCAAGTGGCAGGACATTTATAGAAACATTGGGTTTTAAATAGCCTCCTTAGAAAGCCAATATGAAAATGGAAGGTGATAAGTTTAAAAGTTTGTTCTTAACTTTAAAATATCCTGGGCATCCTTGAAAAATTCACTCTAAGTCTACTTTGAAGAAGATTTAGTAGCCTACTGACTAACTAGGAATACCCAAGGTGCTCTCTTGAAGAGATGGCAGCAAAAATCTGATCTGCTATTCTCATACCCTCTGCTGGGAGCCCAGAAAGGCAGACTTCCATAACCCACAGAAATCATGGTCCTTCAAGGACATTTGTGTATCTGACCTCTGAATGAATAACTATAAGCCTCTCAAGAGATGGGGCCCTGGTTATTCAGGAAACCCCCTGAAATATTTGACAGCTTTGAACATCTGTTGTTCATGCAAGAGGATACACTGCAGAAATTATGGAAAACAGATGGAAATACAAGCTTCTATTCCATGTAATTAGTGAAATAATGTTCAAAAGTATAGGAAAATATTTAACTTTTCAAATTTTATTATGTGTGTTATCATTAGTCTTATGTCATTAAGAATGCACATATCAGTAGGGGATCTTGAGACCATACCCAATGGGCTAAGTGCACAGAATTGCAGAGTATCTGTACTTCACATGGCCCCAAAGGCTTTAATTGAAATTCTTCCTCAGTTTTTTTATTCCCCCTCCAGCCCAACAGACCTCCCTCTCAGACTGAGTGTGCAGTAACTCAGTGCTCACATTCTTCCCAGTGCACTACCCTACCTTCAGCATCTCTTGACAGGAACATCAGATATACTCATCCATTCATTGATTCCTCCCTCTGGCACCAATCAATTCAGAATACATCAGAAAAAGATAAAAATGAATTACAAATCTAGGCTGAGCAAATCTATCCCTTTCGTACCCCATTAAAGGTTTCTTTTGAGTTAGGATTCAAGATTTGATATTTACCTTCTGCTTTATTCTGCACTTCTGTCCTAATTCCTTTATCAGTGTGCAGTGCAGATAGAAGATTTCATGCTTATAATGGGTAATGTAATTTATATTCTTCTGTTGCAGACACGGATTCAGAAGATATTAGCTGAACTCTGAGTTACAAAGGCTTATGAACGTTTGTCTTTTCTCTGTGTGTAAAATGATAACCTGCTTTAAAGAAATATTATGACTGAACAATAAGTGATGAGAAAAGTTACAATCATTTTGTGATTGCCCTGTGGTGGTCCTCTCCAAGAATTAAGGGTCCATCCTGCTGAACATGAGAAGTGCAAAGTAATGGTCTCTTCCTGCAGAACTCATTTGCAGGATTTATAAGAAAGAATACTTTTTATCTTGTTCTCTGTGAAATTTCATCTGGAGGCCCTTGGGGGCTATATCTAAAAGAAATGCAGAAATTAAGGATAGCAAGTTTATTACCAGTAATTGTAAACATATTATGTAATATAATTGCAAATAAATCGTGCAGTCATGACAATATTCAGTGCAGTTAGAAAAGGTTTCAGTTAGCACAAATCAAAGAAGTTAATAAACACTAATTCAAATAATGGTCAGCAAAGAAATAATCAGGAGTGACAAAGCTGGGAGAAACCTGTGGCAGCATTACCAAGATGCACAGTGAACTGGTGGTCAGGCTAAGTAAAACTGGGCATTAATGGTTTGTTTGCATCAAGGAGAAAGTCTACTTCAATGAACATCTTAAAATGGGAAAAACATAATTCTAGATTGGAACCGTACCATTGCAGTGAACAGTAATTACACATGCAGAGAAGCCAGATGCAAAATTTGGATTTTTTAACATGACAGAATGATTTATGAGGCACTGTGAAGTTATTTTTTCCTGTCTACTAAATTCATTTGCTTTTGCCTCTGTGTAAGCTTGAAAGCCATATCAGTTTCTTTCCCAGAATATTTTTCCTCCTCATCACCCATGCTCATTGGCTTGTGATTGTCAGGTTGTTCAGGAGTTTGTGCTTCTAAGATTTAACAAAAAATGTGTCAGTGATTTCAAGAGTCCACAGGCAGTGTTTCAGAGGATGCACTTTCAAGTCTTTCCTATTACAGTCAGGAGCCGAGGGGCTGAACTAGGTAATGAATTATCCATGGAAAACATTGTGACCAGGCAGCCATGAAGCTGCAGAAGTTTACTTTTTTTCTTCCTCATTCCACACATGACTTCATATTCTTTTTCCATGCTATATATTATGTATATTGAGCAAGTGAAACATAAAAACAGTCCCAGGAATTGCATAACCTCTTAGGATTCCTTACCCACCCTACAATATAGAAATGAGATATCTAATTATGGTGGACATATAGCAGAAAATTTGTGGAAAGTTGGTGTTATGTCATGGTTTAGTATTGTCATGTTTGTTTCATATACATACGTTTACTGGCAATTGTAAATACGTATGTCTAGGAACTCACAGCCACAAGTTTTAACCAGTGTCAGATTTCTCCATTCAAATATCTCATATTGAGTCTGAGACATCAATTTCTCCCCATGCTCACTATTCATGACCTCACACAAGGCGTTGTGGAAAGACTGCCTTATTTGTGGATCTGGAGATACCACTTTTTGTTAATTTTGCCCTTGTTAATTAAAGCAAGTAAAAATGTTCATTAGACATTTGCTTTAAGAGCTCAAAAACAACTACAGGGATCCTGGACCTTTTGAATTTCTTCAGGAGTTAGGGATAGTAGTTCTCACACTCCTCTCCAGCAAGAAAGAAGTACATTTTATGGAATTTTTTCTTCTTGAAGCTCTTGTAACCTCGGAAATGATAGAAATGTCTGCCTTTTTTCCTCCTTGTTTATTTTGCAAATCTCAGAGCTGTACCATCTGTGACGCTGCTGCCTCTGGCTATGACAGGTTTCTCTTCTGTCATGTACAGCTGCAAGATATCACAAAAGCATGCCTTCTTTTTGTACCTAGAAATTGAGAGGTTGTGTTCAGAGCAGCCTGGTGAAAAACCTGCCTTATCTCCAGCAGTACTGCACAAGTGCAAGGCTGGGTTGAGCTGTGCAGGCAGCAGAAGCCCTGCTTCCCCCTGCTCCTAGTGCACGCAGCCCCAGCCTGGTGCCTTCCAGCACCTCTGCCTGCAGCCTGTTGTTCTGTCTTTGGGCCACTGGTCTTGGAAGAGCTGCAGATTCGTGCATTTTTATGAACTCTAAGGCACTCTGACTTGCAGTGAATGCCAGCACTTACTGTACTTGCTTAAAAATTGCTCCACACCACCCACTTGGGCTTTCATTCCATTCCTGATGTTGACTTTTTTTCGCCTTGATGCATGCAATGACCATATCTCACTTGTTTTCTGTTCACAGAGCGGTTTACAGAACTACTGCTTCCTCGTGTTTGCTGCCATCTGCTTTGCAGGAGCAACCTACCTGTTTTTTGTCCTGCCTGAAACCAAGAACAAGACATTGAGTGAGATCAGCCATGCCTTTGCCAAAAGAAATAAAGTCTCCTTGGAAATGCAAGAAATGAACCATTACCCAGAAGAGAGGAAATCAAGTGCTGAGCAAGAATCAAACTTCACTTCTTCAGTGGACAATGGGGAAACAAAACAAGCTATTGTGTAAAACAGGAATGTTCTTTTGGGGTGGCTGGGGGGAAAATGTGTTCTTTTCATTGAGTATGTTTATAGCAATTGTATTTTTAATGTGACAACATGAACTACTTCCTCCTCAAATATGTTTTAAAGTGAGTACAGGTGAACTTGTTAGCAGCCGGGGTGATGTAGGGGAAGTTGGAGGCAGAGTAGCAGCAGTTGTTTAAGTAAATAAGAGCCAGAGTTTTCTTGGACACCTGCAAAGTAATGGGGTGGAGGGATGTAGACCTGGGGAAGCATACTGGCAGTGGGGAGCAGTAGTTGTCCAGGGGCTGTTGTGTGCTGATGGTGAGGTGTGTGTGCACCATGAATGGGAGATGAATGGGAAGGAGTGCCAGCAGGGATAGGGTTGCTAGGAATCAACGTGAGCCAACCTGAAATGGGACCAGCTTGCCTTGCTCCCAGACAGTAAGCCTAAACATGAAGTGAGGAAAAAGAAGACAGGTGACGCTCCTCCAACCTTCCAGTCCTTCTCCAGCTATTTTGGCTTTTCTCTGCTTCTTATGAAGACCTCCCAGCTTTTCATAACTGGGGAGCTGCAGGACCTGATGGATTTCTTTATCTGACCTGCAAATCATGATCTATCATTTTCCTATAGTTTCTGAGTTTGCTGGCACTGCATTTCTGTGAGATTGATATACATATTTTTATAAGACTATTTCTAGAATTTTTAGTATGAAAGGAAATCTAACCCTCATATTGAAGGGAAAGAACTTTGATAGTAGTTGTAGGGTGTAGCATTGAAAAGAAAATCAAATACCAAGTTTCCCAAGGGTGTTTTTTGTTGTTAATTTTTCTTTGGGGTTGGCTTTCTTTTTTTATTCTGTTTGTGTAAAATGATAATCAATTCCTCTCTCTCAAGTTCCTTTCAAAACAAGTCTTAGGAGCCAAAATTTCCCTGAAACCCAATAAACACCATTTCTTAACACTCAAAATTTCCAAAGGAACTTGGAAACCTATTTCTTATTTGGACATTAATTTAATTTGGGCTTAATTCTTAAGCTCTGGACCTTCTCCATGTTTATAAGTTTCTAAGCTATTTAATGCTCTTAAAACTGGCCTTAAGGTCTGTGTAATGTCATGATAGCAAGACTCAGCAAGTTGCCAAGTGGTAGGTGATCCATTGCCTTTCATTTAGGATATTTTTAATGAACTTTTATTTCCAGTTTGTAATTATGATAATGGTTTTTCTTGTTTCTTTGAGTAACTTGGATGCTAAGAGTGTAGATAAGCACTTGAATAGCTGTTGTTTCATATGAAAAGTCAGTAAGTCTTAGTGCTACTCTCAGTGAGGAGTATGGCACAAGAAGCAAGTGCAGCATTTAGGTAGAGCCAGCTGCTTCCATAAGTTATATTTATTAATGTGTAAATTCATAAATTTGGGATTTAAAAAAGTATATATGTATATATGTATATACTCATATATATGCAAAATATAAATGTGTATATGGCTATACATATATTCATATATAGAGCGAGAAATAAATGGAGAATTGCTTTCTAGTATTTGTTCTGTTCAGACTTCCCTGACTAATAAGCTGCTTATTGTTTTGTTTCATACTGTAAATTAAGATCAAAGATCCGGATAGCTATTACTTCTAAATGATGTATAGGGTATACTGTGATTTATTTATTTATGATATATTTGCTGCACACATTGTAAGCATAGATTACCTAATAGGGCAATTTCACCACTGGGTAACAGAAGAAAATTGTTCTGAAACTTTATGCCTGGATTTATGCTATTTTATTGGGATAGAGATTCAGCAACAAGTAAGATGAAAAAAAGATACATGTAAGGAAGAGAGTTAAGAATGAAGATTCAGGTTTATGATACTGGTGCTACTTTTAAGAAACTGAGTGAATCAGGACTATACCAACTGATTATGAGATATAGAAGCTAATCAAATACTATGGAGAAAAATGAAGAAATGTGTCTTCAATAACCCCTTCTAAAGTTGTATACCTAACAAATGGATATGTCTTCTTTTGGTGGCTCTTGTTGCCTACCCACATTTACGTGAGGCTTTCTAAGTGGTGGCTAGGTAAAAAATGAACTTGAAACCGCCCCTGCAGACCATTTCCAGAAGAAATTCTTCTACTGCCTGTAGAGCAAGACTGGCAAGTTCAGACCCTCTCATTCAGGTTGAAAATTACTTTGCAATTAGGGCTACTGACATGAAATGCTGTGATCTTACTGAAATGAGGTGGCTGGACTAGAATCCATTATTATTATTATTAAAATTAGAAAAATGTAGCACACAGTGCTATTCATTGATGTGCATTACAGCAACATTATCAACAAATAATGCCTATCAGATAACTTCAATAAAATATCATGTTGGCCTGATAAAGCAGTTCAGTTGGACTTCTGCAATAGGATAAAATTATCTTACAGTTGTTTAAAGTTGCATCTGGAGCCCACCTATAAGAATGTTGATAAAAGGATGTCCAATAGAATTTCATATCGCAGCTTGGGGGATTGTGCATTATTAACAATAGGGGTTGTGTCCCCCTTGCCCATCTCTCGCCATAGCCCAGACAGACACACTCCATATACACACTTTCTGCAGACAGTGACTACAGACAAGGATAGCAGTTGCCTCTCCTCTGCCCTTTGCTCCAGCCCATGGCTCAGTTGCAAGTAGTTCCATCCTCGAGATGTGCACTGGTGCAGATGCGCAGATGCTCTGCTTGCTGGCTAAGGAAGTGGCTGCTGTCACCTCTGCCTGGGGCTGTGGAAGTTTCTGAGGAAGCTGTAGATGTGCAGGTACTGTGAAACTTCTCATCTCTGACCCTGAAGAGAGTTTTGTGTTGTTAAATTTGTTTGGTAATTTTTTTTATTTCCAATGTTATGCTGCTATAGCTTCTCCAACAACAAGAGGACAACACAGAAAATATCACCACTGTGTTGTTCGGTTTTCTCGTTGAATGTGTCAAACTGTCTGCGGCCATGTGTTTGTCAGTGGTGCTGTGTGGGGCCAGGTTCAGTTTTCCAGTTTCAGGGAGATACCATTACTTGGTTTTTCTTTGTATAAGCATTGCTGGTGGGTTGTGTGTGCTTGATCAGCCATGTCCACGCACAAAGACTGCAAAATAAATCTTTGGAATTAAATACGTGATGGAAGTTTTCTTCTGGCTAAATCTGAATCTCCTCAGCTGTCCACGTTCAGCTCTCTGGATGTTCTGTATGTCCCAGTATAAGGCTGTTTGTCCTTTCATATGAATGACTCAACTCAATTTGAACTCTGCTTTTGGCTAGCTGGGAGTTATGGGGAAGAAATATCAGCCCTGAAACTGTATATTTTATGGAGTATTACTTATATTCTGCTTCCCAAGACAGATTCCACTGACTTTATTCTTTATATGTTTATATTATTAGGCTGTGGAAATAAAAATACAGGTATCGGTGAGGGGTAGATGATTAAAACTGGCTAGTGGTAGAAATAAAGGTGTGTAAGAGTTATTGAACCCAGGGGGCCTTTTTTGCAGAAAGCTGCCATTTGCTATCAGTGATTTTGAGTTGCTAAAGTTCTTTCCGATGTGAAATTCAGTCAAATGACTTTCTGGTACAGAGATATGCAAAACTTGAGATCTCAAATATGCATAAAACTTGAATTTCATACTTTGGGTTCTGAAGCCAATTTTCACTCCACAGAGATCTGCTTTCTAGTGGGAGAAGATGTATTTCAGCCATATGGGAGAATTTTCATCTTCAGGCTCAAATGCAAAAAAAAAAAAAAAAACCCACACACCAAAACAACAGAAATTTTCTTTCTTCGTTTTGACTATTTTTATGTGCTTTTCCTTACAGAGATCACCATGCAAACTGTTACAGCTCCCATCACCTCACACAACAGGAAGAACAAATCAGAGTTAGGAGACGAATCATGGTTAGGAGACACCTGCCATGTTTTTCTTTCAGCCCAAGTTCAGAAAAAGCATCTGAAATGCAGTCTAAAAATCTGAACTATGTAGACCCAAATGGTGAAGCACGTTTTTAAATTCCAAGATTCCAGCTGTTATGTTAACTGAGCAATTAGTTCCATTCTGGCCCATACTTAATTCTCTCTGGAAGTGATATTATTACAGAGTGAACCCTGTGAAGAGGTGAATTTCATGACAAAGGCTTGGTGCTTGGGCTCGTAATTGAGTTATCACAGCTCAGTAAGCAATCAAGCATAACCTGAGTCACTACAACTGCCTTCCTTGGTAAGCTAAGCTGCATTAACGTCACTTTTGCTGTGACCTAAGAGAAACACAGGGAGAGGATGATCAAGGCTCCTTTACATGTTTCTGCTACAGTTCTGCTAAATTTCCTCCTACTCCAGTTCGCTAGTTAAAGAACAAAGCAACGCATGAGGTTACAGGAATTTGTGATTGTCTTAAGATAATTCCAAAAAGTAAAAAGCAAAAAAAAACCCTGCTAGGCCCTCTGAAATACAGTGTGTTAAGAGCATGAATAAGAACGAATTTGTTTGCTGTTTGTAAGCTGCCATTTGTAAGACGCCAAGATAAGATTCTAAACTAAATAGGAGAGATTTAGATTAGGTGTTAGGATGACGTCCTTTAGTAAAGCACTGGCACAGGCTGCACAGAGAAGTTGTGAGTGCTCCATCCCAGTAGGTGCTCAAGGCCAGGTCGGATGGGGCCCTGGGCAGCCTGAGCTGGTGGGGACAGCCCTGCACATGGCAGGAGGTTGGAACTGGTTGAGGAGTACAATCCCAAATTTCATATGGATTCATCTCTTTGAGCTAAACTTTACTTTCTTTTTATATGCCTATGCGTACAGAGAGAGACTGCTTTATGGTATCCCACTGTAAAAGATTGGCTGTTTTAATTCTCATAATTAAAAAAAATAAAAATAAAAATAGGCCATTTGGATATTATTCTTCAGAGAAAGAATGGAGCTTTTTCTTAATTCTATGGAACTATATCTCTTAAATAAATGTGAGGTAAATACCAGTATAAGAAATTATATTTACTTTAAAACAGCACCACAATAAACCAAGGTTAGATACTTTGTGTTCAGCAAGTCATTGACTTGCTGAAACCTTATCTTCCTAACTGATAATTTCCATGAGCTGTGATAGACAAATCATTTGGATGATTAACAATCAAGTTAGTTCAAGACTTCTCCTGAGCAGTGATGCTCAAATGACTGCTAAAATGTAGTAAGAGAACCAGTTTCAAATATGCCTTAAAATGAATGTACGAATTGAAAAGTTGTTCTTTCAAGGCATCAACAGAACTCTTAAGACTCTTTTTATCCAACTAGAGAACAGGTTTGTATTTAAGTCCCTCGGGCAGCAGGATGTATTTACATATGTTTAGCTTGGGTTAAGCCAAATAAAGTCTTCCAGCATCTAGTATGCTGGAAGGAGTTTCAGGTATCACTCTGAGTTGACAGTGAAACCACTGCTCAGTTTGCACCAGCGATCAAAAGAAAAAAAGAGACAAAGGAATGGCAATAGGAAACATGAGAAAAATGTAATATTACATGTCTGCTCCCCCCTATTTTAAAAAAGGCATAGAAGGATTTAGGCGATCAGGGTTTTTTTATGTTTTAGGAAGGTTAAGAAAAGTTAAATAGGCTAACAGGATGAAATACGGCTGAGGAAAAAAAGAATGCAAGACAGATGGCTTGCTTTTACAGTGAATGGCTCAGGATTGAGCAATTAAAAATAAATATAAAGCTAATAGAAAAAAATGTAAATGCATAACTAAAATTTTAGAATTAGATGGAACAAACTAGAATTAATTGATGTTATTAGGATTAGATATTTAAATTTATGGTAACATTCCAATTGAAATTAGGCAAGAGAAAAAAGAAAAGCTACAACTAACAAGAGCTAAGAACTTTCTCTAAGGAGCTCAGTAGTCTGTAATTGGTTATTACATCCATCTTTCACCTTTTGAGATATGTACATAATTCATGGAGGTAAGATGATATTCCATGTGGATCATTGTTCAGTCACACTGTCATAAATTTACAAGTTGCAGTAAGAACTATGAGCTGACCCATTTTCCCCAATAGAACTGGGAAAATCCCAACACTAGTAGGAAAAAAAATATCAGACATTCAGTTTTATATGTTTCCAGAAAAATACCAAAGCCCCTAAGTTTTCTCCATACAAAGGAACTTTTCAAATGCAAATTGGAACATTATGCCTAGTGATAATCATTGGAAAACTGTGTACTGGATTTTCTTTCTTTGCTCTAAGAGCTTCTTAACTCAATTTTGCAAAGATATTACATGGTACAAGCCTTTTTTGGTTATTCACATTGGCTGATAAATATTAGAAATAGAAATGAGTATTAGTAAGAAAGAAAAAAATGGAACAATACAACAATAGTAGGAGGCGGATCATTATGTCTGGCAAGTTCCTGTATTTTCTGTGACAGCTGGTACGGATCACTTAAAATTTAAAAAGCCTATTAATTTTTTTTTTTTTTTTCTCAAACTGTATTTGTAGGTGGGGTCAGCCTTGTGGTACGAGCTAATGGGTTGAAGAAATGGAATCCAAATGGAGTGGGTGGTGTCAGCACACAGGATGTAGGAGGTGATGAAGAGATGATCATTCTGGAATGCAAAATTGTTCAAAGTACTAAGACAACTTTTTTTCAAATTTAGAAGTGACAGAAAATTGTAACACATCATACATGCTTTCACTGTCATTACGCTACTTGGAACGACTTTAAAAATGTAATTTGAAGGCAAAGACATTTCTT
Organism: Chrysolophus pictus; assembly: GCA_037305975.1. Lineage (NCBI taxonomy): Eukaryota > Metazoa > Chordata > Aves > Galliformes > Phasianidae > Chrysolophus > Chrysolophus pictus. The sequence goes on along the minus strand of CM074579.1, from coordinate 12,828,069 downwards.
TTGTCTTTCAAATGAAAGATCATAAAATCAGAATCATAGAACATCCTGAGTTGGAAGGGTCCCACAAGGATCATCAAGTCCAACTCCTGGCTCCATACAGCACTACCCAAAACCCAAACCCTGTGTCTGAGAGCAGAGTCCAAATGCTCCTCAAACTCCAGCAGCTCGGGGCCGTGCCCTGTGCAGCCCGTTCCATGCCCACTGTCTGGTGCAAACCCTTTCTCTAACCCCCAGCCGCCCGACACCAGACACAGCTCCACGCCGTTCTTTCGGGCCCTGTTGCTGTCACAGAGAGCAGAGCTCAGCGCTGCCCCTCCGCTCCCTGTGAGGATCTGCAGCTGCCATGAAGCCTCCCCTCAGCTGCTCTGCTCTGTGCTGAGCAAAATCAGCTGCTGCTTGTACTTCTTGCCCTCTAGACCTTTTCCCATCTTTGTAGCCCTCCTCTGGAGGCTTTGCAATAATTTTATGTCCTTCTTATGCTGTGGTGCCCCAAACTGCACACAGTAGCTGGTGACAATACTTTCTTCTGTATCTCATACTAGATTATAGATTCCTTCTTGACAGTGACTTTTGATCAATTATACCACGAATAGTGCCATCAGACCAAATTTTTTTCCTAGCACTACATTTAAAATGGGATGTCTTCTAGGTTGCTTCTGCTTCATAATCGAAACCAAAATGAAAAAATAGCAAAGTATAAAACCAGTGCAGCTCTGGATCTGCACGCTATGCAAACTGGAGAGGTTTTACCATTAAATACTTGAGGCGGAATCTGGGATGTCTACTGGGATAAACTGTAGACATTTTCCTGAGCAAAGCTAATGGACATTTTACCTTTGTTTCCATTGCAGATTCGGATTTCACTCAAAACCTTTTTGCAGCACTGAAAATATGCTTACAGTGGTGTAAGAATGACTGATTACCAACATGAATGAAAGTCAAAACATGAAAATGTTGCAGGACTGGCTCCTTGTCCAGTTAAGAGTAGGTTGCACAGATGTTGCCAATCTTCCTGCCCTGTGGTTTATTATCCAGTTAATTAGAATACTACTGCTTCTTAGGAAGAGTGAAATTTAAAAGAACTCTACAATTTGCTTTGTACTTTGCGAGCTGCTCTGTAGGAATTAGTACGATGCAAGGATTTGCCCTAGGCGTCTGTAATATTTGTCTGACCTACATAAACAACTCAAACAATGTGCCCTCCTTACAAAGGGTAAAGTCAGGCTGAGTTTCCACATACTGTCACTGCCGACAGCAGAATCCCTCTTTAATTTAGCATTTGCTTAAAGAGCAAACTTTTACAACTTACTAAGATGATATTTGATATGCTTAATCTGCTCTATGGCCTTCTGTGTTTCATATTTATGATTTTAAGAGTTGCTTCATTCTGTATTTTTTAGTGGTTTCCTCATTTGTAAATAAATGTCTTTCATAGCAAAAGAACTCCAGCCCTTGCCTGTATCTAAGCTGCAAACACTTAAGAGAGCAGATTCTCTTGCATTATAAAACCGAAAAATAGCCCTGCATTGCATTTATTTAATTCCTCCTCATGTAACATCTTCACAATACCTGTCACAGTCTACATTTTTGTTGGTTGAATTTACATGTAAGAGAACAAGGATGAATCACAGAATCACAGAATCACTTGAGTTGGAAGAGACCCTTAAAAGTCATCTAGTCCAAGACCTCTGCGATGAACAGAGACACCTACAGCTTCATGAGGTTACTCAGAGGGCTGTCCAGCCTGAGCTTGAATTTCTCCAAGGATGGGGTTTCTACCACCTCTCTGGTCAACTTGTTCCAGTGCCTCACCACTGCTGCTGAATAAAAACATCACAAAAATCATAAAAGTCCAAGAAGGTGACAAGGCTGGAGGAGTCCCTCTTCTCTTCTCTCACAGAGCCAGCTCTTCTCTCACAGCTCTGGGGCTGTGGAGCTTCCTTCATGTCAGAAGGACCAGCACCTCTCCACTTAAGTGCATTTTTGCATGTTTACAGCAGCCTCTCAGATAAAAACTAAACTGTGAAGGGAATGTGAGAAGCAGAAATAACAGACAAATGCTGAGCAGTGACCAGCCTGGCTCTGCCAACTGACCCTCTGACCTGAGGTGCATCCTCACCACATTCAGCTCAACACATAGCATAAACTCCCATGAACATTTCCACCTTGAGGGAAAATCACTGCTCAAAAATAACTGTGAAAAGTTTGCTTATTTTCAGGTGTGGTTGTCCACTGACAATGACACTGCTGTTGTGCACCAATTTGGTTCAACATTACTTTTTTTTGATGGGTCAAATGCACTTCTGTCACAGTGATGACTAATCACTCTGAATCAGATAATGTACTTCAATACAAAAAAGAGAGCAAAACATATGAGACAGCAAGCTATTAGATAGTTATTCCTTCTATGCGTTCAGTAAGGCATGAAGAATGCTAATCAATTTTAAAAGCCTTTTGTAGTTATGAAGGCAGTCAGGGGAAAAAAGGTTTGGGGTATTTTTTTTTAGTAGTTATTTTAGGATAATTGCTGCTTTCAGATGTTTCTTCTACAATATATTCAAATAATATGCACAGAGAAATGTGCATCTCAAACTCAAGAAAATTCTTGCTGTAGGGTTAATAGTGCAGTGTGATTAATTTTTAATGTAATTTACAAATGTAGAGATTTTCTTATTCAAAACAGAGACTTGTACAAAAAGGGTCTACCATGGTAATAAATGCATTTTGTTACCAGAGCTGTTACTGCAATTGTGGATATCATATCCATGCTAGGGAAAGGATTAATATATATTTTCATGTGCAGAGCTTTTTTAATGCATTTCTACTTATATGTATTCATGTATATATTTATGTATTAATAGGTATATAATGACTTTATGTGGCTTACAAGATTTCAGCAGAAGAAATTCCATATCCTCGTAGCAGTATTCCATAAAATCCAGTACACTCTGTTTTCTTACACATGTTGGATTAAGCATGACTTTATTAAATCATACATATTGAAGTACTTCTCTTGAACAGTTCACAGATACTTATATATAGTGATTTATGTATCTGTGAAGAGTTCAATGATTTACTTTCTTTAGTTACAAAGAAGTAGTTATAGAAATCATCACTGAGGTGGCTCTATCCATTAGAATATAAGTGCAGCTGTGCACAAGTAGCAAAGAGGGATCACAGTTTCCTGCCAATTTGGATTTTAGACATTAATTCCCATTCATTAATGCAAAGGTTGTATTAGCTATCAATATACTTTCATGTAAGCTGTCTGTGCAAATCTAGGGCCAAATAGCACTACACTTCAAATAGTTGCTGAACTTAGAGAAGCTTAAAATATCACTGAAAATATGTTTTCAAAAGTTATTTTTAGTTTGGGCCTATATAAAGTGTATTCAGAAATTTTCACATGGCTTAACTAGCAACTTGAATGTCTCATGACTTTTTATGATTTTCTTAATACTGAAATAGTGAAGTACCTTATGCATTGCTCAGTTTATATTGGCAGTAGTATGGAGAGTTGTATTAATCTATTGATGCTTGCATCTTTTTATATACTCTAGCATAATGTGTATAGAAAAAATATGTGATTAAATAGGTTCGAACTCTTGAATGCTAGACCCTAGGCCATTAGAAGAATAGAATCATAGAGTCACCAAGGTTGGAAAAGACCTCTAAGATCATCCAGTCCAGCCCTCCATCTACCATCAATATTGTCCACTAAACTATGCCCTGAAGTACCACATCTACTCATTTCTTGAACACCTCCAGGGACGGCAACTTTATCACCCTGGGCAGCCTGTGCCAGATCTTCTGACAAGAGCAAATTCAAACTTCAGGAATAGGACACTGACATTATGATGCAAGGCACAATAAAGCCAACAGGATCACAACACAAGAGTGAACAGCCAGAAGCTGTGTGGAAGAAGTAGGGATATAACAATTTCTCTGACTGCTTCGAAATGCCCCTGAATCCCTGTTTGAGAAAGAACTGCAAGCTGGGAACCCATAAGCCACAGATCAGGCACAGCTGTTTCCTTCTCTGTATGGAATAACCTGTATTTCTGTGCCTTTAATCTTTCATGCTTTTTTTTTTCTTTTTTTTTTTTTTCCACACTGCAATCAAATCTTTTCAGTGAAATTTTCTTAACTGACAGGATATGAGAAACAATTGTTGAATTTTTGAGTGACTTCACCCAGAAAAGCCTTTCTTCCTTTTAACCGATGTATTTTTGTCTCTAACAATCAAGCTAGAGCAAATTTTTTCGTGATTAAAACTTACTTTACCCTTAAATTGTTTCACACAGCAGCAGAGGAGCCAGCCATAGCCATGCCATTTGTATTGTTTTTAGCTAACACTCTAAAACGTAGCAAACTGAGTTTGACAGTACTTGTCACACAGAGATTGGGTACAACAGTGTTCCTCTTGACTGTGACGGAAAAAGAAAAATTAAAAAAAAAAGAAAATCAATGGGAATAGAAAAAATGCTTTAATTAGCATCTAGAATTTATAATGCTGAATGTATCGATCTGGAAAGTCGCCTAGTAATTACAGTTGAAACCTCCAACATATAAAAGATATAGTACTGAACTACACTGTGCTTTAACATCATTTGGCAAAAAAGCAGCCAAACAAGAAGTAAAACCCACACACCAAAAATTGCTGCTGAACAGTTCTATTCTCTTGGCTTGACCTTAGTGGCAGCAGCAATTTTTGTTTTATATTCTGGAGTGGGAGACTCCAGTTTGTGTCATCAGGACTGGGTACTGTGAATGAGTGCCTCATTAAGGCAATGCAGTATAAAGGAGTCAACACCACCATTAACCACAGAAAATTTACAAAGAACCTTGCTGTGCACTAGGAATCTGGTAGGCACAAGCTTAATTTTCCCAAATGACTCAAGCAACAAATACTGTGCTGAAAATAAACAGAAAGCATTTTTTTTCTATATATATTCCAAAGCTCAACATCTGCTTCACAATAAACATGACACAGAGTTGTAGAATATTAGTACTTTCACAGCAAAGGTAATTAAGTTCTGGGATTAGCTCTCCATCTGTTTTCAGTAGTTACATAGTATGTGCATTTGGGGGGAGAGAAACACTGTAAAATATGCTCTAAGCATCAGCATGTTCACATAACTTAGTAGCTCTTCTAGTGCATACCCTAAGAGTGATCTATGGCACATTAGCTATGTGAATTTCTCCCAGCATCCCAAATATCACTGCAGTGCTAGCATGACAAGCAGTGGTGTTGCACTGATGTGAGAGCCATAGGCACATTGAAGCATTTCCTATCTGCAGACCCTACTCAACCTTGTTTGAGAGCAGAATCTACCAAGGAGGTACTCTTATTTCTGCTCATCATCCTCTCAAGGTCTTTTCTACCCTTTGGTGCTGGAATATTTGGAGGCACATGGGAGATCTGATGACTCTGCCTCAGAAAGGTTGCAATATGAAACTGACTGAAGCCAGGGAAGCTGGTCATCCTTATCAGAGTTAAGCAAATCACCATGCTTCTAAGCAGCAGGATAAAATTGAATTCACCAGAGACAGCTCTGTCCTGCCTATGGGTGGCAGTGGCTTGAAGGAAGAATGTCCTAAACAAGGACGGTGTATAGCTTTGTCCCACTCTAAACAGGGAATGCAGCACCACATGGGACATCTGAACAGGGAGAAGGTTAGAACTTTAACAGCCCACCTTCATTTGTCAGATAAATCCCACCACTTTGCCCTCAGGCCCTGGAAACTGCTAATAAAGATATGGCTCTCTGTGCTCAACGTGACAATACTGTTCAGAGTGGTAACCTACTTCAGTACCCACTACCCTGGGGATAGAAGGGACCTTCTCTCAAAATCATGTCATTTCTCTTTTTTATCACTGTTATAAAACACCATTTGCAATGTGGATGTGGCCAATCCATACTTCATGGGTCATATCTTACTCTTGGGCAGATAAAGCGTATCTCCTATACTTGGTCTACATCACCTCACCAGTAGCAAGGCTCTTCTGGTTCAAGAGCTTACATGTACGTGATCACCTGACCGTGGCAGAAAGCCATCCAGGCTCATCTCCTATGGGATGAGCCTACCTAGCTCATTCTACAGCCAACCACATCACAAACCAAATTTGTCGTCCACAGCAGCCGCAGGAACCCTGGGCAGATATCACCATCTCCCGCTTGTAAAACATTATTAGGTCTTTTTTTCATGGGCTACCTAATTTATACCCAGTGTACTGGCCATTTATAAGTATTTACAATGTTGATGAGTCAGAGTTTTCCTCAAAGAGATGCCTCAAAGAGTTTGGTTGGAGTTTAGTCATTCAGAAGTACTTCTGAAGAGTGCTGAAAATGCCAGTGAAGACTGGATACATCCAAGTGCGTCAGCTATCATAGAAACTCCATCTTCATCTTATAGCATTTCTCTTATATACCAGTCTACTAGTCAGTAAATTTTTCTTCATCTTGTCCATAGAATTTCTCTTTACCTACGAGAGGGCTGTTCAAAAAGCCCTCAGGTTGATGAAAATGTTGCTAAATAGCTGGCAAATATTAAGAATTATCTTCACTCACCAGCATCACTTTGCCAGCTGCTGAAATAGCAGAATAACCAAAGGACTTAAGAAAAAATTTTTGAAAAGACTTTGATAGTATAACAACAAAGAAGAGGAATTAAATGTACCCCTAAAAATAATGCATCACCCTCAATTTTGCTGCTCATAACAACTAAAGCTTTCTTCTCCTGCAGTAAGAAAAAATCAGGGCTAGTTTTAAATTTGTTCCCACTTCTACTGTTGGTCATACTTCTTATGCTTACTTTATTCGCTGCTCACAACTCAGCACTAAGGAATGGCAATGTTTTGTTTATTGAATTTTTCTTTTTTAAAATGCTAGTGGCAACAGGCAGTTCTTTTCAAGAGAGTTTGCAACGAATCTGAGCAATAGCAGAAATGATTAGATTTTGAAATGAAATGAGTACAGCCAGTTGGGCAATGAGCATCTTTGAAAAAAGGCTTTTTTACCAACACCTGAGCACTGGGAAAAAGTCAAGCCCCAGTGCTGCATGTAGAGAGATTCCAAAATCTAGCTATTGCAAATTATTCAAAATAATTTAAAAGTGTCTTTGCTTGAGCTGGTATTGAAGCATAAGCAAAGTGCTTTTTGCAACATGATTCACACAGAGATCAAATCTGCTTCAGTCAGATTTCTGTCCAATTGCTTAATATTCTAATGATCACCTTCTTATTCTAGATGTTACAGGAATTAATTTTAAAAAGAAAGAGATGACACACAGGGGTAGAAATTAACCTAAAAATTATCCAAATTATTCTTTTACTGTCTGTCTTGACATTGCCTATTCATCAGAGCTATTAGAGTTGCTGGAATCACTCTGCACCAGATATATGAGGCTGCACAACTGAAAAACTGGGCACTGGCACAAAGACAGATGAATAAGTAATATCTGAATATCATGGTGATAAGTGATTGGCAGCACTGCATTGCTTCCCACCAAAGATACTGCCCCATTTATAAGATGGCCTGGATACAAGGCTTTTTTCCAGGATCACATAATTCAGTTTTAGATCAAGAAGCTGAAAAAACATTATTTTCCTAAAGCAAATATCATCCTTCGAATTCTGGAGAAATTCTGGCTTTTATTGTGCCTGTGTAACTTTGCAGAAGTTAGTCCAGGGTTTATGTCACTGTAATGGTAATAAAACTTCAGTCACATATGGAGAATCAAGATACTGTACCTCCAGTTCATTGCATAATCTGACTAAAGGCAGCAAACAGTTTTATTCTCAAGCATAGATAATGGTGTGAAAAACTATAATTTTTTCTTTTTAAAAAAAAGAAGCCATTACTTCATTTTCCCCCTTTGCAATTTTTTTTTTAATTAGTATTTTTTTCATGGCTGGAAATGCTGTGTAAATGCTATTACTGCTATTAATAGTACACAATCAGTCCACATATATGATTTCTTCTGATGGTAATGTACAAATAGCATATCTCATGTTTTGAAAATCACTTGAATTAATTTGCACAATGCTTTCAGAACCTCCCAGTCAGACAAGATGGAAACAATAATTTATATTTATACCATGTGTAGCTTTTCTTAAATACATATAGGCTCTAATCTTTTTCTTCCTGGATCTTTCTGTTGGTTCTTAATACAAAAGCAGACACTAAAATGCAATATTAATTTTTTCCATTACAAATACAATGATTCAGCTATTAAATGCACAGCTTTTGTGCTTTAGAAAAAAATCATTCTAGTTATGAATTTATCTAAATATGATTTTAAAACAATGTGTCTATGGAATAATTACTATTGTTCTCCCAGTTAGCAAAATCCATTTTCTACTATCAGTATGCTTTTCAGTGAGAACTAATAAGTAATAATAAAGTAACGTAAGCACATGAGTGAAGTAGGTTAGAACATGTGAATGTGCCTAGCAAACAGAGTTGAAATATGTGGGATCGGTCCTTGTTACTGTGTTTGGACAAGTGCCCACAATCCATTTTCCTTTCCTCTCATATCTTCACAGGAAATTTCTTGTAAGTCTTTTTCTGATAATCCCTTAAAAATTAAGAAATAAAATGTAATCTATTCAGCCATTGCAGAACTATATTATTTGCAAGTGCTTTCAGCCATTGATCATGCTTTGATCTTCAACTATGGAGGAATGGGTGCATTATTTGTAAATAGTTCATCTGGAAGATGAGGACTCTCAGATTTCTGAGAGTAAGTCAACCTAAATCTGGATTCCTGTTTATATCCACACAGCACTGCACCAAACTTGGGGTACTGAACCAGGTCCCATGTTCCTCTGAAACAGCCAGCACACAAGTGTATCCCAGCTAGAACCTTTTCAATAGTTACAGTGTGCTTTGTATTCAAGAGCCAACACATACACATAGGCTGTGTGTACCACCATCTAGAATAAACTGACATCCATCCACGCCCAAGCTACTTCAGATATAACATAACATATCTGGAACTAATTGTGTAACATGTTAGAGCTGCCAGAAAAAAAGCATCATTTTCTATACATTTATAAGACTTTTTATATTATGTGTTGCATATGCATTAAGTTCCACAATTTCTTACCTACAAAGGTAAGAATTCAACTCTCAAAGTGCACCCTATTACTATGGGATGTGTCAAGTCATCTCTGGAATCATATTGTATTGTTTATATTATATAATATATATATATAATTATAATATAATATAATACCATATAATATTATATATATTATATGGTATTATAATATTATATATATTATATATATAATATATATATTATATGGTATTATATTCAACCATTGCACATTGCTCACACACTTTAAAAAAAAAAAGATGTAAAGGATTAGGGTTAGGTGAATGCTATAGTTAAGCTCAAGACAACTATTAAAATAATAAACCAAGACTAAATTTATTGTTATTATCATTAGAAACTACCTGTCAGATCATTCTAGAGAAGATACAGTCTATTTTGTCAGAAAAGGAGATAAACGCCTTTTGCCCCCCATCAGTCTCCCCAAAATCTCCCAGGCAGAGTCCAGGAGCTGGGACAAGACAAGGACAGTTCCTGGTAAGAAGTTTCTCATTTCTGTCTGACATTGCAATGAGTTGGTGCATCCTGATAATAGGACCTATTTCCCCACTTTTTGAAGTGAATGCTCACACAAATCATCACCATGCCTCAGTAAATGTTACACAAAACTTTCTGGTTATGTTCCTATTTTCAAATGAGGAACAAGAAAAAAGAGAAAATCTTCCAGTTTCTCTTTTGTCAGTGTTTTCCTATTTACTGGACCTAAAAAGTTTTCACTGGTTACACAGACTTTTATACAAGGCAGAGCCTATTGACAAACAACTTACTTTACCTGGACTCTTCCATGTACCTTCTGAAGTGACTTACAACACCCATTGATCAGGCAGAAGCCAAAGACATTGTACCATCTACAGTGCTGCACCTTCAGGCTGAGGACAGCCACCCTTTGGTTTGCCATGTTTTTCATCTTGAACTCTCTGAAAGACCTACCTAAAAGAAAATAGCTTTCTTTATTCATTGTGATTGTCAAGTGGTAGGGCTTCAGGAGATGACTCATTTTGAACCAGAAAAAGAAACAAAAGAGTAAGAAAATATTTAAGTTCCCAAGTTCAGCACTACAAAAATGTTTTTCAATTTGACAAGCATGGGTGGAAAGAGCTCTGAACTGCAGCTCTGCTTAGCTCAGGAGCTGCAAAGCACAGGTCAGATCAGAGAGATATGCAACGGAGAGCAAAACAGAGAACACTGACAAGTCATTTGCCTCAACAGAAGAAAAAGAGAGGAATCATTCTGACATAAATCTTAAAGCTTGATGAGCATTTTATTCTTAACTTGAATAAAAGATATAGAAAAGGGTGCAGAGCCCGAGGAGGAATCTGAGAGACTCTTAGAGGATCTGTACATGAAAAACACAGAACACTAAAGCAACTACAATATTATTAAAGAAGTTCCCTGGGGATCTCTCAAATACGCAATTCAGGTTGCTCCCTACAAACAGAGCTGTTGCCATTCTTCATGGAATTGCCAGTGGGCATAAATCAAAAGCCTGAAAACTGAAAGAGACAATCCATCTCAACAGGTACCTGTCTTGCCCGGAATGACTCAGAATCACTGGTTAAACCCCTAAAGAAGGGGATCAGAGGAAACAGTGATTTCTAAGTAACCTATCATCAGATAAAGGCACTATCTTGTGACATTAACAGTCTTTACATGTTGCAAGATGCAGTATATGTTCAAGCTTTTAATCAAACTATTACATATTTCTGAAAATTGTGACGTGATCTCTTGTCACACTTCTCTTCAAACAAAGGAATAAAAGTTTATTTTCAATTACTCAGTTGATTCACTTCTTTCTTAGTTTCTTACCTCCTGTGTACAACCATTCTTTACATATTTCCCCCTCATTTTCTCCTTACTTTTCCTTGCCTGCATGCAAGCCCATTCTCACAAGACCACTCTTCAGAGAGTCCTACAACTGAGGGTCATGCTCTGCTCCTCTTCCTGTCCTGCCTCCTGCCTTGGACCATGTCTCTTGCCTTCTCTCACTGCCTGTGAATGCATCACTAATTCACATAGAAGTTATGTCAGTAAAAGAAATCATACTGATCCCCAAAGCAATAAACAGTTCTCTGCAGTCCCAAACTGCCCTTGTGCCTGCAGCCACAGGACCAAGGTCAACGTGGTGGCATTTGTATAAAATGACCAATGCTCTAGAGCATTTGCAAACCTCAAGTTCAGGCCAACGTCCTACAATCATTACTATTTTTTAGAATTTCCTGGCATGGAATATGACACTTTCTTTTTCCCTCCGCAGAATCCTGAAAAAGTTGACATGAATGAGAAATGAATGAATTTTTCTATCTTGGCTGCTCCTTCTCAGGGCTGTATCTATGCAGAACTATGTAGAGCTACCTACTATCTATACTGAAATTACCTCATCTTCTGTTCCACATAACTGTCCACTGCAATGGCTACAGAGTGACCAACAGCCAGGGGGAAAACAGGTAAAACCAGAGATTAGTAAAAGTAGGATGACAAACAGTACCCGGAAATCTGTCTACTTCTGTCAGTTTGCATCATTTTTAGCTGAACTGGAAAAAAAATGTTAAAAGAACTGTTGGTTTGGACTGAAAACAGGTACCTGAAAATAAGCTTCTAAATAAGAACAAATGAAGCTTAACAGAGTGGTGAGTCAAGTTGTTGGAAGAAAAAGAGAAAAGATTTCTTTTTATAGCAGTAATGATAATTCTACTAGTGTAAGTATCTTTGAATTCATGATTGAAGATAATACTCAAACAGACAAACGTCTGCATCAGTAGAGACATAATCACATACATTTGGGATGTATTCAAAAAATTGAATTTCATCAAATCATCCACGCAAACAGTAAATTCCTCAAATCAGCCTGCCTTCATCTTGCTCTCTATCCACTTACAGAAGGCAACAGGCCAACTTCTCAGTTTTTTTTTCTCTTTTTAAAGCAATTTTATAGCTATAGCCAGCCACATATTAGACATGCTGTGGTACAAAGGGAAGAGGGTGAAGCCATTATAGCCCACAAAAAACCAGCAACATACAGTAAGAGCCCCTGTGCCCTGCCTGCTTCCTACCCAGCCAGTGCCCAGAGCTTGGGGTGCAGGGTCTGCAATCCCCATCAATATCAGCTCCCAGAACATGGGACTATCCTGCCCAGCTGCAGATGCAGTTTCAACCCAGTTTTACCAGGTTTTCTTTCATCTTTGTTCTTTGGTTTACAACAGAGAGAGGATAGCAGGAAAGGCTGTGCCTGTGTGTGCAAAGGTATACTGTATTGTCCTCTATTATTATTGCTTTCGTTGTAACTTTTTCTATTCTACAGGCTTAATCTTTACTCTTCCTTTTTCTATTTAAGAGTATCTGCAGCACATGGTTACTCAATCCAGCACAGTAAAATAAGAAGGTCTGTGAGCAAGGTGCTGCTGACAGTCCTTGGATCCCCTGGTGACCTTACAGTGAAGTGGGCAGTGGGGTGTTTTCATATCTACAGGTCACACAGTGAAGCACAAACGAAACAGATCTGAAACTGCTGCTGAAGAGAGATAAACAGGAAAAACAAGAAACAAGGACCAAAATGTCACTGTTATCGTGCAAAGTGCTGCCTTGAAGTGAATTTGGGAACCTATGAGAAAGAGATTGACAGAACAAATAATACAAGGGGACTTCCTTTCCTGATAAAATATTTAATAAACTTTATCAAGAAGACAAAACTGAGAAAGCTGACAAAAGGAAAAAGGAAATAAAATATGCAATTATTATTTTCAGTTCAAAGTAATAAGTAATTAACAGAGCGACGAGAAGATCAGATATCTTTGCAGTTTTGGTTTAGTTCCAGCTGCTCTCCTTCCTAAAGAGCACCAAAATTGGCTGTAAAACTCACACAGGTTTCTAGGGAAAATGAATATATCCAATAAGGCCTTCCCCTTCTCTGACCCACAGATTCTCTGAAACTTGAAAAATCTTTAAGAAATATGAAGTGAATTTTGAAAAACTGAGTAATATTTTTTTCAGATAAAAATGCATTGAGTTAAATTGCAGTTATCTGTTCAATCAGATTCCTCTTCTGCTCTCCTTCCTCTTTTCTGAAGAAAAGGAGCACCAGCTCAAGGCCATCTGCATAATCTTAGATGACCAGAATGATGTTAACATTTTGGTCCTCCCCACCTTCACCTCCATGGCTACATCCAAGCTCAGGCCCTTGCCTTGCTCCTTGACTGAGCTATGCTACACGTATATTGGTGCACTCATGTACCTCTCTCATCCTGAACCCAACCTGCTGACCTGACTTCTCAGCATGACCTTGGACCTGCCTCACCTCAGTGAACTGACTGGTGGCCACGGACTCTCAGCTGAATCTGATTACTGTCACCAGACCTACCCTGTTCTTCTTGTTGGGGTACAGAGAGACCATGCCCTTGTTGGCTGCCACCTTTGGCTTCCACACAGAGTAGCCTGCATTTGCAGTTTCCCCATGCAGCAGTTTCACACCATTCAATAGTGTACCAGCTACCAAATAGCTCACTTTCCATTCAGTTTGCTGAATATATTTGTTGACCGTTTCTGGCCCACCTTGCCTCTCAAAGCGGAGCTAATTTCAATACTATATAGAGTTGTTCAGGACATCATTCAATTGAATTTTGATATCTCTGAGGAGGGAAATTCCACAGTCTACAGGCAACCCTGCCCAGTGCTTAAACATCCTCATGGGGATTTTTTTCCTTATATTCACCTAGAATTTCCCTTGTTAAAGCTTCTGACTGTTGCCTTTTGTCCTTTCTCTGTGCATTATTCTGTAAGACTCTGGTTCCATCTCCTTTATAACCTCCTTTCCCGTCTACTCCCACTTTGTGGTATCATTAACTGACTCACCTTTTTTTAAGGGTCAGCATGAGTTGGCTGCTTACTTCTTACTTCTCTGCTGATCTCAGAGCAGAAGAATGCTGTATTATTTCTTCTGTACAGGTCCCCTACACACCACAGGCATTTCAGAATACATCAGACACTCCTGTATAAAAAATATCCTACCATAAGAATTATTTTTCTCTTCTGTCACAAGATTTCAAACTTTGTCTTCCAGTAATGTTAGGAGGGTTGCTAAACAGGACTGATCATGGCTTGGATGTTTAGCAGAGAGATGAAACCAACTCGCTTCCTTTGTCATGGGGCTGAAGCAACAGCTTTGCCATCGAACATATGATCACACTGTGTAAAGGTCCTATCGGTTGCTGTCAAGTGGAGACAAGAATTGATTACCCCAGAAGCTACAACAATTATCTGCACCATATTCGTCTTTTCTTTAAGAAAGTCAGCATTACAAGACTACATTCCACTGTTACCGTAGTAAACAGTGTTTCTTGGGAACACATACTAATTTTGATGTCAGAATTGTTTATGGAGCATAAACTGGAGTGTTCATTTGAATGAGGGTTTGCTTGCATTTTACAGAAAAATACTTCCCTTAAATTGCACCTATCAGCCTTGACTTTAGCGTAATTTTTGTGGGGGAGGAAAAGAGCTGGGGGAATAAAGTATTGCTGATAGAATTTCCTAGCAATTTGGCAATCAATTGGGGAAACACAAATTACTTTAAATGCATCTGAATGAAATATTTTGACTTGAATTCACATTTCAACTTCTTGTTGGGAGTCTGAATTACCATGTCTTAGGTTGGAAAGGGAAAGAATCAACCCTAGTGAACTTCTAGACTGTAAGATTGTGTGCTGTCAGCTGCACCTTGAAAGCTGGTATCTGATGCATAACAAGTCTGCTTTCATTATATGTCATTAGACTGGAATCAGATTTGGCCTCTGAAAGATAAAATGACAAACCTACTTATCCACAAACCTACTCAGTTACTCCTTCTAGTACTTACTGTTGTAGTTACTATTTTTTTTGAAGTTCCCTCCAAATTTTAACAGTGAAATAGATATGCACTGAAATAGATATATAGTACTTTAGCTGTGGGAAGGAAAACAACAGTTGGCCTCTGCATGCAGACCAGCTCCTTCTCTGCTGTCATTCACATATGGCTCCTGCCACAACCATCACCCACACACCTGCAAATGCAAGACTGGGTCTCCCATGGTCCACAACGTGTTTTATCACTGAAGTGCATTTGATTTGCTCACTCAGCCTAATATATATTCTTTTTTTTTTACTATAACCTATGAAAATAGCTAGTATATGAAAATAGGTATATCCTCCAGGCAAGGAAATAACATTGTCTAAAGGAAATTTTTAATGCCATGTTAGCTGCACAGCACTCACTCAAATGGTTAATGATGTATGGCAGTGTTAAGTAAAACTTGATTCATTTTCTTTTATCCAGCCGGTAACACCTTGGATATGTAACTGAAAAAATAACTTCAATGATTTCTCACATTTATATAGGGCAAGACAACTGGTCTCAAAACTTTTCTGTAATAGACTGAATAAAGAAAAAACACACAGGAAAGAAAGATGAGCCATTCTTTAGTTGTTGTTGTTTGGTTGTTTGTTTTTTGGGGGTGTTTTTTTGTTTGTTTTCAGCTTTTCTTCCTGTTGCTCTGTTATAGTAATAATTCCTGTTTTAAGTAATAATTCCTATTCCATTTTTTACAATACTGTGCAGTTACTGAGACAGTGTATTAAACCAGGGTAAAACCATCATAACTTCATTCTGAATGAAGCCAACAGTGCTTACAGGATACTTCAAATAAATTAGACAGAACTGTAGCAGGCAGAGGCTTAGCACAAGAACTAGGAAGGACATAAACAACTCCTCTGTAAAGTGCAGTTAGAAAGTCTGAACCCATTTACCTTAAGGCATATAGCTCACCAATAAACAAAACTGGGAGTTACTGTTCTCTTTGACATGTAATACAAGAAATAAGGGCCATCAGATGAAACAAAGAGGCAGCAAGCCAAAAGCTGCTCACAGGGGCCAATTTTTCAACCCCTGTTTGACATCCCAAGACTTTAAAGTGAAACAATAGTGAACTTCCAAGAGCAAGTCGGTTATTTGCACAACCTTCAGAAAAATCTAAAGTAAAAAAAAATTGTAGAGGAATCGCAGCTTGTCAAGGCTAGAAGAACAGCAGTGCTTGTAGCAGGTGGGAATAACTTTTATTACCCTGTATGATAAACAAGCAGACTTTCAGACACACACACCTGGCTTCCTAAGATAAAGAGGCAAGCTACTTCAGACCTGAAAAAGAGCTTTTTTTTCCCCACAAAAGTTCAACCATTTGTTTGTATTAGTTAGATATAAGACATTATAGCTTTCTCGGGATTCATAATAGTCAACTACAATAACAGTAAAGGACAGAATATAAAACATGATTCCTCAGTCACTGATATTTCAAGCATAATTTAACATGGAGCAGCCATAGAAAAGGAAATGCCTTCATTTTGAGTTGCAATTTTAGAAAGACAAACTAAGTACATCTTACCAGCTGCAACCATTTCTTTCTTCTGGGATTTCAGTGCAAGATCCTCCTGAAGACCTCAGCAATCTCCCTCCCCTTTCCAGGGAAGAATTACTGGCTCAATTTTAAGTAACTTCCATACTAGTCTGGTAAACAGGACATGAGTTTTCTTAACCTTGGAAGAAGTAAAAATGAACACGTCGTTAAACCCACACCAGAACTTATTAAAAGTTTGACAAGAATTTCAGTGCTCTTCCTTCATTGCTTCCCATAGGAGAGGCCATGCTGCTTGTATTGTAGGAGTAAAACCTACCTTATAAAGGTCATCGATCCTGTCTTTACTAATCAGTTCTAAATTTCAGCCAGAAAGCAAATACAGAGATACATCACATCATCCCTTCTATGTGTGTATCATCTTCACTTGTATCAAATATTTGCTAAGAGGTAGAAGTGGGAGGAAGTCACTGAGACTGAAAAGAGGCCAGAAATCAATCAAGTTACTGTTTCCTGACCCTAGAAAGTTTTTTTAGTTATTTTTTTTTCTTTAACCTTGCCGAGCCTTGAGTTTCGAGGCTGGACATCTCATCTTTGCCTCTAAACAAATGGAGTGGTTTACCACTAGGGAACTAACTCAGTCAGTGTTGTGACAAAACATGAGCTAAACAGCACAAAAGCCAAGTGAGCAGAAAAGCATTTCCAACTCCTTTTAGTTCTCACTTTTGAAAAATTCTAAAATTAGTGATAGCTATGGGGTGAGAATACCAGGTAACTAGTTTTACAAGGACTTTTGATTTGCACTGGGCCTTTAAATAAATGGGAACCATATCCAGGCTAAGCTTCCAAAGCACATTCATTACACTAAGGCCAGTCCTTCTGAGCTCTGCCCACTGGGAGAAGAGAATCAGATTGAGAAATACTACCAATATGACCCTGGGTGTGAGCTGCCTTCAATTCCGTTCTTGCTGGAGGAAGAAAATACACAGCTGTAGCCAATTCATGATAACTCAGCCTCGCATTGGATGCCAGGGCTGTAAGCAGTAGGTCTTTGCTGCTCACTTCCCCTTGCACTTGATCCTTCTCCTTCTTTCCTATATTATCTTTTTCTGTGTGGATATTCTAACTCAGTGATGTAGACTGGTCACTGTATGTAGCTCATCCTGTAGAGAAATCAAGAAGGAACAGGGGAAAACCCCACTGGTCAAACTAAAGAGAAATGTGAGAGCCACCAGTTAGGAGGCTGCTCACACAAAGTGCTTCTGCACAGAGAGTGTGTGGTGTGCAGGAAAGCAAGGGCTGGCAGAAAGGAGCAGTCATCCTGGAAGAGAAGATCTTGGCTAGACGAATGATCTGTAAAGTTGGTGTCCTTCTGCTATTGATTAGTAACTCCCTATGGAGATTATCAGAAACTTTCAGTTTATTATATCTAGTCAGTATGAATATATTTTTTTTCCTGTACAAAATAATTTTCTCTAGTACTCCAACCAATATGCTAAGAACTGAAGGAAAGAAGAGGCAGCAGAAAAAAAACCAAAACAATTTTAGAATGGCAAAGTCATCTCTTTACATTGCCTTCACCACTGAGTGAACTGTCCTAGCAGATTAAAGTTATGCAGTCTGTTTTGCTGCCATCCCTGAACTCATCACATTTGCTCGTATACACAAGGCATTGAAGCATGCCATCTTTTTAAAAAGCAGTAGAAGGTGGACTGTGCCTCTTTGAGCACCAAAGAAAGCTCTCAGCGTTGTTCAGGAGAAGTTTGGGATAACTTTAAGCCTCCCTGAGGCTGCCCAAACTTGCAAACAGGCACAGATGTGGCACGAGCACTACTCCTGCCAGTCCAAGCTGCTTGTGGGGGCATACATCCTATAGGATTGTCCTCACTGTGCATTGATTGATCCTCATGCTGAAAAACCATGCCCCAAGGCATATCAGCAGTCCCTGTGTATGAATGGGCACTCTGTAGTGCCAGAGCTTCACTTCAGCTTTTGGTGAGAGAAGGAATAACTCTGCTGTGGCACTGATGGATTTCTCCCTTACTGGATGACAGAGCAGATGCTCAGTGCCTGCAAGAGAGAAGGGGCAGGAACTCATGTTCCTGGTTAATCTATGTGTTCAAAGACACCCAGCTTGCACAGGCTTGTGTTGCATTTCAAAGTCTGTCCAACTGGTCTCTGGTTTTGTTTGCAAGGTGCACATGAGTAGATACAAGTAACCATGGGAGATCAGTGAATATATGCATGCATACAATGCAGAGCATCAGATTTTATCTAAGTTCAATATTTTATTTGCACAGATTAAAGAAATCATAGTACTGACTAGAGATTTCAGAGGGTATTATGAGCATTCAGAATGTTTCTGAAAGAAAGACTTGGTTGTAGCAAGCTAACGGGACTGGGAGAAACCTTTAAAATGTCCGACCATTGCACAGCAAAAACAGCACCATCCAGTACAGCAGAAAGATGGTTTCAAAGTGCTCTTTGCTCTCCACTCCTTGACCAAACATTCCTTACAATATGATGCAGGTTGCTGCCGAGGAAGTAATTGTTAAAGTTCAGTGTAAGTTAGAAATACGACAGCTGTAGATCTGCTGCTCCGATAGACTGACACTTAAGTAGTACCTGCTTAATGACCTGCTCGTTCACTGAACTCTGATATCAGGCCTGCTTCAGTAACTTGGGAACTCGGAGATTCCTCCTGATCCCTCACCTTCTTCGACCAAATTTCTAGCTTCTTTTTTTATGGAAATAGCATGATCTCTCAGTTAATTTCACTCTTTCCTCCCAAAAATTCTCCCGTCCTCCTATCCTGTTTTCTCCCCAGTCCTCAGACACAGCTCTGCTATTGACAGGACAGTCAATCTTTCTACTTTATTCAGTGCTGCTGAGCTGGACCTTCAGTTTGCATTTTTCTGTCCCATTTGACCTATGAAATACTGTTTGGAAGTATTATCTTTAAGAAAAAGGTATTACTTGAATTATCAAGGTAGAGGTTGGTTAATACAGAAAAGGCTTCTGTCTAAGCTGCCATTTAAATTTTTGACACTGTTACCTGAACTAGATGTTTTCAAAAGTCATGCAGATACATTTTGCACTCTGTCAAAAAGCTCTCACCTATGTATGTTTCACCCTATCAGCAAGACAATGACACTGTTTAATATCTGTTGTTGAGAGACATCCAAGAGGTGCTTCTAAATCATCTCATCTTCTTTGCCGTCTGTCTCAAAATGCTTACAGATAAGGATCAACTAGCAAATCACAAGAGAAATTGTCTAAACATAAAATAATTGGGGGAAAAAAAATTGCGTGCTCTTCACTGCATAATTCAAGTCTAGATTTTCAAAGATTCTCAACTGTAAGCAGCCAAAATGCCTTTTCAAAATGTGAGAAGACTGTACAGTTGTATCTAATTGCTGTGACAAAATTGTAACAGCAAAATTTTAAGATCTGACTTGCTTCTTCCGTATGAATTTGCGCATCTTATTTAGAGAGAAAACTATTTTATTACCCTACAAATGTGATTAAATGCGTTCACATATAAAGAATATAAGCATGTATGTGTGTAGGTGTATATAATCAAATCTATACACTGATCAGAATAAAAACATTCTGCCTTTATTTCTATTAAAAGCCAAATTGAACTTCTCGTAGAAAAAAAAACTGTTTATGCCATGAGTGTCCAACCTTTTGTCTTGCCTGGGCTGCACTGAGTGAAGAGGAATTGTCTAGGGCCACATATGCCTTTGTCACTCCAAAATTAATGCCTCTCATTTATTTCCATAGAAACCACAACAGATACAAAGAGCACAATAACACCGCTTGATAGTGCAAGGTCTCAGCTACAAAACATGGTCACCACCATTAGATAAGCATTTTCACCAGTCATGAACAAGAGCCTGCATGCCATGTTTGTAACAACCTGCACCAGCAGAGGTGACCCTTTGTCACCACTGCTGAAATGCATCACCCACCACCTCACTGTGCTCATACCCACTCCTTGATCTCCATAAATATTCAGCAAGCATCAGTGAATGTCAGTGAGTGCCATTTTTTCTACATGGAAAAATTCAATGCCACACTTTTGCTTCATACGTATTTCCATATCAGACACCATTTTGTCAGACTGCCCCTCTGCTGCCATCTGTCTCATGGCAACAACATGTAATGGAATATTGGGTGGGAAGGTTCAGCCTTTACTGCCATACCACCAACATTCACCTTTGATGTCATGGTCCAGGATCATAAAATATGAGGCATTACTTCCAGAGCAGCCCTCATTAAATATATATTATCATTAATGTGCATAAATAGCAACGCTTATTTTATTTTTTTTTTAATTAAAACTCTGCCAGGGCAGATGACACAGGGCAGCTGCACTGAGGGCTGTGCTGGGTCACCTGCAGTCCATGGGTGCAAGTTGATCTTGCCTGTTTTATTCCTTATACCAATCCATTCTCACTTTCTGTAATCGAGCAATATCTCTATGAGCTTTTTTAAAAGTCTATTTACACTTGTCCTCTAAACTGGGTTTATGGTGAATAATCTTGTGGAAGGAAATAACACTACTTGGGAAAAAAAAAAAAAGGAAAAAAGAAAAAAAGAAAAAAAAGATCTTGAAGAATTCCTTTGGGCTGGAGACATAATGTAATTTAAGTACAGCTTGAGGTTGTTCCAGATTTGGTGATGTTAAGGTACTCAAGCAGCAAACCATGCCAAGAGCTTCTGTTTACTGAAGGAGACTAATTATATGAAGTTAACAGAGAAAGAAAAAGGTCAAGGCCAAAGGCTGAAAATGTAGACTTTTAATTTTACTAAAAACCCTTCCAACTGGAAAAATGAGGTCAAAAGGTAAAAGAGGGCACTCTCAACTTCCTTGTTAATATTTTACTCAGGAGACATTTCTGAAAGTGTAGCAGGTGGATTGCAGACAAGACTTCTCTGATGTCTGTGGGAGGAACCATACTTTAACTGTGGTTGTTGATCACCTTGGCCCTAGTATAACTAGGTTTTGTTTTGCAGTACATACATGGAAAACTGTATGAATTTAGGATTCCTTCTGCTCAGTATGAAATCTCTAAACTGGGACTTCTCTGTAGTTCGGATATCTAAACCCAAGCAACTATTGTAGCTATGTCAGATGAAGCACTAGCCTGGCAACTGCTAAACCTCATAGGCCACTCCTCTCAATGAAGGTCTCAGTTTAGTGGACATTCTCCAAGCATGTCTAAGCCATACCATTTGCAACCCTTTATTTCAAAGCGTTGCTTTCAACAAGAGACATGTTGTCTTTTTTTTATGGTAGACAATAGTCAGAGCACATGTCAAAAATTCCCATATCCTGAGAATTATACACATATCTGGGATTGCCCTGAGCTAAGTGCAGCACCTTGCTCTTGGTCTCATTGAACCTCATTAGGTATTCATGGACTTTTCAAGCTTTCAAGAAGGGGTGGCATCCCTTCTTTCTGTTGTATCAACTGTACCACCCAGTTTGGTGTCACCAAACTTGATGAGGGTGCGCTTGATCCCACTATCAACATCTTTGATAGAGATGTTGATGAGCACCAGTCTCAAGACAGATGCCTGGAAGACACCACTCTCCACCAGCCTCCACCTGGACATGAGATGTTGACCTCAGTGTCTCAATGACTGCAATAATCCAACCAGTTCTTTATTCAGTCTGCATTTGCGGTTGGAGACTCGTGTGACACAGGGAATAGCTCACTGCAGTGCCATCACAGGTCTACACTAGCTTGCTGTCATGCAAAGTGATTAAATTGCTGTCCATTTCCTTATTTTTCAGATCTATCTCGTGTATCAGCAGATTGCAAGCAGCGTATGCAGAGCATTCCAGCCTATTCTGGTAGTAATGAGAGTACAGTATAAGATACAAATTATTGTTGTTAGAGGTGGGGTATAAATCATAGGAAGAAATATTTTTCATGGTTTGGAAATTTTTATTTATGTTGTGGGTTGTTGTTTTTCTGATTGCTGCATTGCATTTTGCTAACTTCACAAATATGAACATTATGACTATGATACAAATGATTAAGTTAATAAAAATGTCTGTCCTCCTTAAACAGCCATCTTTCTACAATATATCATATAGAATGTTATCTCCAGTTGCAGCTGAGAATGGATTTAGACATATAACAAGATAAAATCATCTTCTAAATTTTCTATTAAACTAAACTATCCTGGGAGGGCTGGCAGACTTCCCAAAATGAGCAATCCATCATCTGCTTCAAATGATATTATTATTTGTATTTCAGTCTTTACTCCCTTAATCCTATTATTTTTCACTGCAATCTTTTCACTGCTAAAACAATAATAATTAAAAAAAAAAAGGATGAAGGAAGAGGCACATGTTTGGAGCCCCATCAATATTGGAAATGGTCTTCATTTATAGGTATTTTTGTGCACATCAGTGCTTTTAGACCAAAAGTATATCTTCATCTTTAAAAACATCAGCTCATGGTGCATGATTCTGAGGCATGAATCTGTCCAAAGAAAGGCATTATGCACTATATGGTTTCCAGTATACCAAAAATGCACACAATCATTGCTGATCTAAGATATGATCAAAGAGGAGATGCCCTGTGTTGACTTTGTGCAGCTCCTGGAAAGTTGAAAAGTCTTCTACAGTTTGAAAACAAATAAGAAAATATGAATACAATAATTATTTCCACATAGTCTGGCAAAAAAATACTTTGTTCAGCATGTCAGCTTTAACATGCCATCATCCACTAGCAGAGAGTACCAGTAGTAATATTCATAAGAAGCCAAGACAAATAATTTCATTGCTCTGTGACCCAAGCCCACATCCATCACTGAGGTTTTAGACTAATTTAAATAGGCACTGAATCATTCTAAAGATCTGATGCATCTAATTAAACAGTTGCAAAGATGGCCTCAGAGGAAAGAAAACTCTGCACTATTATTACCCCCACCACAGGTGTAGAAGTGGGTACTGTGTGACAGGGCCTCAAATGCCCTCCTTGTCAAGAGTGGCAATTTTGGCACACACACAAACAGCTGAAGGACATCTGACCTCTCATATCTGCAATTTGATGCACGATCTGAATACTGCCTTGTCAGCCTCTTGAATGCTGGGTTTATACGATTGACTGTGCAAGATTGGGCTCAGTTTTATTTCTATTTCTTCTTAATTTTGAAGAGGTTTTTTTTTTTTTTTTTTTTTTTGTTATGGGTTACAAAAACACAGGAGTTCTTCTCCCTGCAGAAATATACTGCACTTGGCTGGCACAATGAAAGCAAAGGGATAAAGTACTAAACATTGAAAAGAAAAAAAAAAAAAAAAAAAGAGGAGTATTTTCTTCTCCTTTTGAAAAGTGTTTTGTTTGTGTTCACCTCTGAGAAAGTCATCCATATTTCTTTTGCTTGCAGAACAAACAAACAAACCACAAACCACAAAACTGCCCTAACTATAAAAGTCTATACTATTAAAAGCTCTACAGAGGTCTGAATAATGTAAGAATCTTTATGATGTCTGCAGCATTTCAGATAAAACACTGTTACTTCCATGTCTTTCATGTCCCAGCTTCCTAAAAACGAACTAAAATAGCTTCATATATTATTGGACTGGGATTTTTTTTGTTTCATTGTTTTTCATTGAGATGAACTCCTCTGCTATTAACTTAAACAGAAAGCATGAAGACAACTGATACACTGACCTCCCTTTGGTATGGGGTTTTCCAGGACTAACAGAATATGTCATATTTGAAGACCTGACTGGCTCAGGGGTAATTTAACAGTGACGAGTATTGCAACCTATGATCTATAAGCAATAACACAAAGTAGAAACAGCAAATAATCATGGATCCTAAAGGTTAGCCATCATTCAGAACCAGATTAAGCAATGATGACTCAAAGCCAAACTGTGCTGTGTATTCAAACTACTAAAGTGCAAAGGACAAAAAAGAAAAATCCCCGAAAACTGAACCAGCAATAAGTGGTCATGCTTAACTATGGAGAAAAATGCATGACAGAAACATAGAAAAAAAGATGTCGTCGGGAGGTACAAAACCAATCAAAGAAGTGAGTTCCAGAGTGGCACCATAAGGCTACAATTATTATAAAAACCTACTTGTGGTTCCAATGAACTCTGCTCACTTGACAGGCAAACGCATTAGATCTTAAGAAGGAAATCATTAAAAAAGTAGAGCAGCCATTTCATCTGAAAGAAATCAGTTAAAAAAAATAATTTTGGGGGATGATCACATCAGAACAATCTGCCCTTTTTATACTCCAAGGCAAGAAACATATTTAAAAATCTTATCTCTAGCTTTGTCAGAGAAATTAACACACATTAAGAAGCATGAAATTGTCCCTATGTTACAAGCCAAAATCAAGAAAAAGGCTTTCCTTCAGATCCTCAAGGTCAATCCGTGCTTCTAACAAAAAAAGGTAAAAAAAAGAATAAAGAAAAGAAATATCTCCTCTCTGCCTTTTGAAGCAGAAATGTTCCCTTTATGATGCTTCTGGGTTCTCAGGGATGAAGCCAGGGATACGCACCTACTCCAAGGAGAGAGATCACCTCATAGAGCAGCCATCAGAAATCATTTACCAGCTGAAGTTTCAAACTACAAGTTAGTAATGAAAAGTGGCAATGTGAACGATTTTCTGCACTGTCCTAATTATGCTCCCAAGTCTGATGGCAGGCAAAAATTACCTTCCTTCAGACCTGACTCAAGATAAAATGCAATGTTTCTAATATACCATGAAGAGCTGTTATGCACTCACTGATGGACATGTCACCTTCTTCACCAACCATACCCTGCTGGCACACAGGTACTCTGGAAGGGGTCTTTTCCCTTTCCCATTTCCTTGGGCTGTTTCTGATTTAAAACTGGGTAAAATGCAGACATTGCCCTGGGAACTGGAACCAACAACAGGTGCACACATGTCTTGCACTGCTTACAGACTTTTTGCGTGGACCCAGAAAGTTTAATATGCAGTACTGGCCTCAAAATTTGAGCAATAACTAGAAAATCTTAGGATCATAGAATTATTTGAGTTGTAAGGGACCCCATAAGGTCATCTAGTCCAACTATCCTGCAATGAACAGGGGCAAAATGCAGAATTTATCACCTTCATTTTCACTTGGGGAAACAGTGCTACCCAACCAGAAAGGCCAGAACTGCAGTTAGCTCCTGGCAATACAATGATTGTATTATCAGAGAAATGACAACCTACTCACCCCAGTTCTCAAGCCATTAGTAGGCTGAGCCTAGGTATGGGCATAGGATTTCTGTTTTTTGAGCACTCCTAAGCCATAAGCACAGTACCCTTTTTTGAGGACAGCTGTGAGGGGATATTACACTGAGATAACAGATGCAACCACAAAGGCACTTCAGTTAGATGCCTCACAGACTTTTTCCATCCAATATCCCAAGCAGAGATAAGGCAACCCCTTACTGCTCATTATTAGATGCTCAGCTTCCGAAGAGGCTCAATCCTAAGTGCATAACATTCACAAATGCCATTTACACTCCTTCTCCTGAAGCATGCTGACTGGTATAAATCCTACTGTTCCCCTATACATAGTACAGGGACCTTCAGTTCCCAATTAGGTGGGATGGGGTGGGTGGGTGGGGGGGTCAGGATGTCCCTACAGAGAGTGCTACTGGACCAGCACAAACTGCTGAATGTACATCTGTACAGCTCACGGCATGGAGATTCCTAAAGGGTGAATTAATTCAAATCTTATGCATGAATAACTTGCTTTTACTACCTTTGATCATTTGTCTTGTAAATAGCATCGTTTCTGACTTCTGAGCCAAAAGCATGCAGACATTTCTAAGTAGTCCATTCCACCTGATGCAAATATTTCAACAGATACCAAGTTTAAAATACTCTTTTACAATTTGTTTAGACTGTTCTAAAACATTCTGTAGAGTCAAAGTACTACAAGGACATTTCACACATTTGAAAAACATAATTAACTTCCAGTGACAAAGTAAATCACTAAAAAAATGTTTTCTTCTCTTAATTTCATTGAGTTCTCCAATGTACTATGTCTACACTGGGAGCTGCTAATTACTAACATCATTTTCAAGCATAATTAATGTTTTTAGACACATCCAGCTGCTAATTCTATTACCAAATTCTTCTCATTAATGGTATCTATAAAGGCAATTTCAAATATAGAATTAAGTGGAAGGTCTTAACAGCTTGTAAGTGTGCGTGCTTGATATTCTTAGCTGCAGAAAGGAAATCACTGATAGGGACATCATCAGTTAAACTGAGAAAAAAAAAAAAAAAAAAAGCACCTAAGTGGCTGTAAGCAGAGCTATATAAAAGAGCTCCTTTAAGTCGATGGTCCCTATGATCCTTCCTTTCATTCAAAAATTGTATTTTTGTGCAGACATTTTGCTTTTACAATAACAGGGTTTAGCAGTTAGTCATGTAACCATTCAAATAAGAATGCTACAGTTTGAACACTGGTTGTAGATCTTTCAGAGTGATAAATGAAAGATAATAACCCCTTGATCAATGTAACATTTATTTATTCATCAGGGAACATGGCGAGGATACCACAGGCAACAACGCTGCCTGGAGAACATGGATTTCACGTAAACTGTTCTGGCAGAAACACGCATTTAAATAATCAACCAAATCATCACCTCGCTATTTCTATCTTAAAACAATAAACAAACAAAAAGAGAACTGAAACATAAGACCTGAACAAATGAGCAGTTTGGAAGTTAAGCTATTGGATGTCTATACCAGCCTCAACATCAGTCCCTGTTTGCAAAAGTAGCAACACTCAGCACTGGCAATGCAATGTCCATCTACAACTGCACTGACTGTACTTGTACCAGGAGACCTCCCTGTGGCTGCAGTCAGTTTGTCCCATCAGCGACAGTGTAACAACATCCTGCAAAGTGCTACACAGAGAAGTGAAGTTAGCATGAAGTGACTGACCAAAATATAGCATAAATCAAGCAGGTTTTTCCATTTAGTGTTAATATTTTGGTGTATAATCCAAGCAGAAGTGATCGGGGCAGGATGCAGTTTAATGTAAACCATTTGGAGTGAAAGGTGTGATTTTGCCTAGTGAGATCTCCCCCTCACAGTCCAGCTCACAGACAGAGTCGGTGGCAACCTCGGGGTCGGGGGAGATCTGGGACATCCTATCAAAAGGGTCCTCCCGGTTCTCCTCACAATCAACCACATTTGGGATCATGTTCACATATGCAGTCACTATCTCCTTATGGAAAAGGGTGTCCTGGTTGTATGAGATGAGCTCATTGCTTATATTAACAGTCTCCACTGGAGTGCTCGAGCAAAACTGGCCACATCCCAGGAGGTTGGAGAAGACCTTCCTGAAGTCAGCATTGAAGGCATAGATGATGGGGTTGAGGGAGGAGTTGGCCCATCCAAACCAGACGAAGATGTTGAAGGTGGTCTCGCTGACGCAGGGGAGCCCAGCCTGGGGGTCGCTGGGTGGACTCTCACAGAAGGGCACCATGCAGTTCAGAATGAAGAAGGGCAGCCAGCAGCAGACAAAGACGCCCATGATGATGGAGAGAGTCTTCAGCACTTTGGTTTCTTTCCTGATGGAGGACTTGAGGCTGGTGTGATGGTGGCAGTCAACGTGGTTGCTACGGC
This sequence comes from Chrysolophus pictus, assembly GCA_037305975.1. NCBI lineage: Eukaryota > Metazoa > Chordata > Aves > Galliformes > Phasianidae > Chrysolophus > Chrysolophus pictus. The sequence continues at coordinate 12,799,936 of CM074579.1, read as the reverse complement.
AGCTCTGTGCGTGCTCGGCCGCCCGCTCCAGCGAGGAGATGCGACGGATCTGCACCTGGGCAATGCGGTAGATCCGTGTGTAGGTGACAATCATGATAGCCACTGGGATGTAAAAACTGATCAGAGAGGAGGAAATAGCGTAAGTCCTGTTGAGGCTGGAGTCGCAGCTCTCCGACGACCCAGGGAAAGTGTTGTTGCTGCCATAGGTGCCATCGGAGGGCGTCATTGCTGCCAGTGCCACCCATGTGGTGCTCATGTCCTCTGCCCAGGTGGTGAAAGCACCTGCTGCCTCCCAGCCAGTACTGAACCCATCCTCAATGTCCCTAGCGGCAGCAGCAGTGGCAGCATCCCTGCCTCTGTGCCAGTTGAGCTGGACTGGGATGAAGGAGATAAGCACAGACAGTGCCCAGGCCACTCCGATCATCACTAGGGCCAGCCGCTGGGTCATCTTCCTCTCATAACGGAAAGGGCTGGAAATAGCCCAGTACCTGTCCACGCTAATCACGCACAGGTTAAGGATGGAGGCCGTGGAGCACATGATATCGAAGGCCACCCAGATGTTGCAGAAAGCCCCGAAGGGCCAGTAGCCGGCCACCTCAGCCACCGCCTTCCAGGGCATGACCAGCAGAGCCACCAGCAGGTCGGAGACGGCCAGCGACACGATGAAGATGTTGGTGACCTTGCTCCGCAGGTGCCGGTAGCGGACGATGGCCGCGCACACCAGCACGTTCCCAAAGAGCGTCCAGAGGATGAGCAAGGCGAGCAGGCTGCCCGCCGCCACCTGCGCAGCTCCGGGGGCTCCCGCCTGTCCCCTCGCCCCGCCGGGGGGTCCCGCCGGGGGCGGCAGAGGGCTGCGGCCGCCCCGCAGCATGGCTGGCGGCTCCCGGCGGCGGCGGGGCGGCGGCGGCGGCCGGGGAGCGCCGAGCAGCCAGCGCCGCCCCGCCGCCCGGCCCCATGGGGCCGCTGCCCCCCCGCCCCGCCGCCACCCCTGCTCGCTGCCCCCCGCCCCGGCGGTCCGCAGCCCCCTGCCCGCGCTCACCGCTCGGCGCGCCCCTGCCCGGCCGCTCCGCTCTGCTCCGCTCCACTCGGCGCTGCTCGACGTGGCCGCTTCGACGCCGGCTCCGCCCGCCCCGCGCTCAGCGGAGCTTCTCCGTCCCCGCTCCTCTCTCCTCGCTTCTCTCACCTCGCTCCCCGCTCCCCGTGCCGGCCCCCGCCGCCCTCTGAGCATGCTCGGTGCCGGGGACGCCCCGTCCGATCCGGCGGAGGACGGAGTGGAAAGCGACCACTGAATCGTGTACGGGTCGTCCGTGCAGGTGTTGCCTCGCTGTACGCGGTTCCACTGCAGGGAACGGGGAAAGGCGTCCCGATCCCGGGGACGGTGGGGCTGAGAGCGGGGCGGGGCGGGTTTGTCCGGGCGTCCGAGGTTTGGCACAGGGAAAGAAGCCGGCAAAGGACCCCCGAGTGTCCCTCGTCACCGCGCTATTCCGTGGGATACATCGTTCGTCTCCGTAGGGCTCGACGCAGCAGCAAGTCGACCCTCAGCGGGAAAGAAACAGACACGGTGAGATTGGACTCACCGTGAGCTGGTACAACGCCCGTGTTTCAAACATAGTGCAGTGACTTTTATTTAAAATACCTTTATTTTCTTTTATTTTTTAACCCTTTGATAGGACCCGACCCGTCCCTGACTGAGCATCCCGTTCGGGGTGCACGGGGCAGTAGCAGCTGCCTCTCCACTGCGGGTGGGACCGGGCAGGACCCGCAAAGACCTCCTGGGTCCGGAGTGACACAAGCGAGGATGCAGCGACAGTGTTGCTAAATGCTGAAACAACAGAAGCTCGGCAACCTTTTAGGCAGTTTTCTAAAAGAAAAACTGAAGCTCCACTTCAGCTATTGCTGAAGAAATTGGCATTGCTTTTGCACGTTTAAGCTGAGTTATATTTAATATTGGAGGGAGCCTATAGCTTTTGTCACCGAGCTGTAAGCAGCTGACTAAAGCGTGGATGCTGAGGCACTGTGCTCACACAACCCAAGCGGTGCCTCCTGAGATGGATGTAAGGAAGGAACAAATCCCACAGGTATTTGTGCACATGGCCCCTGAAGCCACTGATCCCGAAACGTAGACATTTTGTACAATGAAAAGTAGTGACCTGATTTGCTTGTTTAGCATGCATTCATTGCTTTGGTGGTGCAGAGGTGTGCATAGACATGTAAATGCATTTATGTATAATAGTGATAATATGCATGCATTTCCATGCATACAGTCACTATGTGTTAGCTATTTGAACAAGCGCACACCTAGCTTTTGTGCATGACAACAACAGTAGCCTGATTATAACAGGACAGCACAGAGCTTGGTGGCTCAGCACCAATGAGCAGTGGGCTGGCTGCCCTCTTCCAGGGGGTCAGGCGAGGTGCTCTTACCCATTAGAACAAGATGGTCTGAGCTCTAAATGGTCAGCATCTGAAGAATGGAGTTATATTTATTCTACTTTCTGCAGGACTTCCAGAGAGAGACCCAAAGTTGAGAGGAATTTTTGAAGTATATCTGCATGGCAACATCTGGATATCTCTGACTTCTGTGTAGCTGAGAATTCAGATGATATGATCCTCTCTCACCTATTTTTTAGCAAATGCTCCCGAGCTCCAGCTACTGTGAGCTGGAGTGAGACACCAAGGTCAGGCTGCGTGGGGCTCTGAGCAGCCTGATCTAGCTGTAGGTGTCCCTGTTCATTGCAAGAGAGTCGGACCAGATGGCCATTAATGGCCCCTTCCAAATCTAATGGTCCTATGATTCTATGATGATTCTATGAAGTTGCCATCAGAGATCCTATGGAAGAAGTTGGCTCACTTACTGGATCCATGGGCTCATGGAAGTGCAGTCTGTAGTGGTGACCCAGCACTATGTGCACTCTGAACTCATTCCAAGTGACAGCAATGCACCAGGCGTTCACAATACCTTCAGTGTGGCAGACAAAGCTGCTTGTTTGTGTACCATACAATTGGTTCAGCAGAGGGGGCAAGGGAAGAAAAAACAGCAGTTGCACTGCATGTAGTGCATCACTGGAGGCAGAACTGGGCCCAGGGCCATGGCTTAATGGGGACAGTTACAGATGTTGTAGTATCTCACCCATTTCATCAATATCTTTTAAGCCCGTGATAAAATCCTTTAACATTTATAGGATACAAGCATCCTTTTTTTACTTTCTGTAGGCAGTTTGCATATAAATATCATTTTAAGAGCGTCCATTAAAACCACAGCTGTCACTTGCTGAGAGATTTGAGGTGTTTCTTTTCATCCTGATATCATCTCTGTAATGGCTTTGTGCTTTTCCTACAGAGCTTCGTCTCGTTTCTCTCTTTTTATTTTATTCACCTGTTAGAATCCTCTCACAGCTGGCAGATTGGAAGTAATGGAATTTAATACTATTGCAATGCTTCTGAGGGAAAAAACAGTTTGCAGTTCCAGATTCTTGAGATGTGTGTTTTACTGCCACTCTTTACTTTCCTTGCAACTCAGTTTACTTCCATTTCAAAATACAGAAGTGCACTGTTCTGAAGAAAGATATTCATTCAAAAGCAGGTGATGTTTCCAAATTAGCACACTCTCACCTAAGAGATACTTAGTGCAAAGAGATAAAAATTAATTAATGCCAGAAGGAAGGTCAAAGACATAGACGTAGACGTACTACTAAGAGTTGGGCTACAAAAGCTCCTCACCAAGCAGCTCTGATCAATTAGGTTCCAACTCAGGTAAGGTGCCTAGAAGTCACAGAATCATAGAATCATTAAGGTTGGAAAAGACCACTAAAATCATCCAGTCCAAACATCAGCCTATCCCCACCATGCCCACTGACCACGTCCCTCAGTGCTACATTACCACATTTCTTTAACACCTCCAGGGATGATGACTCCACCACCTCCCTGGGCAGCTGTGCCAGTGCCCAGTCACTCTTTCTGAGAAGAAATTTTTCCTGACATCCAACCTGAAGTCACTGCATATTAGTGAGGCAGTTGCGCTGCTCTTAGCTTTGGAGGTACACTCAAGTAGAACTCTGTTTAGTGACATATGCTTAAGCTCCATTGGTTTCATCCACTGAAGCTGAAATGCTGCAGAGGAATGGACAAAGCTGTGTATATATATAGAAAGAGAAGATGTTGAGTAAGGAAGGAAGAGGAGAGGACTGATGTCATCAATTTGTTCAGCACAGAAAAATCCTTTAGATTTGGTTCTGTTCTGCTGTGTATATATATATAGGCAAACAAGTTGTAGAAATTGTGTGGGAAACGTCCTGAGCTGAGCAGAGAGCACCAGAAGGGTTCAAAAGAGCTGGAAATGTCTGATGAGTGAGGGATGTTTCCTGTTAATATGGCTCTTTTCATCTTTCATGTAAGGTTTGAAAACTGCAGTGGCTGGAAACTGAATTGATGAGAAATCAGGGCATAGATAAGGTGCACGGTTTGAACAGTGAGGACAATTAGTAGCTGACACAATTGATTTGAGATTGTAATGGATTTGCCATGTTTGAGATCTGAAATTCAAGGCTGAGTGCATTTCTTAACGGTGGTGCCTCCACTCCCCAGCAGCTCATCCTGGCACCAGGCAGGGGTCTGGAGGCTGTGCAGGGAGGAAAGCAATTGCAGATGATTACAGTTATCCCTTCTGGCTTTAAAACCCATCAGTGTTTTTGTTGACTTGAGACTGTGATGGATAGTGTTAATTAGCCAGGTGAGAGAATAAACAGCCCTCCCAGTACTTCTGTTGATTTTTTTTTTTTTTTGGGGGGGGAGGGGGGGGGGCTGGCGGGGTGTGATATAGTTCCCACACAAGTTGTTGATTGTTCTTGCTTGAAGTCATGAAGTAATTGATGTCACCAAAAGAGATTTCCACAGATGTCCTTTTCCTGTTGTTCATACTGGCCCTGACAACTTAAACTCATGGTAAAAGATGAAAGACAAATGTCAGTCACAAACAAAGGCAAAGGAAATAGAACTTTTGTAAATGTGTTTTCCTGGTCTACTTAGTTCTTTTTGTAATTTCTATTGCATAAAATATGATCTTTTTTTTTTTTAATATCCGTAACTGTATTCTAAAAACTCATATTGATATTTTTCAGGGGCTACAGCAGGTGCAGATAATACAGCAAGAGATCATATGATGAACTACTAAAGATCAGACAGTTTTGAAGCAAGATGAAGAAAAAAAGAAGATATATTGATTTGTGCAATGATAAAATATGTATTCTCATTGCATGCATACCCACATCCTATGTGAGCATCTGTTCTCAGAAAATTATCAAGATAAAAAAGCTATTTTGATTACCTAATACTAATCATTTCAATATTTTTGGATCAATAACTGGATCTGTGAATATTGAATGGCGTGTGTAAATTATAGGTTTTTCTTGTTAGTTACTTCTATTGGAACATTTGTTATCAACATCTCTGGATCATACTCTGCCCATTAACTCTGAGATGGTCTTGCACAAAATAAGCAGTAAAATCCAGTCATTTTTGAGTAGCATGGAATAGTAATAGCAATTTCAGTGGTGAAAATGGGCTATGTTCATAAAAATTCTGGTAGAAAACAAGGACTCAGAGGACAGAGGACCAGTCACTCTGTGTGCTTTTATCACAGTCACAGCATTGCAGGGGTTGGAAGGGATCTCAAGAGATAACAAGTCCAACTCCCCTGCTAAAGCAGGTGTAGGTCACACAGGTAGGCATCCATACAGGTCTTGAATATCTACATATCCGTCTCTTACAAGTCAACAAAAATGTATCAGCACTTAGGGCAGCCCTGACTGGGCTGTTAATGTAAAAACACGAGCATCATACCAGCCAGAAAGAATCTGGGGGCAGGGAAAGTCAGCAGCTGGGTCTTGAGCTCCCAAGGAACACAGGTGGCATCTTCTGGGGCTGGATGAGGAATGGATGAGGAACTTGTTGCTGGGCTTCCCTTCTCCTGGTAGGCAACTATGGGACAGAATTGAGCTGCAGTGGGGAACGGGACCCCCTCAGTGGCACAGGGGACAGCGGTGTTCTCACAATACTGCAAGTGCTCAGCAGAAAACTGTGCTTTGAGGTGGCTTTACAGATGAGCCAACATGGAGATGATTTATTAGTGGCTCTGCACTTCTTAAGGGCCATACAGGACCAGGACTAAACTTTGTAGTTCAAGATTTATTTCAGGGAAGAATTACAGTTTCAAATTTATAAACACAAGTGGTAAGAATGAGCAATTTTGTCACTTTGGGATAATAGCTGTAAATGACTGCTTTTACTTAGTCCTTCTCATTTATTTATTTATTCCTCAAGTAAGCCTTGAAATAAAATGCTCTTTTACAATAAACATGTCTAATTAATCTCAACAGCAGAATATCAGCAACATCAGCAGCCCTACTGCAATGAGCCTAAGGACTACTATATATGTGTATGTGCTGCTACAGAGCACAGTGCAACTGCTGGCTGACAAAGACATCAGTCTGCCAGCACAGGACAGAGTTGTACTGGGACTGACAAAGCCAAACCTAAATTTATTCTTCTGTCCATACATGAGACAGCAAAGCTATTTATTTATTCTGAATTGTGAATAGCCATTGGGAAACTGAACAGAGGCATTTCTACCTATAGTATATCTACAGTTGCCATCCTGTTGGTTTCACCTTCTCTAAAACGCACAAGGAAAGGCAAAGCAGAAACCCTTACTTTTTCAAGAACCTTTATAGCAACATTATGACCCCTGATCTGGATGACATCACTTCAAATCAGAGGAAGGAATATAAGGGTCAAAAACATGCACTCCAATAATTCAAGGGAAATAGCTCAAATTCTGCAAGTCATAGCCACAGTGGATTGGCATGGTGTGCAGCTTTGCAATGAAAAGAAGCCCTGGCGTAGGTCAATGTAGGAAAAAAAGATGAAGAAGCATTGTGTGGGGCTGACCCAGGTTGACATCAGTTGTGGCGACTGGTCAGTCGAGGATTCATTCTGCAAATGGCTTTGCCCTCCTCCTGTTTGAAGGTGCCAGTGAGATTTGAGCTATTAAGCCAACAGTTCATCCCTATCAACCTCATGTTAGTAAAGCAGTGACTGAACCCAGTGAGATTTTCTCCATGTTATTTTGGCAGGGTTGGCCAATCAGAAATCTCATATATATTGACTTGCAAGATATGCTAAAGGACTACTTTTGCCTTGGGCATTCAGCACAGGTAACTGTACGTAGACTCATCTTCATCAAGCATAAAATGTGCATTGATCTGAGAAAAAAGAGTGGCCGAAGGGAACACTGGGTTCCAAAATGTCAGGGCAGAGAATGAAAACAAGGACAGGAGCTATCCATTGAAATATTGTCTGCATGCCTTCAACAAAGAAAAGGCTGTGGATCAAGTTATCCAATATTGGGAATTGTTTGTTGCATATTAACTGTATTGATTGCAATAATTGTCTAGAATAGGTAAATACCACATCTGGATCTGAATTTTAATTTCAGAACAATTTGCGACTACTTACTTTTGCCACCATGACCCTTCTAGTTAAAAATAACAAACTAATGTAATTTATTTTAGTACTATTGACAGAGATTTGTGACCTGAAAATGATGGTTTATATTAGGCAGAGCAGCATCTCTAACTAAAAATAAAAGATAGTCAAGAGAATTATAGTCACATGGAAGTTTAACACCCATTTCTGCTTTGACAGAGTAACACAAAGGTCTATGAGGTGGTTTCCTTCCTGGAGTAATCTGTTAATGATGCCTCACTAATGTACTTTATTTCAGTGTCTGATCCCCACCTAGTGGCCTACAGCTCATGCTGGTGTCTGGTTTACCTGTACTTGTAACTGCGTACCACAGATTCAGTCTCAGTGACATACTCAAGCACAAACCTGATGTCAGATGCAAGCAGTGCCATCTCAGAAAGAGTGGTCAGGCACTGGAATGGGCTGCCCAGGGAGGTGGTGGTGTCACCATCCCCAGAGGTGTTCATGAAACACGTAGATGTAGCACTGAGGGACACTGGTATTGCGCTGATGGATCCATAGTTGTATGAGATGATGTTAGAGAGATCTTTTCCAATCTTGAATGACTCTATGATTCCATGATATTTTCCTGATATACTGAAGTTTTAATTTGTGATTGTTTTTGTACTGGACAGGTTTCCCAACAGAATGAACAAAGAAAAGAAAATAAAAGGGTTGGAGGAATGAAAGCCCTGAAAAATATTTAATTGCATAATAAATTAAAATGAAGAAGTTATGGTATTCTTGATAATCTTGGCTGTGTGGAAGGGACTGTTCTTCACTCTGCTTTGATTGAAATGTTGACCCGCTTCCTGGCAGCAGTTGATCTATGTGCTTTTTTCACAAGCTGGCTTTTAATTGCAAGTATACTATAGTGACATTCAAGCTAAGATTTACTGGAAAATAAACACAGTCCAGCCATTTTTTACACAAATTTTTATATAAAATGTTGTGTAAAGACACTCCTCTGCCTTCCAGTTGTGCTTCATCTCTGAGGAGTCAGCGATTCAAAGCCAGCTGGACGTAATCCCACTCTGCTCAGAGCTTTTGCAGGAAAAGGCAGAACATAGTCAGGACATAGTAGGTGCCCCAGCTTAGGAAGGTCTCTGTAGATTTGATCTTGGAGGATTTATTACATGCTCAATGGAAGAGGCAGTTGTTTTGTTTTTTTTTTTTTAGTGAGCTTATCATCCTCATGAACACCTTTAATTCCTCAGTCAGTGGAAAGAACCATGTGCTTAAATTATTCGGACAGTTTCTCTCTCTGCTGTTCTTTGGAATTGTCCCCTCCTCTGCACTGATATAGTCCACTCAAAATCAATAGACCACAAGTAGGCCATGCAACACAGGAGCATTTGCAAAATGATCAAATTGATCACTGTAATTTTTTAAATGTGATTAAAAGAGGAAAGTTCAAGGATTGTGAAACACTGATAGAGAGAATTCAGTTCATTTAGAAAAACTCAACCATGACACTTCTACCTTCTTCCATCTTAGATCAAGTATCGCTGACTCTAAAAGCCACTTAGAAAAGTCTATGGTCACAGAAATTAGACTCTCCAGGCAAATGCTTGAGGATTGTAGGAATACTTCAACATCTTATCAGCCTTTATTTTTATACATAAATGAGCTCAAATGCTACCTAATAAGATGATGTAGAAAGAAAGGGAGGGAGGGAAACTGAGGGAGTAGGAGAGTCACAATAAAGAAATTTCTGATTTACATTGTGCAGCAAAAATTCAGAGTAGTTTACTTACCTAAAGAACATCGGACTTGACTGCGAAGAAATTCTCTTTTTAAAAAAGTCTCTTTTTAAATAGTATTAAATTGGTCTTAATGGCATTCACTGGAGAGCACGAAAGTTGACAAACTCTCCCCTATAGGCACCTCTGAAATACAGCAATGGCAACTGTGAGACCTCTCTTGGGTAAGCCTGCTCTCCAGCCTCCAGCTACGTGCTTGAGTGATTGATTATATAGGCTAACTTTCTCCTATCCATATAAAGTACGATGTACTGCTATTGTGGAGTTACACCAAAGAGAGAGAAAAAAAAAAAAAAAGAAGTTTGAAAGCAGATGTTTGGAATAGACCAGATTGAACATTGATCAGAGCTAGATGTGACACCAAGTTAAACAATCTGATTAACATTCCTGGTTAAAAATTTCTTTCTTCAAAAGCTATACTTCTAAAATGTTCACTTCATGACTTACCATTGCATCAAGAATAATTTATACTAAGGTCTCGTTCTGGAAGATATTCTCTATTTGGGCAAAATGATATTTTTGGGTCAAATCCTCTTGTGAAAATCTCTTATGTCTCTCAGACTGAAATCTGTTCTCCAGTTCCCTGAATCAATTAAGTCAGTGGGGTTTCATCAGTGCAACTTGGAACAAAATTTGCTCATTAGCATGGTTAAAGCATTTGCAGCCAGAATGCTGCTCCAAATAAACTTTAATTTTAGCACTAAAAATCAATTTAATACCATGGACGAATGAAATTATTTCAATAGTGATGTTGAGAAAAAGAGAAGACTAAGTAATGACAGATGAAAATGCTAACGTTACTTATTTTTGAAAATTCCAAATGTGTGCCAAGTGTTCCCAATACAGCATATGGACTCTTTTCTGGCCCTAGGAATTAGTGAGCTCTGCTTTGGTTGAACACAGGTGTTGAAGTCAGTGAAAGAGCACCACTTTTGGCTGAAGAATGACATGCGACCCATCACACAAACAGAACAGAACCCAAAGGAATCTTTCTTTAACCAACCTTTGTTATTGTTCAAGGGTTGAAATAGAATTTGTGGGGCTGCCTAGCAAAATGAGTTTTCTCCAATACCAGAAGTAGCTGGAAAGTTGGTCCAGCCATTGGTTTGGAAGGAAGAAGAAAGCTTTATTTGATGTTCCAGCTTGCCCAATTCATTCTGCTTGAAATGAAACCAATCTGAGAGAACCAAGTGGTGAGGGCTTCATGAAAGGAGTGTGAAAGAAGGTAAGATGAGGCTAGTGTGTTCCAGGGGAAAGATAGAAAACGCTATGAGAGAGAATGAGGGCAGGAACCAGTAGCAATGTGACAAAATTGTGACAAACGAGCACAACAAGCAGCACCAGAAAGAGGCAGAGGTTACAGTAATGTGATCAGGGGTGGTTCTAAGGAGCTGAAATTGCTCTGCAGGAACACAGGTGTTCTCATGCTCAACCTCAGTGGTGGTGAATCTAATTCAGACTTCAGGTTGCTTTGCCTGATAAGGGTTTTGCATCAGGTAAAGAAGGTAACAAAAGATCTTACGTATGTTATAGCTGTATTTGCCACAGAATAGATTCGAAATCTAACTACTATAGGAAGAAACTCCTAGAAGGCACCAGGTGATGGTCTGTGTTTGCCCTCTAGTGGTACAAAGCCAAAATTTCCGTCCTGATCCGTGATTGTAAACAAAGCAGCTGAAAGCTGCGTTCTATCGGACCCCTGTATATATGCTTATCTTCCAACCAAGAGAATGAAGTATAAAGAAATTAGCAGCTACTAAGAGACATTGTACAGGGAATTTATAGCATTACGGCAACAGAAGATACATAATTTAAACTACAAAACATTTCAAGGATGTGTGAATAAAGAATAGAAGAAAAAACTTTATTTCACAGTTATGTCATAGAGTAATTACAAGACAAGAGAGATGCATTAATAGAATTATATTTTATCAGAAGAAGTTATACACAGCATGGTATCTAACCTACATGTTAGTTATTTGGATTTCATGTCGTATAGTTAGGAAAAAAAAGAATTAAATATTGATTTTCAACCAATATTCAGAAAGTTTAATATAATTCCCCTAACCCAACAAAGCAGAAAATATTTTCATGTTTTACTATAAAAAATGTGTCTAGGAATTAAAAAGTGGGGTTTTCAGAGTGTCTGTGACTCGGGAACATCAATTGGTACAGCAGTCCTTGGGAATTTCCCACATAAGTCAAGCAGTTGTTTTTTCCTTTTTAAAACAAATTTCACAGGTCACAATGAATGAAAAAAAGAGCAGTACAAACTATTCAAATTCAGGACAAATTGCTGATGGCCAAAACAAAGATTAATTAGATTAAATTGACTATGTACGGTTAACACTAATATGATTTTGAAAAGTCTAAATGATAACATGATAACACTACATATGTAACAAAATGCACAGATAAAAAATAAAAAAAAATTACATGCTATTAACTATGGTCCCTTCTTTTAGAAATATGTATTGAATCTTCTATCTATTGAGCAGCTGTTGCTACGCTCACTCATTCATCCACTCTTTCATCTGTTATTTGTTTAATTAATTATTCAATCAATTCTTCACTGAGGGACCGTGTATGATCTATGTTTTGCAATTGACTTCAAAGAGTGAGGCAGCTGAATGCATCCGATAGAAAATAGAAAAAGGCATCGCAAGGTTCACAACAATTATCCAAGGTTCAAAGCCAAAAACGATTTCTTCCAGCCCATTGTCGTATTCTGGGCGGCACCCAAATGCCGGTGGTATCCAAAGCTGCACGGGAAGAAGGCAATGCTGTATTAATTATAAATGATGAGGGACCAGCCCATAGTGACTGTGTTCCCATAAGCCTGCAGTTTAGTTTTGCAAATATCTGAGCCTTCCGTGTTACCGGGGCACAATGGCAGAGACTTCAGCTTTTACTGTTAATAGCTTTTTTATACTTTCTTTATGATGACTAAAAAAAGTTAGATTCCATGTTTAGATAAATTCTGTTCCCCAAAGGCATATCCACTTACTCTTCCAGAAGAACTAAAATTTACTTGCTACAGGCTATCGAACCATGTAATTTTAACATACTTACCAGGCTAGAAGGGTTAGGAAACTTTTGGGTATTAGCTTGTGATTTACGTTCAAAATGCCTTACCGAAAGGTTGCAGAGGAATAAAAATGCAGCAATGTTCTTCAGAATTCTTCTCTTGTTGTCAGCCACTGAGCTCCTGCTGCAGAGGGAGAACTCAGAGGCAAAATGTATGCCCGAACCAACTCCCTGACTTGTCCCTTCATTGTCACTGCTCACAACACGTTCTCTGGCACAGATGCTGCCACGGAATAGGCATGGCAACTCCCCAGCATCCTGGGCAGCATGGCCATTGTAAATCTCCTTGTACGAGGGTGTAAGTGTCAGAGTGCTCCCTTGAGACACTGTCACTATTCGAAGTGTTTTAACATCATCATTCACCTTTTCCTGCTCACGATGTATGGATTCAATGATAAAGAGATTCTGAATGTATTTCTCAATGATGACCAGGATGGAATAGGGCAAATTATACCACGTGTATTTGGGGTGAGCCTGAGCACAGATAATTGCTAGGATAGAGCCCCAGGATAGGAGCCAGGACCCGGCAGCTGTGCCGACCAGCAGCTCCGCATCCAGTTTTCGAGCAGGATTTTTGGAGTTGTCCAATGACCTATCGTCCAGTCTGTAGATCAGCAGGGCAATGACTCCGGCTGTGCACATGAGAGCCAGCACAAAGATTGCATGGAGGTAAAACATTGTCAGTGCTAACTCACTTTTGATTTTCGAACGTCCAATTTGGATTAAATATACCACAACAATTGCTATTGTGCTAGTTAACACAATTAGTCCAAAAATCATCCCAACGGTTATGCCATGGAATTTGAATGGAGTTTTGTATTGCTGATGGTGTTCTACTTTGCGGCCGATGTTCTTCCATAGGACATAGAGCATTGTGGATGCTAGAATGTGGTATTCTATATTAAAGGGGTACAGGTAATATATTCCTTGAGAAAATATTGAACAGAGAGTTGTTGTTGTACAATTGCATTGGGGAGCATGGTCATCTAAAACTAAAGAAAGGGGAGAGAGATTAGAACTGTGAACTATACAGAATTATTGCTTAAGGTGAACAAATAAAACATAAAACAGTAAAACATAAGGATAAGATTTCAGTGAGACAACACATCATACTGTCCACTCAGCCATCTAAAATGGGTTCAGGTTGTTTAAGTCATTAGCATGGTCCCCAAACTGTGATCTCTAGCTGCTTAGTAATAATCACACCATGAACAAATGCTGCAGCAAAGTGCAGAGGAGCCTTTGTAGAAATACTGTTCTATTATACAAATATCAAAGATACCAAGGGACTGAGTCCTCAATAATTTGGACAGCACAAATTTAATGAGAAAAAGGCTTCTCTCATTTGTGTCAGTTACTTACACTAGTGTCATTTCTAATAACCACAGCATTTCATTAAAATTTTGTTTATGTCTAAGAAAAAGATAAAATAAAACCACAGATACATTCTTGTGATACCCCAATACAGTTTGAAGATAAAATAACTACGAATCTATCTACTCCTTCTGAGAGGAACCTGTAAAATCATTCTCTCTCTGCTGTGCAATAACCTGCATTGTAAACTCAGAGAACAAATTGCACATAAGCGTAAAATAAATGTACTTAATGTGTATTTATAATCCAACCAAATAATTTAAGAAAGCATACATTTCCACGGTGGCAGAGGATACTATTTTTACAACGTTTTCATTTAAAAACACTCTGAATTATTCCACCAAATTCTATGGGTCTGCATACCACACGTTACTTCTCTCCTGGTAAGGATTCGCAAGATTATCCATTCTTGTTTCTCTACTGATAGTTTAGAAAATAGTAAATTATGTTTTTGAAACAGCTGTATTCAATTTACTTCTTTCATTTACTAATAAAGGGTTACTCAGTGATGTTATTCCTCAAAAGAATTATTTTTTAAGATTCATTTGTATCTTCTGGAAATTGTTTTTATTCTGGACCTCAACCAGTGGATAGATAAACTGACAGAAAACCACAGCTTGAGTTGCATATATGATCATGGTAATACATCAACTTAGTTATTATATAAACAGATTGTGTATCAGTTGACTTTTTGCTCATACAGCAAGTACTCAGCTCTATCCTCTAGACATGTAGCATTTTCTGTGGGAGCAGGAATTCCAAAATGTACCAACACTTCATCTTACCTATTGTTATATTCCCAAAGCCAAGAGTGATTAGTCTTTCCTTATGTTCATTCAGTTGATGCTTTGACTCTGTTAACACTCCATTTGTCCACAAGAGTAAATTTGTGAACACAGAATGGATAACCCCAAACCTACAAAACAAGGTAATTATTGAAGGAATCTGCACAACATATATCTACATCTATATGTATATGTATGTTAAATACAGTGGATTAATAGTACCACATGTGGCACTATTTAGTTAGTGCAGAGGAAAAAAATAGTAAATGATCTCTCTAAACATGTTCCACAGTGAAGCACAATCAACGTCAGACCTTCAAATTAGCACAGAAACACAATGGATTTATATATTAAAACACAGATGGGATGTTTTCATGCTCTCTTTTGTGATGTTTTTTATTCTTTGGACTGGACATGTTAATGACAGTGAATTAACATTCTGACCAGGGTTAATTGTTCTGCAAGTTGTATTTCTGTGGTGCTTCTCCATACTCACTGTGGCTGGCCTTTCTTCTAAGAGATACCACTGCTTTGTCTAACTTCTAGTCCATGTATTTTTGTCTCCTGGAGACAGCTTGAAGACAACAGAGGGCTTTATCCCATTCGGAGTACTGGTATAGTGAGGCTAGGTCTCCAAGTGGTTTTAAGAATCTTGGTCTTGGACAAGCCATGTCATGGCTTGGTGAAACAGAATGGCATCAGGGAAAGAAGTAGGTTAATGATTCTGAACCTTCTAGTAAAACCCATATAATACTTGTTCTTAACTGCCCAGCATTTTCCTTTTTATTGTAAAAAACCGTGGTATCTGTTTCCTGGGACAATCCTTTCATTCACTGTTCTGCCAAGCATTATTCTCTTGCACCCAAGACTCATGATGTTTCTTCACCAAGGAACAGTTCTTTATTACTGAACTGTTTGCAGTGAATGACTTGCAATCAGGTATTTCAGAAATTCTACATATAAAAGAGCTGGTTCTTCCATGTGACACTGCAAGCCTTCTGTGATTACTCGGCTTTCTGCTATGAGGCTGAAATGTTTACCCAAGCGAGCTGAAAAAAGGATAGTCATCATCATAGCTGAAGTATCTAACTACTTTTCTCTTTCTTCCTATAAGAACTGGTCAGCTCACTGACAATTTGACATTATTATTTAAAAAGTTCCTATGTTTGTTTATTTTGTGTCAAGACATTCATATTCACTGATCTACGTTTTCACAGAACCAAAATACAACAGAGCTAGCTCTTCTGCCTCAAAGACCAGCACTCAGTTCCATACCAAATGCATGTACTCAGTTATTTCAGAGGACACACTAATTACAGCATGAGAATCAAGATCTGGTGGCAGAAATATGCAGAACCCTTGCTGAACTGTGTGCACAGGATACTGCTGGGGAAGCTGTGTTTGTCAGAGTATTTGCATGCCTGCACCTCACTCCAAAAGGTGAGTTCCTAAAAGGTCAATATAAAATATCCCAGACACACTGCACTGACTGCAGGTTGATGATGCAGATTCCATCTCAGCAGGAGAAAACAGCATAGTTGTGCATAGTTCTCAGACATAAATCTGGTGCTTCCTTCCTCTACCAAACATATATGATTTTGGACATGTCATACGTTACTCTTTCCCTCTCTTGTAATAAATATATGCTTATTCTGTGTCTATTCTGTATTATGAAACACAAGCATGCTTAAAAGAAGAAAAAAATAGTTCAGACTATTATCTTCCAACTTGGGTGGACAATATTACTTTTTATTTACAATAACACAATTAAGAGGAAAATCAAGCTCTGTTAATTTTCAGTGTCCCTGATACAGTAAAACTGTAGGTGTTAAAACACTGTGCAGACATGCACTTATTGCATTCTCGATTAGGATCAGATCTACTTTACCTTTCAAGTGTTTTGAAAGACTGGATAATATCCTTTGCATGACACCAAAGAAAGTATACCTAAATGAATGAAATAAAGAGAAATGTCATTATACTAATGCATATGTATGAAACTAAAAAAGGAAGGCATATCTGAAGACAGAAACCTTGATGATTAAATCTACTGATGACTTATACCATGGTGGCTCCATATCCACACCTGTAAAATTACTCTTGATCCTTTCCAACGTTCAGCCATAACCTCCCAGGCATGAGGAGACTAGGATTTTAAGCCAGTGGATTGAAAGTAGAAAGTTTCAAAATGACTTAGCAAAACGTATTATGTTTCTGTATCTGAAGAGACTTCTATTTTAATGACAAAGGAAATAAAATAGACAATGTTTTGATTGCTGCAGAGCATGCTGATGCTATGTTTGAATAATTTACTAAACACATGAAATTCTATGAAGGGAAAGAGACAAGTGAGAGGGCAGCCTTAACTGATGAAGCAAACAATGGATGTTCAGAGAGCAAGAGAAAAGGCTGTTCTATCAGTCTGGGAGATGACTGCATTAGGAGGAACAAATGCAGTTGCACCCATGTGTAGTGCAGAAAAATCAAGCTGGAGAACAAAAGAGAGAGAATGGTACTGAGTTAGTTGCTTATAATACTTCTTTCCCCTTTACTTTCTATCTCTGTGGTGGGAAAATGAAAACCTCAGGATGTTACTAATATAAAACCTGTTCTAAAATCTGACAGGGGCAAGATGAATTGCACTGATATACCTCAGCAATATTAGCATGAAACTGGGATTACTATTTACTCAGAAAAGCTCCTAGTATACTGAACTTGACAGTAGGTGAACTAGTAGGAGAGAAAAAGATCCAAACGTTTTGTCTTAGAGACCTGTTTGGTGTGGTGTTTCAGAAATGGATTGAAAAGTACAAAGAATTTAGGTTACTTCCGCAGCAGCTACAGTGACTGGAGATACATTTCTCATGTACCTTCACAGCCGGTAAGACATGACTGTGCAGTACTCTGTAGCTCCTACTAGAAGTCCAGGGCTCAGAAGACGCTACTGGACATTTGGAATTGAGTTTGCTCAAATCCAAGAATCCAACCACCTACTCATCCAATTAAGCACAAAAGGAAGTATAACCATTGCAAAACTCCAGATGTAAAGACTACAAGATGCCATGGAAGTTCAAACTGAAATGAATAATTATCACCTTAGCCTTATCTCTGCCATCAGATGGATATGGTAAAATCTAACAGAAGATGTGAAAACATTCTTTAGAACTAAAATAAAAAAGAAGCTTAGTTCAAACACTGAAGTCAAAACAGTGGAAGGAAAATAGGAATAGAAAAATAACTAAGGTAAGGAACTTGCACAAAATCCAGTTTTTGCTCCCAGAGCACATGTTGCATCAAAGGAACAAAGGGCTCCGTCTGTGAAAGAGCTTAATGCAAAGGCTGCCTTGGAACGGTGGAGATCAGAGGCAGGCTGGTGCTAGTTCATTGTTTGCACAGTTCCAGGATATATTTGTTCATTTACTGGCAAGTAATAGGATGTCTCATTAGAGTAAAATACAACAGCATCCAACACATGTTCTGTAGAAAATGAATCCCTAGGCTTTCAGATGACAAGTAATTAGGAATCCTCTCCGGTGTAATTTCAGCCTGCATTTCAAGGACATGACATTTTTCTTAAGTAAGAGGTATGTGGTAAATTACACGTCTTACTTTTTCTTTGAGTGCTCATACTAACATTCAAGATTTCATTATTTTAAGCTAAGCAAATGATAAAATCAGCAACATGAGTGATGTAATATTAAATCAAACAAAATTATTGTTCTCTTTGTTCAGTTCCATTTATTCCACACTCTAGTTCACAGTAGCTGGAATCAGCATCAGGTAGGGGTTACTGGATGTAATAAAGAATACTGCATGCAGATCAGTAGGAAAAAAAAGGCTCAACTTCTCAGGTTTGTTTCTCAGAAGTAAAGCAAAGAAATTGCTAGACATTGGTGGCCCTGTCTACAGCAGGCCTTGGAGCTTGATAATCCTTGAGGTCCCTTCCAACCCAAGCCATTCTGTGATTTATTGAGAATGAATAGTACAAGAATGTAAAATTATGTCTACTTCTATCAAATATGAATATGGCTCTCAGATGAAAAGATAGAGATCTACTGCTTAAATTTCAATGATTTGTTTTTTCTTATCTGTTACAGAAAAGAGTAGAATGTAGGTGGTTTGATGGCTCATTTACATGCAACCACAATCACTAGAAAAAAACATTCTTTTCTTTCCTGTTCTCGCTCTCATCAGTGCACTACTTATCTTTGAAAGAGCATCAAATCACCTGGCTGCAACTGATTATTGTTCTTTAGTGGCTCTTCCTTTCTTTCTTCACCACAAATCTGCTCATAGAGGCCTAAAGGAATTCCAATTTCGGAGTGTCCTGACAAGAAAGGGGATAAAAATCTCAATCTTCACCTAACCATGAAACGCACCTAGCTCCTGCAGATATCAACAGTTTGCATTATTTGCGCTTTCACACAGACTGGATAACAAGCTGCAACAGAGCTAGGCAGTGTTCATGATTCAGGCACTCAAAATAAGGAAAACTATTAAGAAAACCGGCCAGCTCCTTTTCTGCTCTGTCATACAGTTAAGAAAAGGTCAACATTTATTCATGCAATAACGAATCTGCTATGGAACGTGACAGTGTAATGCAGAGACAAAGCCTGAAAGTAAACAAGTGGATGGAGTATTTTACAGGAGTCACTGACCATCTTTGGTACTGCACAGCTACTGAGAAGAAGAATCAAATGCTTCTGGAAGCAAAATCTATGTTTGTTTGTTACACAAAAGATGTGCAAGTATTTTATCACCCACAAAGAAAAGTTGTTTTTTTTCCACTTGAAGAATCAGGCATCCTTTCCTATCAGGGATATCAGATCAGATAGGTTGATAATTGTGTGGCAAGTTGTTCATACAGAAACAAGTGAATTGTCTTATCATCAAGCTACTCTCTTCTGCCACAAAATTCTGAAAGCTTTATATGTAACAAACTGAAAAGCATATAACTTCAACTACAACAGAGGGGTTTTTTTTTAATTTCTTTTTTGAATCCATAGGAGTTTTCCAGCTGAGCAATTATTGAAATGTCAGGATGCATAGTCTGAATGTGCATATAAAATTTATATACATGCATTAAAACTTGGCCCTCAAAATTATCTTGTTAAATAGTTAGAAATTAGATAGTGTAAAATCCACTGATGATGAGAAGAAAAAAAAAAAGAAAGAAAGATATTGTTAGCAAGAAATACATCTATAATATAAAATTGCAACTGGTGACTTTTACCTGTAAGATGGTGTGTGCTGCATGTGTTACAGGAAAGATGCCTTCGGTTGGCGACAAACAGTTTGAAAAATCAACATAGTATCCAATTTTAAAGGAGTCCAGAATTAAAGTAATCACTGCAAATAATGTAATTCCACCTGCAAATGAAAAGATATCAGAAAATGTCACTGTACATAGACTAGAGACGATCCGTACCTCATGACAAAATCTTGTTTAGGAAAATAAATGCAAATCGCTATTCATATTCTTGTTTAGGGAAGTAAAAGTGGATCTGTGTTCATGAGGACAATTCACTCTGAGTAATAGGTAAGATTACTGAAAGCCTCTGCCCAATACATCACTAAATCATACCACTGTGCACACCTAGTGCATCCAGCGATGGACCTGAAGACTCTCAGCACCTTGTAGTGGATCTCAAGTCCTTGCAAGATCAGCCTCTCAAAATGTAGTACTGGAGCAGCCATATAGTGCACGAATTAATGCTCTGTGTAGTCACAAAGCCAACTACACAAATCATGGGAACTGAACAATAATGTTACAGTCTCCGGGCCCCAGAACTCTACAGCAGGCAGTAACACAATCACTTGATATGCCATCTCTGTTGTTTGGAGGCTACACTTCATGTCAGAGACCAAAACTGCAACAAGCTGTGTGGTTTGGTTTTTTAGAAAGGAGCCAAAGATCAAAATTTCAGTATTCAAAACTGATCCTAATTATTGATATATACCATTATTAAAAATTTAGAAGATGGTTTCACTATTTTTATATCTGTAAGTTTAAGAAATATTATTTAATTTCTATTGAGCACTGTACTAAGAAAATGTGATTATTTTTTGAATGTTCATTGAAATTTCTGTGTTTTAGAAGATCAAGAATAGGATTTTCAGTATTGCAAAGTTGGCTTAATTCTTCCTATTAGCCATTAAGAAGCCAAGATGATACAGTCATGAAAATGTCACTGTAAAAATAGAGTTTGGGTTTAAATAAAGGACAACTTAATCCAAGTATAAAAAAATGTAAGCTGAAGTCTGCCAAGAGCTGGGTAAGGTGACCAGCCACCTATAGTTTAAACGGAAGATGTGCTGCTGGAGAACATAATGAAATAAAACCATTTGTGAAACCAATCAATTTCCCTCTTGATTTCTTTGTCTCAGCAAGCTGAACTTCAAAATAATGATTACAGAGCTTTTCATTACAGGAAAGTGTCCTCAGGGGAATAAAATTTGGAACAACAAAAGGGAAGGAGTCCATCTTCATCAGTTTTTCTGGGATTATTTGAGTCAGGACAACAGGACTTTGTTTAAGACAAAGACCTCACAAGAACTTTTGTCACAGTAAGTAGAAGAGGCTGGTCTGCCATGCAAGCTGGAAGGGAACTGGTCTAGTTCACAAAGTTCACATTTAAGCACAAAAAGACTTCAGGAAACCTTTCTTTAAGCAATTCTTTGGTCATTGGCCATTTCTCCTTCTAGCTTTGTTAACTGTGTGCCAGGACTCTGCTACAAGAGGCCTTTGTTAACTCATTCTCTTCCCATATTTGCCATAGCCACCTACCACCTCTTTTACCAAAATGATAATCACGGTTTGAAGGGAATCATGAAAATATGCTGAGCCAGTCTTTACATGTTGTACTAGTTGATTCACAGACATTTTCTCCAGTGATGAAAGCAAGGACACTTTCTTCAAAAGCAGCTGATAAAGCTAGTCAAGAACTGCCAAGAGCTTTCTGTGGAAAGACTTGACAAAAATGTGTCCATTCCCCTCATTTTTGGACTTCCCTGCCAGATAAAAGATTTCTATGCCAAACCACTGATACAGGGAAGAATAAGAGGGATCTTGGCAGAGGAACTGCCACCTTAGCTCAGCTAAGTTTTCTCTTACTAATACAGGATAAAGGAGTTTTATGAGCTTGATGTAACTACAAGAAACTCTTAAGAATAGGAAAGAGTAGGACTTTCCCTAAGGACGAATTGATTGAATTGCAGCATAGACATCCAAGAAAAGCCGTGGAAGCCGCCACAGCTAAGAACATATTACAAAGAGCAACCCTGTGCTAGTAAAAGAAATGGATAAGGTAACCAAGTAGTGCATTCCAGGATCTTATTTCTCAATGTCTGTAGCTCCTTATATCCTGTAGGACAAATGAAATTCTGTGAATTCTTTGCCAATAGAAGAAAGGGCAGGGGGTTCTGCTGTTAAGTAGTATTTAATCCATACTTAGAAAGGGAAAGTTTTTCTCTGTAAGAAAAGCATAGCTTGATCCAAAATAGGATCAAATTAAAGCTTGCAATTATGAATTTTGGTAGGATTTAAGTCACAAAAGGTAATAAAAGAAAAAAATGCCTGAGAACTGAATATTATTTTGGAAAACAGTGAATATCAAAAGAAACAGTTGGCACATAAGTCCATATAATCAATAAAGAGTCTACAAACCATGGCTGTATATTGTTATACATTAAAAAATAATAATTAAAAAAAATCCACTAAAAAATCTCTGGAGTAATTTTTATAGAATAATTGCTAACAGGTGCAAGGAAAATGAAAGACTCACAGCCACTGAGACTAAACTAGCCTTTCACAGCACAGCCTTACTTCTCAAACTAATCAAATTTTAAATGTTCTTGGGATTTTCGTCTAAATTTTTCATTAGCTGATGCTGTGATAATTGATTGCTGTATCTTTGCTAGCACCAAGAAAATATTTAATGGTTAGGCTGTTTTACAGCACTCAACATACTTACTTTCCAACCTACTATTTGCACTACCAAGACTGGGAAAGCAGTCAGTAAAGCTGGGCTTGCCTATTCCTGTGTGTAATGCTGATTTCGGTTTCTTTTTCCTGGGAACCAGAAATAAGGCATTCGGTGGGATGCAGTGTGCTCCACCAGTCTCTTGGTATAACATGTGTCCTTACAATAGGCACCTGAACTGCAAGTAACGGTCTTTACAGCCCTCCATTATCCTTCTGGAATTGTATATTTTTCTTACAAAGTAATGCTAGCTTTTGATTACATGCTTATATATTTTACCTATTAAACTATACACTGGTCTGGACAAGTATCTTGTCCTCCTCTAACTCCAGGCTATTCTAAGGTTTGATGGTTGAATTTGGTGATCTTGCAGATCCAGCCTACAGATGGTGCCTCGGGGCAGCTTGACCTGTTGGTTGGCAGCCCTGCTCATGGCATGAGGATTGAAACTTCTCATCTTTAAGTTCCCCTCCAACTTAAGCCATTCTGTGATTCCACAAAATTATTCTAAGGCATCACTGAACACGTACAAATGGGAATATCTGGAATACATGAGTAGAAAGAGCCCTTGAGGACATTTCTGACTAGTGCTAGTATAAGGACTATTTCATTGCCTGGAAAAGGTGATAAATCCTGTGGGAATGTTGCACGTAACAACTGCCTCTTCCAAAATCTGTATTTTATTACTTACGTGTTGCCAAAGTAGCTTGGTACATGGGAGAAAGGGGAAAAAAAGGCTCCATACCTTTCAGCACTGTACATAGCACGTTGGGAAGTGGGTACGTTTAGAGACAGTTTTCCCACACGATCCCTCAATAGGGATCTTTATGCCTGTATTTAACTAGCACTCGCTGTGTGTGCACAGATCCCCAACACCAGGATGCTCCCTGACAGAGATGCAGAGGGGATTGGTGCGGTGTGGAGGTGGGTGATGGCACACACATCCCGTGCCCGATGCCACCTGCATGCCATGTACTTACACTTCAGCCAGCGGGCTCCAGCATGCGTGTCCTTGTCCCGGATCAGCCTCCTTTGCGTGCAGCTCCTGCACAGGTACCACAGCATCCACAGCAGCTGAACAAGCATCAGCGTGATGAGGTAGGAGAGCAGGTGGCTCTTGCTGATACCAACGGCGTGCACAGCCCAGGCGAAGGTGAGCAGCAGCCCGGCCAGGAACAGGTTGATGCCGTACTGGCTGCTGAGGATCTCGGCGTTTTTCTGCGGGTAGCTGCCTCCCGCGGAGGACGAACAGCCGGTTTTCTCCATCTCCCAGCTGCTCGCTGCGGGCAGCCGGCCCCGCTTCCCCGGGCAGCCCCAGGCCCGGCCCACAGCGGCACCGGGGGCGGAGCGGAACCGCCGGCTCTCGCCGTGCCTCTCGCCGCTGCGGGACCGCTGAGGGGCGGCGGGCACCGTGCCCCTGGTTCGGCCAATAGCTGGGGCCGGCAGCAGGACCAGAGGAGAAAACGTTCTGTAACCTATAGCCAGAAGACTATGCACGCAAACCTCCAGATCCGGAGCACCAGTTGATTGCCTATGGGGGCTGACAGGAATTCATCCCAGCGTAAAACATGAAATATTTCAGATGGTATTTTGTTTGCGTACAACACAAATTCTCCTAATCCCAGGTATTCACGTAGCCATAGGTTGGAGGCCAAATACAAAGATAGACTTGTCCTTATTCTGGCCAGGCAGGTCTCACATTTTTACCCTAACCCTGCTGGTAGCATATCAAACTGGTGTTTGTTTTTATTTTGTTTTTTAACACTCTGCGACCTATGTCCCAAATGAAGTTAAACCACTAACTCAACTACTTAAACAACTGGAAGGAATAACAAGATGGCATCCATTCTACTCGCACTGGCAAAACTTAAGGTTTTAAGCTTCTCTTTTGAAGCCAAAGAACAAAAGTAACTGGACATTTCTGGTAACAGATGAACACATAAGCCTGCCATCACCTCAGAACTACATTCATCTTTTTCTGAAGCTTGTAGAACTGCTATGTCCTACTTGGTATCTTACCCAATTGTTACATCTAAAGAAAAGGAAGGTAGGTGCTTTACATTTTACAGAGCTTCTACATGTAACTGGGCTATTTTATTTCCATTCCTTTTCAGGGGATTCTAGAGCATCTTGTTTTACCTGTGAAGAAGAGCTCTTTGACACTGGCACATATTCTCATTCTCAAATGAAATCAATGGAAATTGAGAAAAAAATTATATAGAGAGATGAGAGAGAGAGAGAAAGCATGGTTTGAAGCCAGCAAATATATTCAAGCTTTAATGCAAGTAAGGCTTTTGACAACCTAATCACTGTTTTCAGGAAACCATCAAGGTATCTCTTTCTGATGTCTTGCCCTAAGATCTTGATTTGGTAGAAGGAAAATAAGGAAAGCAAGGAGTTGACAGAACTGGAAGTAGCAGCAAGACTTTGTCAGGTTGTTAATTACAGCAAACATCATTCTTATCAGATTCACCACTACTTGCTTTTGAGCATACAACGATATGAGTATTGCATTTGATACTCAAAATGGTTATCAAGAGACTTTGCAAGACTTCTGTGCTTCTCTCTCTACCTGGGATTTTCAGAAAAAGACAAAGTAGTCAGAGGGCAAATACCTCTAACCAAGTTATACAAACTGATATTGCACAATCAGTTAACCCAACTGAGAGGTCATAAAAGACAAACACAGGCAAAATGATGGGCTGACAGACCAAGAACAATGAAATTTGATGGTTAAACAATTAAGTACTGACCAATAATTGATCACTTTTATACAAAGTTTATTAAGATGTCCAGGAGAATACATTTGAAACAAACATGTAGCAAATATTAATTCAAAAGAACAAAGCAACTTGAAGCACCCATTTATATAGTTGATAAATAAAAATACAATGACTATTACCATCCCTGAGCAACAGTGAATTAAATATCACAATGAACAAAGTAACTGAATGTACACATCTGTGCAGACATAAAATTGTTGGAATTTGTTAAAAGATGAAGATTTTAAGATCTTTTCAGTACAACTTTTTGAAAATTCAAATATTTTATTAAAAAAAATCAAGTTGTTTACAACCTACTTAGCAGTAGTGTTAGATGTATTTTGGTTTGACTAATCCTTTTCACTGCACACTGACAGCAACATTTTTTCTTCAATGAAACAGCAGTAACTTCAGGTGCCTACATTTTTTATTACTAAAAATCTCACATATTGTTTTTTAAGCAATGGTGTGAATCTGAACACACCACAGAATAACAAACGCAGGCTTTTCTAACTGTCCAGACTTCGAGCAACAACCACAAAGAGTAAATTTAAGCAATACCCAACCTTTATGCTTCAATACTCAACTTTTATGTTCTCCTATCTTCCATAAAAAGTATGTAACACAATGACATACGCAAAATGGTCTGGAAACTAAATGGTGCCCAGATACTTCAGTATCATAGCCAAGCTGAACAAACTGACAATGTTATTTTGTTTACCCAGATGTGTGTGGGTAATGGCTTTTAATTTAATATTGACCTCTATTGCTGAGGAAGGAAAAATGGCAATTTATTAACAGGCACTTTAAAGAGTGAAAAGTTACTTTTTGAATAAAAACACCCAGAATATTAAACTATAGTGCATACATCAAAATAATTTTCTTCGTGCTCCTAATTTCTTGTGTAATGTTCCTGTTGTTCATTGTATTGCTGGTTACTCACAGCTTGATAGCTCGCCTTTGGCTGTAGACAAATTATGTCAGTACTAGTGTAATCCATTTATTTCACTGTTGGCACTGTCAGATTATCAGTGATGTAAATTTCAACCAGTTTTCTAGACCCTTACTCAAATCCATATCTTTTTTTCAAATACTTACATATTTGAAGTCAAGGCGTTAGATCAACAAAATATTTCCTTCATTAAAACACACATAACATTATAAATTTAGTGGATCAATAAATGTCTCCTCTGTTGTCATCTATGTCCAAGTTTATAAGCTCAAAGAGATTCCAAACATTAGTATTTTAGCTATCAATTCAAATGTAAAAATAGTATATTAAAAACCCATAACACTTAAATTTAAGCATCACTTATTTTCAAACCAATCAACATGCTTCAAGCAGGAAGTTGGACTAAGTGACCTCTGGAGTCCCCAGATGGGATTTAAGACCAGGCGAATGACTACGTCAGTTTTATAATGTTGTTACAAAGAAAGCATGAAATGCATTATGTTACTAAGATAAAATCTATCCATCAATTACTTGCTAATCATCTGCCTTCTTGCAGCCATCGGTCAAACCATGGGTTAATGCCAATTTCATTCATAAAATCAGGTAGCTTAGTAATCAGAAGTCTGGAATGGAACTAAAGCAACACCCACTCTGTAGAATAGTTGTTACTTGGATCCTCCACATGAAGCTGAAAGAAAAGAAAAAACACACCAAATGTTATACATACACATATATACACACACTATAAGGCTGTATATATTGCATAAACTGTATCCTGTACCAATTTGATACCATTGGTTGGATGATTTTACGTCATCAAGTAATAATATACTGTATAAAATAATTTACCTGGCTATTCATTGAAAAAACCAGGATGTTTTCCTAAGATTTAGCCGTTCAGAATATCTGCAGTTCAGTTATACTTCTTACTTTCTACCTCTAAGTACAAATTAAAGCAGTATGGTTGCTTTAGTCTATTAACATGAGCACAGCTCTAACAGCTCACAATGTACTCTTTCCCCACCTTTCCAGTGCTTAAACAGAACATTGCTAATGACAGAAGGAACAAACATGCATTGAAGAGTTTTGCATTAGCAAACGTAACTCAAGCTCCCAAAATAAACTAAAGCAGTTCTGAAGGAGTCACCTCACTGGATGATACAGCTGTGATTTGGGGAACATCTCTCACCCTACTTACTGAGCTGTCTTTAATGTTTTCTCAACTGAGTTTTTCCATTTTCACAGGATTCATTTGAATAGAATATCAACAAAATCTGAAAAGCCCTTTTCAACATGGTGGCTGTTGAGAAAGAACTTTTCAAGTTGAGAAATTGTTTGTATTTGCCATAAAAAGGTTGCTTTTAAGGAAGAACTAGACCATTCACCACAAAAATCAAAGCACTCACTGATTAAGGTAAGATAATCTGAGTTTAAGAGAAGACAGTTGCATTTGGATAGCTTCTCCCCTTTACTATCATGTCAAGCAACTTCCCTAAGAAGTTTTCCCAGCCTGGATACAAACTGCAAGTTTTTGGCCTATACTCCCCAAAACCATCCGCTCTCACTCATCTCTTCTTTTCACTGTCCACAAGAGAATCTTTCAGAAGAAGAAAAGCATATTCTTCCCTTAAAGATACTTGCATATTTTCAGGTAACTCCACATGGCATAAAATTTCAGCATTCTAAAGCTGTATATAAAATGTAAAGAAAGAATCCTTAAATGGTTTATATAAGAAAGCAACTCATGCAACAAGATAAACACTTCTATATGCTTAAATAATTCAATTATTTACCTGTAAGATTTATCCTAGGAGCGACACAAGCATCACAACGCCCATAAACTGAATGAACAACACCACAGGTGTGATAAATGACCAGACTGGCCATAAGGCAACGTTAAAACTGGAAATAAAAGAAGGCGGCTTTAGAGAAGTTCAACTGTCTCGCTGTAGAAAAACCAGGCACAGAAGTAAATCATAGCACAAGAAGAAATGAAATTCAAACAACTTAACCTGAAGAATACTTATTTCTTTACAACTTCAGAGATAAAAAAAAAAAGGGGGGCAAAAGGAGCACATACTTATAAAATGGATGGTTTCGTTTACTGCTTATTTACTGACATCTCATCCTGAAACTTCAGTAACTCCTGCAGATTTTTTTTTACACTAAATAAAACCACTCAGACCCATCAAGGATAAAGATGCACAGAAATTATGAAAGTAAAAGTTATGAGAAATATTCTTAATTTTTCCACGGGCGAGCATGGTATCTGAGGAAAATAAAACCTTAATTTATACTTACAGCCAAGTAGATTTGAGAATGAATTAAAACAAAGGGAGAGCAAGAAAATTTATTTTACAAATGGTTTACAAGGATTACGGATCTTACTAATTCTAAACTATTTCTTCAATCAAAAAAGATCCAGTATATCTAAAGTAAGCTTTTTAATGACAGCTTCAACTACCATAAATCTTGCGTCATGGATGAATGTTGAAAACAGAAGAAATCGTGCTATACTATCTCCAGTACAATAAGTGGAATTCGAGATCAGTGATCAAATGAACCCATTAATACAGTTTGAACTGCTCAGGTGTAGCAAAAGTCTGTATACACACTTCAACTTACCAAACTGCTGCTGCAATAAAAGTGACAGTTGTGATAGGTATCAGTACAGGATACTGAACATCGTAGTCCTCAATTCCACGATACCACTCAAGATATATTATGCAGTAAAAGGCAACAGATAAACATGCAGCCAATAAACAACTGCCAGAGGCAAACCACCAACTGTAGTAGAAGGCAAAAACATGTTAAGTACAGTAACATCTCAGTTCATGTATTATTTTTCATTCTATTCCATAAACAGAACAGATGATTTCTGTTAAATTTACAGATTAGCCTAAAACTCCTGAAATATTTTTCTTAAATTATTTGTATGAAACACTTGCATAGCTACTAGAGTTTAATTCCACAATACATCACTCCTGTTCAAAAAGCACCTCCAGGTGAAGTTATCTGAAAATATAGATGAAAACATCTATCAACCCCACTGAGAATTAACTTCATGAAAAAGATATAGTTCGGTGAAATTATTTCTGAGCTATTTCATAGCAATTATTTCTAATTTTCCCAGTCTACTCAATAGACGTCTAAACGAGAGGGAAAAAAAAACCTTTCTTCTGATGTTTAGAGATTAATTTCAGGTTTGTTTGTTTTTTTTTTAACTAAAATCAAAACCTCAACATTTTCAACAAAATAGGCAGTGGCTTCTTGTACTTAAGCACAAATATGAAGGTACCATATTAAAATATACTGCTACTAGAACACATTTTACACGCACATAAATGGTTCAGTCAAGCCTGAAAAAAACCAAGGATTCAGGTGGTCATCTGTTCCAGTCTGTATGCTTATGCACAGCCACCTAGAGCTGGTCACCCAGGACTATATCCAGGCAGCTTTTCTGCAGTATTTCCAAAGACAGACAGTCCACAGCCTTTCTGGGCAGCCTGTTCCAGTGCACAATAAAGAAGTGTTTTGATGCTCAGATGGAACCTCTTTGTTTCAATTTGGGGCATCACTGAAAAGCACCTGGCTCCATATTCTTTGCACCTTGCCTTCCGGTATTTGTACACATTGATGAGATTCCCCCCTCCTCACCTTATCCTCTTCAGGCTGAACAGACCCCACTCTCTCTCTTTCTATTGTGGATCTTGTTTATCCAAGATTCAAAACACAAAGTTTATATGTTACAATCTGAACATAAGCTGAAAACACAACTTTTCTTTGTAAGAAATCTTGGTAAGGCATCTTACCTATCTGCTTGAATTGTTTCTTTAATAGATTTAAAAAAATCAAAGTAATATGTCACAGCAATGGAAGCCAAAATCCAGAACGCAGAATGAACGTTCAGTCTAGGAGAGGGCTTCTTTTTCTTCTCTCCAGCTGCAGACTCTTCTGTAAACATGAACATAATGATACCACCAAAGCCAGTTACTAACTGCTGTGTCATTACAGAACCGCAGAACTGGCAGAGTTGGAAGGGACCTTCAAAACTCTTCGAGTCCAACTCCCTCGCAATGAACGGGGCCATGCACAGCTAGGATAGGCTGCCCTTTTAGCTGGGCAAAAGCAGTGGAACAGAGGTACCTGTTGAGCTGCGTGTGTGGTGCTTCATGCACTGCACTTATCGTTATTGGTGGTTTGCGTGCCTTCGGCAGCCTGACGCACACTAGCCCTGCAGCCCGCAGAAGCACTGCCACCGACTGAGCCTCCTACAAGCGCTCAGACCTCTGCTCTGCGCTTCGGCACCGCCACCATCAGCGGCACCTCTATCTTACGGCCGAGGAGGAGCCGGAAGGCAGCGCTAACAAGCCGTGAGAGCGAGGCTCCGGGAACCCCCGAACATCCCGACCGTGCTCATCCTCCCCGCCTGCTCCACCGGCAGCCCCACAGCTCAACACCCACAGCCCCAACCTCTCCCGGCAGCGCCAGCGTTCCGGGCACCACCCACCGGCCGTCCCGCCGCCCCGGAGCAGCGGCTGCGGCAGCGGGGCCGGACGTTCTGCCCCTTGCCGCAAATGTCGCCTGAGCCTGGGGAGCGGCTCCCCGCGCAGCCCGCCGCCCTCCATCTTGGGCCGCTCCGGCAGTGACGCGACGGGGCGGGCGCTTCCCTCACTGCGTAGTGCTGCTGTGATGGCCGTCGGCTGCGGGGCGTGCAGGGTGTGGCGACCAGCTAGGTTCGTCACCGCTTCTACGGCTGTTACCTCTCCAAAGTGGGTACTGCGGACACCGTGCTTCGCCTCATGCAGTCAAACCTTGCGGCTGCGTAAGCCCACCAGACCGAGCAGAAGTACTTGTCGCGCAGTGTTACCAGGAACTAGTTCTGCTTACCTGTTCTAGGTGTGGCTGCTTGCCTGTCTCGCCCAAGTGATTGCCTTCTGGGATTCGCCAATTAATGCTCACCTGATAAAACAACATTTCATATTATCCATCCCTAAAGAAAATTGATGAAAATGTGTCTTATGAATGCGGCTGTAGCAAATATTGACTCTGATAATGGACCAATGTAATATATTACAAATTAATGGTGTTGTGAATGATGCCAGTTGTCACTGAAAATGGCAAACTGTGCTATGTAAATCCAAGTGCAAAAAATGAAATGTTTTATCAAAGTAGCTAAAAAAAAATAGGAAAAGTAGGCAGAGAATGGGTAGCATATACATATTTTGCTGTTCATATTTTGCAGACCACGCGGAACTGGGATTGGTTAGTTTGGAGAAGGGAAGGCTCAGGGGACCTAATTGCTACAACTGCCTGAGAGGAGGTTATAGAGAGGTGAGGGTCAGCCTCCTCTCCCAAATGACAGTGATAGGATGAGAGGAAATGTCTTCATGCTGTGCCAGGGGAGGTTCAGGTTGGATATTTGGAGAAATCTGTGAAAGAGAGGAATGGGAAACTGGAATTGGCTGCCCATGGAGGTGGTAGGATCACCGTCCGTGGAAGTGTTCAAGAAATGTGTAATGTGGCACTAAGGGACATGGTCAGTGGGATGGTGAGGATGGGCTGATGGTTGGACTAGGTGATCCTAGAGATCTTATTCAGCCTTAATGGTTGTATGATTGAGGTAGCACAGGACTCAAATAAAGATCTCAGATAGCTATTCCATAGAGGCTGAGATTCATATGAGGTAGATTGAAGAAAAAAATTTAGTACATCTTCTAGTTAACAAAAGCATATTTATCGTCCTTCTAGCTATGTATAAATTGAAATTCAGAATGTAAATGTTTCATTATCTGATTTTACTTTCCCTTTTAGAAGGTAAACAGTATTTTGCATGAAATCAGTGAGTATGAAAAATAAGTTTTCACAATACCACATGCATTCTTCAGCATAAATGTTTTGCAGATATTTTCTCTATAGTTTCACGATCAGAAAACAGGAAAAACAAGATGAATGGCATGTAGGCCGTGGTTAATAATTGTGACCTTATCAAAGGCCTTTTGAAATGGGGAAAAAAAAAATACCAAACAAATAATTTGAATATATCTTTAAGAAATAATAGGTCTTCTGTAGATACAGCCTAATCCAGTACAGTGCTAGAGCAGCTTTACAACTCAGTAGACTTGCACTAATCTAAGTTGTGTAATGATAACCCTAACAGTAGTTATGACCAAGTTTTTCAATACATTGACAATTTATATTTGGTTTGAGTTACAGGTGATTAAGCATTGGAGAATTTGGCTTAATCTGTGCATTTTGCAAGTGGAAGAAAAATAATTCTTCATTTATATGACTCCTCAGCTGAAATAGCATGTCTCTACTAGCTCATCAGCATGTACTTTTCCTCTGTGCATTTTACATCCTGCCCAGCACACAGGTGAAGCAAGGCACAGGAGTGATGATGAGAGACATGGCGGCAATAATTGCAGTGATAAAGGAAATGAGGCTTCATTACTTAGGATACTCAAGGTTTACATTTAACAGGTGAGGTGCAAAGTCCTGCACCTGTACTGACGTAGCAGATCCTAGGCTGTACCTACAGGGGCATTACGAGCAGAGATGGAGTTGTAATCATCCCACTCAGTGCTTGTCGGTCTGTACCTGGAGCCCAGTTCTTGTTCCCCAGTTCAATTAAGATGTGGGCATACTGGAGAGGTTCCAGAGGAAGGCCATGAAGATGATCAAAGGGCTTAAACACCTGGCTATGAGGAAGAGCTGAAAGAGAGCTTTTCAACCTGGAGAAGTAAAGGGGGAACTTCATTACAGTATTTCAGTACTTAAAGAGTTGCTACAGAAGGCACGGTGGCACTTCCTTCACAAAGGGATAACATGGGGAAAATAAGGAGTAATGGGTACAAGCTGCACTGGGTGAGGCTTTGTCTTGATATAAGACATTTTTTTAATGGTGATAACAATCAGTCACTGAAACAATCTCTCTAGGCATGTGGTAGAGTTCCTATCATTGGAGACTTTCAAGATGCAATTGTGTAAGATGCTGGATAATCTCATGTAGGCTTCCTTTTCCCACAAGGGGTTGGACCTTATGATCTTTTGAGGTCCCTTTCATCTTTGGTTGTTCTGTGATTCTATTTGCCATGTAGCCTGGTATGCAGATGTACTTCATTGTATCATCTGCAGGAGATGTTATCTTTTCAGCCAAGGGGCTGCGAACAGTGATTCACACAGTATATTTTCCTAAATGTCCCATCATCTGTTTTATAGGGATTTCTCATGTTGAATGAAGCAAGAGTTCTGATTATTTTTTATTACTTTGCATTGACTTCTGAGTAAATTCAGTGTAAAAAAAAAATGCAAGAATTTATTTATTTATTTGCTTACTTCATTTGCTGTAGAACGTGCCTTACATTCACATCGTGGACCTTAATGTCTACGTTGATTATGTTTTGTTTAATACACTTGAATATTTTGAAGTTAACAGCTTATAGGAGTCTCTGATCTCAGCTTTCTTAGCAGTGAAATAGGGGATTCTTTGTTTTACTTCCTTTGAATGAAATGATTACCTCAGCCTTCACTTTCATGCTGGTAACTCAAATAGGAAACAAAGGAAATCATGCACTCTCTTTACTGAAGCTATTCATAGGAAATATCTTTGATTTAAATGTAGTAATTAAATAAGTATGTATGCTTGAAAAGGTTAAGATCTGTTAGTGTTGTTAAACTGAGGACTCCTGTTTACCTACAGAGTAGGCATTGTGCAAAGAGCTGAAATAAGAGCTTCCCTTCCCTGACTCTTTTAACCTTAACCTAGACCACTCATGTTCAGTGTTTGTAGAGCCGAGATGTTTTCTGTGATCTTTTCACAGAGCTTCTCTGATTCAGTCATTATTAGTCTGCTGAAGGATAATGATCAGGAGCTGAACTGAGGCTGTTACAAAATCAACAACATAATCAACAAAGCAGCCAAACTGTGGGTGTGTTATGGGTAATTCTTGCAAGTAAAAGTTTCAGAAAATTGAATTCAACACCTTTAAGTTCTTTTCTTTTAAAGAGAAAAGAATGCTTTATTTCAGTGCTTTTAAACATTCAAGCTTTTGCAATTATAAATGAAAACTGAGTTTTCCAATCTTGCATATATTTAAGTTTGTTCTCTTGGTGTTCACTTGAGTATTTCCCCCTTATTGGCTGTTGTTTTAATGTTCATTTACAAGTAACTCTTACTATAGAAGTGTTAACTTTTTATATTCCCTGTGTAGGTTCATGTGTATTTTAGAATTAGATTTCTAATTTGACTTTTAAAAAAGTAAAATTTGTTTTCTAGTATTCTATCAAATATCTGCAAATTTTTCCCCATTACAAAAGTCAGTAGCTGTATGAGCCCGAATGCTGTTTGTTCACAAGAAGCTTGCCCAGCATTGCTTTCATTACTTATCTAGGTAGGGCATTTTTAGTTGAAGGAGGGTGTCTGTAGTGTGGGTGTATTCTTTATTTTGAGGAATAATTGTTCAGTTCAGTGCAATGGAAAAAAAAAAACATCACCAAAGGACTGAAAAAAAAAAAAAAAAAAAAAAAGCACATGGTGTTAGTGCCTTCATATTAACATGAAAATCAATCAGAGGTTAAAACCTAATCTGATCTGAATGTTGTACATATACAAACTATATTGTTTGTTGAGTATTAAATGGAGGAAGGGAGGAAGCAATAGACATAATAGTGTGCTTGATGCAAAGAATGCACTACCAGTCAGCATGCAAACATTTGAAGTTTTTGAAGGAAAAGAAGGCAGAAAAGATAAAGGCTGTTAAAACCAGAAGTAAATATCTAAGAGAAATGAAAAAGAATCAACCACATCATGTGATCTTATTTATCTAGCTATCTTATTCTTCATCTTGAAAGTTGTCAAATACAAAAAACGTGGCTGGTCCAGGACATCACTTTAGTCTGGAATGTCTCTTTGATGAAAGACCATTTCAACACCTTCAATTATCTTGTTTAAAAATCTTAGGTAGCTTCAGTGTTATACTCTTGCCTTTTGCTATAATTGATATTAAGAATATATAATGAGACAACTTTGTTCATTCCAGCTTGAATCTTCAAATGTGTTTAAAAAAAAAAAAAAAGAGGCATGAAAGAAATCTGGACAAACCATTCTCCTAGAAGCTGGTAAGTAAATCTTCCTAGTCTGTCTCCTAAATCATTTCTTGAATTTAGTTTCACTTAACTATGCTGACTTTCTTAGGGAGTACAATGGCTCTCAAAATGTTTTCCCAAGACTACAGTTTAAAGATACAAAGCATTTGGCAGCAGTGCTCCAGCTATAATTGTTCTTGACTACTCAGTTCGCAGTAGTGGTATATAATACCTCTCAGTTTGAGGATTTGATCTGGTTTGAAAAGCCTTCGAAAAAAATGCAAGGGAATGGCAAAGAGGCAAAAGGAAATGGCCAGATGTGAGAGGGTGGGAAAGGGAACACTTGTGAATTACTGAAACTGATGTCCTCGCTGAGGAAAATGCCTGTGCAGCCATGCACATCTGTGAACTATGACAAGATCTGCATCCTTACTGCACACAGGTACATCCTAAAGTATCTTTTTTTTGAATAATCAAGGCAGGTCTAATTTACATAGGAAAGACTATGTATCAGTTGGGGGAATGAGTATTCAGGTTTATTGTTGATAGAACTTTTTGCTCTATTTAGACTTGGAATGGTTTACTCTAGGAGTATTGCTTTTTTTAGACTTGACACTTTATAGAAGTTATGAAGAGCATTTTTTTAAGGCTGCTGGTAGCACATTAACTATTTTTCAGACCTCGTCCAGTGCCCTCACTGCCAGAGGCAGTGGAACAAAGTTGCTCAGGCATGTGGACATCACTGCTACAAGATTGCAAAGTACAGAAAAAACATTGTATCACCTACAGTATAGGAACTTCTCATTGATGTATACAGCATGGAATGCAGCCCATGCTCTTCGCTTGTGGAAATTTTTCCAAGGAGTCCTGCAAAAGTAAACATGAAACAAAGTTCTTACAAATTTCATTCAGGTTCCTAAGGGAGTGTTTTTTGTTTGTTTTTGTCCTTCACAGTCCACTGCTACTTACTTCTTCTGTGAGATCAATTTTTATATGTACTTTGATTTGCTAACCTGATTGGACAGCTGAGTTAGAGGGAGCCAACAGAATATTATACTGTCAAAGGGAGAAAGAAAGATGTTTGTTAGTATGAGAACTAAATTCAGCAGTATCTCAATCTGAAGTTTTAGCTGGGAGATGTTGTGCAATTCCTGTTACTACTTTGATAAATCTGCTTAATATTAACAGGTTTTTAAAAGCGTAAAACTAAGACAGAGTTGATACTTTTTTCTTCTCCCAGAGAACTTGCCCAGTGCTAACCCCTGAAATTGCCAAGTGTTCACAAAAAAGCTGAATTTTCAAACACAGAGCAGGTGAGTGAGATGTGTTGCAGCAGGAAAGGAAGAGGAAACAGATTTCATGGTGTAAATAGGGAAATTGTAGGAACAAAGAGTGCATGAAAATATAATAAATGGTAGAGTGGATAGATGGAAAAAAGAATCAATAAAAACCTGTATGCATAATGTCTATAAATTCAGTAAAAGCTTTCATACTAGCAGTTGATTAAGAAGTCCGAAGCAAAAATGCTGGTGCAATGTATTGACTTCAGTCAGTGAAGCACTTTCTTTAATCATTAAAAAAAAAACAACAAATCAAATTAAAAAAAAAAAAAAAAAAAACAATAAAAGTCTAGGAGAAAATTCTGGCCCTGTCTCACTCACAAAAAAAATCAGCTTTTGTCATGCATGGGTACTGTATAGTGTCAAAAGCTGCATATTCCTCCTTGAATTCCTTTTCATTACCAAGAATCAAAGGCCATCAGAAAGGCAGAAAATCAAGCACATAAAAGTGCACTTCATGCTTCCTATTTATAACTTAGTGTCTGAATCTTAAGAGTTCATTACATGGCTACTGCAAAGAACAGATCAAAGGAGTAAAATTCACATATCTTGAACTATTTACAATGCAAGTGAGTTTCTGGTGTTATTTTTCATTGTGTGTCATCTAAATGAGATGTAGTGATTTCAATGCTTTTATATGGATCAAATACCTCATGCATTTTAGTGGAAAGAGGAGGCTGTTGTGCTGAAGTTCTGATATCCAGTAGGAGAAAGATGTGTTAAAGTATAAAAGTAAAAAATGAAATGCTGAGGTTTAAGCGTAGATTTACCCTGATTTTTCAGGAGAGGGAAACCAATATGGAAAGATGGACCAATGAAATGGTCATTTACAGAATAATTTGTAATGGCATTCTGAGTTCTTGATAAAAGTTGTTTTTTTATTTGTTCTTTTGGCTAAAAGAGAATATGAGATATAAGTTTCCCTTTGTTTCTTGCTGGTTAACCTGCACGTTCTATCAGATACCGATACACATCATTCTCTTCCCTTTGTATTCATGCTGCCTTAGAGCAATATCTCAGTATGTTTTAAAGCATCTTCTTTCTAATAGAGCAAATGCATGTGAGAGCTGAGATTGATTTTGTAATCAGGCCTCACTAAGGATTTCAGTGCTGTTTATTAGTAATGCATTCTACCTGATTAGTCGGTAGGCATACCTATTCTTTTATACTGCTGCTTTCAAGTCATTTCAGGAACTATAAAACAAATTCTATACAAAGTGAGTTGTTTTGCTTCTGATGTAAACTCAGAGGGGGGAGGAGGGTATTGAGAGAAGTTTCTATTTAAAATCTCAAATCAGAAGATCAAAGTATACAGTCTATTTGAAGAAATGGTTGTTCCACATCATCTAGAATAAATTGGAGACAGAAATGAAACAAAATATGTTCTTCGAGTTGTTTCAGCCTGTGAGAATGTCAAAGCATGAGAATACAGGTGCAAAAGGAATTATATCTCAACAGGTAGAAAGAAAAGCAGTAGGTTACAGGTGCAAAAGGAATTGTATGTCATTAAGTGCAAAGAACAGTTACCACTGAAACTTTCTCTGCTCCAAGTGAAATTTAGTATTAAATATAAAATAACACTTCCTGAAAAAGAACTAATGGGGAACACAATATGCTGCTTTTCTTGGCTGACAGAGCAGAAAAGAAACTTAGAGGGCTTATTCTTGTTTTTTGTTTTTTGTTTTTTGTTTTTTTTTTCTTGAAAGCTAAACCAGGAGAAGAAAGGGATAGATGTTGAATATATTGATTGAGATATCTTGTGACCTGTGAACACAGCCCAATGTATAGAACAATATACCTTTTTTTTTTGCTTATCTTGCACAAGAAGTTTAATATTTGCCCTCTCATTTCCTAAATAAGGGTGAGCATTACAGCTTTAGAAGTTTCAGAATGGAATAATGTATTGGGACTATGTATCATGTGGTCATCAGTTATAAGCCAGTACTCATGTTGGACGCTGACTGCATTGTACTGATGCAATCAGATTAGAGCAACAGATGGGAGGATCTTTTTTCACTGGGAGAAAGGAGAGTGAAATACTCTAATGCACCCGTATGGTGGAGTGCTGAGTACAACAAACAAGTAGACATCCTTTGAAGCTTTCTTCTTTTCAGTGATTAAAATCCCTGCGTAAATTCTGATGCTATACTTACCAAGAAAGCCACTGACTTTAAACAATTCATTTTCTGATCTACAATACTTCCATCTTTCTCACTCATCCAAAGACATTCAATTTCCAGTGCAATGTTTTAGAAAGGAAAATCTTAGCGATAAAGTATGTTTTCTTATGGAGATATACTATGCTATTTAGAAAATCAACAAACAGAACATTCTTAAATACTTTGTAATGTTGTTACTGATATCTGATGGTTTCTCATCGCTTTATTGTGACTGCTAACATTACCAATTGACTGTAAAACATACAATTTATGGGGAATAATTTTTTTTTTTTTTTTTTTAAAGCTACAAAAGTTGAAAACAGAGGTTTAGTAGTTAAAGTTCTCCATGGCATCACAAACCCAGTACACTGATTTGCTGTTAAAAGAAACTTCAATACCACAACATTTCTGTCAGATAAAAGGTTAAAATAAAAGGCTGCTTACTTTACTGTCATGATGTTCTTTAACATATTCTGTACTTTTTGTGTATTTTGAACGGGAGTTCAGTAGTGTGCTTGATGAATGCACCCACAACTTTCCTGTCCATGCAAAACCATAATAATAGACTGCTGCTAAGAAACTAGGTGAAAGATGATGAGCTTTCTGGTTCATCATGTGTTTGTTAACAACTGTATTAAAATGTTAGTTGTAGGTTGTGTTCAGATCAATTTCCTTGGATACCAAACTTTGTATTGATGGTAGTAGCATGCTGCAGTTGACCTGGATGGTCAAAGATAGAGCACAGTGGAAGGATGGCAGTTGTGTTCAGCATGCACAAAACCATTGCAGTTATCTTCCTCCTACAAATGGAAGGACATGAGTCAGCAATGTGTCCTTGCAGCCCAGAAAGCCAACCATATCCTGGTCTGCATCAAAAGAACTGTGGCCAGCAGGGTGATGAAGGTTATCCTGCCCATCTGCTCTGTACTGGTGAGGCCTCACCTTGAACACTGCACCCAGATGTGGAGTCCTCAGTAAAGAAAGACATAGACCGGTTGGAGCACGTCCAGAGAAAGGCCACAGAAATGATCCAAGGGGTGGAACACCTCTCTGACAAGGACAGGCTGAGAGCTGGGGCTGTTCAGCCTGGAGAAGGCTTCAGGGAGACTGGAGAGCAGCCTTTCAGTGTCTAAAGGGGAGTTACAGGAAAGAAGGGGATAGACTCTTTAGCAGGGTCTGTTGTGACAGGACAAGGGGAAATAATTTCAAAGTAACAGAGAGGAGATTTAGATTGGACATAAGGAAGAATTGTTTTACAATAAGGCTGGTGAGATTCTGGAACACATTGCCCAGAAATGTAGTGGAAGCCCTATCCCTGGGAATGTTTAAGGCCAGGTTGGATGGGGCTTTGAGCAACCTGATTTAGCTGCAGGTGTTCCTGTTCATTGCAGGGGAGTTGGACTAGATGGCCTTTAAAGGTCCCTTCCAACTCTAAGGATTCTATGAAATACAAGCATGTGTAGATGGCTGTCAGGCTTGTCATTAGTTCTCGAAGGTGAAAGACCCCAAAAGACTCAAAGATTTAAGAGCTGTTCAATAAAATTAATCATCTGACCCAGAAACTGGAATCAGATAATGCTTAATGAACATATTAATTAAACTGCAAGCAGCAAGTTTCCAAATTACCACTACGGGTTGTACCCTGCTGCACTTTCATACTGCCTAGAATAATCCTTTTAAAATACTGCATGTTGTCTGAATGCAATTAAAGATCTCCAGATAAGCTTATACTGTTGCCTCCTTGGATTTGCTAAAATTTTCATGTAAGAACAAAAGAGCACCCAACGTATGTAACTTCCTTGCAACAGACCCATGGGATTGAAAAAAAAGCAAAAACAAAATCAGTAAATACGTTGATTAATCATTTTTGAGATAAAAGTAGGAAGGTGTTGCTGTTTTTCTGTCTTGGTGAAATATTCTGAATGGAATGCAAGGGAGTATGCCCCCCTCTGAAATGGTGACCACTAAACAGGTAATTATTAAGAGGATAATTTCAATTGGATAGAGACTTAGCTGCAAGTAGTAAACTGAATCTTGAATGTGTTTTAAGTAGAAAAGCTATGTTCAGACCTCTGAGGAATCTCTTAATTGTCTAATGAAAAAAATATAGATTTCCTTTTCTATTATTATTTTTAATGTTGAGCTACATGTCAGTACTGCAACTGTGCTGGACTTAAGTAGCATTTGAAGTGATCTACAGAGACATAGACTCCTCTACCATACTGTAGTACTTCCAGCAATATTCATAAGGAAAAACATACAGGTTCGCAAAACCTATTCTTTCTCTCTCCCTTTCTTATTATTTTCTTATTATTTCTTATGGTCAACAACATGATCAACATTGTCACCATCATATCGTCAACAAAACAACTTTTTATCTTTGGAAGATACAAAGTAAGAAAATGGCATAACCTGGAATGAATTTTAAGCAAAAATTAAAACCTCTAACAATTACTCCAACAAAACTACTTAATATCTCTATGTAGCATTAATATTTGTAGTAAAAAAAATAGTGAAAAGATAAATGGGAGTGTATTCATTTTAGTTTTATGTCCTTTCCTATATTTGGAAAAAAAAAAAAAAAAAGGTAAAAATAAGCTTTTGGAATGCATTGAAAGACCTCAGTTTCCCCAGGGCCATAAATAAACTTTATTCACATACATCCAAAGCCATTTTCATGAACTGGTAAACAAGCATTTAGTGAAGAGAGAAATTTATTATGGACTTCTATTGTATTTTTTTCTTATGAACAAGACAAATATGTACTCAGAGAAACTGGACCCCGACATTTAACATTTTCATACTTCTAATATATTCAGTAGTTTTACAAATTCAGGTATTTTAAGATTTCTGCACTTTTAACATTCTTTCAATGACTGCAATACAAAAAAATATGTATAGTTTGTGGATTTCATGCACAGATTTCTTCTGGGTTGGTTTGTTTCTTTTTTTGGTACAATCATCAACTGACAAGATTTAATACATTTAAGGTGGTATTTTACAATCATTTATTTCATTGGTCAATTTTTAGTCTAAGTGACATCACTTATTTAGTCAGTTATAGTGCTAATTATAACACTATGTAGCTATGCATGTACAGGTAACAGTCTTTAGATTTTCACTGAATGTGCAGTATTATATACATAAATTTTACAGACATTGTAATTATGCACTTCACAACAGAAAAATTAAGAGGTTATTAAAGCTACAGTGCATAAAGGAACTATCAGTCATACCATTTTTTAATTGTATCATAACAAAACATTTTTCTGTGGTGAGGTTTTGAATATGAAAAT
Organism: Chrysolophus pictus; assembly: GCA_037305975.1. Lineage (NCBI taxonomy): Eukaryota > Metazoa > Chordata > Aves > Galliformes > Phasianidae > Chrysolophus > Chrysolophus pictus. Next base: position 12,757,828 of record CM074579.1, on the reverse strand, counting down.
CCTATTGCTCTTACGATAGTTTCTACAAAAGGCCACACAACCCTGGTCTTGATAAACATTCATGCCTATAAATTAAATCCATTACTGGAAGAATTTTAATATAGCTGTTGCCTACTATTTTCAATGCCTCTTAAAACTTGTACAAAAAATATACATTTTCCTTAAAAATTAAAAAATATCTGAAAACAGATATGCAGCACTCCTAAAATATTCTGTGATAAATCTAGAAAAAGAAGAGGAATTCGGTCTTAAATTCTGTTCTCTCATACACAAACAATTTAAACTGAGACTAATATATGATGTCTGTGCACTTGACAGCAGAATTTGACTCAGTCTGCAATGTAAACACTATGGAAAGTATGAAAACTTATTTCAGGAGTTTCACTTTGTCCTTTAAAACTTTAAATTTGGGATTGTTGTTCACTTTCTTATTAAATATGACTAGAATATCCTCTTCAGATTTGTGATGTTCACCAGCTACTGCATAGTACTGAGCTATAACCTGCACAAAGAAAGAGGAACAGCTTTGAATTAGTAAAGATCCAGTTAAAGGAGTAATACATTCATGTTACTGTATTAAAAGCTGCACAGAATCTATTATGCTATGCCTTTGCAGAACTTGCCTCTGTATTCTACTGAGTTCTAAAGAACAAGTCTAGTTCTAGTCATTCTGTCAACTGATGTTCTGCTAATATCAAACATTTTTGACAGGAACAGGATTTTACAAGCTTCAGCACTCCAGGAAAAAAAATGTCAAGACCAAAGAAGACTTAAAACCTAAAAAAAAGGATGTTGTACTGTACCTTTTTTCTTAGTTTTTTAATTGAAATTTCATTGTCTGGAGCCTGTTTCAGAACAGCTTTGATGGTTCCTTTCCAATTGAATTTACCTAGAAAATAATTAGAAAATAATAAAACTGTAAAGCATACAGATCTTCTTGCGGTAGGAACCTTCAACCTACTACTTTTAGAACCAGTTCAGCTGCCATCACAGTTCACTGTTATCCTACTGACTCTACAACAGCAGTGTCTTAAGCATAAAGTCAGTGTCTTAAGAAACAGTAGGCTGTTTCTGAATATTTCAATTGGATGTCTGTGAAGAATCATTGTACAACTTCAGCAGTTAGGGTCAAGATGGCCTTTACTTAGCTTCTGTGTTTCAGCTATAAATCAGAAACTGTTACATAGTATACAATCTGCATGTTCAAGGACAGGCATTCCCCAAAGATAATGTGCCAAGTGCCTTGGCTTATCAAAGCATAAACCAAGTCAAACACAGATAAACTCCAATTTATGATTCAATTAGAAAAAATGGTGATGTAAAAGACAAAACAGATACAAAGCTGCTAATTGTTTTTCCTCTGTGCTGGCTAAGGCATATGGCAGCAGGGAAGAAACCTAATGTGGTGAAAGAAATATGCCAAATTCCTCACTAAATTAAAATTAAGTGTAGCTAGAGGCTGTCACCACAGAAGTAAAATAAGAATTCAGAACTAGGTGTAAAGTGTAGCACAGGCTTCTTCCTCTGGAACAGAAAGGTGAATGTTATGATTGAGGCACAACTTACTTCATGGCTTGCTACGAAAGCGCCATATTCTGCACGAGGTCTTTTGTAGCACAGTTTTGTAACCATCTAAAGTTTCCCTTTCGGAATATGAATATCTTTACCTTTTCCAAGAGTTTCTTCATTTCCATTGGTGTTTTCTGTTTCCATGTCTTCTGACATGCTTTCAGTTTTCATTTTCTTTTTTGTGATACAAGGCTCCTCTAGAGGTGAAATACACACACAGAAAAAGTGATAAAACTAGAAGAAAAGTTCCATAAGGAGTAAGTTTCTATTCTTGTAACATAAGCTTGTATTTGCTAGGATGTTCATGTTCTCTTAAATTTGTGTTAATTATTAATATATTAATATTAATTCCTTTTAAAAATTCCACTGAGGTAGATTATTGATCTGCTAGGCACTGACAAAAGTCTGGAGACAATAGTACAGTAAGTAGGATAGATACCTTCTACATGTTTATGTTTGCGTTTCCTGACATTTGTTTCCTCTTCTATTTCATTCTGATGGCCATTTCCATTCATTTCAAATTCATTCTCCAAGCTCTCCTGTTTTTTGGACTTCTTATTCTTTTTTGTTTCTGAGCTCACAGGCTGATTTTCTAATTTCAAATCTTTTTTCTCCTTCTTATTGTTCTTTTGTCTCTCTTCTTTTCGTTCTTTCTTATTCTTTTTCCGCTCGGTTTTACCATCTGTAACTCCATTTTCTTCTGCCATTGTTTTTTGCCCACTTTCTGCAGACTGTACTCCATCCTTCTGTTGTGGTTTGTCATGTTCTTTTTTACCTGACACCTGTTTTGAAAGACAGAGTATTACAGTTTTGACATGCCTTTATTGATAATTCAACTTTTCTCCACTACATCATTTCTGAAATACACCAATATCCTGAATTCAGCCAAGCTTATTACACAAGGTAACACCAGTAGTAAACACTGTGGCTTGATTCTTCTAACTAATAACCTCACCATCACAGCAGAAATGTTATCTTGCAAAAAAATCTTTGACTTGGCTTAATTTGTTTTCCTATCTTTTATGGTACATGTTGCACTATGTAAATGGTGTACTTGTTGCATGGGTCCATGTTTAAATACTCCACTCTCAAGGCATTTAAAATGCAGTATCAGAATTTCTAAGGGCACACAATCAACATGAATGCTAGAAAACATAAATGTGATGAGACAAAACATTATGTACTTCTTAAACTAAAACATTGTACTTAGCAGGCAAAGATACCATTCTGAAATACTGCTATCAACAATTAGTCACATTATAAGAATACAAGGAAGAAGGAATGTGCAGATTAAAGAAGAGTCTGTATAGTTTTTTAAGATATACTTGCTAAAATTAATCAAGTTACAGGCAATACAAAGCTTTGATTTCTGCAGATAAACATTTTTTTACTGTATTCCTGTTGTACAATGTTGTACCCCTAATTTAACTTACATCTCCAGTTGCCTCAGAAAAAATATCCCACACCTGATCTTGCAAAGTGCTGTCAGTAACTCTCAAACTGTTCTTCATCCAGTTCTGTGAAGGAAAGAAAAAGAACACGCTACCAATAACTTTAAAAAGTGTATCTCCTTTTCCTTTTTTTTTTTTTTTTTCCTCCTCTTTTCTTCTTATTACCATATATTTAGCTCTTAAATTTAAGAATTTCGTTATTTTGCATGATGAAGACCTGGCTCAATGTTTATTCTCTACAAATCCCTTAAAACTCATTGCTAATTTGTGTTAGCATTTTGTATAGCATATTGTTAAAAGTCTATGCCATGCCTGTCAATTGCCTCACCAACAATAATGCAGATGAGATCAATATACAGAAAATGATATCCTCAAGCTTTTGAACAGAGCTGGTTGTATGTATGCCCTACTAAAACTTTTGACAGTTTATATGAGCTAAAATATTAAAGGTCTGTTCTTGTTTGTTTCACTAGAGACAAATAATCCTTTAGGGATACCTGGGAAGGTTGCACTGGTAAACCGGAATAATGGACTGCAAAAACTTTTGATCTTTCAATGCAACATCTTACCAAAAAGAAAAAAAATTCTTGAAAATTTCCCTTGCTTAGAACGTTTTTGTCAATTTTGTCAAACTAGTCTAACCTTCTAGCTAGCTCTCTGGTAGCAAGTTCACATCAGTTTTATTACATCCTATCTGAATCACCTAGAAGCAATCATTATTTTCTCTCAGCTTTACAAATTGAGACACAAAAAGAGGTGGAGAAGAGGTCAACTTGTAGTTCTTTACAGACACCACATAAAGCATTTGGAGTCTGCTGTGGTTGGGAAGCACTTCAGTTAAGCACCCTGTGTGGGAGAGGGACTCAGAACACTAATCAACAGGAAAACTCCCTCTATCAAACAGTTTCTTGCATCTCCCAGGCAAAACCTAAGCCACAGACATTAAAATTCTTTGCAAATATGTCTAAGAATATGGACATTCAAAAGCAATTGCAAAAAGAAAAAAGGAAGTATTAAAAAAGAACAAGCCTATACATCCAACCTTAATCCCTTAGTCTGGGAATCATCTTTGTGAGTTCCTGGCCTAATAACTAATTAAAATTGCACTTAGACAAATTGCATTTAGACACCTTTTATGAAAGGAGAAATAATTTACAAACATCTCCTATTTGAAAGTTGGCCATTACAGCATCCACTTCCTGATGCTCAAATAAAACAATTTGTGCCACCTTTATGAAAAGAGAGAGATACTAGGAAAGTCAATTTTTAAGTTCACTTCACGAATTACTACAAAGCTCTTAAAACATACCTGAAATTTTACTTTTTTTCTTGGAATATTACCAAAGGAACGCATTTGCTCCAAAATGTTCCGCACTTTAGGGTTTATATTGGGTTTCTTCATTACTTCATGAATTTTCTGAATGAAGAAAACCAGGATGAAATCAGTCAAGAAGAATAATGATCAAAAGATGCATGCAAGGGATGAAAGCTGGAAGCACACTGGACAAAAATCATCCACAGACTGTATAGGCTAACTAAAATCATTCAATAAGCTTGATAATAAACACTATCCCATAGTTTTATCATAAGCATCAATCACGCGTATAAACACTTATACTATGATACTGAGCAGAGGCAAGCAGGACTGCTCATTGATACTTTCTGCTGTACAAATTACACTTTAAATTAAAGTAATCACATCATAAAGGGGAGCCCTGCATTCTGAAAAGTGCTTTCATTAAGAAAACGAACTCTTAACGGACTGTTTTTTGCAAATTTTTGCAAACATTTTTACTTCTGGAATTAACTGTGAAAAACAAGCCATCTTTGAGGCCACAGTTGACATGCGTTTCTTCTGGCAGCAGTGGCTGCTTCAGTAACAACAATCAAGTCAATTCAACAATCAAGAGTTACTTATATCAGTATACAGTATAGACATTACCTGAAGCCACTCCTGTTGTTTAGCATCTCCTTTACTAGTTTTGGCTTCAAAATCTTTTCCACCATACTTCTCATCTTCAGTTACGCACTTCACGTGGTCCTTATAGTCATCACCCCTGAACACAGATTTTCAACTGTAGTTCACTAAAGTGTTCAATCCTCCAAACAGACTCAGTAATCAATAAATTGAAGTAACAGCATCTATTGTTTACGCCTCAATACTGCTAACACTTACACGATAGAAGTTCAACATGGTTAAAGTACCTGCTTGTAAGACTGCTTACATCGGATGTGGTTACACTAAACTGCAGTAATGCAGTTCTAATCAGTGCGTGTGGATCCTCAAAAAGAAATGAATAACAAGAATTTTGTTGTCGACAAAGTACTGAGAGAGATAAACAGAAGCTGTGGATGCTCCATCCCTGGAGCTGTTCAAGGCCAGGTTGGATGGGGACCCTGTGCAACCTGATGTGGTGCCTGATCTAGCAGCTGGCAACCTTGCCCATGGCAGGGGGGGCTGGAACTGGATGATCTTTAAGGTCCCTTCCAACCTAAGTCAACTCTGTGATTACCTGAGGATGAGCTTACTTTTTAATGCAAATTCATACATTCATATTTAAAAAGCAGATAGTAGCACTGCTGTCTTCTGAGTTATAAGTGGCAAATTCACAATTTTGGATGTTACTGCCAACCTCACATAACCTCTGGCAATGTCCAGAAGTGGCATTTAGTCTGCAGACCTGCTCTTAATGTATATACTCAGTACCGATGACACCTTTACCTACTGCTGATGGCCTTCTCAGCAACAACATTGATCCTATCTGACACTTGTCAGTCTGACACTGACGTCCAGTCCGTCCAATACTAGTCCAATTTGGCCTAGTATTAAATGGGGACGTTGATGGCTCTGCATGTGGCAGGGGGGTTGAAGATTCATGATCCTTGAGGTCCCTTCCAACCCTGGCCATTCTTTGATTCTGTGATTTGGGCCAGGTGAGATCACAGGAGGTGCACAAAGATGCTCTGGACAAGTGAGTGCAGTGCCACACATCTTCCTGCCAGTACAGGAGAACCTCCAAGCCCTCATTCGCACCTGGATGATTGAGCCTGAAACAAACCTGTGTGCTTTTTAAGCATAAATCTGAATTATACAGAAACTGCCAAATTCTCACGCACTGTAGGAAAACCTTTGATGTATGACAACCACTGAGGAGCAAACAAGGCCGCCTGCCATCATTTACCTACCAGAAATCCTTGCCACAGTCCATGCAAGAGAGGCACTCACAGTGTCTGCAAATGTTCACGTGCTTTTCAACCTGTGCTTTCTTCACGGATTCCCCACATGCGTTGCACGTGAAGACGACCATGGCGGTGAGGGTCAGCAGCTGCTACGAGGTGGGTCCGATCTCTTTCCTCCCCACACAGCACAGCCCTGGCGAGACAAGATCCCCGCTGCCACCGCTTGCAAGAAGCACTCCAGCTCTCATCTCCCCCGTTTAACAGCCTCGCAGTTCGGCTTTCCCCTACACCCTCCCTTTCCTGCTGCCCCCTTCCAGCGCCAGCTCAGGGAGTCTCCTCAGCGGCACCGCCGCGTCTCCGAGACCTTTCCTCCCCCCACAGCCTTCGCTTTGCGGGCTACGATCCCCGGCCGCACTCCCTCTCACCGCAAAAGCCGCCTCCAACTGCTGCCCGGCACCACACGTGCGCCCGCCACCCCGCTCCCGCCTCGGCCGCCGCTCTGCGCATGCGCCACCTCCGCCTGCCCGGGACCGCAGCGGGAGCGGAAGCGGAAGCGGAAGGAGCGGCACCGGAAGCGGCGGGCGGAGGTTGAGCGTGGGGTTGGCGCTGGGATGGAGCTGCGAGGTGACCACAGCCGGTAAGCGCTGGGCTGAGCAGGGCCGGCTCCTTCCCTCGGTCGTCTGTTAAGCCGTGCCGCGCTCCGCTGTCTCCTCAGCCCGCTCCCTTCTGTGCCTGCGTCGTTCCTCGCTGTCCCTCTCACCTTCCGCCCTTCCTCTGCTCCACGCTTAGGGGATCCTGAAGCCTCGATTTGCGCGTAAATAGCGGCTGTGGGACTGGGGCTGCTCTTGCTTGTGAGTAGCTCGACGTGGGTGCCCTTCTTCACGGACACCGAGGCATCTGGCTGCTGAGGAGGCCCGAATTCGTGGGTTGCTAAGGGCTTTGTGAAGCCTCCGGGGGGGGAGACAAGCAAAAGGTGCGGCTAGCTTATTTTAAAGCCTGGTAAAAGACAAGGTGAAGTAGGGGGATAAAAATGTACATTGCAGTAGCACTTTGATATGCTAGGAGGAAAAGAAACGTGTGATAAGTTTAAGTTCTTTACAGAGAGAGTGGTGAGGTGCTGGAACAGGCTGCCCAGAGAGGTTGTGGATGCCCCGTCCCTAGAGGTGTTCAAGGCCAGATTGGATGGGGCCCTGGGCAGCCTGGTCTGGTATTGAATGTGGAGGTTGGTGGCCCTACATGTGGCAGGGGGGTTGGAGATTCATGATCCTTGGGGTCCCTTCCAACCCTGGCCGTTCTGTGATTCTGTAATGGAGTGCATTAAAATGGGGAACTATAGGCTGTCATCAGTATTGAAAATGGGGATAACTATGCTCTTCTCACGTTTAAGCATTGTGTTTTTTTCTGCTTCGTTTATTAATTAAAAGACTACAACTTAACACTGTCCTAAGATTTTAAGTTTTCCATTTGTGTGTACCAGTACGTAAAGCTGGAGTTTCATCCTTTTTTTTTTTTAAAAAAAAAGTGCTGAACTCAAAGTGGATATATTGTGTGAGATTAATATCAGTTGCATTCTCTTCAACATGTTCAAAGAGTGACTTTTATGAGGCTTTGCATTTTGCTTAATAAAAGAGTTGCCATTCTAGTTTGTCTATTAAACCAGATTTGTGAGAAATGTGCTTAGCTGCAATGGCTACAAATGTGCTACAAACAGTGCTGCTCCAGAGTTCTCCCTGCCCATTTGAGAGGATGAAACAAATGAGCTTGTCCTCTATAAATATTACTGTTTTATAGGTCTGATACGGTTTTGACATATAATCTTGTTGAAGTTGTTGGCTTTGCATTTCCTGTGGATATAGAGATCAGTATATTTGCAGCACCGCTTGCACATTCTTGCAGAATTTTTGTTGTAAGAGATACTTCATTAAAATCAATATTTTCCATAACTGCTGCTGTGTTTCTTCTGGTGAGTGATACTGTGATTGATTTTTTTAAACAGAGAATTATCTTCAGAGCTCACATGGCAAGTCTAAACTAGTGTTTCCTGTAGGAGATTAAAAAATGCTAAAAATGTTCTTCATGTTCTAAATTCATTTTGTGAGTTGATATTTAAAATTCATTTTAGCATTTTATTTTATTGTAGGTAATGTGACTTTCTAGCATGGACACTGTTGCTAGCCATAGTTGTCATCTACTCCAGCAGCTACATGAGCAGCGCATTCAGGGTCTTCTCTGTGACTGCATGTTGGTGGTGAAAGGTGTCTGCTTCAAAGCACACAAAAATGTGTTAGCTGCTTTTAGTCAGTATTTCAGGTATGTGGCAGAAATTTCTTGTGTTTAAAAAAAAAGTGAACTAAATGCTGTTTTTTGAGGTTTTACCTGAGAAGTGGTTTAATTATGGTTTTTTTTCTGGTAGTTGCACGCAAAGCAACTATTAGAGTGGAAGGTAAAAAGTTAAACTATTTGTCCGGAAATGAACCTACATCAAGTATTGTACCTAATTAAAAACAGAGATCATCCTAATTTAATTTTTGGGTATGCCTCATTAACTACTACAGTATTTGAGTTTGGAATTTTTTTATTCTTTATTTCCTTACATTTATTTGCTTTGTACAGGGGATTCTGGCATGAAATACTGTGGTCAGTATTTCAGTATGCAAAGGTAACTATTTACATGAAGAATATTACTGAATGTGAGCTGAGCCAAACAGAAACAGTTCATGTTATCCATTTCTGTTTGGTGGTGTCCAAAACAAAATTTGATTACATAGGTAATATTGAACCTCTGCATAGAAGAAATTGTCAGAGAGTCATTACGTGTTTTAAAGTATGCAGGTAGCTCATGAAGCAACATCACTCCCTGTTTTTCTCTCCTCGCTGTAGCCCACCCACTGTTGATCTCCCAGAGAAGATCCTTTCAAAATTGCTTTCAGTTTTGATTCTTTCAAAACCCAAAACTGCTTTTCATTAAGCCTCAAATGCCTTTTTGTGTAAGATTCACTGCTCATTGATGTTATGCCCACCTTTCAACAAACCTAATTTGTGAGTTAACCCAAAACAGGATTTATACATCATCGTTTTCTGGGGTAGTGTCAAGTTAGAGCTGAGGGTTTTAATGGAAAGTGTGAAGGTCCTGGCTGAGGCAGAGCCAAGCTGGTCAGTCTAGGACTGGTTATGCATATGAAGAGCTGCAGCTTTGATGCTGTCTTGTGAATTCAGTTACTTTGAAGATAAAATTGTGTGTAATGCTGTTTTAGGCTCGTATACATTTACTCTTTTTTTAAATTTTTTTTCTTTTACTCAGTTCTCATTCAGTACCTGGTCATTCAGCACCAAATTTTTTTTTGGTGTATGACAGAAAGGATTGAAAATAATGGAAAATAATTCTGTTTTGTTTACTATTATCATCCTCTTGTCTACTTGCATGAAAAGAACTAATGAACTGTCTTTAGTAAGGTTCACTGATAATGGTTGATAGACAAACTTGATTGTTAGAAGAGAGCAATTTTGCTGTCTTTGGGATGGATCTGTCTTATCCTTTTTACTGGCAAATTTCTCATGTCCTAATTGCTATGATGGAAGGAAAAACACCATTCTGAGTCTGTTGACTATTGCAAACAACCCATAAATACATCCCTGCACCAAATATTTAAAGAGCATTGGGTAAGAAGCTGCGAGCGTAGGATAGAAAGAGTCTGCTGCTTTAACTTTTATTTTAAGTGTAATAGTGTAGGAATAATAGTATGAAACAAATATTTGAGCAGTTTTGAGAAGTTCATCTGCAAAACCACAACAAATTTGCTAAGACCATGTAGCACAAGTTTTTTATTCATACCAGACGGTCTGAGATGTTTGTGTGTGTGTATGTAATTTTTTTCTTTTCCTACAAAAGTGTTATGAATTATTTATGTATTTGAACATCTGCCTTATTTTGTCAGGACCCTTTTTCAGAATTCTTCAGGCCAGAAGAATGATGTCTTTCATTTGGACATTAAAAACGTAGGTGGGATTGGCCAGATCTTGGACTTCATGTATACCTCCCATCTGGATCTTAGTCAGGACAATGTACAAGCTATGTTGGATATTGCGCAATGTCTTCAAGTGCAAAATGTGCTGAATATTTGCCACACCTTTTTAAAATCTTCTACAGCCATAGAGCAGACAACCAACATGCCTTGTAATAGTGTATTTTCCCTGCAGAATAGTTTGACTGCAGATACTAGTTGTACCAATGACAGTTATGGAACAAACTTATTACAAGAATGTTCATCCGACGCACAAGCTAGCAAAGTCTTGGCTGACCACCACTCTCATACATCACAGTCTGTTAATCTTCACACACCCTCAGGTGATTTACAGAAGCAGTCACACAACTCCTTAGATGGCAACTGCACAGAACTTCCATTTAAACAACCAAATTACTATTATAAACTGCGCAACTTTTATAGCAAACAGTTCTATAAGCAAAATGCTTGCTCTAGTAATGAGAGAGTAGCAGAACAGTCCTTTTCTTACAATACATCTACAGAAATAAACACAGTACAGAGTAATTCTTGTCCTGTCAGTCACCCTGAATGTATTCTGGAAACCTCTGAACATTTACCATCAAACTTTCTGGTTCAGCCCTTGAATGAAGCCGCTCCAGATCAAGATACAGAAAGCGTACTGTTGCAGCCCACCAAGCAGATGAGGCTGAAAAAGGCAGTACACCTCAAAAAGTTGAATTTTCTGAGATCTCAGAAATCTGCAGAGCAGCCCCCAGAGCCTAAAGGAGATGATAGTAGAATAACACAAGTAAATGAATCTGTCAATGAAAGTACCATGGGCGTGACGAATGTCAGAGTTGCTGAAGAAAAAGAAGCTGATGACTCAGTGAATTCTGAGAATTTTGAACAAACTGTCGACATTGAAAGATCTCAAGGTCCTTTGGAACAGGAAGGACAGTCACAGACTCTTCAGTCACAGAGGCAATATACTTGTGAATTATGTGGGAAGGCTTTCAAACATCCAAGCAATCTGGAGCTCCATAAAAGGTCTCATACAGGTACAGTTACCGATAACTTGGTCTGCAGACCAAATTTTTGGATTGAGGAGAATGTCTTGTGTCTCTTGATTCAGAAATGTTGGTTTAGGGTATGCTTTCAAAGGTTTTTTTTTTTTTTTTTTTTTTTTTTTAAATGTTTATTTTCAGTGAATAATCATGTAGTAAATAAAGACTGGAAGTCTGAGTCTATTTTAGTTTAGAGCTTTTGTTGTATTGAAGATTCCTGCCTCGTGCTTGTTTCTGGGGTTCTTTTTCAAGGAGTGTTGTGTGTTATTTTAATGGAAATGTCATTTTTGCCTTTACTTCAAAAGAGTCAGGTTGTCCGGAAGTCTTAAGGCAGATAACAACAAAAGTGAAGTAGAAGAAAATATTGTAAGAGTTATAGGCAACAATAGTCCTTTCTTCATTATGATTTATTCATTGTAAAATAGAACTGATCAGAGCTTGGTAGTCATTTCTTTTTAACCTGTAAAATATATTCTTTCATGATATTTATCTAGAAAGTAATACTCATGTAAACAAGTAAGCTACAGAATGAATGGAAATTTTGAAATTGCTTTGTTTTAAATACTTATTGGTAATATTATTTTTAAACCTAACATAAATGTTAGATTTTTTTATTTCAGTGAAAAGCAAGGCTGAGTCTAATTTTGAATTAACTAGTTTGTTCAGTTGAATTAGCATATTGTATTTTATTTCTACAACTAGGAATGCTTTTTAAAAGGGATTTTAAAAGATACTGTAGCTAGTCAAGTAACATCATTGGTTCCACATCCTTGAGATGGCATTGTTCTCAATGAGTACTGTAGAATACTTTTTGCCCTTCTCTTTCCCCATATTAAATACATAAATGCATCTCTCTAGGTCTTGCCAGATAAACGTCTCTTTGTAAATGAGCATGGAAGGTATTGCTGCCTTGACTGTAAATGAGTCCCTCTTAGCAGACACTAATTGCTTTTATTAATTAATCCTGAGTATTATGAATTTAATTATCCATGTGATTAGTAGAAAAGAAAGTCAGAACCTGAAAATGTGAACAGTTTCCATTGGTCTTTTGAAGTTTTTATTGAATGTCTTTGAATGCATCTGCATGTGTGTAGTTACATGTACTAGTAATACTGTATTAATTTGTTCTCCCGTGAAACAGTTGCATGTGTTTTATCTCCATCCTCTCTTTCTTCAACTTGTATTTTGAATCTATTGTTGAATTTAAACTGACATTACCAAGTATATTTTAAAGTCTTACAAATTTCAGGAGAATAGGTGGTCAGATAGAAGATAGAGCATCTAGAGAAGTCCCAACTGAGGGAGAGACTCTGAAGTTGGTAAAATGTGAGTTTTTGCTAGAGAATAAATGTGGGAGAGAGACTGCAACTGTGAGAAATGTGTTATAATTTGCCCTTAGATATCTTAATCATTGGGAGGAATCTAGATTTCATGAATCGTGGTGTCCATTAGACTTCTTGATTGTTTTAAGAGTGTGTTGCTTGTACAATTGACTTGTGTTATTGTATGCTTCTGAGTCTGGTAAACCATATAAAATAATTTTAGAAGGTGTAAGGTTAACTTGATCCTTGTGTAATGCATTGTAACTTAAATGTTAAGGGGATGGACTGGGTACTAAACTTTATAGGAATCACTTTAGGGTTCCTGATAGAAATGTTTTAAAATTTTTGTTTCTGTAGATACAGCTGCATATCAGTGGAGTCTATTGGATTTGACTTGACTGAATGTTGTAATGTGTTTTAATTAGTGTGACTTCTGTAGTAGAACCTGTCTGGTTCCCTCTTACACATTCCTTACCTACCTAGTAAAAAAAAAAAACAGTTATTTAAAAAACAAACATTTTTAGACAATGTGTCATTTTTAAAAAGTGGAAAGAACTCATAGAAGGATTGAAAAAGCAAGAGCAGTTACCCTGTCATGGAATGCAGTATTGATCCCCAACCTTTTCATTCTGAGCTTTGCTTGAGCAAGTTGCCAGTATTCCATGCCTAGTGGGTTATGCTCCTCACCTCAGGAACACTGCTGCTGTCGTTCTCCTGTGGAGCTCTGGTCTCACTGTTGTGCACTTTATAATTATTTCATCTTGCAGTGTTGAACAAGGAGGATATAACAGAAGATAAAAAAGTCAATTCAAGGGTTAGGAAGTCTCCTGGATGTTTATTTAAGCATTGTCACAGTGCAGTTCATTTACTTTCTTCCCTCCCTCCGAATTTCTCTACTGTTGTTGATCCATCAGTGGTCTTTGGGGAGATGAGTGTTTATCTCAGATAAGGTTTTTAGTTTGGAATTTAATGACAGACATAATGTCATACAATAGTTTAGGTTAGAAGAATTCTCCTGGAGGTCATTTAGTCCAAATGCTCTGCTCAAAGCAGGTGAAATTAGATTAGGTTGTTTTGCTCAAGACCATATCTAGTCAAGTTTATAGTATCTTCACAGGCAGAGATTTCACAGCCTCTCCAGGAAAGCTGTCCCAGTGTTCACTACCCACAGTAAATAGTCTTTTCCTGTATCTGATAATCTAACTTGTCTCTGTTGCCTTGTGTCTTATCATTTCAAGTATCTGGTTTCATCAGTCCTCCTATTAGATGATCATAGATAGCAGTAGGATTTCCTGTTTGCCTTCTTAAGGCTTCAGATATGGTCTCAGCAGTGACAAGCAGAGGAGAATTATCTTCAGCTTACTAGCTGTGCTCTCAGTAACACAGCCTAGGAAGCCATTATCCATTACCTGCAGCACTCAGTAATCTAGCACTGCTGCTAGAATTTGTTCTTGCAGTAGGTACCTGACATGCCTGGTTGTTTGGAGTTTTATGCAGGTGTAGAAATGTTCTCTGCAAATTGGCTGGATGTTTCTTTAACAAACGGAACCTTTTTGTTCTATCTTTATCATGGGAAAAAGAAAACTACTAAGTTCGTTGAAGCAAGGAGAGTGTGCATCAGTACAGTCCTAGTGGAACTGCATACAGACTACTACAATTATTTTGAGGAATTTGAGCCTTTGACTTCTACCTTAGCCCTTCCACTTTATTTAGGGTGGATTTCTGTTCAGATAATAATCTTTGAGTCAACAGTAACTTTTTTTTTGTATAGGTCATTTCTGCAGGAATCGCCACTAAAGTTTATTGTGTTCCATTCCAAATTATCTCAATGCTTTTATGGCTGTCAGAAGCCTTCCAAATTGCCAGAGTTCTGATCCCCTGTTGGTTTCATTTATATTTGATTTGTCAGTATCGGAATTTCTGGTCGTTTGCATATTTAGAGTCGTAATAAAGTCAACGCTCTCTGCTACTTACTGTTGAGTTACTGGTTTATTTTTTCCTATGTTTGGATAAAAACTCTCTTTAAACTTTTTCCATTCTTCAGTAAGTAGAAAAGATTGATTTAGATTAAGTTTTTCATGTAACTAGAAGACTGCTGCCTGTCTGTTAGGCCATATAACTGTGTTCACTCTATGATTTTAAAATCTGAGGCAATTGCATTTGATCCTTGATGCTGAAATGGTATCACATGTATTTGGCAGCAGTGATGGAAAGTAGAACCTTGGTGCCTGGATATTCCAGGTAGTATTTGTAACACTTCTGAGGATGGAGGAAGAATCACAGTGCAGAGAATACTTAGTGAAAAACAAGATTACAAGTGGCCAAGTGGTGTTCTTGAAGGTCTGCAGAATGCATATTAAAATACATAAATAAAAATTTATAGACTGATTTTTTTGGTTCATCAGCAGGATGAAACAAAGTGTAAGATCTCTTTTTCCTTCTGGAAATACTTAAGGTTTTGCACAGTCACATTCTAGGTGGGACATCAAGTTATTTTCAAATACAGGAGTGGGCAGGTTCAAGGATAGAAGTTTTAGATGCACAAATTCAGAAATATTACAGTTAATTATCATGTATTGCTGAAAGGCAAATATACATTTAAGGTCAGTGAATGGCTGGCTATATGCTGATTGGAGGCGTATGGTACTCATTAAGCAGGGGAAACTGAATCCTCCCAAATTAGCTCCTCTGTGTTCCGTATTCTTTTTTAAGAGAGGGCCTTTGCATGTACA
Organism: Chrysolophus pictus; assembly: GCA_037305975.1. Lineage (NCBI taxonomy): Eukaryota > Metazoa > Chordata > Aves > Galliformes > Phasianidae > Chrysolophus > Chrysolophus pictus. Next base: position 12,742,527 of record CM074579.1, on the reverse strand, counting down.
AATGGAAGGACCGGTGCACTTTCCATAGCTTTTGCTGTTGTGGTAGAAACCTGACATCTGTTCTGTTCCTGACGGTGTGGTACTCCTTTCATCTGGACAAAAAATATTAACAAAAAAAAAAAAGCAACGAAGCGTTCCTATTCATACCAAAGCTCTTCCGTTTATTTTGAAATATAAATTATGTTTCTGAGAAGCCTGCCTTAAAAAGCTTCATGGTAAATGCTGTTCTTCCTTCTTAAATTTCCCCTTAATTATACGGGTAAGTGTCCTTTGGGGGATATTTTTATTTTTTACATTAAACGCTTTAAAAGGAAGTGTACAAATTTGAAGCATTTGCATTCTGCTGCAGCTATTAGAAGTTCTATGTTCTGTTTCTTCTTTTAGGTGAAAAACCTTTTGAATGTAACATTTGTGGGAAACACTTCTCACAGGTGGGAACATTTTATATTATAGTACTTACACTTGAAAATTAAATGCATCCGTGTTCTGATTCTAAAAATAAACTTGGTTTTGTGTCTGTAGATTAGATACTTTTTGCTCACACAGACTTGACTTTAGAGATAAAATATTTAAACATCTTGTCTGAAAATAACATGTTAAGTGCTTTAGATGTCTTTGACACATTTTGTACCTTTGATTCTGCTCTCAGTAGATGCCTGGTATGTATTTTATCTTCAAATGAATGTTTATCTGTATGGAGCCACAGCCTATTTGAAATAGAGAGAACTTTCGTTCTCAGATTGTGCTGTTGCCTTATGTTTAGTAAGCAGCTCTGAATAGCATTTTTGCATAAGTGTCTAGAAAATATGAAAATTTCATATAATATGTTGTATTCACAATGCAATTTTAATCTTTGTAAGTGACATAAACTAAGCAGATTTTTCTTAATTGTCTAGAAAAATGAGTGTCTAAATTTGGGCTCCATTTTCTGCTATGAATAAGTACAGCATAGTCTATCTGAAGTTACGAAAGTCAGAATTTTTAACAAAATTCTCATGAAATTCCCTACACAGGACCTACACTGTAGTTGTCTTAACTTGCCCTGCTATGCTTGTTTACTATTCTGAGTTCCATTTCTTTTCTATTTTCTTATTTGGAATGTTTATGCTGAACTCTGGGAGACAGAATATTATTACACCAAGATTGCATCATAATTATCAAATAACTTTGATCTTCCTTAGGGGTTTAAAGATTAGACTTATAGGGCCTCCCACCCACGTGTGCTTTGTTTCTCTGGCCCCTTTTGCAGCTGACCAGGGGGCTTCTTTGATCCCTGTATCTGATGCAGTTGCACAGTCTGGTCTGGAACTAAATATATACAGCATCCAGTGAGCAAGCTATTATCAAGCTTTTCTGAGCAAATCTGGGTCTGCTTGTTAGCCAGAAAAAAAATTACCTTTTCATTCATTTTGATGGCTGAGCAGCCACTCATTAAAAGAAAAAAGTGGGTATTCACAAATTTCTCTAAAAGCACTTCTGGCAAACGTGGTTTCCTGCACTGTAGATCTTTACTGTGCAGGAAGAGGGAATGAAAAACCTTCATATATGCAGTGTGTATGGCAGACTCTAAGGCAACATGCATTTTTCCTCATTAATTAAAAAAAAAAAAAAAAAAAAAACCAGAAATTTCTGCCTTTTAATTTAACGTTCTTACAGAACTTCCCTTTCTGTTATCACGCTTGTCTGAAGGTACACTCTGAAATCTGTGAACTTCCAGAGAATGAGCCATAGCGTTCAATCTGTGTATTACACTTCTTGTCATAAATAGGAGCTTGCATACTTCTGAGGTGCATGCTTCTGAATCATGCAAATAAGCAAGACCAAAGTAAGATTTGAGGATGATTACTGTTTATCTTTTGCTGAAAAGGCCATCTCAGATCTTGTTCTCTGTTACAAACTTCTTAGCTTGCAGACACAGAAACAGTAATGCTTTTCTTATTTAAGCTTTCATGTTCTAGGCTTTGGACACAGTGCAGTTGTTGTGTTTGCTATGCCAGGTCCTGTTTAATTAAGCTGAAATGATGTTCCATTTGGTGGAATGTGAAACAGAAACTGAAGAAAGCAGGGAAAATTAAAATGGCAACTCATAATGTGGAATAACCACAAATGATTTTTTGAGGGAAAGGGTTCTTTTGAACTTCCAAGCCTGCATCTTTCCCTATTAGTAAGCAACATGTTGCAGTGTGGTCCTCCTCTTCCTCATGATCCAGAATATCCTACTTACTTCCTCACTGCCTCCTGCAGAGCTCCTTTTGGGAGCTGATAGGCCCAATTCCTTGTCTTTAAAAGCATGCCACTTGCAAATAGAGCAAGTCTAGTGTATCATCTCCAGTCTCTGAACTTATAAAGAATACTGTGCAACCAAGAACAGTAAGATGATTATTCTAGACATTTTCTTTCACTGAAATCCTCACAAAAGTTCCCTTACATCTTTTCATTTGGATGGCATATTGTGCTTTAGCCGAGGTTGTATGCAGTCTTAAAGGTTTAGGAAGAAGACAGATTAATTTTTTTTTACTTTTTTGTATTGTCTTGGAGAGTTAATAACAAGCTTGTGCCCTCATTAGCAAGAAGTGATGCAGCATTACAATTAAGAAATAGATCTGCTTGCTGCTATCTGTTAAATACTTTTATTCTGAACCAAAAATGTCTCTACTAGAGGCATTTCAGAATAATTGCTGTGCTTCGTATTCAGACTCTCTCCTAATCTGGAATATCACATGCATTTGTTGTATTTTGTTTGATGGCATAAATAAAGGTTAAGGTTCTGTCTCTTGCATGCTGCTTTCCAAAGCACCTCTGCAAAAAATTCTCAGTCTTTGCAGAGTACAAATTACTTCTTGGAGAAGTCAGTTCAATCCATTATCTCCTACAGAAACAGGTAACCAATGCCTCTCTGTTTCCATTTCAACATCTGCCTGAAAAACCTTGCACGGTTAAAGAAAGTTCTCTCAGTGTGTACATTCATTCTTTTAGCATTGTCTTGCATGTGTGTCTACGCTATGTCTGTTTTGTATATCATAAGTTGTGATTACAGTGATTGATTGTCAAAGGTAATTTATATCTAAAGGAGTAGGAAGAAATTACTGAGGTTCACGTTTTTGTTGACTTGCTGTGACTGAGGAGGATGTGTTAATCTTCACATTCCCATTTTTCTTTCTGATAGAAACATCCCTTTAATATACTTAGATAAAACAGACCCTGGAAGTATGCACACATTTTTTTTTTCTGAAACATCTGCAGCTCTTCTATGGAGATGAGCTGTATCTTGTTCTTTGAGCACTGGACTCTTGATGGATTAACCACTCAGAAGCACTAAAAAAATAAGTTGGCATTAGTGACATGGTTTTGTCAAATTGTCCTTAGCTGGCTTGCCAGCAGACTGGTGTGATTTTTACAGGACTGGGGGAGGAAAGACATGTAATGAAAATTAATTAGTAGTAATCCTATTTGTTCATTTCTATACATCCTATTCCATTTTCGTCTAATGTGGGTAAATATGGCTTTGGAGCACCTAGCTCTTAACTCTTCTATGGATGGGAAAGTGTTTACTCCTTTTCTTTACCTCCTGCTAGGTGAATTTAGGCATCCTGTTATAACAGTATTTTGTTTGTAGCTGAAGGAAAATGAGACAAACATAAGCCATATTACTATTATATTTTCTTCTTGATTTCAATCTAGTTAGTGTCATTTTTATTTATAGTTGGATCTGTTTTCCTGAATGTTAGATTCCAGACTCTTTTTCTCTGTTCATGTCAATATATAATTGCATACATAAGCAATTTGGAATAGAAGTACATGGTAATCTAAATCTACTGCTGGAGTTTCTACATGCCTTGTAGTCATAACTGTCTCAGAATTAGAAATAAAATCTTGTCTCATAGTTTACGTAATTGTCTTTTTATCTGAATACACCAACAGGATAGTCGAAGTTAAATGTTAAATTACTGTTCCTTCAGGCAGGTAATCTCCAGACTCATTTACGTCGACATTCTGGTGAAAAGCCTTATATTTGTGAGATCTGTGGAAAAAGGTGAGTGGAATTGTTCATTCCAGTAAAGTTACCATGTTAAAACTTGTGTTTTCTTTAGTTACTATGATAAAGTAAGGGCCAAGAGCTAAAGCAGTGTGCTGCTAAATTTTGTAAGAAGACATTGGATTTGTGTACTAAAATATGTAAGCCTCTTGTTGCAGGTCTCATTAATAAGAATGTCACTACATATATAGTCTGTGGCTTCATATAAATTCTTATGTTGGCATCTTTAGTTAAGGATATACATACTGTTGTGTGTACTTTGAACAGTCTGATGCACAGTAAATCTTGCTTTTCTGCACCTTAACCTCAATTTCTGTTTTCATTACTTAATCATATCATTTCCTTTTTTATTCCGTTATATGAGACTTACACAGTATAGAACCTTGACAAATCTAAACAAAGTATTAAATATTTCTTCTTCCTGCTAACAGGTGAAAAAGAACACTAATTTAGGAATGTTATTAGCACTTTAGACTATCTTAAGTGGAGGAAATTAATAACACTTATGGGGAAGATGTTTGGTTTTTTTCTTATTTTCTTTTTTTTTTTTCCTAGCATGTATTTAAGTAGGCATTGCCAACTTCAAAATGTTAGTTTCAAATGTAATAATTTGGGCATCTGTGGTTTAGATTTTTTTTCTTCAGAATATCCAATATTTATTATATTTGATTTCCATATAGTTGTGGTTATATTTAGGAGAATATAGGATCTTGTGAACCCAGTTACACAATTTATATATTCTGTTACAGATTTGCTGCTTCTGGTGATGTTCAGCGTCACATTATTATTCATTCTGGAGAAAAGCCTCATCTCTGTGATATCTGTGGAAGAGGTAGGTAAGAACCAAAGCTTCTGCCTCTTATGGTCTTTTGATTGAAATGTGAGAAGTCATTTTAGACTCTGTCTATCGTATTTTTTAGGATTCAGTAACTTCAGTAATTTAAAGGAGCACAGAAAGACTCATACGGCAGATAAAGTGTTCACCTGTGATGAATGTGGGAAGTCATTCAACATGCAAAGAAAATTAGTAAAGCACAGAATCAGACATACTGGAGAGAGACCATACAGCTGCTCAGCATGTGGTAAGATTTACCGTGCATAGGCTTGGTGTATCTTAGTTTATTAAATAAGTAACGTTTACAGTGTCAGCAGAATAACAACTAAAATGATTGTAAATTGAAATACTACATTGCAAAAATTTCTAACAAAATCTTCTGTCTTGCATCTTTCATAGTATATCTTCTGGTGTACTGAACTGTTGCAACTACTGTAAGTTCAAAAGTGAATTTCAGTTGAAGGATGCAGAAAAGAAATAGGGAATCAACACACACATGTTTGCCATAGAAATACTGATACTATCTGTTCATTTTCTAACTGTAAGCTTGGTTTGGCATCACTTGGCTATCAGTAGAACCTTCCTTCCTTCTTTCCTTCCTTCCTTCCTTTCTTTTTGCTGGTTAAATGCTCTTGAGATTTAACTGGAGTCAATCATAGAATGATAGTAACATTTTGCTACTTTGCTTCAACTTCTGTAATAAAATTAGAACTTGATCAAAGCCTCACACCAGAGAACATCCATTTTCAAAATCTACAGGGTAGATTTTACTTCCAAATGGTTTGAAAATAGCTCTTTAATCGGTGATTCATCCTAGTATAACATGGTTCTGAGAAATGGCAGTCTGTCTGTATCTCATGTATTACTTAGCATCCTGCAGGCTACTTACTTTTCTGCCTCTGAGTGCTATATTGATATAATTTCTTTCATGTTCTGAGGAACCAACTTTAGAGGAAGGTACTTACCATATGATAATGTCTAACTGTGGTATGTTTTATTGATAATGTCCTGAGGCAGCAACAAAAGCTGTAATTATTAGATCTTGCATCAAAAGGAGGAAATACAGACATGCAGGCTGTGAAAGAATAAACAAACCTTTGCTTTGCTAGTATTTAAGTGGATTTATTTTCCTCTTGTTTTCTAGTGGTCTTTTGATCATTTTTTTGTTTTAGCCAGGTAATCTTTTGAGAGCAAGAAATGCACTAAGAAGGTCTGATCAATTGTTATGAAATCATTCACAGAAGCAAAAAGTCCACATGTACTATTCCAGTAATTTGTAATCTTAACTTTTACTGCTTAATGGCTTTTCTGAAAAAAAGAAAGCAGTAGAATGAAAAGTATGCCAAAAACAGACTGCAATTTCAGTGAGCTTTCAGATAATACAATTGATTTTAATTGGTATCTGTCCATACAAAACAAAGTAATCTTTAACCTAGGTGAAATGAGAAAATCACAAAGAGGTATTAAGTTATTTTTATTCTTCCAAAGAACATGAGATGTCTGAATCATATTCTGAAAATTAATGCTTCCTCATTCAGTTGTGCTTCTGCACTTTGCCTTGGTTCACCTCTGGTCTTTTTTTTTTAATTACAATATGGTAATTGAGTTATTTGAGCCTGTGGTTCTTAACACAGGCAAACAGTTTGCTATTTTATCGTACTTTAATATTTACAGCAATTGAAAAATAGTTTTGATGCATTCTTTGTGTTAAAAAAATGGACTGCTGCATTATGCTAGCTCACAGTAAACAAAAAAGCTGACTTATGAGCATTTTAAGAATAGTTGCTCTCTAACGAACAAATCATTACTGTCTATGATGTAGTTTTAGCTGGAAGAATATAATTAGAAGCATGCTGCTTTACCAGGCAGAGGACTCCTATTGATCTTCATTTTATGCTTTTTTCCCCACCACAAAGATTGAAACAGATTGAGAGTGCTCACGGTTTTCAAATATTAATGGATATTCCTTTTTCTGGAGACAAAAACTAAAGCACTGGAAACACAAGACAGAAAATCAGGGAAGAAACAAGTAATTGATTTGTAGAAACAGAAGAAACCCTAAATAAAAGTACACAACTGGGATGTACCGTAGCTCATCACTTGATAGTTTCTCTAATTAGAACTTGTTTATGTGCTTGAATTAAGAACAAAATCATAATGTTATCACTTCTGTCTTGTAGGGAAATGTTTTGCAGGCTCTGGTGACCTGCGTAGACATGTGCGGACGCACACAGGAGAAAAGCCCTATACCTGTGAAACTTGTAACAAATGCTTCACTCGCTCTGCTGTTTTACGGCGGCACAAGAAAATGCATTGCAAAGCCACTGATGAAGGTCCAAACACACTAGATGAATTTACTCAAGGGATTGAAACTTCTGATCTTGACAAATCTCAGAGCTCTGACTCTTTTGGCCAAGAAATGTCTGTTACGTTGTTACCAGTGTCAGTTAAATTTCCCATTCGTCCAACTGCAGATTCAACTGAATTTGGCAGTTCTGCAGATTCTTACTGTAAGCTGCGATCAATGATTCAACACCATGACTCAGCAAACCAACAGAAATTGAATGTGGATTCAGCTAAACTCCAGAAAGCTCAGACACGGCAAACTCCACCACCATATGCTTATGCAGATGTAGATGGATCTTCTGCTGAAGAAACGTTAGAGTCTGATAGTATTTCCATGATTCGTTCCTCTATGGTTAGTTTGGACAGTCACTGTAATGATCCACTAGGCAGTCGAACATCATCTGTTGCATACAAGAACACTGAAGGACCATTCTTCTCTAGCATGACCCTCTGGGGTTTAGCTATGAAGACTTTGCAGAATGAAAGTGAATTGGAACAGTGAAGGGTCAAGTAACTAAATCAAAAGTTTTTAAAGGCATTTCATGCAATAGATATGTCTCTATTATGATTACACTGCAGTGTAAAGAGGTCTGAGCTAGTTCTTCAACCCACTAGCTTGGTAGAAATCAAGGTATGTGCCCAGAATACAGTGTAGGCTGCCTTTACGCTGCTGCTCAGTAAAGTTCAGTTCTAGTTTTGAGGATCTTTCTTCTTCTGTGACTACATTATGTAGCTGATGTACTAAAATTTACTATTTAACTATTTCTTTAAACCTGATAATAGGGGAAAGGAGGGGCCAGTGTTTAATTTTGTTATAGGAGTGCAGTTCAACTGCAGGCCATCAGAATGATGTGAGAATATACATAGGTTGCTCCGAAAGTAATGCCTCCTATTAATTACCATGGAAACTACAACAGATACAAAGAGCACAAAAACACTATGTGATAGAGAGAAAAAGTTCTCAGCTACAAAATACTTTTTTTCTAGTATTAGCTGTGCATTTTTCAAGCAATGAGCAGAACCTGCGTGTCACACTAAAAACAGTCTGCATGGATGTCTGGAATATGGCCTGTCTTTCACATCATGTTTCACACATGTTGCCGCTGCTGAAATGCACCACTCACTCATTCACTGTGTTCACATCCACTGTTTGGTCTCCATGTATGTTCAGCAAGTATTGATGAATGCAAGTGGGCTTGATTTTTTTTCCTCATGGAGGAAATCAGCGATGCACCTTCTCTTCATACGCACTTCCACGTCAGACACCATTTTGTCAGATTGTCCTTCTGCTACCATCAGTCACATGGCAACAAAATGTAATGGAGTGTTAGTGGGAAGATTCAACTTCTGCTTCTGTTCCACCATCATCTGATGTCATAGGCTGATATCATAAAATAGGAAACATTACTTTCAGAGCAACCCTTGTAGATGTGACAAGTGGAAAATATTGAACAAATTCCTGGTGAACTTGGGTTTGAAAAGTGGTTTTCTTACCAGTAGGACCATTGGTTTACATGACTTGAGTATTGTGATATTAAAATTAAATGTTAAATATTATTTGTGATAGTGCAAAGTAACTGTATATCTAGAAACTTTATTTTTTTTACAATAAAATCTTTTTTAGTATTTTATAAACTATTTTGCATAGAAGATTATTTGTACGATGAAGATCAAGATCAGGAAATTCTAACTTAATTTGAATAAAGTGAAGATGTTTTACGTTATGTCTTAATTGCTCAGCGTGTTTCATCTTTTTATGAAAGCTTTTCAATAACATAATTTCATCTATTCTAAGTATCTTTACAGTGCTGATGGGAATATAAAATAAGTGCAATCAATGCACCAGTAAATTGCCCTGCATTTTGGTGAATTTGTGTAAAACATCTGCTAATTAATGGAATGAATAGATTGAATGAAAGATAAAAACTTTGCTTACAGGCCTTTTCTGCTTTGCTGCTTGTATTCATTTTCAGTACAGATCTTCTGCATTTTTTTTTTTTTTTTGCTGCTTGTCACTGCTAGTCTAACTTCTTCCAGTCTGTCAAGTTTTAGCATTGTGCTGTCAGGCTTTACAGTAAAACATTATTTAGGTACTGCAGTTTCTGAAAAAATATCCTTGTACTAACCTATTTTCTGAAGTTTCATTCATAGGCTGGAAAGGCTGTTTGAAGTACATACCTGTCATTTCCTATAAGGAGTCTCAGTATTCACCACTAGCAAGACAGCTGTAAGTACTGTACCTCTAGCATTATGTGGGAGCACTGCAAGACTTTGGAGTTGCACTTGCATGAAAAATGGTCCAACATTTATTGGGACTACAAAATCACACAAATCCCAAACAGCTGGTTAAAAATTTTGCTTGTGAGAGGAAGTGGTTTGTAGGCTGAAAAGTAGATTTTGTAGGCTGAAAAGTGTTTTTGCATCAGCTAAAAAGATCTGATATTGCCACTAATTTAATAACATCACAGTTGCTTTGCTGGAAAAAAAAAGTTTTTGTAAACCAATAGCTGGTACTTTCTACTGGTTAATATGTAATGTCTCATTTTTCTGCTGTTAGGAAAGATATTGTTAATGGTCTGCAGGTAAAACATAAAGATTCAAATATGTTATAATAGTTCTTGATAGAGCAAAAATTAGTTTTTCTAGAGCAAGAAAGTAAACCATAGATGACTTACAATCTACTGTTCTGTGGAAATTTAGAGCCTTGTAAATACAATATTTTTCAAAATTTTAAAGATCTTGCTACTTTTTATTCAGGAGTACAAAAACTAGCTGTTCAATTTCCTGTTACCTTTATGCATTACAATTTATGCCTTCACTTCCTTTCCTTGTGCTCCTTTTTTTTATATGTGCTTTCAACCTGAATCAAAGTAAGACAGGTGATACTGTTGGCCAGAGATAGCACCCTTAAAAAGGGACAGAACATTATACTTGGTATGTAAGTCTTGAAAAACAGTAATTTATTTCAATAATCATATTCTGAAAAAACTTAACTGTGTTAACAGACTGGTTAAATTACACATAGAGGCACTGGAGAGTATATTAAACAATCTTGGTTTACCTTTCTTTTCCTGTAGTGCACGTATACTAGGAAACTAAAGTACCCACATCTTTCCAGCCAGTGAAGTCAAAACAAAGAGGAATTCTCAATGCCAAATTTTAATAATAGCAGGCTAACAGAATGCACTCCTACTTAGGATTAAGGGAATGTATGTATCTGAACCTTTAATTTTTCTCTCGTTCTTTTTGTTTATATTATTTCCTGTTTGAATGCCATGGATTGTTGTGGAAATTTTTAGCATGCTGCTCAAAAATCCATGCATTATGGTGACCAAATGTACTCACGCATGCTCTCACTTTTTTCCATGTGTCAGTGCCAGAGGCAAAATGTGGATATCTGCCAGTCACTAGACCTGTAGTTCTCCCCTTGTCAGAAATTGTTTTTAGATATACGTATCCCAAGAGAAATTAGAAATTTGATCCTGTTCCCAGTGGGTTCTGTTGCTTGGCAAAGACTAATCTTGAATTTGCAAACCTTGTAACCTTTCAGTAACCTCTAGTTCTGGAACTCTTGTTTTGCTTTCTCTTGTATTTTGATGGAGTCGATAGAGGAGATTTAAAACAGAAACTGTGTCACAACCCTTGTACTCTTCTAGCAGTATACTACTATGTGTCTGCACACTTTGCTTTTGGAGAGACGTTCTTGCTGAAGACTGAACACCTTAAAGTGAAAATGACATCTACTGTGCTGCTGTAAATGTGTAGATTAGACTGCTAGCCATCAAGTACTTATGGCTGAAAGGACAGTCATGCATGGAGGATAATCTCTCTTGCTTGGCAGCATTTCTTTCTGTGAGTGCATCACACCAAAAACATTAACATTCTCAGACTTGCTACCAGATTGTGAATACTGTTTATAATTTGGGGTGTTTGATAAAACACTATTTTGCAATGTGGCATACCTACATGAGAAGAAAGCAGGAGAAAACAGCCTGTGTTGACTCTGCACAGCTGGGACTGAAAAAAGCAGGAATTGCAGTGACAGACAGGGGATAATGCAGGAACAATTCTTACTACTTATCTAGTTGGCTTGAAGGAAAGGCTATGCAGGAGAGAGATTTCAAAAAATGATTAGTTGATGGGGTCAGATGGAAAAGAATGAGTTTCTACATATGAAGTCAGAAGCTTTGGGTTAAGATGACCTGTCCCTGCAGCTGCTTTGCAGTGAGATCATCACTGCCTGACTTGTAAGAGGTGTATTTTGTATAGTAGTACATCATGCCAATTTAATATCATCTAGTGCTCCTCTCAGTGAAACTTCTCTAGAAGGTGACCTTGAAAGAGCAGCAACTACTGTATCCTAACAATTTTCTTGCCAACCTGTAGATCACCAGTGAAGAGGATGTTTGAGAATAGCAAATGTGGTCTGATAGGCCTGATGCTGCCATAAAATCCACACAGCTGGAAAACAGCAGCTACCCTGTGACTTTGAAGAACAGGTGGAAACCGCGGCACAGTTAGTGAGCCAATAGTATTCTGCCACCAACAGATGCTCAGCCATAACTATTGCTCATAAATATCTATAGCCAGCATGCTGAGGGGTATGAATAAGCATCACTCAATTGGCTAGTTGCAAGCAGGGCTGAAGTGCCATTATTAGCAATGTAGAAGACATGCTACTTAAAAAAAATAATAATAATAATTTTTTTTTGAAAGAGGATATTAACCAAATTGGTGTAGTATAATTGAATAACAGCTAATTATTTATTAGAGTAGCTATCCTGCAGTTTAGAGCTGCCATTCAAGTCATCTTTTGAATGAGAATCTTGGTGTTGGTGGGTTTTTGTTGTGGTGGTTTTTGTAGTTTGGGTTTGTTCAGTGCAGAACTCTCTCTGTCATTTGACACCAGCACAGTATTTAAAAAGAAATGATAGTAGTGTTTAGACCGTAAAGGTACTATCGTGTTCTTCAGACAATTTAATTACACTCAAATCTCTTTAAAGCTTAACTTGTAGTTTTATATGTGAGTATATTTTTAGTATGTACTTAGGAAAATGTTGCATCATATAATCAGGTGCAGGTTTAGATAACTCCCCCTCCAAAAAAAAACAACAACAACAACAACAACAAAAAACATCCTCTTCTGCTTATATTGAAACTTATCATTTAGTATTCTAAGAACTTTGTATAAGAAAGGAGAACTTCACTAGGAAGGACTTAGCATTTGTTTACGACCTGTTGCCATTGACCATGGGTAGTGTTCCTTATCTGAAACTTTATGTACATTCTCTCACATGCTTTTAAATCTGGCCTTCCTGGGACTTTTTTTCAAAATGTAAGGCTGTTAGTTTCCTGAATTGAGACAGAGCTTTAGAATTGAGCACTTGCGCTTTGTTTCTATAGCTTCTTCAGCAAGTCCAAATGGGCTTAAACTCCTGTTGATAATTTTAAAGGTAAGTAATTGCTACACATGAAGTCTTCCTAAAACAGCTAAGTGGCATATACAAGAGCAAGTCAAATTTAGGACAAAATAAGTGTGAAGCAAGTGGAACTGGCCCCATAGACCATTTACTTCTGGAATCTACATTTTTCTTTGCTTTCATTGTTATCCACTGTGGGTAGCTTCAGTCGTATGTGGACAGCTGCATTCAATTCCTGCTGCTTGCTTCATGCCCACTTACCCACCCCTCATAATCCAGAGCAGAGGTTAATATATTCAAGGCTCAGACAGGAAAAATGTAGAAGTGTATAGGTAAACAGAGTCCCACATTGTTGCAAAAATCTAAAAGAACTTCTCCAATGTCTGTGTTCTGGAGTATGTGCTAGAATTTGGGTACTTAGCTTTGTTACTAAATGACTCTCTTGGCAAAAAACTTGCTCTAGAGGTGAAACAAACACAACAAGTGTAAATGGTCCTGCTTGTGCGGAAGGCTTGATACCATGTGAGCAGAAGTGACTTTTACAGGCAGATTGAAGGAGGGAAACATGGTAGCATTGGTAGCATGGGAAATGTGCTAGTGAGAACTGAAAGGTCTTAGATACAAAATAGCTGTAACTTGGTATGCTAATGGCTTCAAAGTGACCCGTGTTCCACTGCACTGCAAATAGATGGCTTTGTATTGGTACATACGGGCTTGTGCTTTCTGGTCCACAGCCTTATTCATTAATCCTTACTGACATCTGTTATTGAATTTGCCTTCTCTGAACCGTTGGTTTTTATCTCTATTATTAAATATCCATTCTTGCAAATAGATAAAAGTTATCTTTAAAACACAGCCTAGTGAAAATACAAGCTATTGACAACTCAGACATCCTTTTCTGTAAAGACAGTGCCTCTACTGTTTAAATATAGATTTAATTTTTTTTTTTTTTTGGTAGTTGATATTCACATGTGTGTCCAGATCTAACAACAGTTTTGTTCTCTTGGTGAGGGAATTTTTCCTGGAAGGTTACAAAAGCCCATTAATACAAGCACACAATGCAGTGCTGAGGAGCGTGCATGCATGAACTACAAGTCTGCCAGCTTTTTGTTAGGCTCTGCAGGGGGCAGTATAGTGAAATAAAGCCTTTCAGGCCCCTTTAATGTAGTTCTGACCTTCCACGCTATAATAAACAGATGACTGGAACCAGAAAGATAGGTCATTGTGATCGCAGTTAATATTTGTAAGGACCAAAGCAGCTCTCAGCCTTTGAGGTAGAAGGGAATCATCTTAAGTGTGAAAATGTATCATCACAAGAATGGAGAGGATCAAAGGAAGGCCAGCTGGTGCTCGGACATCTTTTCATAACATTTATTACAATGCTAGAATACACTAACCTCAATGGGAAGTCCATTCAGTTCATGTATTTTAAATAGATAATCTGTATGCTGGTGAAACAAAGAAAGCTAAAAAAACAAAAAACCAACCCTTCTCAAAAGGAGTTGGTCGACAAATTTGCCTATGATTTAATCATACTGGTTTTCTAAAATCAGCTTAGCTTTTTCAGTACAAACATGAATGTAATGGCATACTTACTTTAGAAGTAGCTGAAAAATTGTAAATGTGGGTATAGAATTTTAGCTGATTTTACTGTGTTTAACTTTCAAAGAACCTTTATTCTGAAGTGGAAGTTCAGTTGCCATGCACAAAAGTGATAAGCAGTAATTCAGGGAAAAGCTATGCAGAACAATGACTAGGATTATATCAGCCAGGGGATGTGTACATGTTGAGTCCTGAAAAGGCCAAGATTGAGATGGCTACTTTTGGAAAAACAAAAGTTCAGGCCTCCAGAGAACATCATACTAACGTAAGCATAATTAGCAATTTCAAAGTGAAAAATCAATGAAGTTTTGAATTAGTCTTTTACAGTAAATTGTTCACTGTCTGGGGCTGTACTGCCAGGACTGTGCTAAACAGATGGGGAAAAGTAGTGGGTTTGCAGGTGAGCACTTCTGCCACAATATTTTTCAGATGTGGAACAGTGGTCACTAGAACATTAAATTTCAAACTCAAGTGTTAAATGATTGTGTTATTACTTTGAGATTTGGATTTCAGTCACTTTCTGAATTTGTTCCATTGATCCAGAATGAGGAAAGGATCCCTTCTTTCTGAGCAGGGATGTGCTTCAAATCAACTTTAACGTTTTGTCTAAAGATTGACACTTGTGTAAGAGTTGCATTATTTATGAAGCTAAAGTCTTTGATGAGAGTTTCAGCAGTCAGTCTCCTAATGTTGCAAAACAGAAAATGGACAAAAGAATATTGCCTTTTCCTACCCAGAGGAAAGACAATTGTAGACAGTCACCACATCAGCTGAGTAATGAGTGAAGTGTGAAAAGGGTCTGAGGGGTGCTACAGTTCTGACAGTTTCAGGAGATGCAACAACTTAGTTTCAATTCAAAAGTCATTAAAATCATTCCTAAATTCTAAAGCTCGGGAAAAAAAAAAAAAAAGCATTTCATTTCTTTTTCTCCAAGTAATTTGCATGTCAAATCTCTCTCTCTCTTCTCCCTCTCTTGCACACCCTCTCGCTCCTGTCAGTGATGTCTCTCTCAGCAGCTGTCTCATAATGAATCACTCCTGTCATCTGAAGCATATTTTTAACACTTGTGAACGTGCTCTAAAAGCAAATGCTGTTAAGCAAACAATTTGCACTGCTTCTCCATACGCTCTCTTCTCATTCCCAAAGCTTTCTTAATCATGATTTTCGAAGCCAGGTCACAGGGGAATTACGTACTGGCAAATACAGCCTTTTGTATTTGTGAAAGTATCATAATGTTACATCAAGTTCTCATGTAACGCAGATCTGTCTGACTTGCAGAAGAAGTGGAGTTGCCTGAAGCTTGAGACCTTCCCTTCATTAAGATTCGTGACTGTTTCCTTTGGTTTCACTCATTGTAGTCTGTATCATCTCACGATCAAACTTCAGTTTGAGTTTAGGAATTAACTATGCAAAAGTAAAATCACTGTCAAACCTTAATTTTGCTGCTGTCACAGTAAAGCAGATTAGATTATGCAGTGTTTCAGAGCAGTTATTTTACAGCCTGAAATGGGGAACATAATCACAGAACCTTCTGATAAATTGTCTTGCAATTATGATGTTCAGAGTTAATATAAAACAGGACATTGGCCGAAACCGTTTGCTCTTAAAAGCTTTTGCTTTTCTCGTGTCTTCACTTCCAGGATTTTCACTGGGCCCTTAGGGCACCAAGGATCTTCACCTAGTGCCTGGCAGGCCTTTGGATTCATCCAGTTAGAGCCAAATAGGAACCAAAAGGTAGTTTTTTTCTTCTCCTGATGGCTAGCAAGTGACTAGTCTAATAATTCTAATATTTGTCAGGAATACAAGGTTTGAAACTGGATGCAAATGATCAGCACATGAAGAAAATGGGAACATTGTCTTTCTGGCTAAAATGCAGCTTTTAAATACCTGAGGCCAAGTTAGCTTTGATTACTCTATAATTAGAGGCCAGTAGCCCTGAAGAATGCTTTTGACTGAAGTCCTAGTGTAAGACTTATGCAGATAGTATGTATAAATCATTCACTTCCACTTTGTCTTCTCATCTGGAATGTGCTTTTCTTTCTTGTTGCTTTATGTCACGCTTTTTTTTTTAAAGTTCTTAGAAGAAGTCTATGAAAACAAAATATTAAATAATCTCAAAGTCTAGAACTGTACTGTGTAATGTATTTCTGATGAGGACGACTCTGATGTGGTCTGCAATATGGATGAGCATCTTGGGTGACCAACTATCCTACATACATTGTCTTTAGCAGTAATCCAGCTGTAGTGGAATCATCAAAGTTATCACTTCTGAAGCTTTTTTTTAAACAAGTTCAGTCAACCAGTATTAATATTGGCCCAATTATTCAGCAGCTTAATTAAAAGATTTTTGCTATTTGCTCTTCCCCAAAATTCTGCCCTCTGATAAGGTGATTAGGTAAAACTACTAGTAAAAAGAGTACTGTAAAAAAACAAACAAACAAACAAAAAAAAACCTGAAATGCCTAGAAATCAGAATATAAAAAGGGGTTGTTTGAAAGTATTTATATCCATTATTTGTAAGTCATATTTATGATACTTTCAGGTATGCTCATTTGGTTTTTCTGTGTGTGGTTTGTACAAAGTATAAGAGTGCTCTCTCTCTCCCCTTTCTTTCTCTATGGTCTTAGGTTAAGCAATTTATTCTATCAGTCTCCTGGGCCAATTTCCTAAGGCATCACCAGTGAAGTCTAATAGATTAAAACAAAGGTGTAAGTCAGTTTGACCACCAGGTGGCAGTGAGAGCCCGAGTTAATAAAGGTGAGCCTTGTGCTCCAATGTGGCAGTGCAGCTCTTGCGTGGTGAGCTAGTCAGCCTAGGATTTATTACCTTCCCGTTATATATCACAGGTGCTCAGGCCGTGACTTTATCAGCTGTGATAAAACTCCTTTCTTTATTAGGAAGTAATAATTTGGTTGGCTGATTTGCTGTCTTTAACAAACTAAGGAAATCATTTCTCAGCTAAGGCATGCCTTTTGAACATAGCTGGAGATTGCATTCTAACTCCAGCCAGAATATGTCAGCACTTCACTCTTGTGGCTATGGTGATGTGTGATATATATAAACTTAGCTTTGCAGCATGCTTTATCACCATATATTCTGTGTGCACGAGGACAAGTATCACAGGAGCCATTAAAAGTGTAAACAGTGAGTTGTTTGTGTTAAAGTGTTTGGAAAATGCAAGATTGAAGTTTCTTAGCTGCAATGTCCCCAAAATGGGAGGGAGATGTATAAAAATAACAAACTTCTCAGGCAAGTTGTGTCTGAAAATTTTTCTTATAAGAGTTAGCAAATATTACCTTGGAAAAATAATCAAAAATCTAATACTGAAGTGAAAACTAAAGATCTGGGTCCTTATACATACTTTTCACCAATGTCTTGATATGGAGTTGCAGTATTTGGCTTTGTGATTTTGGCTTTGCAGGTTACTATTAGGTGCAGATGAAACATTACAATGGGTTTTAAACCTGTTTACAGCTCTGACAGCCATGAAGGTATCTATAAAGTGTTATGAGTCAAATAGTGTACAACTGTGCTTTACTATTCATGATAAGGGCTGTTTTCTCTACAATGGATATTACTTTGTTGTTACTCCTTGTGTCACTGCCAGAAGAACAGCAAATTGTCCAAGCTGCAACAGGATGTGCACTTCCCTCTTGCTTCAACCACGCTTCTACTGCTATAGCATATTCAATTCTATTCAGTAGTATTCTTCCCACTGAGTCTTAAGTAACTGTAAAAGTGTTTACTTAGATGTAAGTATTTGAAAACATATTGTTTTCTCTGTTTCCTGAGTGCACAGCATCTGATAAGCACAAGTACTATGTGTAATTTTTTTCCTAAATAAGAGGGTGAATAAGCTTTATCAGGATGAAATGTCCTTAGTGGAGCTGCCATTGCCTTATTGTGTTCTGTGTGCTTCATGATACTTATCTGGGAGAAAAAAATAGTATCCAAAGTGATGTAGTCTGAGTAAAATCACATCTCAAACATATCAAAGCTTTCTTTGTCATCCCATGAAGCAATATGCAGATCCTTTAGAAAAATGTATCGAGTAAGAAAGTAATCAAAAGCCTCTACAAATTAAGATCATAATTCTTACCCAAATGAAACGTGTTACAGGTGTACTGAAGCTTGTTATGTTCTAATTTGAGGGAAAAAAATGTATACGTGAATTAAGTTATCCCTATGCAGTGGAGAAGGAGTAAGCAGTCCCTACCACTGCCACTTCTAGAGTGTTTTGACGATCTCCAAAGCTGTACAGTAGGTTGGCAGAATGGGCAGAAAAGAGAACAGACTTCTAGAAAACTACAAAAAAATGTCCATCTACTCCTCTCTTCATTCAGTGAGCTTTATGCTCTTATGATTATCCACAAATTCTTTTGTTGTTAAGAGCCAATTGGCTCAAGTTCAGCTGAGCAGGATGCATGTAGGCAATTCAGAAAGTATTCAAGTACACAATTTTTGTAGAGATTATAACCTGGAGATTGTCACTGAGCTACTACAGCTGGTTAGCTTGGCCATCAAAAAAAATTGTCCTTTTCTGTCTCTCAAGACTCAGGACTGCTTTGTTTTTCTTTTGGAATTCAGCCTTATCTATAATGGGAAATGGGGCAGGAAATTGTTAGTTCATCTTTGCCCAGTGCTTTGTAAATGTAAAGTATTTTTGGAAGCTGCTCAGCACAATTGCTCATACTCTCCTCAGGCAAAGGAATCTCAACATTTGTTCTCCACAGTCTGGCCATAGCCTAGCATTCCAGGAGCTCTTGCTCCTCCTCTCACAAGGCAACTGGATGCCTTTACTGCCAATTCTGATTGAAGGTACTGGTTCAAGGACTCAATTTATAGAGAGCTCTGAATGCGTTTGGCAGAGTTGCTGTACTTTAATGCACAGTGGGAACTCTGTGTTTATGGAATTGTTCCTTGTTTGTCTTGTTCATTTCCTATTTTTCACTGTTTTCAGTTTGACTTATTCTTTTCCCTTTTTAACATGCACCACTTCTAGAGATCTGATTGATAAAAAATAACTAAGATTAGAATTTTTGGCGTCAAGAATACTCAGTGCCTTAAGTTGCAGTTATCTAGAATAACATGAAATAATTCAAGGATAGCAATAACATTGCAGCATATTTTGCAGACTACAAGTAGGTTTTGTTTGCTTTTTATTAAGTCCTTAGTTCTCTTGCTGTATGACATCAGTAATCTTGTACTGGTCAGCACCCATGCTGTCTGGAAGGAGCTGGTCTTGGTTTTCATTTTTTAAGCTAGTAGAGCAGGAATTATTCGTTTGGCAAGCAGATCCTGAAGGGTTAATGCTACTTCCCAGAAATTTCTACTGATATTGCTTGTTGTGTATTTCTGTAATTTTTCAAAGTATCTTTTCTGACATGGATTGTCACTGTAAAGGAATGCAAAATGCGTTACCAGGATCAGAAAAACTCTCCTGTTTTAAAGCAGTGACAAAGCTCTAATCTTACAAATGAGTGTGATATGCAATGCTTCTATGCTATGAATGAGGTTTTACTTTTATGGTTCTTAATACCTGGCCAGACTTACACATGTTTATATTCTGTCCACCCAGAATATAAAACTGTGTTATTTTTTGTTAGTAGAAATATGTTTTAAGCTAAGGCAGTTTCATTTCGTTCTTTGAATTGTTCCACTTCATTTCATTCTCTCCATTCTGAAAAATGCTAATATAGTAGTAAGCACTGTACCTTTCTGTTTTGTAACATCTGTCTGCAGTTCTCTTTTTCAGTACTGTATTTAAAGCTTCATGATGATAAAGTTTATTTACAGTGGAGAGCTGCTGCAGTCTGGGCATCTAATTCTAATAATTCATTGCATCCAGAAAGGATCAATTCATCCTTTCAGAATAGGTAGCTGGCTCATTCATTACTTGTTTAGCTGCCCCCCTCTTATTTTTCTTCATAATTTCAATTGTTTTAGTCATTTGATGTGAGGAGATATTTTCTATCTCTCCTATCTGTAGTCCTTTAAATATCTTTCTGCATAAGAAACATATTTAGGAGCTGCAAAACAAGATGTGTGAAAACTGCCATACACAATTATCAAAATTGTTACAAATTTAGGCTCCTCTGTTGTTTGGCTGTTTTTGAAAACTTTGCCCATTATCCTGCATCCTTTTCCATTCATCTTGGAATTTCTTCTCATCATTTATATAAATATTGAACAACTTTCCTGAAGTACTGATGGAAGTTATCAAAAGCAAGCTTTAATTCCCCGTGCCTCAGATTCTGGGTGTTCAAATTGAGAGTTGATCCTGACAAGCTGACTCCCTTCCCTATGCTTTTTTGAAGCCTTTCAGTTTCCCCCCTCAAGACTGAAATACCCCAGAACCATTTGCTGCTTTTGGAAATTCCAGCGGATGGAGATAGAAGTGAAAATGAAATCCTCTTGGAATTCTATTACAACTACAAATTGCATGAAAGGGCATAGACACAGTGACACACACATCTGAATTTTCATCTACATTCCAAAATGCCTAATTGCTTTTTTTTGTCCTGGACAAGTTCTATTTGCAAAGTGAAATGCAGCAATATCAATGCCATATGCAAAAGCTTAAATGGCAGCTTTTGAAAAGTTGCCCCATTAACCTGATGAGTTTCTAATTACAGTAAGATGTAAAAGCTTTTTTTCCTGCTCTATGTAGAATTTTGTCCTAACATTTTTTTTAAAGATATCCTGCTGTTAAAATAATTTAACTGCAGTGCTTGAGTATAATTTGTCCTATATTTCTTTTGCTTTCTCTGAGGAGTTACATAACTTTTTCATTTCTAATGACTTTTCCTAAATATAAACTGTGATGTTATATTACGCACCTCCTTTGGCTCCAAACCAATTAATCTGAAGTGGTTCAAGGCCAAAGAGAAGTCTAGGATCACATCCTGGCATTCCTAGTGAAAGGTTTGTTTATGCACTTTTTGTTTTAAATAAATGGTTCAGTGGTTAAGTCAATCTTCTGTTGAAATCGATCTTATCTTTTAAATTCATGTAATACTCTAAATTAATAGAGGGTCGTTTGGGTATCTGCTTGCCCTGTGTAACTTAGATGCTGTGTAAAAACCATTTGTATTATAGCCAAAGCATTATTTTGCTTTCTGAAATCAGATCGCTTTAGCCATTTATACTGTTTAAATCATAAGCAGGATTAACCCAGGAGAATATCAATCTCTCCTTACCCCTACAGCAGAGCTTTTTTGCCTCTAAGTACTTCCCATCACAGCTCTCTCCAAATTCCTTCACCAGAGCTCTTCCTCCTCATCATCATCAGCCTTTCTGCCCCAGCTCAGCATGGTGCTGGGGCTGGTAGCTGGCAATAGCCAGAGGCCTGGAGAACTATTCATCTCACAGCACTCATCTCTCCTGCTGTATTTTTGACACTTTGCTAGGAGATGAATCTTTAGGTCTACAGACAGAATGAGGAGCTACAGTACATGATTTGCCTTGCAGTACTATTTCTCCTTCCTGCTGCCTATGCAGGCTCAGAGTGCTAACTCTTGGAGCACGGTTCCTGCCTTTTATTACTTTGTATTTTATGTGGATATATCGCTGATGTTTGCTTCACAGTTTGAGAAATGCTAGTCTTGAGAATGGTGTTTAGAACTTCCTTGTCTCAGTGTTACTACACTGTGTGGACTATTTTTCCTTCTGAGAAATCTCATTTGGATGTTTACATATGAATTTAGGTGACTAACACTGGGAGGCCAGGTTTGAAGAATTGTTCTAAAATTCTAAATTTTTTTAAATTTTCATAATTCTGAACATTTCTTTGCTTTTCCAGTCTTTTGTTCGTGCACACGTTCACTATATATTCTCACACCCATTTCAGCATGAATTGAACAATTCTAGAGTGGTTCACACATAGACCTATCACATATACAAATCAGAGAATAAAATGCTAATGAAGAGGGACATATTTCATTGTGTAAGAAGTTAAGTTTTAGCTTCACTACTGTCCAAGTGTAGATTTGCTGAGTGGGGGAGGGACTGAAGGAGCCATAAGATTTCCCCGCTGCTAAAAGTTTCATACAATTTTTGAAGACTTTGTTAAAGTGGATGAGTGGTTTGTCAGCTTGTAAATAGCAAAGGAATAATAACATTCTCATATACAAGTAACCTCAGATGCTGAAAGGATGAACCACTTGATGCTGCAAGGAAATAAACTGGTAGGACACCTGACAAACAACAATAGGTAGCACTTCTTTCTTTCAGCAGAGTTTGTCCCTTTTCATGAATGCTTATGTTGCACAAGCAATTGCTGCACTGCACTGCATCAGCACTGTTCCTAATCCTGATTTGGAAACATTAACTGATAACTTGACAAAGCGTGACACGTGGTACGTTGAAGTGTTTTCAGCTGCGCTAACACAATAAATTGTAATGGCTCCAAAAGAGCCATTTCAGTTGATTGTGTCAATAAACTACAGCCCAGAGGAAAAAAAAATAAAAAATAAATGTGGCCAACCTGAATAAAGTACTGTCAAATCACAAAGAATTGGTTAACAGTCAGGTTTTTTTTCCCCTTTCTTAGAAAAAAAGAAATTTGCAGACAAAGCCTGTAATTTCTACAGCTTTTGCCTCTGACAAATCCGAAGTCCAGTTCTATGGCACTTAGCAATTTACATTCCTCCATTTCTGTATGTATAAAACTCAGTGGTTCATAGCTCTGCTGCTAAAGGAAGACTTGGCATGTGTTCTCAGTGTGGGTCAATACACAGGCTGTCCCAAGCACTTCATCTTTCTCCTGCTTTTCTGAGACATATGCCTATTGCTTATAAAGAAGACCTCTGCATCATTTCCTGGACCAGGTGCCTGCAGACACAAGGTTACCATTACTTCCTGGTTTTTGTTTTTTTTTCCATTAGGAAGAACTAATCTACCTGATGTTAATGCAAAAAACATGCTTTCTTAGCAGGGCTGATGATACACACTGAATTCTTACCTCACTGAGCCCATTAAGGTCTCAGACTAAGTAAATCAGGTACAGCTGGACTTAATGAGACCAGCCGCTAAGTCATCAGTTCTGTGTGTTGGCTGCTTTTTCCTTTGCCCATATACCAGTTAAAACCCATGTGGTCTGTCCTGTATCCTCAGAGATCACTAACGTAGATAAAGATTGCAGTCCATGAGCCTTAAGTCCCTCAGCAAGGGTGTGCTTTGTTTATTAAGCACCTGGAACTTCCCGAGTTACTCTTAGTAAGTAGAGAGAGGAGGACAGTCCTTTCCCAGAATTTACAGCTCACTGAATAACCATAGCAAAGTGTACCTACAGTAGGGGCCCTGGAGGAAAGAGTTGTGCTAGTTTTGAAGATACATTACTTTTTTTTTACAATGATATTTAGTTTCCTGCATTCTTAAGGCAGCAACTTCTGCCTAGGAAATGTGGTAGTTTTCCTAGAAGAAAAAAAAATATATGAGTATTTACTAAAACATTGGCTGATTATTTGGTACCAGAAATGGAATCTTCTTGACTGCTTATTTCACATACCTAGTAAGTGGAGACCCTAATCACAGATATTTGTGTGGCATACGTGACCTCTGCCTTATTCTCATACGAAGGGTGGATTGCATTTAAAAGGAAAGGCAGTAAGCTGTTTGGCGGATCAAGTGGCAATAATGCAGTATGGAGCTGTGTAATAACAAAAATGCTATGTAAGGATTTCTCTGTAAAGTTAGGGAACTGGTTAAGTCATGGCTAGTTAGTTCCTAGAAGGCAGGTTGTCATTAAAGGAATGCACAGTGCCAAAGAGAGCAACAACTTGCACCACTGACACTGTCCAAAATTCTCCTTTTCTCTAGAAGAGATACTAAACAAGTGCCTTGTGAGTATGCTCAAATTACTGATGAGGCATTTTCGTCAGTTAAGGGAGGAATTTACCTCCATTCATCTTAACCTGATCGTGATACTTTCTCAGGCACAAGCTTAATACCCAACAGCCCATTGCTTTTGATGATCTTCAGCCAACAGAAATGCCCAACAACAAAATCGCAACAGCTGAAGATGAAAGATTTTCAGCCAACTTGCTAAAATGTTTGCTGTGTTATTTTTTACTGCCTACAGTATGCTGTCAAATATACTTCTGATCATCATTTGAACTTTCGATGTCATTGGGATTCTGAATGGCTTCACACACAAATGAATGGATTACAGTCATCCATCCGTTGGTTATTCATCTGATCGCTTCAAGAATGTTTATTTGTAAGACAAGGGTACTGCCAAAATTGAGTGAATTACTTCTTGTTTTTGAAAAACCCCTTCATTTCCACTTAGAGATGTAATGTTCTACAGAAAATGAGTAACATTTTTTTCTACTTAACATATGCTAGTATGATTTATGAATTGTTCCTCAAGTAAGACAAGCTTGTTTTACACTTTATTTACTCCGAACAGAACACTGATGGTAGAAATAAATGAGACAGACAAGAAGATCCATAGTCAGAGACACGACTTGCTTTATTCCCCAGCTAGCAACAGAATCTGGGCCTCTTGCATCACAGACTACTGACCTCAGGGTAAAAAACAGAAAAAAAATTAAAAGATGAAATGCGTTTTTGATGTAATAACTGGAACAAACATAACAAATCAGTATGTATTGAGAGCTAACAGCTATCTGCCAGACTCATGGGTCAGTGTGCTCTGAACAATAAAGACTAAACAAAAATACAGCACTGAGGGGGACATAATTGCTGCTACTCTTATCATGTTTGGGTAAATGCACTGTTTCAGAGTCCTCTTCTCAACGTCATATGATCAACAACAAAACCGTCCTACTTGCTCAGCAAGTAAAGAGGCAAAACAATCAATTTCTACCTTCAAAATGTTTTGTTTAGGGTTGGTAGCATTCAGTTATATATTTGAAGTATGGTATTCCATTGAGAACTTTTTGTTAGTTATTTTTCTCTTTTCCCATGTGTTTATTTCTCTGCTGCAGAGGCATTTCTCCAGCCAGCAGGTTAACCAATTGGGTGTACTTCCCAGACCTGTGCAGATGACACTAGCATTATCCGTGATGTTTATGACAAAAAAAAAAAAAAAAATCCAATGAAGAAAAATCCTTTTTTTTTTTTTTTTGTGCCTTCTGAGAAAGAAAGGAGAAAAAAAAAATCAATTATTTGCCAAATAGAAAAAAAAAAAAAAAAAAAAAAGGAAAAGATATTATGGGAACCAGAATATCTTTAAGACAGGAAAACAAAATAATTCAAATGTTGAAATCAAGATTTATTTTGGTAGCAATAGGATGTTGAACACCTTTTTTTTCATTAACTCTACACCATATTCACCAAAACTGAACTCATGTTTCATTTGTATGCTTAATACCCACTGAATAGTCTGCAAGATAGCCAAAAAAGGGTGAAGATGCCTAAGGTGATTTTCAGACAAAATACAATTCTTACATTAAAAACATAATATATATTTTTGGAGAGCAAACAAACAACAGTTTTGCCATGCTCTGCACAGAATATCCTAAATTCCCATTGAAGACATGAAATTCTGTCCTCAAGGCAGAAGGGCTCACGCCTGAGGTATCTCTGGCATTCCCCATCTCTGTGGACACTACATGAAGAAAAAATTGCACTGATGGGGCCTAGAGACCTTGTGTTTCCAGAGGCATGGAGCTGCTGCTGCCAATCATGGATCCACCTGTGTAAAAAGTCAGTTTCCCTGCTGTTTATAAGCTCCCCCAAAGTACTGGAAGGGCACAGTGAGGTGTCCCTGCAGCCTCCTGTTTTCCGCAGATTGAACAAGGCCAGCTCCCTCAGCCTTTCTTCATAGGAGAAGGGCTCCAGCCCTCCGATCATCTTCACACTGTCCTCCAGACCCACTCTATCAGCTCCACATCCTTGTGCTGGGTGCCCCAGGCCTGGATGCGGTGCTGCAGGTTGGCCCCCATAAGGGCAGGGCAGCAGGGACAACCACCTGCCGGCACACCCCTGCTTGGATGCAGCCCAGCACAGCCCTGGCCTGCTGTGCAGTAAGCGCTGCCGGCTCTCTCCAGGCAGCAATACAAGGAAAAAATCCTTGCACAGCCCGGCTCTGGGCCCTGCACCTGTTGAGCTGCACACAGCCCTTTTCCCCATGTGTTGAAGGGATGCACCTGGAGCTGAAGACGAGCATGCTGGTTGCCCTGGGTTGTGGGAGGCAGGAGCACAGAGAACGTGAATGACTTTTTATTTATTTATTTAACAGCTCATAAGATGTCCTCATCGCCGGGGCTGAAAAGCTCTGCAGTATGCCTTTACCCTGAGGCCAGCGTCCATTCGTCCCTTAGAATTTTCCCCTCTCCTTCGGAGAGACGAAAACCCGTTTCGCCCTCCCGAAAAGCACGTTTGTCCTCCCCCTACAAGCTTCGCCGGAGAACAAGACATAAAAGGCGACAGCCTAAGGACAAAGCCGCCGAGCGGTGCCAAACAGCCGGCACCCCGCTGCGCGCAGCTTCCCCTCCCCAGGGCCGCCCCGCAGCCGCACCCAAGGGCCGCCGCACCGCGCGGCTCCGCCAGGGGAGGGGCGCGGAGGGCGGTGCAGTGCCGTCCTCCCGCCGCCCGCTCCACCTGCTGCCGCTGCGCCAGTAGCCGGCTGGGGGGAGCGCCTGCCCGCCCGCCCCATCCCCGCGGGGCCCCTTTGTGCTGCTCCAGAGCTGCCCTGAGCCACGCGGCGGCTGCGTCACGGCGCTGAGTCTCTCTGCCCGCCGAGGGACAGCCGCCGCCTCGCCGCCCGCTCCGCCATTGCTGCGCGGGCCGCGGCGGAACGACGCCTCGCCGCCCCCCGAGGAAGGGCCGGGAGCCGCGGCGGTGAGTGGCGGGGCGCTGCCTCGCCGCCCCCAGGGAGGGCCGGGGGGAGCGCTGCCGGGTGCGGGGCCGCCGTGGCGGGGGGCGCCGGGCGGGGCCGGGGCTGAGGGTGATGCCGCACCGCGGTCGCCGGGATGGTGATAACGCGCCGCGGTGGCTGTGTGCTATTTATTTATTTATTTACTAAGCGATGGTCGTAATTCTCACGTACCGAGACGCGCTCAAGTCGCGGGCACCAGCCCGTGTGCGTGTGTATCGCCGTGTGTTTCGGGGGCTGTGGAAGGGGCTGGTGCAGCCCGGCTCGCTGACACACCGCTCCGCCGTGCGTTTTTCTCTGTGTGCGTACGTGTGTCTGCTTGCAGAAAACCCCTCATTCCTGGAAGAATGGTGAAACTGGGGAATAATTTCAGCGAGAAGAGCACAAAGCAGCCCCTTCTGGAGGATGGCTTCGACACCATCCCCCTGATCACACCCCTGGACGTCAATCAGCTCCAGTTCCCGCCTCCCGACAAGGTACGGTGCCTTCAGCTTCCACCCCGGAGAATCACACCCAAATCCTGGGCAAACAACGAAGAATGGGTTACGTGTGACAAGTGGCTCGGAGCACCGGGCGGTACGCCGTGTTCTGAGCAGTGTCAGCCCCTCTGGGGGACAGCAGAGCTACCGCAAAATAGCAGCGGTGATTTGCATTGAAACGTAGTGGGGAATGCGAGCGTTTGTGAGGTGCTTGGGTTTTTGCATGAAATGCAGGAGCAGACAAATGCAAGGTGTTCTGTGCTGTATTGTTTCATCCCTTCTCACTGTCTGACTCGTTAGTATGCGGAATGCTGTGCACTCTGTGAAGGGAAGGGAGTTTTCCCTGAAAAGCCCCCCTGCTGGGCTGTGAACAAGGCTTTGTCTCTCTGCAGGATGTACCTATGGAGAACTTCCATGTTCCCTTTGTGCTTTGGTAGAACTTCCACCAGCCCCACGCAGCCTGAAACACTGGGATGAGAGTACATCACTGCGCTTCCTATGAGAATCATAGAATGGCTTGGGTTGGGGGGGACCTCAGAGGTCATCTGGTTCCAATCCCTCCACTGTGGGCAGGGTTGTCCATAGCTAGATCAAGTACTAGATCAGGTTAGCAATTTATTTGGCCCCAGACCTCTAAATGGAGGTGATGTAGGTGCTCTGTGGCTGGAAAGGACTGCTTGAGCTGCTGCTCACAGGTTGGAAGGGAAGCATGTATCCACGTTCCTCATCTCATTGCTTGAGTGTCAGGGATTCAGGAAGATGACAGAGTAATCCAGAAATATTCATTTCACTCAGATGTTTCAGTAAGAGTTATTATGGGTGGGGCATACAGTGGTAGAATACTTTTTCAGGTATTTCAGTAAGAGACTTGCTGGGGTGTTTTTCACATGCATCTGGCAAAAAAAAAAAAAAAGTTTTGTGTTTTTTGTCTGCTTGTTTTTTAAATCCAAGATTTAACTGGAAAATGATTGGTAATATGTTCCTTCTTATTTTTGCTTTTGGCATTGTGTCCTCCAAGAGCTCAGTTCTCCTTTTAGATAAAGTGATGGATATGTGCTCCTCATAGTTAAGAATAAAAAAAAAAAAAAATCACATAATCCTTCCTCGGGGTAAAGCATTTCAGCTTTTCAAGTCTGCCTCAGAATAGTGTTGCTCATAGGCAACACAAACACATTTATGACCTCCATTTTAATTCCTATCAGCATCGTTGTGCTGTGTGTGGTGACCAGTTGGCAGGCATAAATACAATAAGCCATAACAGCTGTTACAGAGCCTTAGGGCCCATTTTCTGTCCTTGGTTACATGGGTGTAAATCTTCTAACCGAGGACAAAATTGCACCCTAAGGCTTCCAAACAAGTTAAGTCTGACTATGTCTGATACGGCTGCCAACTGGTGACTGCATAGAACCGATTACCAAGAGCAGCATCCAGAGGAATCCGTTGTGTTAGGGTGCCATTAAAAAGAAGGCTGCATTGGGACCGTGTGGGATAATAGGTTTACCTTGAGTGGAGCTGTGGCAAACACGGGACACTGTGCCTCCCATCTGCATTTGCCTTCAACATCAGCAGACTTACACCTCAGCTTGAAACTTAAAGAAACATTCAGTTGGCTCCTCTGCACTGTCCACTGTCTATTGATATGATAGCTTTCCTTTCATTTTACAAACAACAAAGGAAAATAGAAGCATGCGTTTATTGGTCTTCCTGGCTTCCTTCTGTGACATGGTTAGTCGTGCCAGTGTGTCCTTCCTGGCTGCTACAGACACAAAGGCAGTAGTAGAGTAGTTGATGTGAAAAACAGCAGAAGTGTTGTCAAGACTGACGAATGGATCTAATTCTGAAGTATGAAGACTCTCATGTATAACAGAGTACGTCCTTCATATACCTGTGCTTATTATTCACTTACAAGGCTCTGGTGTGGCAGCGAAGCATAACTTCTTGGGTAGTTGTGACTGTAGTGCCAAGGATTTGATGGTTTTGACAGCTTCTAAATTAAACGGATGAACTGATTTAAATTCATATTTAGGTATGTTAAACAAAAGAAGACATTACATAACCTAGCAGATAGAACTCTGTGTTCAGTGTCAGCTGAAAGTGACTTGAGTTGCCTGAGAATTATGCAACATAAAGGGGAAGAAGTATAATGTTAAAAAGATGTTCCAGACAGTTTGCTTCTATGAAGCTGCTGGGTAATTGAAAAGTAACATAGTTATAATTATCTTATTAATTATAGCTCAAAATAGATTTAGAAACTCTTTTCCCTGTGTTCTATGTCTGTGTGCTGTTATAAAAGTATTTAATAGGCTTTGTGCTACACTCACACAAAGGAGAACCCAAAGGTTTAATTTCAGTAACTGGCTACCTGTAAGTCTATCTTAATTTATCACGACAAGTCTATCTTAATTTATCACAACTTAGTACAGTCTTAATTTATGAATAGTTGCCATTGATAACATAGGCTGCTCCGAAGACAGCATCTGGTTCTACAGATCTGAAAGTGTGAAGTCTCAATATTTGTTCTTTAGAACAATAGAGAAAATTGGCCAAACTATAACGGAACTGCCAGTACAATAAACTGCCTTTTTTGTTTGAGATCTTTGAAAAATAAATCCTGAAAAATTGTAGAAGAAAAGAAATGAGGCAAGTAGGTTAGGTGTATGAAAACTCTGTACGATGAGAATGCCTAGGAGAGTATTTGAGGTACAACTGACACAAGTATTTTTGGAATACAGGTAAGACGCTCAATGATAATTTGGGGAAATAGCTCATAGCGAGGAATAAACTGAAATTAAAGAACCTTGGGCATTTTGAAAAATCTCATTATCATGTAAGGATTTGTGTGTTCCTTGCTGCTAGTAACTTAAAAGTTATCTGAGATGTTAAGTATTACAGTGCCAAAAGCTTTTGTCTTGCACATACCAAATTGCATCTAGCTAGGTCATTCCACTTCTCTGAAGTTCAGAATCATGCAGTTGGAGAACGTGGCTGTGGAACATACTTCTCCTGAAACAAATGGAGATGGCTGTTTCCTGTTCTGAACAGTTTGAAAGTTTTGTGATTTGGATTTGAACTAAATAGGTGCTTGCAGCACAATAAGAGAACAGATGAAAAAACTGAACATTCCTGGAAGTGTTGCATAGCAAGTCTTCCTTTAGATCCATCAAAATTTTTTTTGAGAGAATTTTGTTGATTACTATGAAGAAAGTTGACAGAAATAACTAACAGCTTGAAGCCTCCTTAGGAGAATTGCACAAAATGGGGGAGGAAAAAAAAATCTGTTGTGCTAAATGTGCTTGTCAGCAAATAAGAGAGTAAAATAAGATTCCCATGGCTTGTTTCATGCTATTCCAAATCTGGCAGGTGCACCTGAAGATGTGCTCATAAGATACTGTCAGCTTTTTGATATATATTTTTTTGACTTGTTTTAAAGGTTGTGGTCAAAACGAAAACGGAATATGAACCTGATCGCAAGAAAGGAAAATTCCGTACTCCAAAAATAGCTGAATTCACAATCAGCATCACTGAAGGGGTTTCAGAAAGATTTAAGGTAAGCAATGCAAGCTAAGTATGTTAGTGACTCAGTTCTGCTCCAAGAAATGCTTAAAATCAATTGCTGATTGTAGTCAAGAGTGGTTGTAACAGAGTGGCTGTTTGGAGCATGACTGGAGAAAAAGGAATTCAGCGATAAAATAGTTACATTATTATATATACTTATATCCAATGGGTATTTAACATTTGGGAGCAGAAGGAAGTCCTGCAGTATTACTGGTTCTAACCCTTCCTGGCAGTCAGACTTGGGGGCAGTGCTGTCAGTGTCACTGTGTATTTCACAGAGTCTGACTGGGGTCTGTTTGGGGCATGCATGGGTATGGCTTAAGCATGGACAAAGCTCCTGTTGAAGGGTAAGAACCACAAGAGTGTATGTTTTCTTGTTGGCTTACTATTTTTCTCTGTAGCCAAACCATTCTCCTAAAAGCACTGTCATTGTCCATTAAGTATTTCTTATAGATAGATATATGACTTGGCAACTTAAGGATGCATACAGAGCTCTTTGCTATTGATGTTGTGGTCCAGCTGTATCATGCAGGTTGATGATGACAATCACTGGGAGATGGCAGAGTGGGAATCTGACTCACGTTTATTCATTTGTGTCCACACCCTTCTTATTCCCTTTGGTAGTTCTAGAGGAAAGCTGAGAGCTTAACTGATGCCAAACTGATATAAGCTGTATTACCAATCCCACTGGAAGTCAGGTTTTCTTGTGCTGTACAAGTAAAATGAAGTAGGAAAGTTAGCACTTCAGCTCACATTTTCCTGTCAGTTTTCTTAATGAAAGAAGACTAGTTCTCCAGTGCTGTTAATTTGGCATCTTACTCAAGGACACCAAAGCATTTTCAAACAGCAGGCGATCACACTATTCAGTGCACAGGTACAGATATGCTTGAAAAGCCTTAAATTTAGTCTGAGGAAAAACAGAAGATTTCAGTAAGGATGTCAGTTCTCCTGATACTCCTAGAATCACAGAATGCCTTGGATTGGAAGGGACCCTAAAGATGGTATAGTTCCAACCCATTTTGCTGCTCCCCACCAGGTCAGGTTGCCCAGAGTTCCATCCAACCTGGCCTTGAACATCTCCTACAGCTTCTCTGGGCAGCCTGTGCAGGCCTCACCACCAGTCACTGCGGAGCAGTCCCTGTCCTGTTAGGGATGATACATGCTGTATGGTTGGGTAAGGTGCAGATGGGCAGCTTAGAACAAACGGGATGTGTATGGCTATCTTCTGAATGCGTCCTGGCCGGACTAATGTGATCTGGAAATGCATACCACTTCGTAGTAGAGGAGAAAGGGGAATGTGTTGGATTTGAGTGTCCTGCTAGCACTTCAGTTCCAAGCAATTGAGCAGAACCACTTTCTGCAGAATTTTTCATTTCTCTGCTAGCTGCAGGGACTGTGAGGGTTTTCATCTGTCGAACATTAAATTGTAGATAAGGGAGGATTTGGAATATCTTAGCTGCATCTAAACATTGTACATGTTTCTCTGTAGATCTGGGTTCTTTCTGTCTTTGTTGGGAGTGCTGAACAAGTAAGACCTCATTGAACAGCAAATAAATATCTTGTCATGCCATTGGGTAGTCTTTTCTAATTTGTATATCTGAAGAGTCAGAAGCCTGAGCATTTTTATGTTGCGTTTTTATATACCTTTGGATGGCATACTTAAAGGAAAATGTCTTTTAGATATTACTTCATGATGATCACTCTGGGATTAATCTCATACTACAGGGTTGCTAGGTTTTGCTGCTAGGTAACTACTGCATCAGAGAGAGGTTTCAGTAAGATTTTTGTATCTCTTGGGAATTGCAGGATGATTCACGCTGGCTGTAAGTCTGCTTTTAAAGGAGGGTATGGGGGCTGATCGATTAGGAAAATTGAGGCTCAGGTAGTTGAAAACAATATTTTCACGCAGAACATTCAGGACCTAAAAATGTCCCTTAATCTCTATGTAACGTTTTTAGAATTGAATTGTGCTGCCTGCATCATTTTAAAGAGGACTGACTGGTTCTCCTCCAGGGACGATTGTCATATTCACCACTCCCAGTAGTAAATATTTCATGAATAATTGATGCCATTTTATAAGTATGTAGATGGAAAGTACTGATTGTGTGAGGTTTTTTTTTCTCCTGGGTCCTTATTAATTGTGCATCGTTGTGTTAACTGCTGCTGTTGATTCTGAGAGAGCAAAAGGATATTTGTTTGAAAATTAAATATTTGCTATAATTATGAAATGCATTATTTAACTGGTAGAATATTGACTTTGGCTTGTGCTCGTGGAAAAAAGCTTCAGATGCTGTTTTAATGACTTTAATACTGTGCATCGCTGATGCATTTGCCACAAGACACGGTGCAAACGTGCTAAAATAAAGGCAGTCAGTTGTCTTTGCTAATATTTCACATGTGTATTCCAAGATGTAGTCCTTAAGTAAGGACAGAGCAGATTGCGTTTTTGGGATTTAGCAGTGCATATCATCTAAAGCTGAGCTTCTTGAGAAATTGCACATTGTAACAAATGAAGCCACTCCAGCATGTACATATGTCATGTAGATCGTTTGTTGTTTTAGCAGCTGGGTGAATATGCAATTATAAAATGTATTTTCTGCATTCAATCCACATTACTACAGTTATTACAACAGAGCTGAGAATGTTTACAAAGAAAACTGCAAGTATAATTTTCCTGTACAAAGCCACATTCTGCATTCAAATCAGAACCTGCCATAAGAATGGGAAGGCTTCCTGATTCTGAGGTTGTTGTAATTCAGTTTTACGGCAGTAACCATGCCAAGGGAGATGGCATTGTTACTGGAGATTTTATTTTTCATTGAGAAATAAAAGTCTCTCTTCTGTTCTTTTGAACAGTGTAGAGTAATGGGGGGAGCCAGTCCTTTGTTTTGAGGTAGGTTTTCCTCTCCTGTAAATTGTCTGCTGTAGAGAATAGAACAGCGTGGCTGGAAACGTCATTTCAAAGGAATCAGCACACAGGAGGAAGCTGTTAGAGGCACGAATGGATGGTGTCAGTCAGCCAAGGCCGAACCTTTGCCTCCATTGCGTTCTTCCAAACTCCAGTTGAGTTCTGCAGTGAGATGTGTGTTCTTGTTGGGAGCTGACAACTGACTGCTGCACACAAGCATACCCATTTCAAAAAGTGTCTGTTGTATTGAAGAATTAGAGGTTTTTTTTCTGTCTTTGGGGAAACCTGAATAAAGAACACTCAAAGAATTTTGAAAGCAAGCATTTCTGTTTCCCAGTAAATTTAAAGCCCTTAAGTAAACCCAAGCTGTAGTATGCTTTAAGCCATTTGATTCGTACAAAGGTAAATCAGTTCTTCAGGCTTCATTATTGACATCTGTATGTATATGTAGCTGCAGAGCCACAGTCTGGAGCTTACTTCTGAGGTAAGACCACACCAGGCAAGCCATGTACTGTCAAGTAGCGAGCATGAGGTTATGGAAGAGAAATCAAGACATTCAAAATCAATGATCTCAGTTTTATCTAGTTATTTTAATTACAAAAAAAAAAGTACATAACATAACATGAATTTAAATATTCCATGATTGATCTTTCTCAAAGGGCCATCTTTTAAAACACACTTCTGTCTGAAGCCTTTTTGACTTGTTTTTCTTAGTAATTATTCTTAATGCAAAAACAATTGGACACACAGAGAATACTTCTTTGTCAGTCTGTGTGATCACTCTATGTCCTGAGTGGCTCTTTGCATCCACTTAAAAATCTGTTAAATGCACAAGATGTTGGCTGATTCCTGTACAGGAACACTTCCTTAGGCGGTGCTGTGTCTGTCACTCAGTGCTGGAAGGATGACAGGTGCTTACCGCCTGGCGTAGTGCTCTTTTCTTCTCTAGAGCTACTCACAGGATTGAAGAGTTGCTCACTGCTGTAACAGCTTGGCAGACTTCGAATCTTTCCTTTTATTGCTTCAGAGCAATAAAAAAATATCAAGACAAAAAAAATATATTCTTCTTTCACTGTAACTGCCATTTTTTTAAAACAATGTGAATAAAGGCAATGTATTGTGACTGTCTTCATTCCATTTTTATAATTTCTGATAATTCTATGATAGGACATAGACAATACTGCTAAATTATTGTCTAAAAGAATTTTACTTTTACAGTCAGAACTGTCAGACTTAAGTGAAGTGGGTAATACCCAACAGCAGCTCCCCTGCTCTGAGACAGGTGCCCTGCGCCATTGAATCCCATTAGGAAATCCTTGTCTTGGAGCAGAACCAAGTGTCTGAGATACTGCTGGCAAAAGATCCTTTGAGTTTCTCTAGATGTTAACACTTGCTGCGTGTAAGGAAAGGCTGTGTAACCTTTACCAGCCTTTCTTTTGGCCCTGGTGATCTGTTCCAGGTCTGTATGGTAACAAGGCTCTAACTTCAGGGACACAAGATGTCTTGGGCTGCTTCCTCAAATCTCCCTAGTTCTCAGTCTAATACACAGTGTCTGTGTGATGGAGGGTGATGGGATGTTGCCATAAGCAGTCATGTTAAGCCGCAGTGTTGCTTAGACTCTGGAGGCTGCTGCTTTGTTATTTGGTTTTGTCTAACAGCATCTCCCTCAGGTTTCATTAATCAGTTCCCTGCACACTGGCTCTGTTGTCTTGCACCATCGCTGCTAAGAAGCACTGGGTTGGAATTAAGTGATCTTTCCCTTCCAACCCAAGTCACTCTTTGTTTCTATATGCGTAGTTTCTTTTCAGTTACTTCCCTCCGTGAATCTATTTGCCTTTCTTGCTGCTTCTCTCAGTCATCTCTAGGTAAGCATCCACACCAGTTCTCTTCCTCTGCCTCCTTGAGCTGTCTTTTGATTTCTTCATTTTCTGTTGCGTTCTGTCCCAAGGCTATCATTCTTTTTGAGACAGATACCAGTCATGCTGCTAAACATGACCTGTTGTGTTAGAAATATCCCTTTGAAAGCAGGCATCTGGCTGCCTTTTGTGTCACCAGCCATATTGTGTATTTAAGGTATAGTCCTGTAGTAGGAATGGGAAGTTGTACCGAATTGTTCTGTACAATCTGGACTGCTCTGTAAATTAATGTAAATCGAATGTTGCATGCAGATAAGTGAGTGTCCCTTTTTTCATATTGCCATTTTCCTCAAACTTCATGATTCCTATTCTTTACATGCATGGTTTCAGATATCTTTCATGTAAATTTCTAGGGACAGGCCCAGGTAATAGCAAGGAAAGTCATTTTGGGAAAGCAAAAACATTTGGGGAAATGGAGAGCTGCCTTCAACATTCTCTTGCATGGAGGTAGAGTGCACCATATGCTGGAGAGGCAGGATTTTAGTGGAGAGAGGTGAAATGGAGGTCACAGCCATTTGCAGGGAAGTAAGCATGACGTTTTATGAATTTTAGTCTGTAGGATGTAGTCAGACATAATCTATTGTAATTACAGTCTGCCTACCTAAAATTCTCTTGTAGTTTAAATTGGATAGCAATAATCTTAATTTCCTGCCCTAAATGGTTGCACAGAGTTGCTGTATTTCATCCCAGAGGGCTCTGTATTTCACTGGTGAGCAAAGCATGAATTGGTTCTAAATCACTTGAGATGAAAGGTTCTCTATAGATGCATGTCCTCACTCACTGTGTTTAGTGTTAGCACCAAGTGCGTGCTAGAGACAAACCAGCAATGAAAGCTTATTCCCAGGAGGCTGCAAGTGAAATAGGCAATGCATAGATGTAGAACAGAGATGAGATGTGACTGAGTGCCAGAGACTGAGCAATGTAAATGACTGCACGTGTTGTTAATTCTACTTTAGTTCCCCTTCTCGTAATAATGGCAGTGCTCCTAACTGGGTTTGTGTGCTTTCTGAAAGCATGGTGGAAACAAGCACAATGAGAGTGGATTAATGACAAAGATTCAGGCAAGAAGAGGAGACATGTAGAAGTGTTTGCAGGTTATGGCACAGAATAAGACTTGACATCAAGAGGGGATAGTGGGGTACAGGCAGAACAGAAGGAGAGAGAGAAGTAAGAGGAGCAAAACAGACAGAACTGTACATGCCTTGAAGCTTGTAATTTGTTCAGAAAGGGCCAGGAGTCAGGAAGGGTCTGAGGCAAACCAGCACAGTTGGTGCAGTTGATGCATTTTGCTGTAACATTCTGGCTTGATTAAAAAGGGAGCACAGTAAAGGCTAGTGCAACAAGGGGGGAGATTGCAAAAGCCAAGCAGAGAAGGAAATACAGCTTACAGAGTAGCAGCTGTAGAAGTGTAGTAGCTGTAGCAGAGTAGTACTACTAACTGTAGTTACAGCTGTAGCAGAGAAGGACAGACTGATTGGGAAGATCTAGCAGACCCTGATGATAAGGCCTTACCAGGAGCTGTGTGCATGTTGGTGTAGTTGTCAGGTCTGCTGAATTTCATTTGTTGGGCTAAATGCTTATGGTCAGAAGATAGGGAGTTTTGATGTGTAGGGTTTTTTTTGTTGTTGTTGTAGGTATGCTTAGTTCATTCATTAGTCATCTCTCATTTCGATTACTGTAATGGCTTCTGGCTAGACATTGTCCTTCTTCTGCTCTTCACTTATAATCTATTCAAAAATCTGCCACGTACATAATATCTTGTCATCTGTTGTGCTCACTTGGTTCTGCTGCCAGATCTCCTCAAAATTAACCTTAAAGGGCACTCTTGAGATGAAAACAAGGCTACTCTTCGCATTACTAGTTGAAAGAAACACTTGTTTCTACTTCCTTCTAGTTATTTTAAAAGCCTGTCACCCAGATAGTGTGGCAGAGACCTTGGTGTTCTGCAGGATGTATGTGGCAGTGAAGGATCACAGTGATTTGGAGGACTTCTGCTCCCACTGTATGGGTTCTGCACTCCGCCAGCTGGCTACCGCAGGCAGAAGAGATGTAACTGTAAGAAAGAGGGAGTGGTTCTGTATGGATGGTATCCTCTCCTCCCTGGAACAGAAGGTGAGGGTGGGTTGCTGCCAGTGCCCCTGCAGGAGGAAGGATATAATTGTGCATTAGGTTGTGGTGAATACACAGATTTGCTGTGGAAGAAAACAATACATGTCAGCTTTGGTCAGGCTTACGGTCTAAAGAGCAGCTTGTCGTCTACTCTCTTTCTGTGCTTTCACTTGTGAAAGGGAACAGGGAGGTGAGGTGGGAGGTGGGCTCTGCTGGGTGACTGGCAGGGAAAAGCAGCAGCCTGGTTGGGGTGTGAATCATCTTTGTGGGCAATGAGAGTGAAGGGAAATAGCTAGTAGGAGGAAGAGAGGGATTTTACAAGAGAGAAGTGAATTGGATGAACAGGTGATAGGGATCATCTTGGAATCCAGTCATGGATTTCTATCCATGTCATTGGCACCTGCAGCTGTCCTTTACTGAAGTACACATTACTTGTATCCTGATGGGTGGTTAGGAAGGAGACAAGAGCTTACTTGATTAGGGATTTGCAAATGGAGTCTGATTGCAAATTATTGGGGATAATGAGAGTAAAAATTTACATGCTAATACCAAAATTAATAACATTAGGAAACTCCTGTCTGTGGAGGAGATGGCTGTGAGCTGAACCAGTCTGTACCACAGCAATTCTTCTTTTGGTGTCTGTGTTTCGTGTCACAGAGCTGTTCTACAGAGAATAGGCTTTCTTGAAGGCTGTGTGGAATACATTTTGGATGGCACGGAGGCCTTGGCAATATTCCCACTGGAATTTTGTTTTCTCTTTAGTACTTCTTTACCCTTTCTTCTCATTTTCTAAGGGAAAGAGTAGTGATCATCAGAGTGAGTGGGACAGTGCAACACATACTTACTGCCATTGGGTTGTAGGCTGGGAGGTGAGTGATCCCAAACCTGCATCTTGGACTTGGGCAATTTAGGTGTTTGTTGGTGGGATGGCTGGGGATGCACAGGAAGGGGCTTCAAACAGCTGTAGAATTAAAAAGGGGGAGGCATGATAAAACACATGGGACGGGCCAAGGTAGGGCATGGCTTGGCGGGGGCTGCCAGGTGGGAAGGGAGAGGGGCTGTTACTAAACTGTGCCACAAAAGATGACCAGAAAGGAAGATGTGCTTCTTTTGGATTCACACATAGCATCCTGAGCCACGGCTGGAAGTGTGAGGTTGACAAGGCAGAGCTATCTGTCCACAAGTAACGAACTTGGAGAAGGCTAATTGGATTTGAAAACTGATGTCAGTTTGTGGTTTTCAGAGGGTGATTAAGAATATGATTTTTCTTTTAATTCAGCATCTGTTCTGAGAAACTGAAGATGTTATTATTAACCAGAAAGGTCATTTGCTCTGTGTCTCATTTAGATTGGCATTGTTACATTAATATTTACATTTATTCTGCTAATTTGCTTTTTTGATCTGTGGTTCTCCCTGCCTTCCCCTCTGGCCCTCTTTTTATTACATTTTTTTTCCTTACTTTCTATCAAAAATCCTCAGCTTCAGCAGCACGCTACTTCCCAGCCTTGTTTCAGCCAGGAAATGTTGCTCTCCCTGTTGTCTGTCCATGGTGAAGTTACCTTTCTTAGGATGACAAATCCATAAAAGTTCATCTGAGTCCTTCAGCATCCTACGCTTATCAGAAAGGGAAGGTGTGGTTGTTTTGTATTTTTATTTTTTTGCCAAGAGACAAAGCTGCAATTTTTTAGTGGTTTTTGGAAGTACCAGGTTATTACTTCTCTGTTTTTTAGAATTTAGATAACACTGTATATTGTTCTGATTCATTAATTGCATAAGTTTGTTTCTGTTTATTTTTATGCTGTGGCACATGTTGGCTTCTCACCCACTCTCTTATTTTGCTCTTCCTGTGATTTCCAGAAGCTACTCATTTCTGTGTCAGTAGAGGTTTTAGAGTAATAAAGACAGACATCTGGGACATTCCCCCAGGTAACCAGTGCTCTTTGCTCAGCTCACACACACCTCAGGTTGCATCTCCTGTCTCACCTAAAAGGCTGCCTGGTCTCCAGCTTCTCACAGCTTAATCCTGGGAAATGTTAGCTTGGCAGTGATGCTGATTTCAGATTCAATTTTAGGTACCCCCTGTTTTTTGCTGCAGCTCAAACTTGGGACAAGAGGGGTACTTAAGGACATGGTGAAGTCAATGCCACACACACACAGTGCAATCTGCAATGCATCGATCTGTAGAACAGTTGTACCTGAACTTGTCAAGGCAGCCGCGTGCTGAACATGGTGTATTCCTTTCGGATCTGGAAGTGACTCCTGTGCAGTCATTGTGTGGTGAAGCAGTACTGGCTCAAACAAGATGTCTGAAGGAGTATTGATTGGTTTACATGTGGACTACTGGTGTATCCATACATATCATACATCCACACATAAATCTTATCTAACAATAGTGGGCAGACATTGCTTTCTCCTTGCCTCGCTAAAGCCATCTTTGTATTATTTGGATGCCACCTGTGTTAACATTTTGGCATCTGACTCCATTCTTGGGCAGGTATGAGGAAAACCAACATGCTTATCAGCTGACATAAACTAGATTTATACTTCCATCATCCAAATACTAAAAAATCAGCACACCCAGACCACCCCAGTGAGTCTTTCTGGCCTCCTTTGTGCACTGAAAAGCATCCGAAAAAGCCTAGTAGCACAGAGGCACTGGGCCACTGTATGTGCATCATCTGCCTTCATCTGCGAGAAGCGGGAGGTGGAAGCACTCATACTTCTTTCCTGTTCTCCCTCCATGATTAAGTAGCTGTTTTTAGTCTTTGCTTGATTTTCCTGTAAAATGCATTCATAGCTGACTTTTGCTGCCTACAGTAACAGCAGTGCATTACTAACATGAGCATGTTGTATTTCTCTTTGCAGGTAACTGTGCTGGTCCTTTTCGCCCTTGCGTTCTTAACTTGTGTTGTATTTCTGGTAGTCTACAAGGTTTACAAGTACGATCATACCTGTCCAGAAGGATTTGTTTTCAAGGTAAATTGTGCACACATTGTAGAAAAATAGGGGAGAGTATGTAATATTGTAATATAATCTGTGCTGTTTTGTGCATAGCCTTTGTGAAGTCATGCTGCATTGCATGGAAATTCGTAGTTGTTTCCAAAGGGTAGAGTGCTTTTAGCTGTGTTTCTTTCTGTTTAATTTGTAACGGAGGTTGTGACTACCACACAGATTTCACACTCTTGTTATTTTTCCTACTGTAAACACTGCAAAAACGTCAACGCTGGTGTCCTTCAGACTTCCTTCATCTGCAGCTGTTTGAGCAAAGCACTCATTTATTGGGTCATACAATGAGATGTTGCATGTTTCTCCAAATTCTTGTGTCACAGGAAAGGAGAGCGATAAATCTAAAGACCTGGAGGAAAAGACTCCAGAATATATATCAAAGAAAGACTGAAGTGATGGTCTCATTAAGAGTAGCAGTTACCTTATTTTTATAGAAAGAACTCCTTGTTCTAGAACAGAGACCTCTGAGCCCTGCTGCCATGGGCCAGAAGGGATGCCAAAAAAGGGAAAATACATTTATTGGAAAAAATACTTCTGCTAACTGAAAGGGAGGCTGGGGCTCACTTAATTCTTACACGGTGGTAGTGCTGGCTTCTCAGCTGAGACCTGAGCTAGAAGTCCAAAAGGTAGTATTGATTTCTGTCTGTTGAGAGATGTTAACAGGGTTGAACTCAGGTGTCATGAGTTAAGAAAAGCAGCAGTGATTATGGCATTCTTCCCTCTAATTAAGGTTACTTAGTCACCTAAATGAATAAAGTAGGTACCTGGAATGATTTTCAAAATGCTGTAAGAAAGAATGGCTGCTTCAGTGCTCTTGACAGTCCTGTTGAGTTTTGATTCAGTTTTCCCTTGGCTCAAAGATGAGATATGGTGCTTAGAATATTTGGCAGTAAGTTGGGACACAGGTCTTGGTTCTGCTGTATTTTTTTGAGTTGTCTCAGACAAGTTCTGAAACGTCTCTCTCTGCCCCTGTCTCAAGGGATGACAGTCTTTTGTTCTACGCGTTCTCTTTGAGCTATTTGGCATATGGACTGTATGTTCCTACAGAGCCTACCTTGATGTGATCCTGACTTGACAGGGACGGCCAGTTATGCG
The DNA here is from genome assembly GCA_037305975.1 of Chrysolophus pictus. Lineage (NCBI taxonomy): Eukaryota > Metazoa > Chordata > Aves > Galliformes > Phasianidae > Chrysolophus > Chrysolophus pictus. The sequence goes on along the minus strand of CM074579.1, from coordinate 12,700,376 downwards.
CTCCCATCATCATTCCAGTGAGGGTCTGCACTTCTGTGTCCTTTCTCACCATGTCTTCCCTTCCTTTGAATTGCAGCATTCTGGCTTCTTCTGCCTTTTCCTTCTAGTGTCACAAACATTTAAGAGGAGAAGAGTTTTGTGAGCTGCATTCAGTTGAGTGGTGTGTGAAGAACCATCTGATCAGGTTTCTCAGGATCCTGTCTGAAACCCAAGTTAGGGAGAATCCCTCACAGCTGGTGCTTTACAGTGCAGCACATAAGAGGGCTGCTTTACTATTGTTCTCCCAATGTTGGGTTTTGTGAAGGCTGTTTCCTGGATGCTTGACAGCATAATGCCAGGAGGCAAGGCATCTCTGGACATGGAATTCTTAAGAGTTTTTTATAGCATAAACATGTTACTAAATGACACCAGGCCTAGAACAGCAGTGCTGACATGAATTTGTATTTGTTGCTTGCATGTCTTTTTTGAGAGAGTTTGTAACATCAGCTGGCATGGCTTGGCACAGATGTCCTAGGAGATGAAGCAGAAGCCTATGGCCAGCTGTGATCACCTTGTGACCAGTCTCTCTGTGGACAGGCTTTATGCTTCAGGTGCACTGAGCGATACTCTCTGGCTTGGCATCACCAGGTGTTTGATGCTGATGTGATTTGCTTGGTAAGGGTAGATGTTTCCTGCCTCAGGAAGCCTGGTACCATGGGACTCTCTGAATACAGGCTGAGCTACTGCAGCCGTGAGTCAAATTTGTGATTCTCTGCCTTGATGCTGTCATAAACACAACAGTTCCAAAGGTTTCAGTGTCTTCAACCTTTTTGCTGTCCTACGCATCACGGCTTGTAAGTGTAATTAAAAAGGTGCTTGTTTTCCTCTGTATAACATACTTAAACTGCCTTAGCTGCAAATTTGTGCTTGCTGATGCAGACATAGCACTGTTGTGGTGTGGATTCCTCAGCAGCACTCTTTCTGGCTCAGGGTGAGACTCACCAGAGTCCTCAAGGACTCGATGTGCTCAGGTCCTTGAGCACATTCAGATCCTGGAGAAACTTATTCAGAGCTTCAGGGTGTTCCCTGCTGCATCTGTTCCTCTTCCCTTTCATTGCAGAGACACTTGCCTTCTGTCAGACCCATGGACAGTATAAGAGAGTCACTTCTGTGCATTAGAGATAACACCATCATCTATTAAGTTTGGAATACTGACCCAGCAAATAGGAGAGAAGATACTTTTGTGACACACTGATGCCACTAGGTGATGAAAGTAATCGTCCTAACATAGCCAAACACAGACTGGCAACCAGAACATTCTCTGGCATCAGAACCCTTAACTCACAAGTAACTTCTGAAATAGAAGGGCTAGGAAAGAAACAGGAGACTGACAACACGCTCTGGAGTAATCCAGTTTCTCCTCACAGCCTTTGTTATTACTTCTCACACTTGGAAACCAGTGGGGGGGAGTGGGGAGAGGGAGAATGTTCTGCTTAAGCTGAAGGTCAGAGCAGAGAATCGGCATCAGTTCTTACAACTCCTGAGTGTTGCACTGCTTGCCTTGATGAGATGCTAAGAAAAGGAGTTGTCCTTGGGCAGCAGAGAAGGAGCAGAATAAAAGGGGAGGTCTTGTCTGTCTTTTCTAAAAGCATGAAATCCTGGGAGCAGAAAATTCAGTCAAGATGGGAACTCTTGGGAACTCTGCTGTGTATTTCTTTAGGTTCTTCTGTCAGCTGTTGTGGGGTTTTGACTACAAAAAAATAACATTACTGAGTCATTTTGCCTGTTAAAAAGCAAATTGCTCCTTTTAAGCAACAAAAGATTGTGACTTTTTTTTTTTTAGACTGGCAGTAATCTTGGCTTGTCTTCAGCACTAATAATTATATTCCATTTGCTTGAATTTTCTTGGCAGATTTAATTAGATCAATGGATTGTGTTCCTTCTCCCATTTTAAATATTTAGAGTTGTGACTACATCCTCTGACTGGGAGAAATAATCACTACAAAGAGGTCTGTGTTTAAGTACTTCTTAGTCATTTTATCACATCAGAAGCTGTGTCAGTTATCCCAGATAAAGCATGGATAATGCTAACAGAAGATGGCATGGTGATGTAGGTGAATGTGCACAGCACGTAGCTCTATGCCAGAGTTGTCCTTTTGAAAGTTGTTTTTGAAATGTAGGTCTCAGACTTGCAGCTGGCACACGTGGAACAATCGATGATGGTTGTAGGGAAGCCTCTGTGCCTTACAAAGTGCAGAACAGCCAATGTCTTTGCTTCTCCGGATTAAATCCTGCCAGCTTCGTATTTTTAGTTCAAATAAAACTTGAAGGCAAGTTTTGCCCTGGCTGCTGTGTTAGAAAAAAAGGTAAAGTGAACCTGGTTGGAATGCTAACTTCCAATGCTGGTGCGAGTCTGACATGCATAGAATGGCTTGGGTTGGAAGGGACCTCAAGGATCGTGAAGCTCCACACTTCCCTGCTGCAGGCAGGGCTGTCAATCTCCATGTCAGATACTAGACCAGGCTGCCCAGGGCTCCATCCAGCCTGACCTTGAACACCTTCAGGGACAGGGCAGCCCATCTAAGCTTCCATCACACAAGCAGTTTAGAGCTGATGAGTTGTTAACTTCTGTTCATCTTGCGACAGCCTTCCTTCCAGTTTGCCATAAGACTGTATTGTACTCATCATGTAAGTGGGTTTCTAAGTCTATCCACAGACTGATAGTTTTGGCAATGTTCTTTCATACTATTCTCTTCAATGTTTTTGGGATACAAAGTTTATTTTACCTAGGACTGTCTGCTGCATCTTTTGCCCAGCCATTTTGTGCTAGATGACTTAAAAATGGTGTGCATTCATAGTAAATGTGTATACATATGAGATAGATAATATTTGGTCATAAAAACCGTGACAATTTTGTGTTTTTGTGCTCAGAAATTTCCAGTATAAAGACTTTCTTGCCAAGTTTAATGAGGACAGCAGTACTGCTGTCCTGCAGTATTACAGATTTTAGTCTTTGGTGTTGGACATAGAAGATCATTTCTTCTGAAATGAGTCAGCAAAGAAACAATTGCAGTCATTCCTTTTCCTAGAGCTGGCGTGAGCTGCAGGTGCTCAGTGTGGATCTTAGAGTGCTGCAGCACCCTGAGGGTCTCAGGCAAGAGTGCTCAGCCTGGCAGATGTGGCAGAAGAGCTGTGAGGAATCCCATACCCTTTTGGAGCAAAACTCGGGGTCAGCAGGATCTGTCCAAATCATTATTTCCTTCAGTGTGATTTGCAGCTTCATAGGCTTTTACTGCATCATCACAGGAAGGGTTGCTCAGTGCTGCCCGCTGTACAGACTTGGTTTTCAAGATGACATCAAAGTCCCTACTTAGTATTTAACTGTCTAAATCAGGTAGTTCATTTTCCAAAGCTCTGAACATGGAGGAGTTTCTGTGTAGTGCTCTTAAACTTCTGGGAAATTAAATAATGTAGCACCACAGCTAAAGATAGATTTTTTAAAAGCCTGCTACTGACTTCATCTTTCTGAAAATCAGCAGTGAAGAACTGTGTTTGTGTGGGTGCATATACACATCAGTTGGGCTGCCCACAATGTTTTCCTTTTGTGTCTTATGTATTAGGCTGTAAAACTGGCCATACCTTGGCACCGATGTATTTGTATTAATTTCTATCCCACAACCTGAAAACGCTGTAGACTGCATGAAGCTAATCTAATGCTAGAATGCAGAATCTGTAATTGTAGATTGACCACTTGGAACTAAGTGGGAAGGAGAAAGAAAGAAAAAAGCAAAATGTATCTGTACAAGAGACTGAGACTTACACAGAGTGTAAGTATGGGGTACAAGTTTCTTGTCTGTTAATTATTCTGGACTGTAGACACAGATTGGCCTTTTTGGCAAATGCTATGTAAGGTCTAAGGATTACAGGGAAGAACAGTTTGAACACATTAGGACAACATTGTAGTAATTGCTGTATGTTGCATCCTGAGTCACAGACGGAATGTTTGCTTAGACTCAAAGGAAAACATGTATCATGTGTGGGACTGTATTCATAATCTAAGTGATGGATTTTCTTTCCAGAATAATCAATGCATTCCAGCTGGGTTGGAAAACTACTACTCTGAACAAGACTCCAATGCTCGAGGGAAATTTTACACAGTCATAAACCACTACAATCTGGCCAAGCAAACCATCACGCGCTCAGTGTCCCCGTGGATGACAGTACTGTCAGAAGAGAAACTGTCTGAGCAGGAGACTGAAGCCGCTGAGAAATCAGCTTAGTGTGATAAGCTAATTATTAACACTATGTCATTTGAAGGTAACTAAGGGACTTTAAGAAACTTTTCATTAAATATAATTATGGATAATTTAGAGGTTACTCATGTTTATGGTGCAATTGCTTCTGTTTGCTGATACTGCTTTGCAAAAACAAAAAAACATGCTGCAGAACATTCATGGGCATAAAACAAGATGCGTATCAGCATTGCTTTAGAGCTTTGACACCGTTTTCAATGTTTAAAAAAAAAAAAACAACAGATATGTTCTTGCAGTTTATTGGATACTGACAGATTTCTTCTCTGGATTTTCAGGGCTTAGACCTTAAAATGTGTTCTGTTGTCTGAACTGATATTTTATTTATTAATTTTTTATTGTTAGTCATTTTGCAAACCGAAACACCACAGCCATAACTAGAGTGATCTCTTGTTTAGCTGAGAGCTGTGTTTAGTATTTAGTTTTGGCTCAAGCAAAAATGATAATCAGCACTGATGTCAAGGGCATAATGTAATGACTTGTATGGAGAAAGGAAAAAAAAAAAGTGTCAGGTAGCATTTTTCTTACATTTTCTTTACTGTTATTTATTTGTAAGTGATAACGAAGTTCCCTGCAAGAAGGCATGCTCAATGTTTTATTATTGCTGTCAACAGGATTTAACTGCATTTCCACTGTGGCTTTAGCATCTTGGTAAGGATGTGCACTGAAACACAAACTAGATAGACACTATGGAAAAACACAGACAATTCTAGTGATGGATGTTGAGGATAGCATAAGAATATACCGTTAAGGATGTTTGAAAGAGAAATGACATCTTTGATCGTACTTAAAAGGCAGAAAGCCTATTCACAGTAGATGTAGCCCGCTATGTAATTTGTTGGATACAGCAGAGGGAGTGATGTATCTGAATTTTCTCTTTTATTACATTGACATTTACCCTTTTTATAAATTAGAGCTTTCAGTTTATGTATGGTTTGCGGTTTGATACTTTTTAAACACAAAGCATCAAAACAGTAGCATCTTAGTAACACAAGTGGCTGTTGGAAAGCTCCATGTGAAACTGAGTGAAGAGTAGAACTGTTTATGTATGGCTTGGGATGGACAAAGATGTAGAAGAACATAGTATTGTGGATGCACGTTCAAGTTCCATTGTAATTACAAACTTAACTATTCTTTGTGTGAAACCATGTTTTCATTTTTATTATAAATCTTAAATGCATTACAAAAGAAGGCATTGTTAATTTAACAGACAAGGGTGTGAAGTTATCTGGGTAAGCAGGTACCCTTTCTTTTTCATTTTATTTAAATACAACAGCTTCTAGTGGACATGTCAAAGAGTTCCTTTGGTTGTAGAGACTATACAAAAACAAAGGAAAAACATCAGGATGCCAAGTAGAACACTGTCAGCTCTGCTTTTATTTTTCTCCAGGAGAATCACATTATCAACAGCCTTTCTTTCAGCAGTACAGTAAAAAGAACCATTATTACTTAATTTGATATGAAGTATCCATTACACAGTAATATTCATAAAAGGATTTTTAAGTCATTGTAGGTGGAATGCTTAAAAGCATTAAGTTATGTGCCAAATGTTACTTTGCATTTAAAAACTACAGACTTATGTTCAGATTTTCAAAATTACCCCATTTGCATTTTCTGGTAGGCTTATACTTTATTGAATGTAACTTTTGACATTTTCACTCTGTAAAGAATGATTTGCTCATTGCATATAAAACTTACAGGCATATGCATGTCAGAAGAGAGTTAACAAAACAGTTCTTGATCACCACAGTTACAGAAGCCACTCAGATGTTACAAGAGGGAAAGTTCTCTTCCCCAGGACTGTCCTACATAGAAATGATCCACAGTACATCCTCCTTTTAAATTTAGCACACTAAGAACAGCTTTAATGCATAAGTACTGATGAGAAACCTTACTTCTCTCATGAGAGCAAACATCACAAAACATGGAGCTGTACAATCTAAGAGACAGTGATTGCTCGGTGTTCAAGAGCCAAAGGAGTTTTTCCTCTGATTTAACAGGATGAACTTTACTGATTCTTATCTACAGTTGGTTTTGGGACTTTCTTTAGTTAACAAATTGCTCCCAAGTTCAGTATTTTGAAGGGTTTGGCTTTAATACTGTCTATCCTTTGGCTTTGTTCCAGCACCTCAGACCATCTGTTTCTGCAGTCTGGTTGGCTGCATTGCTTTATCTCTTCACACCCCAAATTAAAGCTCTGTAGCTGACTTTTTTAAAATTATTATTAAATCAACATGACAAAATAGTTTCCAAGGATTAGAAGTAGAGGTCATACGTCCGCAAAACGATCACTGTGTACTGAAGTAGTATGATTAAATAAAAGCCTGAGACAGTATAGATGCTTTTGCACACAGCAATAATTCTCTCAATCTGTTCTATGCACTGGGAGCTGGACTAAAGCATCAGAGAAGTGGGAGACTCTGACAATGGTAAAACTTTTTTCTTTTTTTTAATTTTCCCTTTAGCTGTGCTCCAGCTTGCAGCTTTCTTAGGAGTTCTTTCAGAGGTTTAAGTGTGCAGGATTAAGTGTGGTTTCAGATCTGATAAAGGGATTTAAAATGAATGCTACCCTCTCTCTGCCTTAAGGGACATATGGTTGTGCTTAGCTGTTAGAAAATATTTCCATCGTAGCAGTATGAAAAAAATGCATAAAGTATACAGGTATACCATATACTCCATTCAGTAGAAGAAAAAAAGAGCCGTGAGATTTTACCAAGTATGTAGACAACATGGTATTTTTAATTAATTATCATACCAGTCCAGGAAAAGCAAGGAGAATGAACACATCACCAGGAAAAAAAGGATCCATACTCTAAATCCAGCGTTGTTTTTGATTGCCTGTGAGGAAAAGGTTATCTTGGTTACCATCACTGGTAAAGGTACAGTACATATTTCCACAAAGGCAGCCCAAGATGACTGTCAGTGGTTTCAGTATGTACTGCAAGAACAAAGCTTGCCATTGATTTCAGGTGGGTAACAGTCAGGTTGGTTATACTTCTCTAAATTTATCACACTTTTTCTCTCTGAGTCTTAAGGTGGCGATTCAGAAAGAAAAAACAACAACATTCAGATTGCACAAAATAGAAATACAGCCAAAACAAAGAACTAAATCAAAATGTACATGTGTAGAGGTTAATTTTAAGTTTTAGAAGTGAAATTCTCTAATGAATTCTTCAATTGAAAAACAAACAAATGCCTAACACCACCAAAGTCTGAGAACAGCTGTTTGTAAAGGCTGGATTTCAGTCTCCAAGCAAGCAGAGCAAAGATCAACTAAACAAGATATAGTAAATTTTTCCTAGAGTTTTCCTTCTGAAAATTTAGACTGGCAGATCACAGGGATCTGTTTTCTCTTTTCTGATTTTTGCAGAGTACACAATTTTTCATGTGATAAAACAGTAATAGAAGTGTTTTGTGTATGACCTTTCTCTACTGTTTCTCAGTGTAGTTTGAGAAACTTGCTTCTGCCTACAAAAATAAGTCGATGCCATGTTGTAAATACCAATCTGACCATAGACACTGGGACAATCTATTGCCATCTCTATGCCCTTCACGTGCCCTACCTGAAGTCAGGTACTTAATCACAATTTAATGGCACAGTAACTGTATGCTAAACATCAGTAAAGCTATTGATTTTAGTTTTAAAAAAGAAAATAAGACCACCCACCATGTGCCATACCACCACGCCTTGTGGACAGCCACTGAAAGGGATACTAGACGAAGTGGAAGAAACTGCTTGAAGAAGCCAAGAAATGTGGAAACAAGTTCCCAAGTCAGAAGTTTTAAGTAGCTAAAAGTCATGCTTGCTAACATATTTTTGATGCACATTTCAGACTGAGTAGTAGGTAATGCATCCTTTAACTACATATTCTGTGTGCTTTCATGAGAGAGGAAAAGAAAAGGGACAGGAAACGGAGCTATTTACTCCAGAGCCCAATTCAGGAACTGTTTTTACTGAAGTCTCAGTTCCTGAATAAATCATCATCTCATTCTCATTAGTAGGACAATGGGATAGAGTTGTTTACTAGGCATATGCGAGATGTGGTCAGCATGGTAAGGAGACTTCTGATAATGCTTAATGTTCAACTCCAGTTTCAACAGTGCCAGCATTGTCTTTTAGGTCTAGTTTCCTCTTTTTTAAGTTAAAGGAACTGGAAAACAAAACCAATAAAAGGACACACAAACTTCAAAGATGCTTAAATGCAGGCAGGGAGACCTTTGTTTCAAAGCAGGGTGATGCCAAGCAGATTTCTGCTTCCCCATACAGTTACTCAGTCATGGTTAGCAAGGCAAGCAGCACAAGCTAAGTTAGCTACGTTTCTTCACAGCTTTTCAAAATTCACATCCCAATATCACAATACACACTAAATGTATTGTGTGTACAACTTGGGCAAAACTGAAATGTAAGAGAAAGAAGTCAATTCAGAAACATTATTTAGAGACATCACCTCTCTTATGTCTTCATTGCCTTCCTTGATATTCTCTGTTGCACCCACAACTAATTGATGGATATTGTCAATATCAGTTTCCTGTTAAGAATAATAAAAATAAGAAACACAGACAAAGCTTAGGAAAAACACCAGTAAGAACTCAAAAGTAAAATAAAATCTTATTAACATTGCAGCTTCATTTATGCTGCCTTCAGCGATACAAAGGCACAGAAGTAATTAAGCTGTAATTTTTTAATCATCTGTGTCTTTATGAGTCTGAACTGAGGCCACCAAGATCAATAGAAAGTCCCCTGCTTACCTGCAATTCAATCTAAGCTGTCTGGTTTTTGACAGTTCCTCTGGAACTGACAGAAATCTACTGTTACATAACACACTCAACAGAACACTAATTTTCAGACAGAGAGATCAGTCTAACACATTGCATTTTTCATTTCCAGTATACACCAGTATGTAACAGTAGTGGTTACCATTCTGGATTTTGGTTTAAAAAGAAAACCCTAAAAAAACTTTTCCTTCACATTTATGTGAAAAAATCACTAATCTTGTGTTTAAATCTTGCATAGAACCAAGAGCAAAATACACTCAAGAAAACCTTAAAGCAGTATTTGCTACAGTAACATCAAGTTTTACTAACCTGTTGCAAGACTTTCTCAGTGAATATCTCTTGTAATCTGGAAATTTCTACCACTTTTCCTTCAATTTGCCTTGGCAAAGAAAAGAAATACTCCGTTAGAAGCGCACACAAGAATTTCTCACTGCCTCGGGTTCAGATTCTCTGGCTGGATAAGCACCTCCCCTAGTACTGTATCTGCAACAGACAGCTCACTCTGCATCTTTTATAACTTAACTGAGATAGAATGTAAACCTTCCACATTTAACCAGTACTATTTTGAGTAACTTTAATGTACATTTAAGAACCTGTCTTGACACTGTGAGATAACATGACATGTAAATCCATACATGTAAATCCCTGAAGCACAGTGTCCCTCAGCAGTCACAGTGCATGGATTTTATCCTGATTACAGCAGTTATCTGTCCAATGAACAGAAAATTGTACCTGACTTCATCAAACAGGTTATTCATTTCACCAACCAGCCTCTGGTTCTCCTGTTCAAACTGGAAGAAAGGAAACAGTCAGTCTCATCAGATTTCACATGCCTGGACTCAATGAACTTTCTCCAGCCCCATCCCCACCCACCCACCCACCCTTCCCCTTTCTTCACAAAGCTCTTGCAGAATTACCACCATTTGCCTAAGTGACCAAATATGAGCCTGTGCATCCATCATCAACCACTGTAACACTTCTCACTGTTATGAACCAGACCCAAAATTAACCTGCAGTTGGCTTAAGAGTTCTGCACTAAGGAAAATGTACTGCCTTAAACCTGTCTTTTTTATTTTAGACGTCTGAGTAGGGAAAACTTTCATAGCATGTGGTGCTCTGTCTTTACACCATCATTCACCTCACTCACGTACTACCCATGGCATGAAATCACAGCTTTTAAATTTCACTGCACTATGAAGCATTTTGCCATCTGATACTTCATAAATGCTTTGGCCTCACTTCAGTTATCCCAGCCAACCTCTCTCATTTAAAACACCCAAGTAATCAATGAAACATTTAAATACACTCTCATGCTTGTATTTGAAAAATGCTGTTCTAAGTAGACTTTATGCAGGAAGCTTTGATTTTCCCCATGTACTTCAGTGTCAGATCAATTGGGATTCATTATGGAACAAGTACAATGACACAATCTGCTGCAACAAAATACACACTGCTAGAATACAGCTTAGACACATATCATAGTGGAGTTAGTAGGAAACAGCATTGTAAGGACAGAGCTTTCAGGATAGAGCATTGTGAGGTGGAGTTCTCCAGGTGCCTACATTAATTTGGTCCTGCAGTCCTTCCAGCAGAGCTGTTCAAGACACAGAGGAGCTGTGCTGTTGCCTCTTCTGCAGGCACAGGATACAACAATACACCTTCAGACCTTCCTGCAGCCCGCTCCTGCCACAGGTTTCTGCCATCAGGAACAGCGGGATGCTTCCTGTGGACGGGGTCACCAGTCCCGTTTGGGAGGGAGGGGTGAATTGAGGTGTTCTGCCAATTTATTTTACATGGCCAGAGCCTCAGGAACAGTGAGTACTCCCAGGTGTTTGTACATTTCTCACGAACTAAGACAGACCAGACACAGAAGCAGGATGCAGAACAAACCTACCCTGAAATTCTTACCTAGTATGCACTTTAAGAAGCTTCACTTCCACATCCTGAGTGATATACACAGCAGTCCCAATACCAGAAAACAGGATTAAAATTCCAAAGAATTTGACACTGGATCTATGCAAGACAGCAAGCCCAATTCTACTGCTGTTAATCTACTTAGTTTGAACTAGCTTTGGGATTTTGGTGTAATTCAATCAAGTTCCAATTTCATTAACAGAATCAGCGCAGCAAGGTGGCTGAGAGGAGTGCATGGTCTGGGTGTCCTTTCTGGGACAGAGCAGTGTGTTGTCAGCAAAGCAGCCCTGCTCACAAGTCAGACTGGATCTGCAGTCTGTGCAGTAGGACCTGCTCACCATTGGAGCTAATGCCCAACACTTCAGCTTGCAAGAAAACCAGGTGATGCTGCTTAATTAGTAAAGTGAAGCCCACCACAGCAACTGCCTGGCACAGCTGAACCAAGGGAGTGTGGATAGTTGGAACTAAGCTGCAGTGTCTCTGTCTACAAAGCATTTGTTAAACCATAATTGACCAATACGCAGCACGTGGTTAGAAGTTTTCTGTCACTAAACTCCTTTACATTCACCCTGATGTGTCTCAGATTTTAAAGGGAGCCACCTCAGAACAAAGCAGTTTAGCACTGAGTCGACTGCATGGACATGGAGGGATGAAGCAGAGCCAATAAGCTGTAATTGTTTTTCTGATTTCTGTACAAAATAAGGATTTCTGCACACATACTCAACATCAAAATATCCCCATGCTGCTGTCTGAGCAAAACTGAGATAATAACTAATTCAGAAGGCAAATGTTAAAGAAAGAGTGAATGCTTTTAACCCCTTACAAACAGCACAAATCCAATTAAGAAAGTTCTATTAAAAAAAATAATAATAACCTTTGATAAAGTCTTCCACTGGCATGAACTGCTTTTTAAACTGCCCAATAGTCTTTGCAATTTGAAATCGTGGCTGATAAACCAAATGGCTCAGTAGTAGGATCTGGTAAAACAGGCAAGTGAATAAAAGAGCACAGAACACACCACCACCTCCTCAGGGGGGCTACATGATAGAGACATAAAAACAACTCCAGCAATCACAGCTCTCTGTGACAGCTTACTAAAGTAGTGTCCTTGATGACAGTGAAATACTGTTACCAAAGCATGGCAGGAAGCGACCAACTGCTTCAGATATTCCCTAAAATCTAATGCCTGGCAGAAATAATTACAGTTCTTTTTGTCATCCCTTGAAATAAATCATTCAATGTGGTAAACCTGAACTTAGGACAAAAGCCGAGATAAGTAGTCAGAAAAAATTATATATTTTCACAACTCAAACAACAGAAACAGATTTTTTTTTCCACTCTTCATAACCACGAGACACTGCTCATAAAAGAACACTCAGGTACTCAGTTATAAATTGAAACTTCCTGTGCAAATCATACAACAGCTTGCCACTGCTTTGAATGACGTAGAAACCTCTGCTCAGGTTAAAATAACGACATAAACTCCTGCTGTAATCATCCAAAATTGGGCTTTATTTCGTTCTTTTACCTGCAGGAAAGCCCATGGAGCCACAACTGAAAATTTTACTTTTTTTTTTTTTTAAGGTATAATTTGACACAACACGTTCCAATTTGAAACCACACAGCAGGTTCTACACTATAACCCTCCCTCTCCTGAGGACTGCTAGGTTTGTTTTTTTAGTAACTTGAATTGGTCCACTCTTCACAAATCAAACATTAAAAAGTAGAAATTTAACTTCTCTATCATAACAAACATAGTGCAGAGGAGTGATAATTAACTGACCTCGCAGCAGCACAAATTCCTGAAGCTGTGAGGGTTCATTAAGTGTTTGTAAAGACCTTCTAATTCCTGCACTAAAAGCCCAATTTATCAGTAAGTATTTCATATTACTTTGAAGTACTTGAATTATTTCCAAGTTATACCAATATTTACATCATGAAAATTAGAATAATGGCTCCAGTGACATTAAAGTCCATTACACAGTACCCAACTTCTAGTAATCAAGTCCAACTCTCAGCTATAACTTTCCTTGGATAAGCACTGAAGGCAGCATTGCTGTGGAGCTGTCACTGCACACATCCATAGCCTCTGTCAGTAACAGTGTTCTCTAACCCTAAAAAATTTTTAAAATAATTAAAAGGAAAAAAAAATCTGGAAACACTGTAGGTCCATAGAACAAACCAATGGCTTGCTCAGCTCTCAGCATCAACAGGAGTAGCAAAGTTTACCTTGGAAAACCCATTGTGCAAACATACATAGATAAAACTTTCAGTTTGCAGCTCAACAACCCCAATATATGCAATCCAATCCAACCATAAAGAATGACCTGACAAGAAATTGCCTTCGCTGGGGTCATTTGCTATAACCAGAAATGGGCAGCTCACTTCCCACATGGCAACTAACTGGAGAAAGAGCAAATGTCTTCATTAACACTATCATGAATCCAGACTCCTTTTTTTTATGTCATAATAAACATACTTCCTTCAAAGGTATAATATGGAAGTAACTGATGCTTGTTAATTTTTGGCAGAGCAATACAGGCTTGCTTTCTAAGAGTGCTAGAAGAATCACAGAAACCACAGTTTTTTTCAGAATACATAATAATAATAAAAAGTATGGCGAGAGGTCTAAAAGGACAAGAATAATAATGGATACTTAGTCTCATGTCTCTCCCCCAGGACCAGCCAGACAAATGCTTCACAATAAGCAGCTCAGGACTGGAAATTCAGGAATCTGAAAATCCTTCAGAGTATTAAACTACCAACATGTTTTTTTGTCTTATTTCAGATTCGGATCACTCTACTACACAAGTCAATAAAGAGAACTTATTCCAGAGGGAAAATAAATCTTAGATGGGCAAAAATCAGCATTTGAAGATGCTTAATTTTTCTTCACGGTATAACAGAACAAACTCACAGGCTCAGGAAACTCTCGTAAGTCGTGAAGTATCTGAGGCCTTACTCTAAAATGTATAAATGGATTCCATAAAAAAGAAATGCATTCATTCCTGAAGAACCACGGCAAGAGATGTAACACATTTAAAACTTACTATAGAGAAGCCTAAAAAAAGCAATCCAGCACTTAGTAGTCAGTTTTTAGTATGCCCTTTCAGAGCTGGTGCCTCTGATGCTGTTCCCTCCTGATCCCCTGGAGGCTAATAACGCTGTGTACAAGCACAGAACAACAGCTATATCCAACAAATCCTGCTCAGAGAGAAAACAGAAAGCAGGACTAAACCTTCTGATTTCAAACGTTTTCAAGTACAATGTGATAGCATCAAGAGCAACCTGCTCTCTTTGATAAACCGTAATTTTGTGCGACTTACTCATCCATGATGGGAAATGATGCACAATTCTACTTGGCAACATCCCAATTACTGCCAAGGGAGCTTCAGATTTTCATACTGCAGCAACCCTGCACTGCAGCTCACCATTTTGAAAACTGTTCACCCACAGACTACTTATAAAGAAGTTTTGCCTCTTTATAGAAACAATGCAATGCGTGCATTACAATTACAGGAATGTCAAAAAGTAACAGACAGGCTGCCAGCAATCACTTGTATGTTGGATGTTGTAGCCTATCAGTTCAGTCACAAACAGAAATGGATTAAACCCATACATAAAACAGCTGATAATAGGAAAAATCCAGAAATCAATGAGATTCTGTTGTGACAGAAAGCTTATAGCTATTCTTTCTAATAAAGTCACTCTGATTTTGATCAACCTAACAAAGAGAAACAAAATGAAAAATAATTATTTGTCTTCTAGAAGAAGTCTAAGTCAAAAAGGGCTACTCACAAAATCTTTACTCATTCCTGCTCATTCCTGATGTTGCTTTGACTTCTACTTTGACAGTTTCCTGAGAAAGCAAATAAAACTTCTAATTTCAAAAACATTTTTCATTTCAAAGGACACTTCTAATTGGATCTGTGAGGTGATCACCTCCATGTATTCAGCTCTGGTGAGGCCTCACCTTGAGTTTATGTTCATTTTTGGGCTCCTCACTACGAGAAAGACATTGAGGCCCTGGAGAATGGTCGGAGAAGGGCAACAAAGCTGTGAGGGGTCTGGAGCATAAATCTTATGAGAAGAGGCTGAGGGAGCTGGGATTGTTCAGTTTGGAGAAGAGGAGGCTTAGGGGTGACCTCATCATTTTCTATAACCAACTGAAGGAAGGTTATGGCGAGGTAGGGGTTAGCCTCTTCTCCCACATAACTAGCAATAGAACCACAGGGAATGGCTTCACAGTGCACCAGAGGAGGTTCAGGTTGGCTATTAGGAAAATCTTTCTCTCCAAAAGAGTGGTCAGGTGCTAGAAAGGGCTGTCCAGGGAGGTGATGGAGTCACCATCCCTAGAGGTGTTCAAGAAACATGGAGATCTGGTACTAAGGGACATGGTTAGTGGGAAAATATTGGTAGCACGTGGACAATTAGACTGGATGACCTTGGATCTTTTCCAATGGTGATCCTATGATTCCATGAAAATAGCACGGCTGCATGAAAATATTTCATAGCACTTTGAAGTATTACTGGCTACTAGAAGAACCAGGAATCTGTGTACAAAATGTGCATCTTGTCATGGCATTGCTCTGCATTAAATGAAAGCTGTAAATGAACTTGTGTAACTCTGAACTTTCTTAGCACATATGAACACAGCAGGAAGCACAACAAAATGGACAATGAGACTAAGTGCATACTTGCCATTTGTATTTCTTCAGGTGACAGCTCGTCTTCACCTTTACCATCCCCCCATAGCCCAAGGTTAGACTGAGCGTCGGGCAGATTCCTGTCTGTAACAGAACAACCACAGTTTGAGACAATGCAGGACAGTGAGCAGTGAAGCAATAAGCATTTTTCATTATTTCTGAGCTCTGATAAAACTGTTAGATAGCATTTCTCATTAACTGAGATTGAGCATACAGTTATAGCACAAAATTACACCAATGGCCTTTAAGTTTTAAAGTAGGGCAGAGGTGTACACGTACATGAGAATTTCTGGACTATGAGGAGTTGGACTAAAATACTGACGTTACGACATGTAAAACAACTTACAATGGACTGAGACTTAATAGGGCAGAATATACCACAGCATCTGAATGTAGCAGAACAAAACCAGGGGGTCCCTGCCCACAGCAGGGAATTGGAACTAGATGATCTTTAAGGTCTCCTCCAACCAAAGCCATTCTAAGATTCTAAAACAATTTTCAAAATGACAGCCTATATGCAGAGCTACTATCTTCCAATGAGATCTGACAGAACCACCAGCTCCTCATTCTTCAAATGTAAGAACAGACTCTCAAAGACATCTTGAGCAAAGCTGACAAGAGAAATCTGGCTTCCACATACTGCTAAGACTGCATTTTGCAGGGCAAATCCCACAGCAGCCTGGGCAAGGGGCCTTCCTGAATGTAACGGAGTCAGTTCTGAACCCACAAAATAACCCCTACACATCAGAGCTGCTCCACTGATTTCACCAGCACTTTCCCTTTGATTAAAGCTAATCATCTGCATAAATCTTAGCAGGAGTTGGGCATAAAACATCTTCAATGGCTATTTCTAGGATATTCTCTTCTAGAAGATTTATTTTTAGGCTTAATTATATACCTCTAATTATAGACAAGGAAGTTAGGATGGGAACAAAAAGGAACTTTACAACAGGAACCTACTGCTTCTGAAGCTGCTCTAACATTGGTTTAAACTGACAGTAACACTGCAACCTTGAGAAGGCCTCTTTCCCTCAGAGGCATTTTTACAAAACCCAAAACAGAGATTTGCACCAAATGCAAATGAATTCAAATTTGAATTTGCTTTAACTTATCAGTTGCAAGTTGCAAACTAAAATACAGTAAGATTTAGTTTTCACTTCTTCATAGCTTTCAGGCTTTCTATTTATTCTACTCGTTCTCCTGCTTTTTGGGGGGTTCATTGGTTTTCCTGGGTTTTGTTTGTTTTTAAGGCATTTAAAAGTCCTGCCATTTGTTTTGCTATGGGTTTTTAAACCTTTAATACTTTTTTTTTCTACTGTATTAGCAGTATTGATTATCATTCAGATCACTAGTTCTCTTGAGAAGCCCTGAATGGAGTAGTCCTATTTATGAAAAATATGTTAAAAGTATTGTAAGAAGAAATTTTCCCCTTTAATCCTTCATCAGAATATTTGCAAAAACTTTTGAAAAATACATATTGTAAGAGAGCATTGCTGGACATTCTGATTCCCAAAAACCAAACCAGGATGGATAAACAGTGAGAATGTTACAAATGGAGGATACAGTCTCTAAATAAAATACCTGTTCTTTCTTACAAGTAATAAGGAAGAAAAACAAGAGCATTTCTAAACATTGTAGAGAAAGGATTCAAACCGATGTTTTCCACTGGGCATCACCAGTATTTTCAATCTATTTCACAAAGACACAAAACTTATAATTTAAAAATATTGATTAGGTAAACAAACATCAAAATTTATTGGATTCAAAGAAGAGAAGATAATTAGTTTACAGAGCTAAGAAATATGTTATATTCCTGTTTTATCCCAGAGGAACCAATTACTCTCAGGCACTGTCAGCACTGTTAAAAAACAGCACCTGTATCCAATGTGATTGCTAATAAGTAAATACCCAAGTAAGAGGTAAGTGAGAAAGACATCTCCCCAGAGCTGCATTCTGTCACCATGGTACGTTTTTGGTCACTTCGAAAGGTGCTCTGCTCAATGCTTTTCTACAATTCATCCAGTAAAATCCAGACAGAAAAAAGAGCTAACTGTGTTTCGCTTGCTGAAACAGATGTAGTTAATTAATAATGGAGATACAAACTGAAGATCAAATAATAATAAAGATGGACCCTTCTCCATGCTGAGGGAAAATAGCTGCTAAGACAGTGGACCAGTTCAAAAGCTATTTATTATTTACTTTTATTTCTATAAAGGAAACATCAGATTTGTAATATGCAAACAAATACTGCCAGCAGAGCATATCTCCAGAGAGACAATTCTCCTACCACAAAGGCATGCCCAGCATAACCCCAATGTAAGTAGGTGCTTTGTCTCAAAAGTATCACATTTTGGTTTATACCTGCCAAAACAGCAGTCAAAACCCAAGTGGTGCCCTGGCACTCCAAGGAGGACACTCAGCTTTTCATCATAATTTTAAAATTAAGGACAGTACCACAACCTCTTCCAGAAGAGCTATCTTTACAGCTGGGACATTTGAACAAGGAACCCAAGCACTCTGATGACCAATATTTCAGAAATACAAACGACCATAATGTTCTAAATCACCAATACCCTGAGGAATAAATGGCTTATTTCTGAACACAAACATTTTCCCAGTGTAGTTACTTGTTAAAAAGTAGAAAAATCAAAGGCAGTAAGATTTGAACAGAGTTGTTTGTCCATTAATCACCTCATTCATGTTATTGCCACACGCCTACCAGTGAAGCCACAAGGCTGACTTCTATGAACAGGAGCTACAAAATGCACATTGCGTGCACTTACAGTGCATTTCAGGCAGATTTATGTTGATATACAACTTTCTTAGTTTCATCTAAGACTGGTCAGCATCGCCTTTAACTACAGCATAAACTAGTAAGAACTAAAACTGGACTAAACAAAACATGTAATAAACTAAGCTTAATTTCTGTTTATTACAGTGGTTTGCTGTGTCCAAAGCAACCACAGAACACTGTTTCCCACAGTGTGGCACAGATTTCTGAGCAGCAATGCTCAGCACGGTGCTTTCAGAGACTGTGGTGAAGTTCAACAACAAGGAAAGCACTGAGCTCTGCAGTTGTTACTGTGTTGTTCCTTTTCTGTTGGTAAAAACTCACAGCTGCGATATACTGATAACGTGTTAAGGTGAAACTCATCCATGTGCCTGTGTGCTGCATCTCTTAAGACATACTATAAAAAAAGTACTGAACACTAGAAATGACATCCCATCAAAACCTTTACTTCTTATGGTAAATTCAGCCTCCAGAGAGGAGAAAAAAAAACAATATGTATCAATAGGGCTGCACTACAAACTGGTTAGAAAGATAAGAAATAGCATATCAGAAAAGAAACAGCCTGTATGTTGTGAGGTATTCAATATTAGAGTTTTCATTCAGAAATGGAGTACCCCCTTCACATGAATCCATCCTTTGTATGATCTATAAGTCACTCCTCAGAGAAACTTCACTCTTCATAAAAAACAAGAAAGAAACAACAGATTAGCAGAGTAATACGGCCATTTGGTGCACTTTTTCCTATCCTGATGAAGCATTATCCTAATGAAATGCCTCGCTTGCCACAGTTTCTGTTTCCCTCCAAACATAATTTTCATGCTGTAATCACACCGTACCTCAGACTCCTCTAGACAGTACCAGCAGAAAATCAAGCCAGGGAGAACAGCTCCAGGATTGGGAAAACAAGATTTCTGTTCAGGTATGAAACCTGAAATTATCTGCACAGCGGTAGCACTCAGAAGGGCACTCTGCTATGAAGTTCTATAAGTGTGCACACCCCATGATGGACCAAGGGGCCATCTTGAGAAGTGCCTGAGAGGAGACTTACATACACAACCTCAGAAGCAGCCACTAAGAAATTAGTGAGTTCTGTCAATCCTGGCAGCTGAAATGACTGTGAGGGCAGAGATGCTTTAAACTTGTTGCTACTTCCTGCCTATTGAAAGAGAAGGTGCAACCCTTCCAGCAAAGAAATTCAAGGCTGTGCCTGGCCAGCCATAAAAACCCCTTTAAGAGCATATTCTACCTTTGTGATGCCACTGTAGACGTGCCTATCTCAAGGTCTCTGTGCTTAAAATCTAAGAACTACTGCAAAGCCACTGAGCTATTTTCCAATTCCCTGCCATCAGTCAAAGGGATCTAGAAAATGAAGCAGATCTCAGAACTGAAAAGATAGTGAAAAAATAAAAAGGAGAGTTCACACAGAGTTTATTGAGGGAATGAGGAAATCCAGCAAGACTTTTTTAGCTGGTTGGAAGAACATCAAAAAGCTTAAGACTGTTTCCTCACTCCCACAGCGTGCTTCTCAAAAGCCCAATCAACTCAGGGAAGAAGAAAACAGAAAAGTGCAAATTACAGGAATAGGCCTGTAGCTGTTTTATTCTTACCTTTATTTTCCTCTGCAGAAAGTTTTTCTTCAGACTCATCTAAAGAATTCTGTGAACATTTTTCAGGAGAAAGAGCTGATTTGGACACATTGCTCTGCTCAGGTTCAAGTTTGGACCTACAAGCACAAGAGCCTGCAATTTAATTGAGTGCAACTGCATCTCTAAACTAAGAAAAAAATACAGATTACTTAAATTCATCACACTTCAACCTGCTCTTGCACAGACTTCATAATGAAGATTTCCCAGTCTAGATACAAAATGTACTTGCAACCTTCACTGAATACTATTACAAAAGCAAAGAAAGAATGTAATCTTGAACAATACACATCACATATTCAGAGTTGAGAAGAATTTCGAAGCCCACAGCATGAAAACCAGGCATTTTGTTAAGCTTCCTTTCAAAAAAAAAATCTATCATATTAGAGCATATAATATTTTTGTCACACTGAAATTTTTTACTAAAAAATAGCCATCTCACCCAGTTAATTTTTTCAATTACCATTGTTACCATTTAACAGTTTACTTTATATTTTAAATTATCATGAGAAAAAAGTAAGAGAAATAGCTCTTTCCTGAAACAAGTTGATTTTATTTAACTGGCTGTAAGGAATAGTTTAACCAGACGAGAGCGATCCTTACCTTGTCTGCCAAGAGACACAACAGACCATTTAGAATCAAAGAAAAGAAAAGCTGTATGTAATGGTCAGATACACATGCCATTGAAGTCCTTGCTATGGAATTTCAATACAAAACCAACAAAAAATGAGAGGCATATTCAGTACTTATGTCAGTACTTCTGTACTTGTCAAGAATTTTTCACTATGGCACCATGAAGTCTAAAATGAGTGGCTAAATACTGTTTTTTCATGGTCTACTGTTGTCTACAATGAATTCTGTTACTACCCAGTATATGGTTAAACGCTTAGCAATTATGCTGATGGAGAAGCTAAAGAACAACAACAGAAAACCACCAAGAAATAACGTGCCGCATCACCTGCTGTGCCACCTTCATCACTTCCTCCCCTCTCAAATATAATCAACAGTTAATCTCATTATGATCTACAATCTTCTCCTGCTGCTCAACAGAAGGTGTTGCATTTTGTGTCTTTCCTCCTTTGTATTGAATCTAAATTTTAACTCATAATTAGAAAATTCTGAGAAAAACAGTATCATGCATTAGTCATCACTGGCTGACTACGTTATTTAAACAAGGAGAAAATAACAGGATGAATTTATTAGTTCTAAAAACTCTGCATGTCTGATTTCTGGTCACTTCACACAGAAGAATTTCTCATCTCTCCTCATTCAACTTTGCTGAATACCGAGGAAGAAACCAAAAAACTTCTCTGGGTGTCCATACCATTCAAATTATAATTCTGATGCTATAAAAACATTAATTCAAGATATAATCAAATCAAGCTGATTTTAGTAACTTCAGACATAATTCACAAGAAATTATAATGGAAAAATATTTGAAATGAAATATAAATTTGGATACCAATAAACATACAAACTGAAAATTCAAACCAAGTACATTTATAGTAAAAGCTGACTGTGTTTCTATTTCCCAGCATTTCACTTTGGGGAACCATCCCTATGTAATTGGCAGAATTTTTTAGGCGAAAAATAGAAGGGCATTGAAAAGGGCAACTTAGATAAGAAGACAGTAACACTCCAGCCACTTGCTGAAGAGTTAGGATGTTCAGCTATGTAGAAGTAAACATGACAAAGTGTATTTTTTACTGCAAACATCTAAGAACTATCTAATAAGCATATATAAGACCTGCACTAGGATTAATTTACTTCTAAATAAATGTATTCCTTCATTAGTTGTTGTCCTTATTTTCCACAGTACAATAATCTACAAAGTTTTCAATTAAAAATGAACAAAACATCTGGAAAGCACTACCTGATGTAGTTGAAGTGATGGGATATATTATCACATAAAATGTCTGCTGAAATCGTAGGGGAAATTACAGATCAACTAGTTGAAATCACATGAAAAAAAGGAATTTTCTTCAAGTCATCACAAAGATTGATTTATTCCCTGCTATTTATTTAAATTAATTTTTAATTTAAATGACAATTAGGCCATTATATCACATCTGCAATGCATACAGACCCCACCTGGCCAACGTCTGGTTTTCAATTCTTATGCCCTTACAGAAGAGGCAAGGAAGTACTCTCCAGCATTACAGAAAAGGGCTGCATCTTCTGGGCTATTTCTTAATGCCTTATTACTCTATTAATTAAATGATCTCCTAACTTCTGGCATAGCTCTTTTTCACTGTACAAATCAGATTGACTTGTTTTGCCTGGTTAGTCACCTGAGAAATCCTAGACCTTGCATTTAACATGGAAACAAAGCAGTTGATATTTATTAGCCAATTATAAATAGGAGAGAAACCATGCTCACTTTCTTTGAAATTCCTTACAATGAAGAATATCAGTAAGGTTAGGTGTTTTTGCACACAAAGAATATCACAGAGTATGTTTCTGTATGGTTCCTTTTTCCACAAGGTTATAGGCTCTCAGCATTTTTGTAACTCTTATCTTAATCTTCTCTCATTACTATCTAGCAAATTTCAGAACTGGTCTGGCATATTTTGTTTGCTTGTTTTTGATTTGTACTTCTATTTTTGTCTCAGGAAGACATACATAAGTGAACCCAATTGCATTTAATCATGCTGAATCACTCTGAGTAAAACGTACTTATGGACTTCTCAAAACATCTCTCTAATTTCAACATAGTAACTGATAGACTAAATATAAAAAAAAAAGGAAAGTCCCTTAAAGGTATGTTTTTTTGACATTTGGGGTGGAAAGCCTGCAAGCACATCATCTTTAGCTACTTCTCCCACACATTTCTACCTCCAGGTTAGCAGTCTGAGGCATGAGGACAAAAGCAGATGCAATTTAGTTCAATTCAGGAGTTACAAACAGGAATCTGATTTTGAGCAATTTTCTATCTGCTGTGAAATCTTGCTATCTGAAGGAGAATTCATTCACAACATAATCCCTTGCTTTAGCAGAAAGACAATGGTCTAAGGAAGGGGAACAAAATGGAAGAACGAGAGAGAGGAGGAGAGAAATGAGTATTTCTTGCACCAAAGCAGACGTATTCTAAATAACATAAGACAATAGCAATGTGCAGAACTTCATTCTAAACTATTTTACATGAAGTATTGCTTAATGGGAAATCTATGAATACACCAAAATATTTTTAAATCTCCGGTAGGTTTATTATCCCACTTTCTACTAACTTGGTGCTTTAATCATGTACAGTAAGAATAGCATACAACTCCGTGTTGATGTTCTGCCATTTAAAGAATTAACTTTACAGACGAGAAGTAAAAGAAAGCTCTGGAATGCATCTGTTGACAGTAAAAGTTCCTCACCCAGCTAAAGATTTCCATCTAAGACAATCTCCTTAGAATCTAAACATGAATAGAGATTTTGCTGAATGTCATACAAACTGAAAGGCACGGGTTAATCTGTTTTGTTTATGTTTTGACAATGAGAGCTCACTACTCACAGTCTCTTCTTATCTATCACTCGCTTAACTCGGATGGCTCTTTGTTCTGAATACAGCTTACACACTCCTGTTTGAGAGATCAGTAAAAAACTTCAGGTTAGGAGAGCATGATTTCTTCCATGGAAAATACACTCATTCGTTTTTAACTACTCACTACTGCAGAAGAAATATTACATACTTTTTAAGTAGTCTTCAATGAAGTCTAAGACAGCTGTTCTGTGCTCCTTCACCTGAGCAGACTGGATGTCCTTGTGTGCTGAAAGATACAACATGATCTTTTAACTGGTTATTGAACTGCACAAAAATCTGCATTTTCAGTTCATGCACAAGAGCTTACTTACGTTTTATACATATTACACATAACTGTTTTCAACATCGCTATATTTAAGCATAGGTTCTGTAAACAAGTAAATTATTACAAGAAAGTAAAACCTCAAACCAACTTGTGTCACATAATGCTTGTTATTTTTATATATGCTGCTGAGTCATATTATCTCCATAAAGTTTCTAGACAAAAACAGATGTCATCAAGCTAAGCACTGCGGAACAGCTCAAGAGACTTCAGTCACTTAACATGCTGAACTCCTGACATTTTAAATTCTCCAGAGTACAGACTATGCGGACATCTTTGGGATTATGTCTAGCATTCTTTCAATTTAAATGTTTGTTATTTTGATACTATCAAATTTCTATGACTTACTCTATGACTTTCAGTGATTCTAAATAACGTTGCAAGATGGCATCCCAAAGCTGAAAATCTTTAGAATGCTGCTAAAATACATACATACAAAAAGACAACCTGAAAATGGCAAAACAGAACTTCTTTCCTCAACTTTTATGAAACAGTGTTGTAAGAATACTACTTTATACAAATAATTGACAAACTGTCAACCTGATGTTACATTACTAGGACTCTGTGCTATGGTGTTCCCATTCAGAAAAGTAAAATTGTTAATACTTCTCATAATGAAAATTATATATTTTGGTACACTTGTGAATTTTCTGGAGATGTATATAATACACAATGTTTTACAATTAAAATATTATATTAAGAAATATTAATTTGTTTTGGGTTTTTTATTTATTTTTTATTTGAGTTCAAAATTATAAAAGCTACACTCGATAACTCAAGAAAACGTTTATAGTTGTTGAAAATTTTGAAGAGTTAATGTAATGATATGGATGTTACTCCCTTTCACACAGTGACTTAAATATCTCAAACTCGGAAAGAGTATCCTTGCAAAATGTTACAGGTAAGCACCATAGAAAGAGACAGTCACTGAGCTTTGGCTCAGTCCTCTATGCCATAGTGCTAAATTACAACTAAACAGTAAATATGTAAGACTATCATTTTTATTTAAGAATAAAACACAACACAGTTGTTAATTAGTGTACAAGAACAAATAAAATTCTATGCTCTGGCTTATCCTTTCATTTACGTGAAAGAATCAGTCACGGTTCTACTCAGTCAATGGGATGGATTATAAAATGAAATAAAAGAGGAATGAGACTTTATCAGTCTCTTCACAAAAGCATTCCAGAACTCACAATGCCACGCAATATTCATTCTCATATTAGCCTTAATCAATAACTAAGAAAGAACATTTAGAAGTTGCTCAGTTTACCTTCTGTTCTCAACTGATGAATGGCATCTGCACACGTCCTCATAAATATCTGAGCATCTTGATCTATCTGATCACGCTCGGTATCTGTCATCCTCCCATATTCAGACATAATATGGCTGAGAAACAAGACAAACTGTCACTTATGAAATTCCCAACACAACACCTACAAGTATACATTTGGGATCTTCTTCCCACTCGCCATCTCCACAAAAAGTCTTTTTGCAACACTAATTTTCACAGAACAAGGAGATATAAATTATTTGTATGAGTAAAAAGTACAATATCCATCAATTCTATAGAGCTGGAAGGTTTTTTAGAACATTTGTTTAGAGTGGTAAAAGATGTAGGAAGAACAATATATCCTATAATCTCCTATATTATGCAACGCTGAGCAAATAAGGAGAAAATACAACCAGAAAATAAATACTTCTCTAACTGTGCATATTTCCCTTCTAAATATAAAGAAAACAAGTAGAATAGAGGAATAGTTCAAATACTGAAGAAAGTATAACAGTTTGTAATTTATTTCACTTATGTATGTTTTTATTTCCTAAATGCTGAGCTTCATTTTTAAAGTAGTTATATTATGAAATTTGTGAATTCAAATCATAGTACAGAAGAACATCAGAAAATAACATCCTTTTTTATATCAAGTAGACTAAAAGACTTAATAGAACTTGTCCACATTGTTTATTTCTATTTTAGCTGATCCATTATACCTTTAATATTTTCTAGTAGGGTTGGTATACTCTTACGCTATTAAATTAGTAGGAATGGAGGCCAATCTCAAAAGGCCAAATAATGCCAGTGAGTTTGAGGTAGAGCTTTCTGTTCAAATGTTATATGGTTCCAGAATATTTGGAGGTTTACTTCAATACATTTGAAAGACTTTTTATTCTTTCCTGTCAGTAAAATATTTATACACTGTAGATAAACACCAGAAAACCGTACTATATAGAGGTACTTTAATGCACAGTCAATTGATAGGAATAGAAGACTGTGCTACAGCATGTTATCCAATGTTTATCTTGGGCCTGTGATGACCATTCAGTCATCACTGTCTGTTATATCTGTCTTTAAACAGGCAAGAAAACCTAAATGAATAAATCTACTTTACCTTAGACTTTTATACGTGAAAAATTCCCCACTTGTCCAATGCAACGATGCCAGGTCTGCTGCAATTCCTGCCACAGAAATGCCTCCAACCAACTCACGACACCCCACCTCTCTCCACTATCCTCTCCCACTACATGCCACACCATCAATTCCTTCCTGTACATCAGCATACCAACAGTGTGCTTCTGCCAGATCTCCTCCACAAATTTTTAGGCTTACTCTAATGACCCTGAGAGTTATATCAAAAGATCTTCATCCTCATCCTGCACAACTTGTTGCATATGAAAAAGGCAATGCTTAGTCCTGGCTTGAAAAATCAGTAAGTGCTGACTGGCAGCTAATACACAAATCAGCCAGCAAGCAGAAAGGCCAACTAATTAGAAGTAATATTCACTGTTTTCCTCTTGTTTGTTTCCGAAACTGTCACCTATTTGTCAGATAAATCCTGGGAATTTTCCCTTCTGATTAAAACTGTTCTACTCTATAACTTACAGAAAACTTTCAGAAATGTTTTTCAACTTGTATTTTAATAGCTGTATTCTGGTTGGGTAATAACAGTGAGCCTGCACATACAGCAAATCCATCTCACCACCATCCTCTAACCTTACTGTAGAAAGAACCATTACTTTAAAAATAACAGGCCAAAAAGAGGAAAGCAACACCACCACCACAAACCATTAAACAAATAAACAATTAAACCAAGTGTGTTCCATATGTCACAGATGCAAAGACTTGCTTAGAAGTACTACCAGTGACATTATCATAACAATGATCTGCTGCATCACTAAAACAGGAGAGATCACATAAGTCCGGAAGCAACCACAAGGACTAGCTTGAGCACAAGAAAAGCTTTGGTTATTGAATACAGATAAAGAAGAGGAAGAGAGCGCAAAATTCTTCTAGATTCTATCAACTGGAGAAAGCTTCATGGGAAATGTGAACTGGAAAGCAACTTGGGTTACTTGTGATTCTTAAAAAGGGGTATTGGAAAGCAAGGAAAAGACAGTGGCTATCAAGAAGGAAGATGCCAATAGCCTAAAAAATAAAAATACATAAATTAGGAAGTTGAACTGCACAGAAAAGGAAACTTAAGATGAAACAGAAAAGAGTCCAGGTCCACCAGTGGTCTTCCTATGGAAATGACGTTGGGATACCTTGCAATTCTGCCCTTGATCAAAGGGAAGAACAGGCAATGCAGTAAGAGATCAACTACGCTATTTCAAGAGCTCTTCACTGAGTTCAAACACAATAAAGCAGGATACAGAAAGTGCAAATTAGGACTGATTGCTACTGACAACTCTAAAGGAACATTGCACGGAGGGATGCAATCAGAAAAGGGTCAAATTCAGGATAAGACAACTGGCAAGGGATGCCAATGATAACAAGAAGTTACTCTGCAAACATTAACAAGACAAAGACCAAAGAAAATGTTGGCTTGCTACTCAGAGAAATAAAACTATATGCAGAGAATGAAGAAAACCTAGATGTTCCTGGCTTTTTCTACATTAACTTTCAACGCTAAGTTAAATTTTAAGCTGCTGTTACTATCCCCTTCAAATCACTGCTTCTGTCTGAATCATCTGGGCCCAATTTAGCACCTTTGACCATCAGAAAACACGTAACAATTTTTAATTGATACTTAAATCAGTAATAGCAAGCACAAAGTGCTATTTTAATAAGAGGATGCTGAGTGAGTGAATGCCTGAGGAAAAGTACTGGGCAATCCAGGTCATTGCACAAGTTTATCTCAGGGTGCAGTGCTTCTGAGCTAATGCTGAAGGTAAAACTGATGGAGGATATATTCCTCCTATTCATCTAAAAATGGTGCAGTAGGAGGGGAAACTGGCTTCAAAAAAATATCCCAGGTGAACACATATCCATATAGTATGCAGAAACAGGAGACAAGGCTCTGGAATAAAATAGGAAATACATCAAATTAAAGGATTTATCCTCATTGCCAGGAGAGTTGTAGGTGGGTGTAAGTGCAGCATCTGTATTTTAAAAAAGGAATGTTACAAAACATTGCTTTGAAAAACAAAGCAAATAATGTACAATCTCTTGGTGCAAATATATATATATATATTTAAATAATCAATTTTAAGTGCTTTGAAGAGAACAACAACAACAAAAGAATAGCCATGACATGAATAAGTGTAGTCTATTTCTGGGGTGCAGAACGAAGTCTTACAGAGGGATGTATACTGCTATTTATCTTTAGTCAGGCTTTTGCTACTGTCTCTCATGATATTCTCATTAGCTGCCAGCAAATAATGCAATAGAAGAAACAGGTGCTGTTTAGACATGAAATGGGTTGGAAAGCTGAACTCAGACTAGTATAAACCAAACCAGAAGGACACACTGAGTTGTGTTCCACAGCAGTCTATCCTGGATCTGACCCTGTTGAAGGCCTGCATGTATACTCCATTTCACTATTCAAGTTCCCATTTAGTACATTTGCAGGGCCACAAAGTTAAGCAAATTAAAACTGCATTAAGAGAACAAGACTTCGATACAAAACCATATTGCCAACTTGGAGAAATGGCAGGAAGAATTTGAATGAGGAATGCTCAAAGGCTCTTTGCTGCAGCAGGACTAATTACCTGAAGATTCTGTGAGAATGGAGGACAAGCAATTAGGAAGTGGTACTTCAGAAAGACATCTGGGATCATGTTGGATCATGAACTAAACAAAATGACAAGAAGTTGCAGAAAAAAAGTGATAATTTTTGTGGGATGCACAAATGCAGCACAACCCATTGCAGATAAAACGTAGTTTTTTTTGCAGTCCTTAGCATTGGGCAGGATGATTCAGCTCAGCTGAAGCACTGTTTCAGTTCTGCAACTTACTGCAACACCAGATGGGACAGCATCCAAAGGAGAGGAAAAACCATGACCAAAGAGAGTATATATGAAAATCTAAACACACTGTAGTCACTGATTCCAGAAAAGACTGAAGAGAAAACAAAATAAGTTAATGGGAAAAAAAAAATTTTTAAAAAGCTAGTAGCATGGATAAGGAAACAGAAAAGGCAGAGGGAAGATACAGAATCTCCACTGAAGGACATACCTAAAAGCAAACAAGTCAAGGTGTTAAGAACGACCTGCTTGTTCCCTTGTTTGAATAAGTGTCAGCTATGTTCATTCCGACGCACCATTTGTGTGAACTTATTTTGCTGAAAAAGCACAGGGAAAAGTCTATGGAGTCATTACATCAGCTTTTGGAATTAGTAACTCTTTCTGCTGGTGCATGAAATATTTTCTGCTTGCTCATTCAATGAGGACACTAAACCAAGCAGAAAAACTTGGTTTTCTTCCAATAATGCTTTACAAAATAGAGAAGTAAGGTAAAAGCTTCTCAAATGACAGAATATCTCACAGCAACCTGTGCAGAAGCTTTGGGTACTACAGCAGGCAGTACAGGCACATCTGAGTCAGTATTTTCAGTTTTATAAAATACTGCTGAGAAATTTCAGAATGCTGTTCAGAAGAATGATTATTTCTAAGATGTGATATAGAAACCTAGTAAACTCAAAAAATAAACCATTTGACATTAGAGCCCTAGAGAACAGAGAAATGCTGTATATTCACCCATGAAGACAATGCTAGATTTTCTTCTAAAGTCCTAACAGGTCACCTACACATTTCACTGCTTCTTATAAAAACATAATTAAGTTATTGTAATAAAGCAGGCTGGCATCGTGGGGGAGACCATCAGAGACTATTTTAAGAATCTTTTAATGGTTACTGATTTTCTTTTATTGGTTACATCAAGGGAATACTCTCCAGAAAACACAGGGCATGTGCTCAATGATCTCCTATTAGCTGACAAACATGTAATTGATTTATTGCACTTTTCTTCCAGCTTTAGTGGGTAGATAAATGTTTGTGCCAAAAGAACAATTACTCAACTCCAACAGTATCTATGACAAAATAATTCTTTAACATTTTTTTCAAAGCACATTAACTGATGTAAACCACATATGAAATGTTCAAGCACTGAACTGTACATATGATCCACAAAAGGATGTTGTCAAGATCAGAAGCCATCCATCCCACCTTTCTCATGGAAATAAAAATAATAAATAAATTCGACTCAGAACCAACCTGCATAACACTGATAAACTAAAAACATACCTCTACAGTTGCAACAGTAAATTAGATGTCAGATTATCACAGAATCATAGAATGGCCTGGGTTGAAAAGGACCACAGTGATCATCTTGTTTCAACCTCCTGCTATGTGCACTAGACCAGGCTGTCCAGAGCCGCATCCAGCCTGGTGGTTCTTTCCCTGAAAGAAAGATCTCCTCTCAGAGAGTATGAGGTGTTCTACCATAAAATCCAGAACTCTTAATTCATCTCCAATGTCCGGTTAAATTAAAACAGTAAGGATAACTGCTGACCTTTGAATTATCTCAGCCTAGAAAGTTCCTCTGGAGAAACCGGATACCTGCAGAGGAACATTTCAAATACCCAAGTGTGAATGCAATAATGCTAGTTCCTAGAACCACAGGTAACACAAATGTACAAATGATCAAATGGTTCAATGATCAAAAACATGACAGAGCTCATAATGAAAGGCAAGACACAAGTTGTTCACATCAGACAACTTACCTAAGAATGAATAAAGGATCTCACCAAAGAAAGCAATGTAGGAATGTATTACACTAATGTACAGAGAGGAAGAACATATGGAACACACAGCAATAATACTCTGAAAAAAGCAAAGGCAAGTAACGATTTTTATCTCAAAAGAATGAACAGTTTGCTTAGCAAGGAAAAAAAGTCACCCACATCTCACTAATGTATGCAGGAATGAAGAGTTCCTGCCTCCACCTTGCCGGAGAAGAATTATTACAATTAAGAAGAGATAATTCTTATCAAAGAAGAATTTGATATTTGGACTTTACAGAATACAAAAGTTTTTTTTGTTTTCTTTTAAAAGGTACTGATCATCACTAACTCTCACTGAAGACAGACATTTGCTGAATGTTACATTGCAAGGAAAGTCCCTAAAGACTGCAATTTAGCAGGAATGAAATTCTAACACCACTATACATTTGGAAAGAAGTTTGATGGAAGAGCTTCTATATGTACCTCTCTGTAAATCAGTCTTCTAACTTGTGCTTCTAACTTGCGTGCCAGTGGAAGATGGCACCACTAAAACTTTCCGAAGTTATAATCAGAGGAGAGTAATGGCAGATAGGATACAACAGAAAAGACGACAGAATAGAAAAATTCCCTACAACAGAAGGCTGAAAAAACAAAGTGTAAGGGTATGACAGTGAATCCCGATGAACAGGAAAGAATAAAGATGCAATAGCTTAAAATGAGTAAGCTTAGATCACTCCACCACTTGTTTAAGGTTTGCCTCTCATACATTACAGCTGACAGTCAAACCAAGAAGAAAAGAAGTGAACAAGCAACTAGTAATTCTTGAGCTTTCTGGACTCAATTTAGGCATTTCAGCTGAATATTTAAGGTCTGATGAACTGGGTCTGGACCTTAGCTCCAATTAATCCTTTTTCCAGTTGTCTAATTTCTAAAAATATTGCTCTAAAAATGAATTAAAGATCTCCCCTCTGCAGAACACTTTATATGTGCCCCCTCAATAAATATTACTAAAGAATTCATTCTGCAAATGAATTAGTCAAATTTCATTGCCAGAATTAAGCCTCCTGCATAAATCCCCAGTATAGCTTTTTTGTATTAGAATGTTGTAAAATCTTCCCTGTAGTTTAAGTATGCTATTAAAATTGCTGTCTTGAATGAGTGAGGCATTTGTTAAGACCACGAGACTGACAGTATGGATGCTATGGTCCTCCTTGTATCCACAAACATGGAATTTGACAGCACTATCTAAATCTGACCTTTAAGTACAAGATCAACTGCAAACAGATGAGATTCAGTTTATTATTTTGTTGTTTAAGAAAGGACACTTATTTTTCCTCTCTTTAGCTAATACCTAGGGCAGTGAGAGGAAAAAATCACTGAAAATTTAATGATAACTGGCTAAAAGAGTTTACAAAAAGAACATTATCAGTTTTTAGAAACCAAAATAGCTTGGACAAAATCTGTACTCTATGTTCTCACTTCTATTTTATGCACACATTGCTAATAAAACCTAGAAGTTATCCACTGACAGTTTGTTCTTTCTGCAATTATTTGCAGTTTCTTAGCTTATACATTCACATGAAGTTTTCACACAAGAAGTTATTTCAGTATTCAGTTGGTAGCTCCACCTAGTGTTATTCATTACCTATTCCAAAAGGAAATGAAAAGCAGAGAGCCAGACATAATACACACATATAGTCTACTTTTGCTTGCTGCTTGGAAAAGCAGTTTCTCATCCACGTAGGATTCATTTTCATTAATACTATGAATAGCTCTAATTGCCTCACGTTTCTAAAGCACTTCAAAATCTTCACTTTTGAGACTTCATTTTTGCAATAGTAAAAAAAAGCTTTCAAAATCTCAGGTAAGGTGCCAGAAGAGTCCCAAGGACACCTTTTGGTACCACTGACCGTACAGCATTGCCATCACTGTTACTGATTCTTTCAAGGCTTAAGAAAGAGTTGTTTCTCAGAAAGACTGCTCTTACAATACAGACAAAGCCTAAGGAATAGCAGACGGTTCAGTTGCTTCTACTCCTTTCCCATGCTGGATGAATATCTGTCCAGATAATGCTCCTATTTTGTATCTATGAAGCCTTCTGGACAGGCATTAAATCAATATGGGACTCTGTGCCTCCAATAGATAGATGTCTTTCAACCGTGCTTTCTCAACCTGAATTGCTTAACAGTTTTGTTACAGATAATGCAGACAGGGCTGACTTAAGCCATGCAATATTGCCACTTTGCTGATGGACTGGAGAAATACAACACTGGAAATGGTGAGGTTTACAGAAGAATCTTCAAAGGGGAAAGTTTACTCACATTGTTTCATTCGGATATACAAAAATAATGAACCAAACTAAAACGACATGCATAACTTTCTTCTCACACGACTGTAAAAAATAACATTTAGCAGCCTGAAGCTTTTTTTTCCCCTGTCAAGGAAGGTCACTGCCACAGTGATCTACTGTTGTCACTTCAAGAATAGCTTGTTGACATTTTCTTCAAAATGGCTACACCTTGCAATCTGGAAACTTCATTTCTTAGAAATTCATTGGCTTCTTTCTAAAGGGTATTTCCCAGCTCTTTAATGCACCCCAGTTAGGATGCATTAATTAGGCACACATTCTATATTCTGCCTATTTTACATCTGGTTGGATCTGTTGTTTTTGAACCATGAATCTCAAAATTAAAAATGAAGTCCCAGAACCCTGGAGAACACCTCTTTCCCTGTGCATAACTAGGGTGGACAAATCATTTTGCTTTAAAAGATAAGGAAGTGGTTAGATGGCCACAGCCAGAGGGCTACAGAGGGCTAAAGTCAATGGCTCTATGTGCAGGTGAAGGCCTATCACAACTAGTGTCTCATAAGGGTCTGTCTTGAGATGGGGGCTCTTCAACATCTTTAACAGTAACCTAACCAATGGGACTGAGTGCACCCTCAGCAAATTTGCTGATGACAAGCTAGGGAGTCCAGCTGATACAACAGAAGAAAGGAATGTCATCTAAAGGGACCTGGACAAGCTTGAAAAGTGGGTCCAGGAGAACCTAATGAGGTTCAAGAGGTCAATTATAAGGTGTTGGACTTAGGTTGGGCAACTGAAAGTAGTCTCCTTCTGTCTCAGGAACCACTTCAAAAACTTATCCTACAGTCCTTCAGAAGTGCTAGGCTCAGACTGCCAGTCTTGTTTGTTTCAGAACATACCCTAAAAGCCTCTTACTCAAATTCTTAGCTACATTTTAGTCAGGGCCGTTTTTTCTTCTTAAGGAGTTTACAAGCCAATTAATAAGCAATCTACATTTTTGTTTTTAGTTATTATGCCTATAGATTTTGGGGCAGTGTATTTCATAAATAATAAAATGTATTAAAAAAAAATCAAAACAATTTAAATGCAATACACACTTACCTGTATGCATTAATGTAATCCTTTCTGTGTTGAAGAAGAAAATCTTTCAGCTTCCCAATATTGGAAATCTTTAAAAAAAAAAAAACATATTTAAATCCTGTAGCTACAGATACTAATGTTTGTATACATTTAAAGTTCAGTACTTCCACTTTTCAAACATAAATTAGTAAAATTCACTGTATTTATGTGTATTTAATCA
This sequence comes from Chrysolophus pictus, assembly GCA_037305975.1. Classification (NCBI taxonomy): domain Eukaryota; kingdom Metazoa; phylum Chordata; class Aves; order Galliformes; family Phasianidae; genus Chrysolophus; species Chrysolophus pictus. The sequence continues at coordinate 12,665,800 of CM074579.1, read as the reverse complement.
GCGCCATAACATTTATTTTCTTTCATAATAGGATTTTCATTTTTCAAGCAGTCAGTAAAATTCTGTTTGTTGTATGAAAGCAGAATTTTGAAAGTAATAAAAATGCATGTCTCGTGTACAGAAAGCATAAACTAAACATTAAATACTACTAAATGCTAAACAAATACAATATAAAACATTAAAACAGTAAACATAACTCCAAGCATAACTAAACATTAAAAATGGTATCAACTGTCAATTCAAAATCCAACATGTATTTCAGAAAATAGATTAATTTTAGATCATACAAGAAATATTAAAATACTTTACTGATAAAGAATGATATAAATACTTAATTTCCTTTAAGAGAACTTATAGAGCAAGGTGCTGTCCCTCTCCTTGGTATTTCTGCAGCAATGCAGTGAGTAGTTTGTGCCTGAGGTACTGCATGTAGCACCTGGGAATTTTTGCCAGGAGATATATTCACAGCAAAATTCTCTTTCTGGATTCCTTTTTCCATTTCTGGATTTTCCCTTCACCATGGATCTGGTTTTTTTTGTTTTTTTTGTTTTTTTTTTTCCCCCCCCGCTGTAAAACCATTTTACTTTCTTCATAGAAGTCTTTACTGAGATCATCTGAAAAACCTTCTAAGCTCTGAAATGACTTCTGCTAACTTCAATTGAATGCAAAAGATTTGGCATAGTGTAAGATCCTACTTTGTCTTACAGAATAGATGATCTACAGAAAGTGACTTTTCATCAGCCACAGAAATGAGATGGCTACCTTAACAGGACTGGAAAGAGACACGATGGAGTGAGGAGATTGTATTACTAGTAGATACTTTCAACAGGACACAGAGCTGAAGGAAAACCTTCCTACAGCATATTCTCAAATATTCATTAATAATTCTGTGTAAAAGCACACGAGGGTTTTTACAATGCAATTGTTTTAGCTTACAAATACAATAACTGTGGTTTATTCTGTGTATCTGGGAAAAAGCATCAAAAGCTGTTCAAGTCTTAAAATCCTATTTTCATGCAAATGTTGCCTGTAATTAAACAAACAAAAAACCACAGCGACAGAACACAGAATGGTTTGCATAAATAGAAGATTAATATCCCCAATTATTTTTTCACAAGATCTACAGGCCTTTGAAAAAGGAAAAAACTTGGTAAGGCCACAGCAATCTGTTAAAACAAAAAACATGTTTTCCTGCACAAACACGTGGGCATACATTTCCCTATTATCACCTGTTTCCTTTTCACTGCGATTCATGATAACAGATAGGAAATTTTGCTATTTTTGTGCTTTAAATTTTCCATGAGATGAACAGCATGTGGAATTTTGAGCCATTCACAGCACACATCAGTAACTCCAGCAGATACCAAGTTCCCTAAAGTGTGTTAGCACTGTCAGAAGCAGTAAGGAAGGAAATACAGAAAACACAACTCAGGATCAATTGGACACAAATAGTCAATTTAAATCATTCTACAGATGTTTCTTCTGGAACTTACTCTTGTATTTTAATCTCTTTCTCAGCATTAGTATGTAATGAATTTTACTTCATACGACTTTGCTTGATAGGTAAACTGAGCTTGACTATAAAAGCAGGATCTTCAAAGTAGCTATACAGTGTTTCAGTAGAACAGTAATACTTAATAAGCAGAAAGTACTTCAGAGAACAAAGAGTAGAACTGTAAAATGAGACATTCGAAAACATTTACATTGATACGTGAACAAAGACTAAACTAGAAAAGGGATTAGTAAAATTTTATAAGTAATAAATCTTAATATTATTGCAATAGCTACAATTTAGGAGTGATTAACAAGCAGAAAGAATCAGAATGACAAGCAAGAACACTGTCTTACAGTAATTAATTCATCTAGTCACAAAGAGCATTCTATTTAGGCTAAAATTGTCATCGTGTGTTTGAATTGCACTGACCCCACTTTGCCTCTCTTTCATTTGTAAAGCTATTTTCATGAATTTAGAATGACACTATTATGCCCATACTCACATCAAGCTCTTAGTTCCCAAGATTTGCATCAGAAGTGAGACTTCTTGTTCTACTTTCTCTCAAATTCTAACAGCATCTCCTGTGATCTTGCACCAAAGCTGTTTCTCTTTGACCTTTTCTTACCATGTAATATTGGCACCGTTTTGAATTCAATTTGTCATAATTGCATACAATTAAGCATTTTTAAAATGAAAAAAAAAGTCTCTCTAGCATAAAGAGAAAGTAAATTTTATCCCAGAATACTCTCATTTCTATTTATTTATGTTAAGATTCTTCATCTTCTACAGACACAAAACATCCATTATTCTACAAATATAAATCTTGAAGATATCTCCAGGGTCATCAACTAGCATTTGGTTTGGGGTTATCAGAAGCACACCACACACTCTTCACAGTTATCAGACTCCATTCTAAAGGTAATAAAGCATCTTCCTAATCCATCTGACTGCCCTTGTTAGAATCTTACTGATCTTAGTAGGAATAAGAACTATCAAATTTTCATGTTTCCTAATTAACACTTCCACCCATCTGCTCTTGATTCAAAACAGTCCTTACCCCTAAAAGGTTTTCCTCCCTGCATGTGTGCTTCTCAGTTTACTGTAAATAGTCCTATCCACCCATAACCCAAAACAAAAGACCCCAAGCTTTTAGTTTCTTCTCATGGGGTAGTTCTAACATTGCTTAATTTGTGACTTTTCTTGGTGTTTGTTCCAGTTTGTATCCATTCTCTTCCAAAACAAATAACCAGAAGGACATACATTGGTGTCTGTACTTTGAAATTCAGCTGGAGATATCTTTCTATCCACCATTTTCATTTAATTGCTTTATTTGCTTTATTTTTTGGTTTGATCTCAAACTCCATATTCTACTGATGGATTTCCTTCTTTTCTTCACAACTCCAAACCTAGGAATCATTCACCACTTTCTGTAACAGAGCACGCTCCTCCTTCTCTTCACAACATTTTAACAGCACAATCTCACTTCTTCATTCCCAAAAATAAGAACATTATTAAATTTTATTATTTTTAGAATTCAGACACAGAATAATTCAACTATTAGCCTCCCCTCAGTGCAGTACTCCTTTCAATACAACAGTATTGCTTCTGCTACAGCCACATCTTACTCATGTAATATTTTCTTCATGAGTCTTCCGTGGACTTCCCATTAGCACCTTATCAGACCCTTTACCATCTGACACCAGATCTTCATTACAAAGGAAACACAATTTTCTAAAATCATCAGGTTCAGAGAACCATAGAATCACCAAGTGTAGAAAAGACCTACAAGATCATCCAGTCCAACTGTCCATCGATTACCAACAGTTCTCGATAGGCAAAATATTCTATTTTAGTATGACAGCAAGTCGTACTCCATTGTGTCTTACTACCCATTTATCTTTTTCCACTTAAAGTCTTCTCTGAAGCCTGGAACATTTCTGCATCAGAATAAAAGCCCTGCTGAGCCATAATCAGTTTCTCTCTGTTGACTTAATTAGAGGCATTAAATTTGCTACAATCTAATCAAATGAGATCATCACCAACTCAATGTATTTTCACTTAAAAAAAGCTGCCATCAAACTTGTGATTTCTCAAATGCACTGTGTTTGAACTCAACCCATAGATTACCTGATAGCTATGGCTTGACTTCATTAACATTTCCAATTCCATGCCCCAGTTTCCAATAACTACCTTGTTGGTTTCTTTGCCCTGCTCGTCTGTGCCTTTTCCTCATTAACTCAGTTTGGACACCACACCTAAACTATTCTTAATTTATACTAGAGATGGATGAAAAATCCACTTTTTCTCTAGTTCTCCTTTTATTTATAAGTTGAAATATTCTTTATCCATATAGGTTTTTAATAGCTCTGGTAAAGTCACTGTGAACTTGCCAATTGTCTACTTAATCCTCACAAAGTCTTTTCCTTTGACAACAGCTTTCTTGGCCAGCCAGTCCCTCTCCCCAAGGTCCCCTGCTCCTTATTGCCTCTGGGCTACTTTTTTTTTTTTCTTTCTATCTTCTCTAACTAATCCTTCAAGTAGACATGAAACGACTTTAAATCCCCCTTGCATTTTAGTGTAGCCATTTTCTTTTTCTCTTTTTACCCATCCATCATAATTGCAACTTCCTATTGCTGTACACTCCTGTTTTGAAAACAAGTGTACCACTAGTCTACACAGCCTTCAGAAGGACAGATGAAAGCAGTCTGAAGACAAAGCGCAAACATAACTTACCACTGGCCTCCACCACAGTTCTTGGAAATTAGCTTTCTTCCCCTCTGAAAGTTTGGACTAGAGAAATAAACCTCTCCTCATAAGATAACCTATCCTCATAAGATATCTTATGAGGAAGAATATTACTGAATTGCTAGATTTAACTGACACTTTTCTGGGAATCTAGAAATTCCTCCCAGTATCACCAACATGTTACACTAATGCATCAACAGCATGTTCCTAAGCTGCTGCTCACCACCAGAACACTGAGGGTTGTCTTATTTTTGACAAACTGACTTCCTACCTGCCTACTGCACTCCAGCTCTTCCTTGAGGGTCAGCACCACACAGCAGGACACTAGAATGGTTTTTCTTAAATTAATCTTTTGGGAATGGGGCTAATCATGTTTAAGATTAACTAAAATAAATCTGTTGCATTCATTTGGGCTTCAAATACCTTTTTCATCGCAAGAGAGAGCAGAAGCTGGGTAGTACCAGCAGGGAATTTCCTAAAGGACGTCTGCCAAGAAAGGAAGCACATTCAGTTACAGCTTAAGAAATTTACAACAGTAACCCCATAAGACGGTGTACAGAAATCAGAGACTCCAGGTGTTACTTAAATCCCTCCCAAGCATAGCTTTGGCAGTGGAATCCCAATGACTCTCAGCAGTGAAGCAGCAGCAATTATCCACTGGGTGGCAATCCGAGTGTCAACATTGTGCAAATGAAAAGCACCCCATAAATTTACATTAAAGCCTGTAACACAACTTTTTAAACTTACTTTACATTTCAGTTCGGATTTTATCTCCATTTCAAAGTTTATCTTCATTGCAAATTATCTCTTTAACACACACAGCTGTGTTTTGTTGCCACTGTAGATTTTTCAAATAACTTTTATTAAAACATAAAGGCAACTATTGCATATAATGTAGGTTCAACACAAAAAGAAGCTGAGAATGGTTGCCATCTGCTACTACCACAGGTGGCATGCACAGCTCTAGTTGTACTTGAGGCCTTCACTAGAAATGGTGAATGTTCTTCTGTTGAGACAGTTTTCTTAATATTTTAGAGCAGGTTACATTTCTAAATAAGATAAACAGGGAAGTATTCTCTAAAATACAGCACCTTCGAAAGATGCATATACTTTGAACAAAGAGGCTGGGTATGTTTCCTGCAGTATCTTAGCAATACGTACACCATTTCTTGCCACTCACAACAAAGAATTGATCACTCATGAAACAGTAGGTTCCAATTTGCATACGTTTAACCCACTGCAAGAAGCAGCAGCATTGTTTACGATTAAAATGATTGGAGTAGGTTCCCGTGACATATTGTAGAGGGAAGCCAACAGCACTGAATAGTCATTTCCATTGAACAAACAGCGCTTTAGCCCATTTGCTCTGCCATCAGAACAATACACAGCTATTTGGGACCATATAAAACTGTTGCACTTTGTACTATGTTTCTATGCTCATTTTTTACACGATGTATTTGGTTAAAGAACACTTTAAAAATACCTAAAACTAAAACACAACAGAAAGACCCTGCAGGAGTTGTTAGAGATGCTGCGCTTACTGTTCGACTCGGCAGCACTGAAAAGCACAACTGATGGAAGGACCTCCTTAAGCACCAAAGCAAACAACCAAAAAATCCCACTACCACCACAGAAGTTTTACATTTAATTTTGCAGTAAACTCAAAAATACTCATCTTAAGTAGATTTCATTTATAGATTCATGAAAAGGTGACAACATTTTGCAGTCCCCTCCATATAGAGCAAAATATTTAAGAGTTAAATTCTTAATTATGTTTTCAGTTCTAAACATACAGTCAACACAAACATACTCACTGTCCGTTTCAGAAGAAATTAAGGGTTTCTGTGAGACGTGAGGTGATGTGCAGAGTATAGCCTCAGTACTAACAGGAGATACAGCAATGGGCAGAAGAACATAAACTTGCTTTTAGCACTTACACACACACCATACACGAATTGTATAAGTGACTAAAGCGTTGAAAAAAAAAAAAAAGAAGTTTTCTATGGTTGGTGCAAACTATTTCTGAAATCTCAAATGAAACTCAATCAACAGAATAGAAACAAAAAAATAATTAATATTAAATACAATTTCAACTGAAGAATTTGGGTTCTTACCTATACTATTTCTGTCGAGAAAGACTAATCAGAAAGACTTTGATACAGAAATTACTCATATGGATGCTTTTTGCAATACAACCTACTTTTGATTACTGTCTCTTATTATTATTTTTAATTGCACATGAAAGAGCAGATTTCATTATGCATTCCTTACACGTAATATTTTAAGCCCCGTAAGCCAGCTGAATTCACACGGGTTTCTACAGGAGCAGTCAGTGTATCAAAAATAAAATCTATATCTGGATTCTACCCTTCAAAAACTCGAACTTCGGTGACAAAGCGATGCAATTCCTGCCACAGTGCCACGCAGCAAGGTTCAAACAAAACAGCTTCGGCACTTCCTTGGGAGTGTGAACACTTGTTTAGAAGCTTTCGCTGCTTCCACCTGAAGCCCATTAGGTGGTGCTGTCCCACCGGCATGCTCAGCACAGGAGCACGCACTGCCCCAAAATCACCAACGTTTTCTGAAGATTTGTCTCTGGAGGGTATACATTTGGTTTAGGTTTCCACTGCCAACCCTATAGTTTCTAAACTAGGTCACGCAGATCAATTGCTCCTGTAACCCGAAACCCAAAAGAGCAACTAATATCTAAACAACATAGGGGTGGCCATAGCTGCAGTGGGGCAGGGGAAAGGAGACAGTCAGCCTGGCTACCTCTAATCTCATGGAAATTGGGCCCTGGTTCAGTTCCTGCTTTCCATCAGCGTATATGTTACAGCAGCAGACACGGGCAGGGAAAAATCGTAACTGCATTTTATTAGTAGTCATTCGTACACAACACAGTAATGAACATAACCAAGAATGGGCATCAGTTGTATTAAAAAATTATGGTACACAGGATAAAACTGTTCAAAATCCAACTGAGTCAATTAAAAGCCATTGAAATGAAGACTGAATTATTTTAATCCTTCAAAGGTAAATATATTTTAAAAAACAAACAAGAAAACTTACAAAGATCAAACGTGTTATATTATCAGTATTTCTATAATTAAAAATAAGTTTATTTTTCAGAGGAGGTGAAAGATAGTGAAACTGAAATCAAATGTTAAAGAACCATTAAAAAAAAATATTATCCACTGTGGGTTACTCAAAGATAAAATCTATTTGCAGAATACAACAGACAGTATTCGGATCGTTAAGAAACTGATTAAGAAGCCTCCACATAGCAGTAAAAGGCAAAGCCTGTTTTGCAACATCTGGTCTGCAGCACAAAATGCTTTGGTTTGCTTAGTAGCAACTTAGCAAAAATGGCAGAGTGAAAAAGCACTGCCTTGCACAACGAAGGGGAAAAAAGCTCACTTTTAAGGAAAATCTTTTTCATTTTGTAATATCTGCTTTCCTTAGGACACATTTAAACATCATGCCTAAGGTTCAAAAATTCTCTCACGTTGGTTTTTGCTACTGTCAGTTCTCACCCTGAATGCTCAGCCTCCAACTACGCCCTGGGTGTGCACTTAATCGTTTAAAGGTTTTAATTCACTGTTTATTACAAGTGGAAAATTTGGTAATAAATAACTTGCTCTCAGTCTGAAAGCTTCAAATCATGTCTTCCCATGCTTAAGGCATAATCCATTTACAGGGGATGTAAGATCTCTCCATCTTTTACTTGACCAGACTATTTTTAGTTACGAATTTTTCTAGTAAGAAACAAGTAAAATTAGAAGCCAAGAGGACGAAAGCTCCAGTTTCCCATCAAATACCATAGAGACTGAAAGCACCCAGTGTTATCACTGGATTTAGGTTTTGCTGATCTGTTATTATGGGGTGAGGTTGCTGCATTGTTTAACAATGTGTATAGTACCTACATCAGATTCCAACTGAAAAGAAGTATTTTGAAGCTTTTTAATTTTTTTTTTAAATGACTGAAATTATGATAATGCATATTATGTGTTGTAACCAAGTGTTACAATCATTTTACTCTAGGGATTTGTAAATACAGGAAGAGTCTTATTTTATAGATAACTTAAATAGACGACTTAAAAGCTAGGTTTACATTCTCAAAAGGAGAATGGCAATACATGTAGAATTTAGATAAGGACGTCTGTGCTCAGTTTGTCACTGTTTTCTTTCATCTTGTGGGAGTGCCCAGGTTTGATACCCACAAGGACAGAAGTGCACCTACATACTCTGAAGATCTGCATAGGGTCAACAGGAACGTGAGGTGACCCTGAGAAAAAAATTAACAGTAGACTTTAAAAATGTACAGTCATGCTAAATGTTTTTATTTAACTAGTCTTCATTTACTCTCTCTCAGGCAATAAATACCTTCAATAAAAAAAAAAAGGAACATCTGATTTTACTTAAACTATTTCCCTCTTTCTCGTTTATAGTCCAACTCTAATCATAACTTTCTTGAACATTTATATTTTTTTACACAATCATCCAAAACCTCATTGACTAAAATATAAATTCCACAACAATTGTGGGGAATGTTTTGGTTGAGAGATAAAAGTAAATTGGTTAAAATACATATTTGCAATAATTGGCCTTTACCATCACTGTTCAAAGCACTCCACTTACAGCACCACAGTGACTCCATTCAGATTTGTGTTTGCATGAGAGATTTTACTCATCCCCTTTCTCACAGAGGAAACTCATGCAGCATTATGTATTCTTGTTTAAATATATTTCATGATGAAAAAAGATTTCCAGCCTCATTTAATGCACGTGCAGTAATGAAAGATTACTCTGAGTAGCCTTCTGAAATTCAGGATCCAGAATTTTACAGCACAATTCACAGGGATCTGCATGTGCAGGAGTCAGAAGTTAACTCTGGGACCAAATTTCAGCAGAAGTCATTGCAGAGCACACAAGCAGGTGGGTAATGTGGCACCAGCTGGGCAGGCTCCTCTTCACTGAAACTGTGGCCAATTGGGAACTTCCCACAGTGGGTCCCCTGCTCTGCTTTCAGAGCATCTTCACTTTACATTCCGTGTTTTTTTGTGTCTTTGCTGTCTATACCAACACACCTATACACCAATGCCGTACAAGTTGACAGAGTACTCACCGTACTTCAAATTTCTAACACTATCACGTACCATTCCAATGGACAAGCTCTATTTTGTTTCCATGGTCAAGGATTATGCATGGATTAATGTACCAAGTATCTGGGCTGCACAGAGGTCATTATTGTTTACCTACAGAAGTCATAGATCAGGCAAATAAATAGCTGGAGAGTAGCTATTTCTGAACACATCACTAACAGTACTTTGTTCCCTCCAGCTATACCTTTTTTTTTTTTTTTTTTTTAACCAAATTGTCTTATAAAACAGCAACTAAAACAAACCATGGCAGCTTTTCAATCCCACAGCATGGGCCAGAATTTGAAGCCAAGCTCAAGTTGGCCTGCAGCAGCACTGAGAACTGATGCAGCTTCCTTTGGGCCCACCCAACTGCCTCCTACACCAGTCAGCCAAAGCCCAGGAGCAACATTTAAGCAAAATCTCCTGTAGGCAGCATCAATGCCACACATAGCTACCAGAGCTACCCACCAGCTGAGTAAGGTACCACAAAACATAGCATGACAAACCATCTCCAGAACCCTTCTTCTGGACATCACAAAATGCTCTTCAAATCATTTTTGATCTACCTAGGATGTACCAACTGGTTTGGCCTCTGAAGAAATGGGGGTGGGAGGATGGGGGAGACTAATTTCTACTAGAAAAAACTTACAGTAGATGGTCACGTAGAAGTTTTTCCCAAGAAAGTGCTTTCAGAATTAAGGAGCAGTAAACTTCAGCTGTAATTCAAAGAGAAATCAATGCTATTCATTCACATGCGAGTAATGCTGACAGTTCCAATGTATATATTTTTTTAATGGCTTAAAAGTAGAAACTCCTGACATGAATTTTAGTTGTGAAGCAAGACACCTTTTCTCTCCCCTCTCAGCTATGAATCTTATTAAGATTTCTTAAATGTCCATTTCCTGTAATTTTAATAATTTCAGACTATAATTATTTATATGTTTATGATACCTTTGGGGTATCATTACAATTATTTTTTTTTAAGAATTTATACTTAGAAAAATAAAATTAAGTAATAGCTTCTCTTAGGGAGAGACTGTCAGCCCTGCTCTGAATAAACAATCCCCTTTACAAGTAAGCTCATGATTTATATCCCCTGTAACCACAGAAATTTAGCTTGAGTTTATACAAAATAGAATAAAACAATCTAATGAAAATCAGAATACTGCTATTGCAAGTGAAAGTTAATATTCTGTTTTGTTGCGTTGTTTTTTGTGTTTTTGGTGGGTTTTTATTTGCTTTAATTCTGCTTTGTATGCAGCCGTAAGATTTTACTTGACGGGCTCCTTCTTACTCCTTAGTCATACGTAACCAATTTGAATACGGCATTCAGACATCTGTGTATTTTAGTTTTACTTGAGATGCACATCAAACAGCAAGATAAAAGTTAAAGACTTTTAGATGTAAGAAGCTGTAGTTAAATGCAAGAAACATTTTTAAATGATAAAGGCAATTGTGAGAAACTGCTAAGACGCTGCAAGACTACAAGAACACAGCACAGAAGTTTTTGAGGCTTTTCATAGAACAAGATTGGGAATGGCAAAAAAGGAAAAAACACAAATTGAAATCACTTTTATACGTCAGCATAGCTAAAAATGACAGTATATAGTATGTTAAAAATGCCAACTGACAGTGTTTACAATAGGTAAGAGTATTTACGAAGTTGAATAAAACAATAAGGAATGCAATTAAGGAAAAATAATGATAAAGAATCTTAAGGTTAAATTCATTAAATATTGATAGCTCAGTTAAGTAAGGAGAAGTATGGAAAAGAACTGGCCAGGTTCACACAAGTATATTTCACCAAGGCAACAAATCCTAGCCCAAAACCCAGAATTTTTTTTACAGTGAAATAGATTGAAATCGTGCCAGTGGGATCACCCAGATCTGCCACATAAATCTAACAAAAGCTGTGAAAACAGACAGTAGAATGAACCTTCTTCAAAAGAAATGCAACCTAACAGATCACTTCTCTTGTATCTAATACTATGAAAAACTGTTCTAGCTGTTCTATTATCCATGTTATAAGTCTACCTCAATCCTATCAATTTGAAATTATCAGACTATATGAGAAATCATTTCAGCCTTAGAATGTCAAGCTCCATAAACATAGATATTCTCTCATCTATTATACAACAAACTCATTTATAACTGAAGAAAGAAAAAAATAAGCAGCTTAAAAGATGGAAGTTTGTATAAATACAGCAGTTTCATAAGCCACGGGGACAATTCTGAAGTCATCAGGACCCCTTTACATAGGGTTATTCACAGTGTAGGTTGGCTATCTGAAAACCAGCAAACCACTAGGATGTTACTTGATTAAAAATACAGCAACATTACCCATAATTTAAAATTTGATTTAACTGTTAGAGTTTGTCCTCACTGCATGTGACAAAGAAGCAAGTTTCCAGAATGGCCTTACTCCTTGCCAGAGGGGCCTTTAAAGGAAGAGGTGAACAACTGAACGTGAATGAGCAACAGTTAGATAAGTGTTGATTTTAAAGAGTTTTTTGTTTTTTTTTTTTTTTTAAATCAATGCATAAAATTATGCTATTCTCTGCCAAAACATATAGGTGCATTCAAGACCCAGTCATCAATCTGACCAGACCATAAGCTGTAGCATTACTGGCTTGCTCCAAACACTTGCACCCGTACATCCCCCTGCAGAACCTCATTTTGAGCAAAACTGGCAGCTGGCTTTTAACTCACAGCCAGAAACTGAAACGTTACTCAGAGCAGCTTTAACTTTTATATTCAAGAAAACAAAGGTGATGCAAATGACACACTGCCAATATTTTAACAAGAGCTCCCTTCAAAGCTCTCTCTGTGTCTCAGACAAAGAATGTATGGGACTTTTCCTGGCAAAGTAACTTCCTCGTGTCCTGCACAGTGGAGTAAATGACAAGCTCTTACTGCCCCAGACCCCAGCCCTTCACACATGTGCACGCTCCAGGAAAAGCTTTGAATTCTCCCAGCTGCACACAACACCCAGTGGCTCTGAACTCACTAACACGTTCTTCTTACCAGCACCTCAGAAGCGTTCATAAATCTCTCTTTATCTAGCAATACCCCTTAGCAGCACTGATAGTAACACATTAAAACTACACACATTTAGGGCCCAATCTGATGCCTGCTCTTGCAAAACCACTTTTATTTGTCACCTTGGAAGTGACTGGGGCAAACTGAGTAGCCATGTAACATGACACGCAAATATGCACCATCCCAACCCACGCTAACATGGCAGATGCTGCCTCTGGCCCCCCCACTTTCCCCTCAATCCATAGAAGAGAATCAAGTCAGAGACTCAGCCAAACTCACTGATTACAAAGGTATAAGAAAGTTTGTGCTATAAAGTGAAGGGGAAGGAAGAGACCGAATGATGCGAGCATTACAAGGCCATACACAAGCTAGTGAAGCACCTGATGATACCACAGCCCACTCCTGCCTCCTAGTGAGGTCACCTGTGTGCTGACAGCAACAGTACAGGATCACTAAAGTCTGTCCCTACAAAGCCTTTAACTCACAGGAAAGAACTACTTAACATGGCTGGTAGTGTTTTGACGGTACGCATCTACTGAGGGAGAAAACAAAACCAACCAAACAACAATAACCAATATTGTACAAATAGGGAGACAAAACAGAAATTTATTATTTAAAATTTTGCTTTACACATACAATATTACCTTATCAGAATACAGTATGATATCTTACAAAAACAACCACCAGCAGAGGACCTTCCCCATGCTAATAAAACAGAGATAAAATAGATTCATAACATGCTATTTCTTAGGCTTTATGTAACATGTCATTAATTCATCTGTTTCTTGAGTGTTACTAGGGAAGGCAATTAAACATCACAACATTCTTGCACCAAGATTATTGTTCATTGGAACATTATGGCTTACTCCCTAAGAGCTAACTTGAAGTCATTGCAAACAGCATCCCTAGAAAATTAACGGCAACTGCTACACAAGATATTGATTAAGAATCATTAAGTTAAACTACTCATTAAGTTAAACTAAATGTATCAGTTGGCCTTCACTTGCCAAAAAATGCCATCCCAACAAAAGCATAGCCCAAGTGAAAGTTAAAGACACTGAATTTATTGTTCTCATTGCTGCCACTAAACAGCTACCAGACACAAAGCAAACACGGCTGTAGCAAAGAGTTTGGCTGTGGTCGACTTCTGCACAGCTCAACAACTTCCTCTACAAACTAGACACACCTTCATCGCAAAGAGAGCTCTCCAACCAAAGGCTGTATGTATAACACAATCACATAAGGAATCACAAAATCACATTGGTAATGTCCTCACAGAAGTCAGCAAGCTCAGCAGCGCACTTCTCAATGACAAGTATGCTATAGGGTGGGCTGCACGGTTTGTGGGGTAATATCGAGATGCCTGACCTCTGACTTGGCAATCAAAAGGATAACCTATGTGAGCTGGTACAACTCACATAGTGTATATATTCTTTAGCACTAGCTGAATTGAGAGACTGAGACCTAACAGAAATTAATAAAATAGCCCAAAGCATATTTTCATCATTGTTTTTTACCAGCACCAATAGCTGGGCACGATCACAGCCTGGTAGAATTGGGATTAAATTTTCTTAGAGAACAAAAAAAAACAAAGTTGCATTTGTGTCTTTAATCTGGACATTAAATATATTGAGTGAGCACAGAGTTTTAATTCTGAAAAGAGATTATGAGATCTTTCATAATCTCATTGTAGCAACATTAAAGACTAAGGAGATGGTTAGCCCCAATTTTCACTACATTTTAAATTATCTACCCAGTAAACTCTTGGGACTAATTTTATAAAGTTCACTGGAATAAAAATGTAGCCATAAACACCAGGTCAAGAAGTTAAATAAATAAATAATCATAGTCTACCAACTAGACAGCAAAATAAATCTTTTAAAAACTATCAAGTGAAGCTAGAAATAAAATGAGATATAAATTCAAGTTTTAGACTGTGGTCAATTGAGGTCTAGACAAAACCCTATGTTTGTTCACTGCCTAGTCTCCAGTCTGCTCCAACTTTGAAAAGGTAATTGAACTCAGTCTGTAATTACTGGATTAGATACAGATGGGCTCTGTACATTTCAGGGGAGGAAAGAACTGTTTTGATTCATTTTATGATTGCCTGTAAGGTCAAACTTTTCAAAATGTACTTTCATCTGCTAAATGGTTTCTCAGAGTCCCAGGGGGACATCTTCAATAACTGATGTTTTAAGCAATTTGGGTCTATCAGATCCAGTCTTTGAATGTAATACACCGTCCATTTTCTAGAATTATAAACGTGCATGTAGGTTAATTGCTACAACTCTCACATATCTCCAGAACTGAACTTTCTCGAAATACTGCAAGTTTTACCTAATAGTTGTTATGTCTAAATATTCAGACATTTATTTCTTTTTTTAGAGTAAAGGACATCTTTAAAGCAGGAATAAGTAACGCAAATTAGAAATGTCCTTATTGACAAGTCCTTCCCATGTCAGAAGTTTCTGAGAACACTGTCTTAGAAACCAATTCAGTAAGCCATGAATAGCCACACTGAATTCAGTTCACTTGTTACAAACAAAAAAATCAAAGCGTGTACCTGACTGAGGAGGTCTTAAAGCACTTCAGAAGACTTCTTTTAGTAGTATCTTATAAGCATTAAACTTTAAGATTTTTTTTTGCAAAATCTTTCTTTCAATTACATTGACTGCAACTCTGCAACATATTTCAATGCAAGCAGGTTTTCATCCCACATCTACCCCTACCTCTTTAAATGCCTTGCTTAGTTAAAAGTTCAAAAGCCCTGCAAGGGATACAAAGCTCTGCTCCCAGTTAAGGGCTCTGGGAGCTACTGTAACAGCAATTTAAAGCAGAACACACAACATGCAATTAGAAGGCAATACAGTCATTCAGTTTAGAGCCACAAAAGACAGAGGAAATGTTTGGAATAATAACAATAAGCAAACAACTTCACTATTCAAAATGTTGAGTTTCAGTTTATTTACATTACAACAATCTTCTTGCTTTTACAATTCTAGTAAGAAAGTATTATTTGTTACTAATTTAAAAACAAATTTATGTTGTAACACTATCATGCTGGGAACATCCTTGGTCAAACACATCTTTGCAGGATCAGACATCCATTGTCTTCTTTCATCTTTCAGAGAATTTGCATTATCCTCAGTATCATCACTTACACAACACGTACGCTAAGGCAATCTCTGTTTGTCAACAGGTGTGCTATTTCACATCATTTCCATGATGAACATTTTATTCATTTTATTTCAAAGCCTTCTACATAAGGGACAAATCCTGATGCCAGACCCAACCACCACAAGAACCCCAGAAGAAAGATGTTCCATAACATAAGAATAGCTCTCAGGATGCCTCCTTGGACAGCAGCTCTTTTTTTAAGTAATGGCCTTTATAAAAACATCACTTAGAATAACAGTCACTTAGAGCAACAGTCATGTAGAAGCAAATCAAGAATCAAAATATTACTTCAAAGATTGTTTCTTGTTAGTGTCAAAGACAAGTATGCAAATGAGCATTACTCAAAAAATAAAATTAATGTATATTTGGATTATCTTTCTTCCCATACCTCCAATGGATGCATCTGAATTTATTTCTTTAAAATTGGAATAATATTCAGAATAGAATTTCCATGGTGCTTAATTCAATAGATTCTTATGTTAAGAGCCCTATAGGAAGGGCTTCTTGTCATTCACTCTAAGCAAAAAGAAATTTTTCTTCTGGAAAAATTTACACGCTTTAATTTCCCCTGCAAAATAAAATTATGCCATATATTTCAAGTGTATTGAGTGAACCCACAAACCACTCCTAAAACTACTGTAAATTTCAGGACAGGGACAATAAATTGTGATGCACTGTATGGTAGAATGGTGAAGTCACAGCCAGACCACAGAACTGTGCTATCTATATGCCACAGAGAAAAATAAATATAGAACTCGGTCACGCTTTAGACAAACCAATTAACTCCTGGAGTTTTTCCATTTTTCCTTTCCTTCACATTATGATTCCCTCTCAGATGTATTTTTCCTTATCGTCTATAGGCGTCTCTATTGCATTTTATGTTTTTGAATATGGTATATCTGAGTTCTTGTAGGCATTTCCCACCTACATTACAATAGATTCAATCTAAGAATCTCTGGAACTGGAAATAACATCATTAATTGAAACGACGTATATACTTACAATAACCTAGTCTCACTCACTTTGTGACATATTATCATTGTGTACTAAAGTGACTGAAAAAACGTACAAACAAGGAAAGGAGACATTCAGCTCCTAAGTTGGTATGCAGGCTGCAGTATTATTTCATCAATTAATATCTCACTTGGTTTAATGTGTTCTTCATTGTTAATGAAAAAAACAAAACCACAGTGAACCATCTTTGTACGTTCACATACACTCTGAAATTTGTGATGAAGTAGTCAAAAAAAAAAATCATCATGAATAAGACCTCATTTGCTTTGCAGTAAGCAACACCTCTGGTAGGTAACTACATTATGCACCCTGTGAAGTCTAACACGGCTATTTTAATTTAGGAAAACTTAAGCACATTGTTTCCTGTAATTTCATTTATTATGATAAAAATAAAGACAGAACATTCATACATGTTCACAGTCTAAGGTCAGACTGATCAGAGTCATAGGTCACTGGAGGAGAAGTAGCCTGAGATTTGGGAAACCCAGTATCCAATTCTTTGCTTTGGAAAGAAGCAATGTCCCGCATGTAAAAAGGAATTCCTGACCACCCCTCTGTATTAACTCCTGCATTACTTGTTGAGTACCGTTTGGATTTTACAATACTTGCACTTGACTTCACGTGGTGCAGGATCAACTAAATCAAAGGGCAGCTGAATCATATCACAAGTATACACTTTCTCCAGCACTGTATCTCAGTTTTGGTTTTCTGTGAAATCCACAGTCAGACTTACTTCAGATTTTCCAAACTTAAGATCATTTTTGTAGCTCTTTTCTATTAAAAAGAACAAAACACTGGTTTTGAAAAAGGCTGACTGACAAGAGAACTAGACACAATATATTGCCATTTTAAGAGCGCAATACTTTTTTAGTTATTCATTCCCTCCATATTTCATTAAACTTTTCTCTCTTAAAAGCTTAAATTTCTTCACTTTGCTGTCATTTCAAGTGCAACATTTACTATAAGCCAAACAGACCCAATTATGTCCTACAATACCCACAACCAGATTCAACAAGTGCCCTGCTCACACATGCAAGGGTAATGTTTGGCCAAAACATCTTTCCATACGTGTAATTTATTTATTTATTTATTTTTAAAACAGAGTTGAATGAACTCTCCTTCAATCTAAGCCTAGGTAAAACTCTCTCCTTAGAGAGACACAACAGAAACTGCAGTGTGCATCACAATCCAGCTGAACTGACCTAAAGAAAATATATATATATCAAAGACAACTGAAAAAAAGGGAATTTTAAATTAATCAAAAATTAGTAGCTGTCACTTGAAAATGGGTATAAAACAAAGTTCTAAATGAAGAGTATCCCAAGAACATGCACATCTGTTTAATATTACAAGCCAACTGTCAACATCCTAAGTGAAGTTTTAATTTAATATTTTTTCTTTCTTGATGTTTTACCTTTAGTGAATGCCTCATGAGAGTATCAGCTTTCTATAAGAAACTGTTAAATATAAAGAAATGTTATTGTAGCATGTTTGTAAAATCATAGTTCGAGAACTTTTTATTTTTCTAAAGCCTGACCACAACTTAATTATCTGCAGGACATTCCAAGCTCACAATTGCAAGCTCCAGTTCCCAAGCAATTTTAAACAATATCTACTGTACAGGACACACAGTATTGCTAACACTGCTACGTGGTAATGTTTCCAAAAGTCAGCATTAGAGCCTTTAGACACGGTTTTATTTTCAATAAATATTTGTTTCTCCACTTATCATTAAATGGTTTTCATCACCATTATGTTTGCCTTTCATGTATCTGTTTGCTATCATCATTTACTTTTAATATGAGTGAACTAGTTATGAAGACAGATCTCATGTACAGGATGTCTTACGTATAAAAGTGTTCTAAGACTAAGCAATTTTTTGGTTTGTTTTGTATGCATTGTGCTCTTTCCTGAAAAAGGGGGAGAAAGAAGGAAAAAAAGGCTGAAATGGAATTAAAGGAGATAGGGGAGAACAGGGGGGAGACCATCAGTTCAGCCAAAAACTCTTAAAGAAATTACAGCTTTCTTTTCAGAAAGAGAAATACCAAAAAGCCCAGCAAATTGAAGTTGTTTTCTTTTGTAAGGACATCCAAACCACCTGAAAATAGGCAAGAAAAAAAAAAAAAAAAGAAATCCAATACAACTGTGTCTATATTTTACTCATGTCAATCTGAAAAAATAGCAGATGATACCACACTTTCCAGATGACAACCATCCAGAACATGATTTTCCTGACCAAAATACGAATTACTGTCAGACTTCCTTCTTCCTGCTGCCAGAACCCACTTTCCTCTTCTCCAGGCACTACTGGCTCCAGGGGTCCATGCAGTTCTCTGGGCTGTCACAGAAACAGGGCTCTCTTCAAAGCTCCTCTTCTTCACACCAGACCTCCAGCGTGCATTCCATTCCAAAAACCCCCTAAGTGTTCAGCAGCAAGGCTATTTCCCATCTTCTCAATTAAAATAAATTGCTACATCCCATATGTGCTAAATGTTTGAGGACTTCATTTTTTTTTTCTCAGAACAAGGCTTTTCCATTAAAATAATAATTAAATGACCATATCATAAAAATCTACTTAGAATATTACCCCGTATTAGAAATCCAGTAAATGTAGTGAGATTTCATTTTTAACAAGTCTGTCCTCTTATCTTCAGCCTCAGACCAACAGAACACTGAGGAGTCCTTCTTTGTCCTCACAGAACCTCTGCTGATGTTCACCTGAAACCTGTTTCTCACTTTCCACTTTGGAGAAGTGGGAAACAGTTCCAGCTTGTACTACAGGAATTCATCTTACCAATTCTGAATGAATATTTAAGTCTACGTTAAAAGTTTAAAAGTCAACAATAACAACAACATATATATATATATATATATGCACAAATATACATAGACACACATACACACACATATATATACATGCACACACACACATATATATGTACATATCCCCCTGGAAGTGTCAAGCTAGCAGTCTATTGAAAGTGGAAGTGAAGCAGAAAAGCAAAGATGGGAATAGATTTGGATTACACTCACAGAACCATAGAATCATTAAGGTCAGACAAGACGTCTAAGATCATCTGGTCCAATCATCCATCTACCAGCAATACCACCCACTAAACCATGGATGTAGCTAAGTACTACATCTACCCTTTGCTTGAATGCCTCGAGGCACAGCGAGTCCACCACTTCCCTGGGCTGCCTGTGCCAATGCCTCACCACTCTTCTGAGAAGAAATTCTTCCTAATATCCAACATGAACATGTTTAACTTCATATGGGTTTTGTTTGTCTCACACGCTGGACAACACCTACAGAAATGGAATATTTTTACATTTCAGCAGATGCAGCACTTTTCTTTTGCTCTCACTGTGCACAGTGAGAAGGGTTTGAGTCAGTGAAAGGATAAAGACAAGCACATGCCTCAAGGCTGGCACTCAGTTGCTAGAAACTATCGTTTTTGGCTGACAAAAAGCTTTGCTATGCCACCCCAAAGCCAGGAAGTTTATGTTTTCAATAAAGCATTCAGTATTTTAAAATCCTAAACAGTTTCACTAAATTGAAATATTTTTGACATTAAAGAACAATTTCCCCAAACCTGCAGTCAACAGTTTTATCTTCAGTTTTCACCCTTTAATTGCTTTCACTGGAGCTCTCACACCAGGGTTTAATATTTGCTGGCTTGATAAATACTCAAGTATAGTGGTCTGACATTTCAAAAACAGAGCATGTAATTTCATGATATTTTATTGACAAATACATCCTTTTCTCTCTGATGGAACACAAAAACTTGATTCCTTTGTCATTAAAAAAAAAAAAAATCACAAGGAATCAGCTCAACATTACAGTAGTAAATAATCTCATTAACCAATACTAGCAAAAAACACAAGAGTCTCAGTACACCTAGGTGAAGGCAATGATTATTAATTTGCTTGAAGCTGCAAACTCTAAGCTTTAAAATATCCATTCCCTACAAGACTTTTTTTTTTTTTGGTTGATCACCAGTGTGAAGCATGATATCCCAAATCACCTCCCTCATTTATGACTACTTCAACACACCTGAGAGCTCAAAGCAATCACTATCTAGGATGGCTCAGAAATTCTGTTTGCTAATCATCATAGTGGAAGAAGCTGCTTAATCCAATTCTGTTTTCTTGAAGCTAACAGTATTAGTGCCCTCCAAGTTGAAGGAAAAAGAAGTATTCCATTCTGTGCAATGTTACAAGCATACAGTATGCACAGAGAAAAGAAGTGCAGGTTGTGAAAAGTCTCATATGTTTGGACCAGGCTCTGAGCAGCCTGATGGAGCTGTAGGTGTCCCTGTTCTTTGCAGGGAAGTTGGACTACATGACCTTTAAATGTCTCTTCCAACTCAAATGATTCTATGATTCTAAGTTCTTCTCTGGGCTACAATCCCCCAGATCTGTCCTGTTTTGAACAAGGAGAGAATCAAAATCTGAAAGTTACTTAATTCTAGAGAAATGAACTTTATTTTGGCCTCACTGCTGATGTCTGGAAAAATAAATCTCAGCAGTTACATCACTAGCAAACCACTCTGGTACTATTTCTTTGCTTATATGTAAGTTCATTTCTGTCACAAACAAGATGATAGGTTTAAAATATATAAATAAAGAGATTAAAGTTTCTAGCAATTTCAATGTACCTAAATAGTGAAAACAGTGACCTGTTCTTTCTTGAAGAAATTTGATTAAGAACTCAGAGACAGTAAGCTGATGCACAACCGCAAGTTCCATTCTTGCTGTTTCATCTTCCTTTTTCTAACCTAATTTAGTTATATTCTGACATCCTCTGTATCAGTTTCCATTTTTCATTCTTTTCTTTGCATCCCTGTTGCTATCCTTTCAGAGCTGACTGTCCCTTCTCCCAGCTGTACCAGCCTGCTTTCCTCCCGCTCAGCCTCCTCACCCTGTCGTCATCCCATTGCACCACTCCAGCTTTTCCCATTCCAGAGCACCTGCCACCCTGCCCCAGTCACACAAATGTACTCTGTATTTGAGATATGAAGGAAGCCACGTGTATTAAACCTCAGGTTTCTTCCAATTCCATGTGTACAACAATCTTCCATTTGTTCTTTCCCTATTTTTCAGCAAAGTAACAACAGCTCACAGCAGACATCAACTTAACTATAGGCTGCAAAGAGTTCATAGTAACCATCTACATTGAATAATTCCTCCAACAGCTGTAAGCCAGGAAAGAACTTCCCACAGCCAAGTGGGCCCTGGAAGGAGGTGAGGAAAGGACAAGGAGAGGGGACCCTCTGCCCTCAAACCCACCCTGCAGCCCTGGAGGACTCTGCAGCACCACGTGATGCCCAGATAACCAAAACAACCTCAGTGGGCAGCTATGAAAGCTGTTTCCCAAGCCAGCTTTCAAACCAGCTGCTCAGTCTACGTTCAAAAATAATTCCCATGAAGTTAAGAATGTGCTGAAAAGCAAACAAACAAAGGAAAGGGAGGACAACAGACATTTGTACAGACATTTCAGATCTTCTCAAAACACAAGAGTTCACAGCTCCTCCCTCAGGGCCAACCTACATCCTCACCACTGTTACTGATGGAAGTTTTAGTAAAACCAGAAGCATCACATGGGGAACATTAGTGATTTGGCTTTTAATCTCATTGCATTAAACAAGGCTAGCATTTTATCTCCAAAAATCTTTTTAAAATCCTTCCCCTGCTGTTCCCTTAACCTGCTTTTTAAGTCTCTACCCCCCTAATTTAAATTATCAACTTTGCCTTCCATCTCTTAGCCTGAGCTGCTTTCTAACAAGGATGAAGGAAATGAGAGGCAAAAAAACAATTTGCAGAGAGGAAGAGATAAATCTGAAATAATATAGTGCAGTACGCTGTACCTTCCCATTTGAAAATGTATAAATTTAGAATTCTGTTTTCTGCCTAAAAAATAGGAAAGGGAATCCCAGGTGCATGCAAATGACTGCAACATGCAGCCCCCAGTGAACTCAGAGGGGAGAAGCGAGTGTTCAGCACAGTACGAGGGAGACGTCAGCACGAGTTCCAATGACCTCAGCTGTGGGCCCAATTTATTAGAATTTACCTCTCATTAAGAGCTAAAAAGTGAGCTGAAATATCACTTGCTGTCCAAAATTTGGCACAGTCATTAATTTCTAATAAGGACTGTAATTGGCTGTACCGTAAGCAATATATATTTCCCTGGCATCCAAATATTCTCTCATGGGAGTTACTCTTATGTAGTGGTTAGAGCCAGAATGATTGTATAAACTAACCTGAATAAAGCAGGTTGGAGTTTTCCAGTCTGCTTCAGTATAAAACAGAAGAAATTAAAGCGTTCAGTTTTAACCTGTTGTGGCTATTTCCCTCCTGGTGCTGTTAGAGTCAGCCACTCAGCTACACGTGCAGCAATTCACTCATGCAGACTGACTCACCAGTTGTGTTCTGCCACACACTTTAATGTCAGTTCTCAGATACACATTATGGAGATTATGTCTCATTTAGGGCTACTCTAAACCTGGCAAATGCATGTCCTATCCCATAAAAAAGTTAATACAGTAAGCAAGTTATTTTATTTTTAAACTGACATTTTCAACAAGAAAAAAAATGGAATACTTTATAAAGTAATTAACTGGAAATTAGCAGGTGGTCTTAAAAAATGCAGTATTGTTGGATTATTAAAGATGTTTATGTAACTGAAAAAAGTTTGAGTGCTAATATTGACATTCTGGTTTCTCTGGCAAGAGAACAAAGAAGGCCTAATTTTCACTTGACTGTCTCTTTTTTCCACGTGTAAAGGCAAATCAAACAGTGCTATAGCTAGGGCAGTCTGTGCATTAGTGGCTCTCAGGCTGGTAGGCATCATATTTTTCTCCTCTGTTTGTAGTATTTTGAATATTTCTTGGTCTTTTAAAACTCAGATATAATTCACTATGTTCTGAAACCACTAACTTGAACGTGGGGATTTTTCCTTCTCATTACAGAGGATGAAACAGAGCAACCAAACATATTCTTGATGTGAATATGGGCCTAATATACCAACTAAAAAAATAAAATAAATAAAACAGAATTGATCATTCTATAGAATACATACAAAGAAGTTATATGAAGAACAGATGTTGTATCCCCATGAATCTGGCATTCCTATGCGTTCAACAGCTTCAATCACAGACATTCGATCATTCTGAAATTTTGCATTTAAAGGCTCAGAAACAATTAACCTTTCAAATTTTCCCTTCTCAAGGACATGCTTTCAGATACGTCTGGAATTGCTTTTGAAGAATTTAAGTTATAACACTTAATTTTTTAGTCTATTTGCAAGAACATTAAAAAAGCAGATAATTTCCCTAGCAAAACAAAACAAAAAAAAAGTAATAATTTATGGTTGGAATCAAGCCCATTGCAAGATTCTGCTTTGCCATTGATTTTATTTCTCTTAATAAGCTGTATCAACCCTAATTCCATTTCTGTAACGCTTACTGAACAGTCAGCAGTGGTTAAATATTCTCATCCCTGCAGTATTTTCAAATAATATATTTGACAGATGATCTTCCTAATAGCTTGTACTTGCCATAAAAAGTAAAGGAGAAGGCTTAAATAGTAAGATTTCTTAAGACAGAAAGACGTTCAAGTGCCAGATACCTTCCAAAACTGATAATGACATAAAAATACCCAAACCAGTTGGTTTAAGGCTATGGTAAAGCTGAGAACAAGTGTCACATGAACTGGGCCTATGCAATATCTGTAATGGTATCAAATCAGATACCAAAACCAAGTTATCATGTAAATCTGTAAAAGCGTGATTTAATATCCACGCATACTGAATTTAAAATAGTTATGTCAAAGTAAAGGTCCAAGGACAAAAAAAAAAAAAAAAAAAGCTTTTGTTCTCATTGACCAAAAAGCACTAATACACACACAGTAAATTTTAACAGCATTCTATAAATGCAAAACATTGGAAAGTCCATCACTGCATTGTTGCCTTCTTGAGGGCCAAAAGTACCCTGTCATCCTTTGCTCAGCCCTTGGCACTTGTGTTCTGGAAGTTGTCTCCTCATGGAGCACGTTGAGCAGGCTGTTTCCCCCAGCTTTTCCAAATGACAGAATGGCTTAGGTCGAAAGAGACCTTAAAGATCACCCAGCCCCAATCCTCCTGCCATGGGCAGGGCTGCCACCCACTGGATCAGGCTGCCCAGGGCCCAGCCAACCTGGCCTTGAACACCTCCAATGTGTGTCCCAGTGCCTGATTAAGGGCATTACTCAAACCGTGCTCAGACACCGCTTTCCCCCCCACGCATTTTGATCAGTATGGAGGCAAAGAATCTGCAACAAGTTTACGATCATACTCAGTAATATTATTAACGCTGGTCAGCCTCCAGCTCAGCAATTCCTTAGCTTTTCAGCGCTTCTCTCTCCAAGCTGTATACCAGTTATCTGGGTTGGAGATTCATGATCTTTGAGGTCCCTTCCAACCCTGGCCATTCTGTGATTACCCGCAGTTCATACGGACCCAGCACTTGACAGCCATACCGTGCGACACAAGAAACAAACGAGCAATAAGGAACGACCCAGCGCTACAAAGACTCGCCCACTCGTTCCGCAAGCGACGCACGCGGCAGCCCGCAGCAGCGCTCGGCGGCACCGAGCCGGCGGGAGGGAACGCGGCCAGGGGAGCCCGGAGCCCCAGCCCGGTGCAACGGAGGCTCGGTGGGGGGGTGGGGCTGGGAGCCCTTCGGCCGCCACATCAGCGCCGGCTCCCGGCCCACATCCGCCCGTGGACGGCGCTGCCCCGGGGCACTCTGCGGCACTTCAGGAGCCACCCGCTCGCCCCGGCTCCCCGGGAAGGGCTGCCCGCTGCCCGCCGCCGCCCCCCGCCCCGGCCGCCCGCACTCACCACCTCCCGTGCCCGCCCGGTGAAGTCGCTCCTGGAGCGGGCAGCGCTGCGCTTGAGCAGCTCATCCCGGGCGCTGTCGCCGGCCGCCACTCCCAACGCCTTGTTACGGGTCTTCACCGTCTTCACGCTGGCTTTGAAGAGCAGTGTGATGTCCACCGCCATGGCGGCCGGCCCGGCCCCGTCACCCGGTGCCTCCGCGCAGTGCCTTCCCCGAGCAACGCGGCCCCGCGCAGCGCGTTCCGTTCTGCCGGCGGCAGCGGGGCGTGCGATGGGAAGGGAGCGCCGGGGCGCTGCCGCGCGGGGCTGCTGCGCTGCCGCCTCCCATCGCAGAGCGAAAGCTTGCAAAATAAAATGTATATTCCGGAGAAACTCTGGCGACTGGATCACCGAGCTCTGGTGTCGCGGCAGGTGTCACCAGGTGGTGCTGTTAGACAGAGTCATCCAAGCTGTCAGCCTGGGAATTCAGACTCGGAAAGAAGGGTTAATTAGGACTGGTTAATGGGTTTCAGCAGATTTGCACCAGGGATTGTTGCTGCTGTGAGATTTCCAGAGGAGATGGCCATACTTATATTAATATATCGATTATTGGTTATTTCACAGAATCATAGAATCATAGAATCATTAAGGTTGGAAAGGACCCTTAAAGGCCATTTAGTCCAGCTCCTCTGCAATGAATAGGGGCACCTACAGCTCCATCAGGTTGCTCAGAGCCCAGTCCAGCCTGAGTTTGAGTGTCTCACTCAAGACGGGGCAGCCACCACCTCTCTGAGCAACCTCTGCCAGTTCCTGACCACCCTCACTGTAGAAGACTTTTTCCTTATATGCAATCTAAATCTCCCTTAGTTTAGTTTGAAATAATTTCCCCTTGTTCTTTTACAACAGATGCTGCTGAAGAGTCTGTCTCCTTTCTTACAGCCCCCCTTTAGATACAGAAAGGCTACTACCAGGTCTCCCTGAAGCCTCCTCTTCTCCAGGCTGAACAGCCTCAGCTTTCTCAGCCTGTCCTCGTAGGAGAGGCATTCCATCCCTTAGAACATTTTTGTAGCCCACTTCTGGACACACTCCAACAGGTCCACATCTCTCCTGTGCTGAGGACTCCACATCTGGACGCAGTATTCTAAGTGAGATCTCAGCAGCGTAGAGCGGCAGGATCACCTCCATCGCTCTGCTGGCCACACTTCTATTAATGCAGCCCAGGATACAGTTGGCTTTCTGGGCTGCGATGGCAAATTGCTGGATCATGTCCAGTTTCCCATCCACCTGTACCCTCATGTCCTTTTCAACAGGGCTGTGTTTAATTCTTTTGTCCTCCAGCTTGTATTAATAGTGGGATTGCCACGACCCAGGTGCAAGACCTTGCACTTGGATTTGTTGGACTACAAGAGGTTCACGTGGACCCACTGCTCAAGTCTGTCTAGGTCTCTCTGGAGAACTGTGTTTCTTCTTGAACACAATAGATAGAATGACTTCAATACTCCTGCAATGTGTAACAGTTATTTCTGTGGCAGGATGCTGCCTGTTAAGGCCTTTGAGATCTGCTAGCACCCCACACTTAGGCAGCATCACTGGTACCCCAAGGACAAACCCTGAAGGGAGCTACAATGCACAGCTATTGTTAATTTAACTAAATCAGAAGAAAGCTTTCTGAAATATTCTTTGCTATTATTTTTATTCTGGCAATTTCATTACCATGTTCTGTGCAGGAAACAAGTGACCAGAAAGGAAATTGTGTGGCACAGTGGTGAAAGTTTCTGACCAAAAAACTAGTGGTGGTTGTGTATGTATGCTATATAATACTCTGGGATCCTGCAGATACTGCATGATTTTAACTGCTCTCACTGATTCAAAGTAAGCTCCCCAAGGCAGTCCCCAAAGAGAAAAAAAATCAAAATCCTGCCTTTCCCCCATCAATCTGGAACTTAACCAGATAGTGCTGCTTTCATATCTGCTCCAGAGCATCAAGCCTTCTTTTGTTGATAATTGCTACTTTGCTTTCAGTTTACTTCAATCTTAGCAATAAGTTGTAAGTTCCTTCATAGCTATATTGTGATTAGTATTCATTCATACTCTGTTATTGTTGTTCTATTCTAAATCATGTTTTGTTACACTATGGGTATGTATTTCTAATTAAACATGCAGTTGTTAAGACACTATCCTCGGTGCTGGATTTACCATGAAATGTATTTAAGTGTTAACAAGTGTACAGCCGAAGAGAGTAGGGTTTTCATTCCAGGAAAGCCAATAATAATTGATTGGTCATCCAGCCAAAAGCCTCTGCTCTCTTTCAAGATGAAGTATAAAATCTTTCAAATAAAGGCATATTTTTAAAAAATAAGATTTACACAAAGTAAATCAGATATTCAGGTCTATTTCCAGAAAATGGTTTTCTCCTTCCTTTTGTCTTACACAAAACAAATTAGCACACAAGAGAAAATTCCAGGAACATCTCATGGATTGCATTGACACCCACAGTCTGTAATTCACTGGTGAATTTCTGCATGTTTACTAATGCTATGTTACAACAGAAAAGAACAAACCAGGGTAGGATGGAATAGAATAGAATAGTCCAGTTGAGAAGAACCTTCAAAAGATCATCAAGTCCATCAGCTTGACTGCTTCAGGGCTAATCAAAAGTTAAGGCACACAGTAGTCAAGATGAGGCCACACCAACACCAATTGTAGTGAGAGGGTCACCTCTTGACCAGCTGGTTTAATGCAGCCCAAAATGCAGCTAAGTCTGCTGGCTCATGCAGGGCCCTTCCTGTTGAGCTGTTTTCCAGCTGTTTGTCTCCCATCTGTACCTGAATCTGGCATTGCACCAACCCATGTGCAGAACTTGGCATTTACCTCAGCTGAACTTCATGCTATTGATCAGTACACGTTAGAGCAGTTTTTGTATGCTGTGATTCTGCCATCCTTAGGGTAGCTATGCCTTGCTCCACAAACATGTTTCTTCACAGACACAGGTAAATCTGTGCCAATAGAAATAAGCCATTCACAACTTGGGCAAGGGTAATATGTTCCAGAAAATGTAGGAGATGGAATTAAATTCTCTGATTTTTTGTACACGCAGCTTGTTATTACATCTAAAGAAGTTTGCATTTATACTCATCTGAAGTATTCCCATGTAAGTGGACATTGGATAAGAATCTATAGATTTTGCTGTTTCACATTTAAACTGTAGGGATATGAATGTTGTTTTGAAATTCTAAGCTTCATCTTACCTTCCCAGTTTTAGAAACAACAACTTACCAGTGTCTGTGTTACTCATTCTCTAAAGAAATCTAGGAAATTAAAAATAAAAGGAACACTCCATGCAATTTTGGATGAAAACAGACAAAAACAAAACAAAACAAAACAAAAAAACCTTCAGTACAATGAAGCAAAGTAAATTTCAACAGACATGCTGTAGTTTACCTCCCAATTTTGCGAAGATTTGTACTCACTGAACCACAATGAATACTGTGAATACTGCCACTGAGGTCGATGGAGCCACACATGTTGCACACAGTTAAGTACATAATGCTTTTATCAGATCAGGACCTTGGCTCCAAATTCTTTGGAGACATGATTGTGTCTTTATTGCTAGTTTTACTTATTTATTTGTGCTTTATGTCCACAAATGTGTGGTACATGTGTGACCAGTAGTTACTGAAAACCCCAAAGCAGTAATGGGAGTATTAGACAACCAGTTTTGAACCTCAGCACTTCTAAAGCTCCCATTCAGGCACAAGGAAATAAGTAGAGACACATTTTATAAGAAACACAGTATTAAAATTCCAAGTAGCTGATCTCATCTCTCTGAAATGGACTGAACAGTTGATCTGGTAACAGAAAAAGTTAAAAATACCTTCTCAATGTGAAAGAAGCTTGCTCTCAAATGGTCTAACTCATTAGGTATATAATACCCAGGTCTCTGCTATAGAGATAAATAGATAGCTTTGAAGATTGCAATTACTTTAAAATCAGTTGCTAAGAAGTGGTGCCCACAGCTTTTATTTGAACTTGATCCTTGCTTCCTGTATACAGTAACTACATCTACTCAGTAGTTATTTGCACTTCCACAACCACCTTGTTTTGAAAGTTTAAATCTTGCTTTGGAGCAGATAGGTTTCAGTAGTGCATGCTAGAGCTTCCTGTAATTGCTAAAAAGCTAACTTTGAAATTTAAGATTTTAAGATTGGAGTAAAATTCCAAAGCACACACAAAGGGCTACAGTGGCACCTCAAGCAGTGCAGGTAAATCTGTAAGACCACATGCACTGTGCACCCACTCATGCCTCAGCAGAAGTATGTCTGGAAGAGGAAAAGTTAGGAGCCTGCAAATTACAACAGTTTTATTTGCAGTGTGAGGACAGGACACTGATCATCAATGTATCTACTTAACTGCTGTGTCCAGTAAAATGCCCTGGCAAGCCTGCCAGTGAAAAGGAGGCCAAAGCTCTCTTCTGGTTATCAATGATTATGCCTATTAAACAGGAACTAGTGGAGTTTGTCTCTGCTCAGAGACAGGTAACTCCTTAGTGCATAAGTTCTGTCTTTGTAAGAGGTAAATAAAAGGAATAACTCTCCTGAACTTCTTCCCTTCCAATGCATGCTGGCTACAGGGCCCTAATTTAGCACAGACAACAGAAAGCTCTATGCTGTACGTTTTATACATTTTATATTTTTTCTGGCATAAAAACAGTGACTTTTTTATGTGATGGCGATGTTACAAACTAAACAAATTATCAAAAGGAAGACAATTTGCTTACAGTGCACATTTGCAACTGAGACAAATCAAGAAGGGAGAAACTGTATTTGATGGTTGTATAAACATTCAAGTCAGTAGCATGTATTCTATCGGCTTGAACTCAAAGTAAATATAAAAAATTTATGGCTATGTGAAGAAACCTTTGTCATTTAAAAGAAGAACTGGAAGACAGTAGAACCTGCCCAAGGAAAGTATGCCAACTGTATAAAATGGTGAAAAGTTCTCTGGAAACGATGGATGTAAACAGCCAGGCAGTAATACACAAGTATTACTGTCTGTGACAACAAATACTGACTGTCACAAGCTGGTTCAATTGACAGTAACCTGAAGGTTCTGTTACTCCTCTTGAAACTAAACCATCACACTAAAATTCACAGACACACACAAACAAACAAACAAAAAAACTCAACACCCACATCATCACCCCAAAAGTAATAAGGAGCTTAACTCTTAGTAAGATCTGAATCTGATTCTAATTATTCACAGATCACTCAATGTTAGTAACTTTTGGGTGTCAGGACCCAATAACAGGCCTGCTTGCCCCTATCCAGCCTTCTGTGGGGCTTTTCCCAACCCTGCACATGTCCCAAAATCCTATTTCATGTCCCCAGGGTCATCAGTCATCAGTCTCTGCCCCATTGACTCTGAAGGATGTCCATGGACTCCAAGCCAGGCCCAAAACACAGACTCATCCCAGCCTGGCCTCAGATTCCTGTCCCTAGGAATGTGGCTGATGAGCTGAGGGTGCCCTAATCACCCTGCTCCCCTCACTGTATGACAATGGGACAGGCTTCAATTGGCCAGGCCCTGCCCTGAAGACTGTGGTGTCCACCAGTCTCCCCATCGCTCAGGAAGGAGCTGGACCCCACTCTGCCTGATAATTGGGCATCTCATCATTATGGCTGTCATAATTAGAACAGATAAAGACTATGGCAATTATTTCCCACACCCAGCACATGTACCTGGAAAAAGTCAATAGACACAGTGCATTCCTTGTCTTAAATTTTGCTGTAGAGATTTGAGCTTGTTCAGAACCTCTGGGAGCTATACACTTGTACAGGAATATATGGCCTATCTCCTTTGAGAACTTTCCATACCCTCACAGATTCTTGCAAACTGTATGGCTTCTGCAAAGCTCTGCAGGGAAATAATAAACCTCGCACTTACACAAAGTTCAGTCTGCTGAATTCCTTATGATACTACTGCAGAGACTTTCAAAGTCACACTGTTCTTACTTAGTACCTCAGTATCAGTCAACATTTGTCTAAAAGAGCTCAGCCTGTACATCAAGGAATGAGGCAATATGTTGTCTACCAGGCAAAAAAAGGAAGAACAATAGAAACTGAGATATTTTTTCTTAATAACAAAAAATATACATACAGTAACAAAAGGTATTTTTTCCCATGTGTGTAGATAATCATAAAAGATGATGAAACAGCTGAATTACTATTTAATTGTCTTCAGTGAACTGAACTTTGAGAGCAATCACCAGATATTAGCAAGACAATACAGAAAGTTTTGCATTGTTACTATTGCAAGCTGTTATTTTTATGTGCCTAGAAAATGTGATACTTTGGAGAAACTATGGCATTTGGAAGAATGGGAATTCAAGAATGAGATAAGATATATATCAAGTCAAATGGAAAACGAAAGTGATGTAGATAAAATTTATACTCATCAATACAAATATTCCAATAAATACAGGCTAGGAGCAAATTATAATGAAAAAATAGGAGATTGTAAAGCAAACAAGAGACTGTAAGGTTCTAGTCTAGGCACAGACAACAGCATGTGTCTGGAGAGAGAATTCTGAGAACTGTGAAAATGCACGTGACAATAACCCAGTTAACACTGACTGAGCCCTTTGAACACTCTCTGTATGGCACTGATGAATGCAAGAGGCAGCTTTGGTTAAGCACAGGAGTGTCCAGATGTTTTAAGCAGACCTTGGTTTAGTGCCTAGTACATTCACAAATTGGTTTGATGATCATAGTCTTCTCTGAGTAGACAAACCTTTACAAATTGATCAGCAGCCAACACAAAGGCATCTCAGCACAAGGTTCTTACAAGTGTAATTTAATGTAGGTAGAGAAGAGAATGAATATCCCCAACAACTGCATATGTGTCTGTCAACCTACGAGGCCTCAGAAATTGGATACCATGAATACACAACAGATTTTCTACACCACTGCCCACCATATTGAGCTCAAGAGGATTTGTTTTGAAAATATATATGCAATCAACATTGTATATGTTGGAGGCTCACATTGCCCCACAGATTCTGAGATATTGGCAGTGAGCAGAGCTAAAAGTGTATATGCAAGAGATCCATTAGAAATTCTCCAAGAAAAGCCCTCTAAATGATATCAGAAAGAGTGTGATAAGATTCAAGTTTCAGGAATAATCCTACGGTGAACACTAAAAAGCAGCACAAACACAGGACTCCAAATGATGGGATATGTAATGATATGACATGACATGACAAAACATAACATGAAATATATATAATATATAGTCCAAATTCAATTTCTCAAGATTCATGGATTTAGGAGTTAGACCAACCTAGCTATTCCCTAGGATTCCAACCCCTTAATGAAAATAGAGAAGGAAAACGTATGTTATAAAATATTAAGATGAACATCAGCCATGAAACAAAGTACAGTTCTTCCGCTGATTTCATGCTAGTAACCTGTAGGGGTGTTGGTGAGGAAGCCCTTACAAGAGGGTGGGTAGAAAAAAGAAGTATAAAAAGAGTTTGTTTAAATAACTGTTTTTAAGGATGAAAGAAGAGGAAAAGTTATTTATAGATAATGGCACGAGAAAGAATTCTGAAATATAGACAATTTTGTAAAATTTTCTCATAAGAAACTCAAATCCTGGTGCATAAGTAACAAACTATAATGATTGGACTTATACTATTGCAAGCGCTCTAAATGAAAAAGAGGAAAAATGATACTGAGATTTTCATTCTGTTTCATTTGAAGTCAACTGCACCAACTATCTTATATGCCAGAGAAACAATACTTTTGCCTAAGTGGTCTCCATGTTTATGGGATCAGAAATAACAATAAGACAAATCAAAGACACTTTCGTCTATGGGATTTGAATCAGGCCCAGCATACGTCACTAGAGATCCTACAAAGTCTTTGCCAGAACCACGAAGAACTGGAGTAATTCCATAGCTCTCTGTTCTGACATTTCTGAGGTTAGGCAATGCTTCACTATCTGTTAAATATCATGCAGATTAGCAGTACAGTGGCTTGTCATCCTGGCTTTCACAATAAGTAAAGCACCAGTAATGATACCAACTGAATTGACATTATAGTACTCAAAACAAAGTTCTGTTTAATTCTATTACTTATGATTTTAAGATTGCCTGTGTTCTCACAATAGTTGTTGAGTCTTATTACAGCTAAACTCCCTGAACTTTTCATGCCCCAGTTACACACAGCACCAGTAAGCACAAGGGAAGGGTAAGAACTGTTTAAGGAGTGCAGAGACTCCTGTTTTTTCCTGATTTATTCTGTCAGTAAACAGACTGCAAATTAAACTAGCATAATTAAACCAGGCAGATTAGCCCTATGAAAGATAATTTTACTCTCATTTATATCAGCTCAATTTAGCAACTCCACAAAGTCCAAGAAGTGGCATAGAAAATGTAGCATCTGACTCTATTCTTGCTATCTTGGTAGAAGCAGGAATTAATCTGGATGTAAATGAGTGTCAGGGCATCACGACATGTTTACAGCCTTCATAGCAGCACTGTATAGAGCTCCCTAAGCTGGCTCCAAGCAGACTGGTACATCCACAGTGTACTGGATTCAGTGCCCTGAATGTTTTCTTCTGAAATGTAATCATATCCCCTTAGCCTTTCAGCTTAGGCTTGTACAAAGGCATTATTATTACTATACAGAATGTATTTTACCTGATAGGGTTTTAGAGCCAACTTGTTCTTTTCATGTTGATGACTGAGAGGCAGCGTCAGGGCTTTCCTAGTTGTCTGTCTTTTCTGAACATTTAATGTCCAGTTTATAGCAGCATTTTTTCTTGGTAGCCCCTAAGTGGAAGAGAAGGAGAGAATTAAAACCCCGTAACACTGACCATCTAAAAGTTAATGCAGAGTCTTGACTCATTCTCTGGGCACCACTAGAGCCCAGAGTCTTCTTGGCCCATAGTCTTCTTGTTCATTGTGAAGCACACCTGTGGTGGGTGAGATGCAGCTCCTTCTTGCAGCTTGCAGTCTACTTTGGGTGAGACTTTTGGCTTAGAGGAAGCGTCCAGTTTTGAGGCTGCTGATTTTGGGTGGTATGAATGCTACCTTTCTGGTCAGTGTACTTCGTGTGATGAAAATGCAATGTGCCAAAATGCATTGATACAATACTTACTTGAGAACACTGGAGGGAGCTCACAGAAAGAGACAGGAAAAAAAAGGTGATAAGAAAGAGAAGTTGTTCTAGTTATGTGAAAATTTATGTGAATATTTACAACTACAGGTTGTCTGTCACTTCAACAGATATATGAATGTAATAAAGAGGTATTTGTGTTTATATCAAATGCTAGTTACTTTTCTTTTTACTTGTATCCTGGCATCATTGTAACTTTCTATTTTGAACATGCATATTTAGAAAACATCCATAATGGGCATTTTCTTCTTCATTTAAATTGATGTTTATTTGAGTTCTCTTGTTTCTGTTCACTTGGCCTCATTCTCTGTAGCCAGATATTTAATCTAAAATGGGCGAGAGGGACTTTGGCAAACTGTAGTTATACATCCCTTAGGAAAATACCATCATCTTCAGTGAACACAATATAATGAGGAGGTGTCCTATTACATAATTGAGGAGGCATTGTCTTTTATATGCTTTCTGGTTCACTTTTCACACTAAATTAATCTTAATAAGCATCTGCTTTGAGTAAAGAGAGTTTTGTGATATTTCAACCATGACCCCTCTGGAAGTCCAAATGATTTCACTTTACATTTCAGACTGGAGTATTCTTTTGAAACATTTCCCTTTGCTGTATGATAATCAGTGCGTTAACATGAGCTGATTAATCCCATCAGTCTAATACTGATACCATGGCTCTTGTACCCTTTCTCCAATAACCTCATGGCTGCAAAGTCAATTCAGAGCAATGCTAGAGATTACGTTATATGGGAGGTCAAACTTGATGATCATAGTGGTCCCCTCTGGCTCTATAATCTATAAATCTGTTACTCCAACTAAAAAAAAAATACAAATAACTGCACAATAGGAATAACTGAAAAAATAAAAGTTGATACTTTTAAGATAGAGCTTGAAATACTTATGAAAAGGATTACATGAGCTGGCTTCCTGCAATAGCTGGAGCATGGACTTGGTGGCCCCGCAGTCACTTCCAAATCTATTTTACAGTGTTTCAATTGCTCATCAGCTTGCTCTCATTTTTTATATTTGTTTTAAAACAGTTTTCATACAGTTACTAGGATAACAAATTAAAGATGGATTTTAGCCTTTTAAAGAAAGGCTTTCTTTCATTTCAGATGACAGACTGAATTGAGGTCTATGAATAATGCTTGTGTTGACCTGCCAGAATATGTCTTAGCAGCAATGAATTCTCAAATACCCAGGCTGTGCTTATTCATTTTGAATTCAATGAGAGGAAAGGCAATACAGCCCAGGCTGCATTTTAACGTATCAGTGGCCATATACTGCGCTTTCATTTAAAAAATGAAAAGACTTTGCAAAAGCCACTATTGATTTTGTGTGACTTTTTATAGTCATCTATTTATAATTACACTACCCTGCTGCAGGTATTAAAGAAAATGTTCAAAATTTGCTGCAGAGTTCTACAGTTACAGTTCTCTCTTCTGCACCATTAATTTGTAAGACTTGGAAGAGCTGCAGCTCAGAGAAGAGCTGGACTGACTGAATATGGGAAAAGGAGACATTTCCAAGAAAAGTAGGAAGTGGGTTCGATAATTTATTCAGTAGCTCACTGAGAATCTGGACAAACTAAAATCATTGGTAAAATCTAGACTGGCTCAGAGTGTGTAAACAAAGGTCTAACCATTTTAATAAGCTTCTTTCTTGAAAGTACATTTCAGATGAGACAGAAAGAGCTTCCAGCTCCTATTTGTCATTAACAATTTCATGGCACTTTTAAATAGGGAAGGCTGAGATTGGGAAAAAGGTTGGCCAAATTCCATCTCCAGTAACTGTATTTAACCACCTTCATTTCTTCCTGTGGTGTCCATTAGTGATGGTGTTGTGAAGCTTTGCTACCCCTGCTGTGTTTTCTTCCAGGTGCACCTGCCTTTCGCTGGCAGGCGACTACTTCCTGATTAACTTTTGTTGTCTCATGGAAAGCTTTATGGGACTCTGCAGATATTTGTGAAACACTTGGAGAACACTTGAGAAAGAGTCACATCCCTGTAAGGTGTCAAACTGAGCTCATCCAAAATCAAAAGTATTTTTTGAAATCAGAGTTTCTTTACTTAGGGCTTTATATGCAGGCAACTCTTTCAGACATGGATTATTTGATTGATGTCTGTACAGAGCTGAGCATCTGGAAACCTCTACAGTGGTACAATAATACAAATAGAAGATATCAAAATAGCAGTAAATATCCTAAGGTTAGTATCAGTTGGGTAGATTTCAAAGGTACATTAAAATCCGTGATTATTTTGTTTTAAAAGCAGTTATTTAATTCCCTGCAGCATATCATGTCACATAGTTTTTAACATCTCCACCTGTAATCCAAATTAGGAGTCAAGATTACTTGAGTGGACATCAGCTATCATGAACCACCAAAACCATTTATTCAGTTCACTGTCCCCTTTCATTTCCCACCCACAGCTGCCCACAATGTGCATGCTTAAACTCACTACTGTAATTCATATGTCAACACTTTCCCATTAACTAATCACAAATTACCAACTTCATTATAGCTCTGAGCACAGGTAGGTTTTCCCTTTGTTCAATACATTTTGGAGCTCAGACAAATTTTTGAACTGTGATTATAAGTGATAAGATATGCAATGGTAGTGATATTTTGTGCTTGAAAGGGCATATTTAAACTTGCATACTTGTAATTACGCGTGTTTAAATTAGCATGAACTTGTGGTGTGCATATATTCCTATGAATACATGTATGGAGTTATTCAGTGATATTTAAAAAATGTTTAGCACCTTTCTTACCTAAAAATGAATCTGAAACATATGAGCTATAAATGTGCAAGTTAAGAAGACTTTAAAGGAATATTAAACTGTAGGAGAAATGTAACTGTGAGTTAGAATTTCCCTTGGAAAAGAATATTATATCAGTATGGCTGAGATCATCTTCCCTCCTGTTTTTCCAGGTAGGAAGGAAGGTGAAGTATCTCTACACCTCAAATTTACCTCCCAAAAATGGTAGCACTGTGATTTCTCAGTAGTGTTTTGTGGGTAGATATGAGGGAGTGGGGCTCTGCTGGGAACAAGCCCAGAGTCTGAATGCAGGGAAAGCTCTGCGCCCTTCACAGCTGCCATGGAGGAGCTGCGGGGCTACGGCAGGGCTGAGAACACAGCAGCAGGGGACAATCCCTGGGTTTCCAGCTTTGTGAGTTTAGAGACCTTAGGTATCCTGGGTGGTGACTGATAGATAGCCTGTGACCATTGGTGGGCATGAGGCTCTGTAACCCACTGATGAAGTCAACTAAAGTATTTATGCTATCATATTTGGTTTTTTAATTTTTTCCCCCCTCTCCAAATAACCAAACTAACTCTTTATTGTGAATTCAGTTGCAGGCAGTGTTAGGTTAGGCTAATTACTGGTATTAATTATAGCACAGGGCTTGAAAATAAAGGCCCACATGAATACACAAAGTGTTACTAGGCATCACTTATTAGAGAGCACTACCTCAAAATGAAAGGGAAAATACCAACAGACAGCTCTAAAGCCTTTCCAGTTGCACCTCTGCTATAGTCTTATATGAGTTAGAAAAAAAAATAAAAGATGAATTCTTTCTGTTCATTCATATCCAAAAGATTGTACTTTTCTCACTAATTTGAAGATAAGAAGTAAAGCAGATGTAAAGCTGCTAATAATATGTAAATACAACTCTGGTTTTATTTGAAAGGAGCACAGTTCTGTGCTGTTTTTTTTTTTTTTTTCTTTTATTTGTTTATATTTTTTTTTAATGCAGAAATAATCTTGCTTTTTATTTCAGTAGGTTTGTTTGTTTTTAGCACAATTTCTGTTCCTCATGCCATTTCTTTCAGTAATTCCTTATTTGTCCAACAGGTTTCACAATAAAATATTTGGCTGCAAAATATGAAAAACCTCTGACAGCTTCTTATTAGAGCAGTGTCCTGAAGTCCTTGGCCAGCTTTGCCCCTATCTTTCTCTCCCTGGCTCAGTATCTCAGGAAAAACAAGTGCTGAGAAAGAAGATATGGATTTTAGCATTTGGTCCATGAATAGTTTGTAAATTGTTAGGTCTGAATTGGTCAAGATGCTAACCAGCCCATTTATACATGTTTGTTTCATCTGTGCTTTGAAAACAAAATGGTCTGATCCTACAGATTATGGATGATTTTTAAACCATGTCCATGGTGAATTCTTGTCAAAATTTGGCTAAGTTAATAAAGAATTATTAAATGAAGACAAGCCTTTTATAGAGAGCCAGCCGTATTAATATGTACATGGTATAGCTCATTTGTTCACTTGTCTGATGTATGACATTTAAACTATTTGGAAAAGGGATGTCCTTACGATGATACAACAGCACTCAGACCGAGGGATCGTAACAAGTGAATTCGTTTGTTTGTTTGTTTATTTGCTGCTGCTTTTTTCAACTTATCTATTCGGTCGCATCGTTGGGTGCAGAACCCGAGTGTAGATCGGACCTCGGATCGTGCTCCTATTAGCAAACCAAACACCGGTTTTGTTTTTGTTGCTGACGTTGTTTGTTTTCATTGCCGTCTGAATGAGCCTTTTATGGCCCCTGCCTTGCCTGGCTGACTGCACCCGATTGTATTTAATTACATTTACTCGGCACTTTCAGCCGCGATCCCCGGCCGTTACCCATCAAGTCCAATCACTATTCTTTAAATCCAATGGCTCAGAATCAGAGAATTTATCTTTTGCACAGTTATTGCCCAAACATCCAGCGTAAACAGGCGGGGCTCCCCGGCCTTGCTCCGGCTGCGCTGATTAAAGGCCGGCAGTAAGATGGATGGAGGCGGTGCGGGCAGCAGGCTCAGCGCCCCGCTGCGCCCCAGTCTCTGCCATTGTGCCGGCCTCTGGGTACCAGACTCGCCGTGGTCCTCCCAGCTCCAAAAGGAAAGCTGGCTTTGTTTGCCCGTAAGCATCTGCAAACTGTTCTGACACATGATCTACCCTCTCAGCAAGGCCACTCATTAGGCTGATTATCACTTCAAAGTTTGTATTATCATCCATCTCTAAAGGCAATTAGGAATGGGTGGCTTTGAGTATCAGACACTGGGTGACACTAAGTGACTCATCTTTATTGATTCTTTTGTGTGCAGAGACAGTGATTGAGATGATAGGATTGCAGCCTACCTGCCCCTTTGACTGGTAAATACTGAAGAAAAACGGTGTGTAATTAACTGACAGTTAATATAGGTTCTGTTTAGTGTTCAGAAAGCACAATAGTGGAAGCTGCCCAAAAGGAACAAAGTAATGAAACTCCTTTGACAAGTTAAACTCTAAAGCCAACTGTGTAATTATCTGACGGCTAACGGGGGGAGGGGAGGACTGGGATCCGTGTTTATGAGACCAAAGGAATTCCTGCCCCTGAACAATGGGGACAGTTACTGACAATAATCATAACAGCTACACCAGATATTTGTTTGTGCAAGCCTGGCTTGCAGACGATCTCAGCCCGGTACCCAACCCCGCTCCCGGCCTGTGGGTCAGGGACACCGAGCCCAGGAAGCCACAGCCTGCTCTTCACGAGGAGACACAGCAGCAAAAGTTAGCTGTTCTGGCTAGCGTTTACATGTTATGCTGTCCTATGTACAAAGCCTTCACTTTTTCAGCACGGTTATAAATACTCCTTTTAAAGTAGTGGCATCAGCTTTATCCTCAGGTTGGTCAACAGCTACCTTAAGTTGGTCAGCTTTAAGTTGGTCAACAGCAATCTAAAGTTGGTCAATGCAGAGGCACACTTATGTCTTCCACCTCAACACAATGGCTGTTCTCCACCTACGTGTAATCCCACAGCACAGTATTCCCTGCAGGAACAGCTTGTCCAGCAGCACCTTGAAATCCTCAGTATGGGGATCATAGTAAACCAGGAAGGAAAAGTCACATTCATGTCTTGATGTGAATCATACCATTTTGAAAAAGGG
Source organism: Chrysolophus pictus (assembly GCA_037305975.1). NCBI lineage: Eukaryota > Metazoa > Chordata > Aves > Galliformes > Phasianidae > Chrysolophus > Chrysolophus pictus. Next base: position 12,625,226 of record CM074579.1, on the reverse strand, counting down.
TATACACACTTGCTTTCCCCTGGAAGGCACTAAGGAGGAAGCTGCTGACTTGAAAAGTTCTCTAAGAAGGAGTCTGATCATAGGAATGAGCCTTCTGTGCTGAAGTCTAAAGCAGATGATCAGGTTGTGCTGTTGGAAATGGCAACCTATGAACCATCATGGAAATTCAAAAAAGGTTCTCCTTTTGGGATGGTCATCCCTTTGGGATGACATTTTGTGGTCTGAGATATGATTAATTTTACTTTTGACTTCAACACATTAGGAAAGCAAGGGATTATTTTTTAATTTTGTATGAACTGAGAATGAGTAAGTAACTCTTTACAGTTCTTGTGAACTGAGGGTCTTAAGGCCCATATCAAACTAAATAATCTTGAGAATGTCTCCATAAGATGAGTAAAGAAAAGGGAGTATATCAGCACTGCAGATTTTAAAAAGTATAGGTACACATAGAATATAAAAATAGACTAGGTAGTCTGCCCAGAGAGCACTGCTGCATGTTTACTTTCCTCTCCTCTTCCACTGACATCCCACTGACCTTTTTGCATACAGCAGAGAAAGACCTGGGGAACAAGTAGAAATAGTGGTCAGGGCTTTTTATTTTGAACTGTCTCTGGCATAAATAACTCCTCTACTGCTGTCACTGATCACTTCTTGCTGGACATGATCACAATAAGAATGAAAATTTATCTGTGGAATTTGTGGAGCTTGGTGAAGGTCTAAGTAAGGAAGAATCAGGATGACTTAGGGAGCTGGAAGATATGGTATGAGAGGAAACATAACCAGATCGAAGATTCAGATAAACTGGGTCATTAAGTCATCAAGGAATGAGTGTCTTGTGGCAGTGGGAGACTGGCAAGACTACGTACAAAGGTCACATACAAGTCATCATGGGACATAATGAACTGAACGTGGCAAGAAGATGTTTAGATGTGTCAGCAGAGGACTGGCCAAAGAGACAGCAAGAGTTACAACTGTGTATGGTCTTTCTGAAGCTGCTGTAGGAGCAGAACATTGTACCAAGTGTGGATACTCAGTTCACCAAAATAAAATACAGAAAGGTAGAAGTACAGAAGAGAGCTACAAAGCTCTTTGTGAAGAATGAAGATCTTTATTTATTTAATTTATCTAAATGAAGCTCATGATCCTTTAAAACAATCCATTTAGTTAGGAGATTTTAGCTATCAAAGGAACATATAACAAGGCCCAGCATCTGGAAACTGAAATGTGACAAATTCAAAGTAAAATTAAATGATGCTTTTTAAAAAATTGGAGCAATTAATCATTGAAAGAGGTTATGTAAGGATGCAATGTTACATAGAAGTGTTGTAGCTTCCTTTTCAGGTTTAAATCAGCAAGCCTGTCTTTTAAAATAGGCCAGAGAAAGGACCCTCACAAAGTTATCCAGTCTGTGGAATGAAGAGAGGTGAAATAAATTACTGCATTTTTCTTCCAGATGTATATCTATGAGGGGGTAAGGTAACGAGGAACTGGAGAGAGTGAGAAGTGCAAGCTCCTCTACCGTGAGCTTGCAGATGCTGCTGAAGCACAACAGAACTCCAGTCCTGGCTCTGCTGCTGCTGACATGCTGTGTCCTGTGTCCTGTGAGGTTTGTAATTCCCCAGGCATTCTTTGATTACCTTATCTACTCAAAGTAAAGTCATAAGATAGTACTGCTTCTGAACAAAACAGAGTCCAAATCTCAGACACAGGTATTATTGCATACAAAAACAGAACACCAACAAAAGACTTTACCGTGGCTAGTTTCTCCCTTCCAAATCACATCCCAGGCCTCAGGCTTCTGGAGTTGCAAAGCAGGATTGATTTCAAAGACTTGCACTGATACAACAGTAAAATGAATCAGTATGAGAAATGTATGGACAGAAAGTAATAGCAGCCATTGGAAGAATTGTCAGCAGGTAACAGTGTGACAAAGGGAGCTAACTATGCTAGCTGTAATTGTGTTAGATCCTTTCATTCTTCCGTGACATTTTCTTACGTTACAATAATAAGAGACATTTCAAATTCACATGAGCTAAAGAATTTCCTTTGGACATGCTATTATAGCTACCCTCTACCAGAAACTACTCTGAAAAGTCAGACAAAAGGAAGAGAAAACTTCAAACGTAATGTTTGCTAATTCATTTTGTCCTCTGCTGCTCATTCGTAACAACCATTCTACTTTCTCTGTCTTTCACTTTTACCTTCTTACCAATTTAATCTGATCCAAACAAATTATACATGAAAAGTCATTTTCCTTTAGGTCTTGTTCACTGAGATACTTAGCAAACAATCGACTGACAAACAAGATAAGAACAGTAAAAGAAAGATAAGCTTTTGTTTAGATAGTGCAGTCACAGATAAAGACCTAGGTAGGCCTGCACACACTCAATGGCCAGCGATACTATCTTTTAAGCCATGGCACTGTGGTTTCTTCCAATGTATTTATTTGCAATATGTACTCATAAAGGCTAATTTACAGTAGGATTACTTTATAAATTAATTTTAAATGTACACAATCCAAATTGGTTTTTCAATTCTCTTTTTGGCTAAAGTTGAGTGAAGAAGTCTACAAAATAATTTATTTGCTTTTGAACATTTGTATTTTTAGTTTGGACAAAAGAATAAAAAGGTCACTTGAATTTACAAATTAGAAAAAGAGGAAATAGAAAAGAAGAAAAAAGATGTGGAAGTTACAATACTGGAACCCCTTTTTTCATTATGACTTAGTTTTATTAGTGGTGTTGGGATACCTTACACTGTGACTAAATGTGAAGTACTGGTCTTATGGATAAAAACATTTCCACAAGAGTTGAACTGTACTTTTAAGTCAAATATTTCAAAACTCTTTATGAACATAAGCAAAATAAACATCGTAGCTTTCCTACGGAGTAGGAGGAAAGATTAAGCCCTCCTTATGGATGGGCAAACTGAGTTACAAAGTGATCCAGTGACTTGCCCACTGTTAAGCAGCAGGGCCAGCAGGGTGGGTAATGGAAACCTGACCTCTTGACACATACTTCTATTCCCTAACCACAGGACCTACACTTCTTCCATAATACTCAATGTAAAGTAATGCCTCTGGATGAGACCCACAGAAAATTGAAGCCTCTGGAGGCATTTATTTGGCACTTCTCACCAGCACTGTACCCACACCATTATTTTTGAAAAGCATGTTTCCACCTAAAGTACACTGAAAAGTACAGAGATTTATTTATTCTCTATGTGAGAAAATATGCATGTACACTTAGAATACATCCAAATTTTTAATGAATGTGAAATTTTCAAGCAAGTTTTGCTGAGAAGATATGTTTAAATGTTGTTCTACTGAACACACAGATAGATCAGCATAAAATGTTGGATTTTGTGTATTGCTATAAATACAGTTTCAAATGATATTTAAATATGGGCCTAAGGATTAATATTTTTTTTAAATATAAGTGATTGAGAACTTGAACCTACAGTTCCTCCATGTCAGAGAAAGGGGCCTCTTGTTGGGATGTCTTTGTGTATCTGAGGAGACATTTATTTCCTTTAGTTTATGTCATACTAAGCTTTAAACCACCATTTTTACAGTCATCACTGTGCTATGACAAACTGAAACTTCCTACAGACAATCTAAAGAGTAAAGATACACGTTCCAAGAGCTGTACTGACTGAAGCCTTATGCCAACTGCAGACACTTCACTAGCCAGTGCACTGTCTGTGGGCACTGTCTGTGTTTTAAAGACATGTTTTAAAGAACTATGGAAAGAGATGTTGCTCTTAAGATCAAAGAAGGAGACATAAAAACTTCCCAATGTCTCATGCAATAAAACTCAAGGACAGTAATGTGGAATTTGGTAGTGCTGAGGAGCAGATGGGTGTAACTGATCAATGTAACTGGAAGAATGGTGAAGCAGGAAGGTTCAATATAACATAGGAACAGAAATGAATGTAGAAGGAGAGGTTCCTGGAGTCCTAGAGGAGAAAGGTGTGGATTTTATTCCCTAAAATAAGAGTAATTAATGAAAGGATTCAGGGTGCCTGTGGTGGGTCAGTGTGGTGGGTAATGACCACAACAGCAATGTTTTGAATGAGCAGGCCTGCACAGCAAACTGTCATAGCTGGGACTGGAAGCAGGGGAACTGGGGGCAAAAGGATAAATATTAAGAAGGTGAAATCAGCTAAGTAGGTAAGGGAAAGTGTGAGACATCAGAAAATGTCATGCTGTGGAAACATTGGGAAGCAAGCAGTAATGCAGCTTGGCTTGGAATGAAGAGTAGAGATGAACTGAGGAAGAAATGAGATTTGAAAGGAAAGAAAATCATCCTTAAATCAGATCTCGATTTGACTCCAGGTTTCAAACATCCTTTATGCTGGAGCTTTGGCTCAGCTTGAAAAGGGTGGAGTCACTCAAGACTGGGTTCAGATTTCAGACACACTAAAGATGCAAGGCTTTGGTTTGACACCATCTTAAAATAAAACCCCATATAAAACAGCTTGGAGTTAGGTCTACATAGAGGCCAAAATTTGGAGTATTATGGTGATTGATATTTGTTTGGGAGTCAAATTTGTTCTGCATGAAAAAGCCAGGGAAAGGGTTCCTCTTCTCTGATTCACTGAACAGAAGGTAATTGAAAGATCTCTTTATGGCAGGATTTACGACCCCTGAGCCTAGTCGTTTTGAGCTAAATAATAATGCATTTGCATCGTAAGTGTATCTAATTTGAATTTCGCTTCCTGCCTAAACACTTTGAAAAGATGCATGCCTTGAGGTGTCTGCCTGAATAAAATTCCTGTGGAATTGAGGCTAACAAATAAAGTATGTCGTGGTGTGTTAGAATCTGCTCTGCCCTGGAGAATAGCTCCCCTGATAAACTGTCTGATTTATAATGACAACTGCTCCCACTGTTATATACAAGTATACCTTACAGTAATGGGGAATTAAAGAGGCTTTCATGTGAAGCAAATATTTAGCTTTGAAGTCAGTGGGAGCTGAGGGAGCTCAGCACCTCACAGGATTAGTCCCTTGGGAATTAACCTTTTCACCTTACTATAGAGGAAGTATGACATTTTGAGGAGGATTTTTAATAGTGTGAGTGTGGAAGTGCACCGAATAACAGGAAGGATAAGAATGACTAACAGAGAGTGCCCTTCTGCTGTGAGGTGATCTTATAATACTACCTAACATTCTCAGCACCTTCAACACTTAGATAGAACCAATGTGCAGAGACCTGTGGTCTTTTGTCATAACCTTGGTCATAGAATACGTGCCTCAGAAAGGGACTTCATGCTTTGAGTTGCTGTGTTAACTAACCCATCAGCACTGCATTAGCTGGTCAGAAATGATAGCAGTTTATATATTTTCCTGTGAGAAACTTTCCATCTGCTTTATACCCTCTGTTCACTGTTTAAAAAAAAAAAAAAAAAAAAAAAAAGAAACCATGAAAATCCAAATTGTTCTAAAGTTTCTTGGCAAAAAAAAAAAAAATGGGCTCATTTTTTTTTTCCAGGTATTCTTCTGTTGATGATGATATTAAATGTGACTTAAATTAGTTGTTGTGAGACAAACAGAATCTGCTATTGAGGGAAAAGACAAACTGTTTATAATTAGTTCTGACAGCTGGAAGATGGCACTCCTGCTGTTTCTGCTGCTGGCACTGTAAAGTACATCATGTTACAATGCCTGAATTTTCTGAGGTCAGCTCTTCCAACACACCCAAATTGCTACCAATTATTAATTAATTAGTATCATTATGGGACTCCCTTAAGGGCCTTATGAGGCCCCTTGAAGCAAATAAAGTGACTAAGAAATAAAAGGGAGTAGTATGGGTTAGTGATGAGTAAAAAAGGTAATTCTAAGGACAACCTCATATGGGTCTAATCTTGTGAGGTACCTAATGATTCCCAGCTGATCTCGAATACACTCATGATTTCCAAGTGCATTTGAATTCCAAGAAAATATAAATCAACTGTTGCAGGAGAAATATCAGGAGACTCAGCACCTTATACGTTGTTTCCTTTCTGGGGAGTTTAACAGTAAACAATGTATTCAGAGATGAGATACTGAGCGATGTTTTTAAGCAGCTGGACTTACACTTTGAAGGGAAATTTGGCAAACTGTGTGTATTTCAGGGGATTTAATGAGAACTTTGATTTCAGTAACAACTTTGGATACTGAAGTTAGCCAAAATGCACGTTTCTAACATGAAAGGAAATGCAGGTTCTAGAAGAGCAGCTACTGCAAAAAGCAGTAGTAATCTGTTGTTTTTCAGGAGACTATTTTATTAGTGTTATGATGTATTTTACATTCATTATGCAGGTTTCTCCTTAAAGGTATGGACACTAACACTTTCAATTCAAGTATTTGTGAAAATTTTCTGTTAAAAATTCAATGACAAAAAAATTCAGAAGTATTTTAGCCATACAAACATTTATACAAGCATTTAAGTAGTGCACGTATAAATGAAAGCTGAATAAGACTATTAAGCAACTTATATATGTGACCTATACATGTACATAAAACTAATATTCCTATTTCCTTCATAAAGTCAAAATGTTGACTTTGTAAAGTGTTGATGACAACACGATCTCAGTCTCTATTTCTCCTGCTACATGCAAGGTGAAGTCAGTCAATACTCTTCTGGTTTTACATTTGGCAACTATTTCATCTCTTCTGAAAATAAGAAGTGCTAATGCACTTCTTTGTGATTAAAATTTTTCTATTTAAACATTATTTTCCCATTTCCTTTATTTATTACATCTGTCTTCACTTGCTTTTGCTTTGAAGAATTCATACACAATAATTCAGGAGCTGATGAAGTCCAAATACTAAATAGGTTTATAGCTAACATTTTGCCATCTGTCTTCTGAAATAAGACCAAGAACTCAGTACAGCAAAGCCTCCCATGCAGTCTGAGTTAAACTACCTAAAAAAAGGGTTTAAAAGAACAAATGTAATTAGAGAGGAAGAAAGATGTAGCTCATTAACTGGAAGCACAAAGGTGATTACAGGTTAAGAATGAGTGAGACAGGGAGTCTGTAATTCCACTTAAGTACTACTTTAGGAGCCTAAGTCCATATTCATGGACAGACATCACCATCAACATGCGCTGCACTCTTGTGCACAAAAGGATGTGAATCTGATGCATGTGCCTTTTGCTGTGAGGTATGTTTGGGCAGAATAAAGGATGTGCAAGGTGCGTCACACTGTGGTAACTTTTTTTCCCCAGAGTTTTTTCAGAAGTCTCTGGTCATTGTAAAGTGTTAATTATAAAATGTCTAAAAATATGGGGCTGGAGAAAATCCTGTGGCTGTTATAATATATTGATCATATGTTCCCTCTATATAGAAAAGTGTTCCTGATAAAAACATCTATCAGTAGAATGAAGCAGAGGATAATTGCCTTGGTATACATTTATAAGGAATGACAAGACAGTTTTTCAGCTCAAATAAAGACACACCTATTTTTAAGGGATAAAATACCTGGATTTTATCTTGAAGATATTTTTTGTTCTTGGCTGCAAGAAGCAGATGTTTGTAACACTTACGTTTTTCTGCAAAAGTCATTACTTGAATATCATGGGACCAGAGTTCCAGAAAAGTTCAGCACTCAGACAGGTAAGAGAGATTTATAGTTCCAAAGTGCTTGGCAAACATCAGATCCCAGGGGATCCAGTTTATGGGAAGGGATTTTCTTCCTTCAGGAGGTGCTGATGTCTTGAAAAGCAGCCACTTAATTTGGCACAAGAGGACCTTGTGTCTTCTGGAAACGTTTCCTAAGGACCACAGTATTACATGTTGGAATATGGAATTAAGAAGTCAAAGCAATTTGGATAGATAACTGTAATTTCTGTGTTGAACTCTGTTTCTTGCTTGTTTTGCCACAAAACTTAATGGTAAGTCTATGCTGTACTGCCCTAAATATTTTCCGGAAACATTTCTGAGAAACAGGGGAGCATAAATAAGACGGAAGAGCTAATCGCAGATGTAACTGATTTAAACCGTGTACGTTCATTATTATTTCAGAATAACTATCTCAGTGAGGCCTTTAAAAATACGTTGCTGAAAGTACATATAATTGCTGTAATTGTATTTCAAGTCCACAACCAAAAGCAAAGCTTTATCAACATATTCTTTCTCTATACATGCTGCAGTTATGATGGTTACAGTCATAGGCAAAGAAAGCCAAAAGAAGAAGGAAATTGGAGGATCTGCAGAGAATAAAGATTAAAAAAAAAAAAAAAAAAAAAAACTCCAGCTGAGAAAAAAATGTTCACTTTGTGTTTTCAACTTCCCTGAAAATTGGTACTTATAAAATGTGGTAAATCTCATGCACTCATACTGAATATTTAATCCTCTTCATAATTTATCTCCTCCCACCCAGAAGTCAGTTTCCTTGTTGACTCATTATTTATTTATTTACTTTTACTGTTTAACTTTAATGATATTTTTGCTTGAAGCAGGGAGTAAGGATTGAGCAAGGACTTCAGAACATTGTTTGCTGATGACAGCAATTGGAAGGGCCCAATATATGATTTTGCCATTCTTCCATCCAGATACACTGGTTTTTCTTTGCCATTTTTCAGTATAACTGCTCTTCAGTCATAGCTGTGTTCTAGGATGCCTTTCCAGGGAGCAGGACAGACTTGCAAACATACTTTTTGACCTGACTACTTAGAATGATATTGGAGACATCATTACTAAGAGGTTACCTCTTCATTACAAAGAGGCGTACCAGTCTATAGCTCCAGGTTTAAGAAACAGCATCTTTTTGAACACACTAATTAAGTGATGTACAGAACATGCATACTCTGTGCCAGATTTTTACTTCTGATATTTATGTGCGGGCAGTTCGGAAGCTGTACCTTTCCTCAGCAAAACTGCAGCAGCATGTATGTACGCATCTGACAAAAAAGATTAGATGTCTGATAAATGGCTACAACAGGCCTGAAACTGCAATGTCAGCACTGTCTCCCCAGATGACCCCCACAGCAGGCAAGATTTTATACCCGTGAGCTATGTCTGATTTCCAGTACGCTGTTGCAAATCCAAGGCTACTTTTAAAAATACTTTCAAAACTAAGTGGAAGCAGAAAACATCTTCCTGTGAAGTCATCCACCACATAAAGTGATTCTCTACAAACATCTGCAGTCCAAAACAGTCTGAAAGACAGCTTCAGTGTGTTGTGACAAACACCATTAGGGAACGGGTACTTTTTGGTGATTTTATAGTATTTCAATGATGAAAATATGCTGTTCTGATTCTGATTATCACCAGTGCCTCTTGTTCTAACAAACTGTAATGAGGGTGCAAACAACTGCATTAGTTATCGCAGCAAATTATACGGTTTGTTTACTTTCTGTTGTTCAGCACTATGAAGAAAACATCTTTTTTTGTATGCCTTCTTCTGGGAGATGTTCCCCAAACAGCCTCTGACGGTTGTGTTTGAATAGGCACACTGAGGGCACTGGTATTTAGAACCAAATCCTTCAGATCAACAGAGTAAAGAAAAAGCCCTATGGCATTCCTGTGGTTTTGATGTGGCTTGTCAGGCATGCTTTATCTTTTCAAGCACAGTGTATGTTGTACCACAAGTAACAGATCCAGACATGAGGGATAACCTGCTACTGATAAGACCAATATTAGATTACTTTCAGAGGAGACAGAGGAGGAGCCACGGAAGGAAACATACTTCAAGTCCAGATTTGTTTGCTGCATCAGATGTAGTGAACACATTAGTTCTTAGTAGAACCAGTGTAAGATCTGCACTTTTTCTTCAAGAAAACAACTTTCACCACCCTCAGCTGAGTGAAAATGAAATATCTGTGCTACTTTTCAGGAATAACAACAGTTTTAGCATAGGTATAAAAACATCAAATTTCATATTTTTGTCCTGTCCTGTCCTTTTTTTTTTTTTTTTTTTAACCATTACAAGATATCGTGTGGTTTAGGTCCTCAGATTAATTTTCATGAAGTTGGTTTTTGAAAAACAATAGGAATGAAAATATTGCCATGATCTGTGCCCATTACAAGGTGAGATATTTTGCATTTAGTCACTGCCTTCAGTGCTATGAGTCCAGCTAATATTCTATGACTGCCTGAAAACCAGGCCACAAACCTAGTCAGAAAACAACTATAAAAACAAGTAGCATGGGCCACTTTTATTTTATATTTACATTTAACTCAAGGTAATAATTAAAAAAATTGATTAAGAGATGTTTTGGACCCAATTCTATCTGGCACTTGTGTCTCTCCAGGGGATATACTAAATCTTTCTTTCCCCAAAACTTTCAGAGATATCACAGTGACTCCACAGAATCTCACAAATCTATTTGCATGCAGCAGGCTAGGGATCAGAAACACATGCTTTAGGCTGTGCAAGCTCCTGTCTGTCACAGCTTTATCAATTGTTATTATTATTTTTTTTTATATTGGAGTGGTGTGCTCCTGGAAAAAAAAGTCAACACAGAAGGAGCCTGCATATGGCCAGGTTACTTAGACCATCATCTTTAAAACTGCTCCTGTCAACTCTGCCTGTTGAAATTAATGCTCAGATATAACCAGCTCAAAATGACACCACCATATTGGAAGATGCCGTTTCACTTCTCCAAAGGTTTTGCTTTTATCAGGACCATGAAATTAGTTTAAAGGGTCCACAACTGTGCCACAACTACTGTGTAGCAACTAAAACATCCGTGCTCTTTTCTCCCCTTCATATTAGTAAGGTTAATTTGGAAGGATAATATGGAGCCGAGGGATATCTCACGTGAAGGTAAAAAGATCACAAGAACTATGAGTAGAATTGGCTCATTTTTTTATCATCAGGATTCTTTCTGACAGAAAGTAAGAAGTGGGATTTTTCTGATTAGAGTCCATTTCTTATGATTAAATGATTGATAAAAAAAAAAAAAAAGAAAAAAACATGAGGATAATGTATTTAATTTCAACATGAAATCTATATTTAGAATTCAATTAGAAATGTTCTGTATTTTCTATAAGAAAAAAGTAATATTTTTCCCTGAAAAAATAAGTAAATTAGGTCTAATTCCTAGAAATACAGAGTTTCTTTTTCTCCTGTAAATACATAAATGCTACGTTGACAACATCCCCATAAACATATATGCTTTTCTCATTTACACTGGCACACAAAAGTATTAGGGCTGACCTCTCTTAAATGTGAAAAGGGCTCAACAGTGCAGTCTCAGATACATTTCTGAAGTGCTGACAAGTATAACCACCTCCTGTTGAATATCTTTGGATAGTAATGACACCATGAAAAACTTGGAAATGACCTGTCTCAATTAATTAACCTCTCTGACCAGCTTTTTTTTGTTGCCATGTGGACCTTTAAACTCCTCCCTGGCCATAGCTGGAGAATTTGCTGTGTATACTTGCCACTATTATCTCAAAGGTAAATCTGTCTCCTTTTCGAAAAGATTCTTTCAGATCTGCTCATTAATAAAATGCATCTTTGAGGTAAAAAAAGTTCAAAATAATTACCATTTCATGATGAAATGTAGTGCTTTTTACTGATGTGGATGAACCAGAGCAATCAAAATTAGAATAAATACTTTTTCTTTTCCCCTAAAGACCAAACTGAATCAAACTTTGCCTAAGAAGAGAAATACATAACAGCAATACCCCACCAGAGTTTTTCTCAGAGTATTTTTAAATTCCTAGCCAAATTCATCTGTCCCATTTTCTCCTTGACTCAACATTTGTCTTTAGTGTTTCATCAGTCTCGTCTCCACCTCACCCGAAATGCAAAACAAATCTTCAAGTCACACATGAGAGTAAACCTGTTTGAGTCCTAGCGCCTGATCTCCTCCCTAGTGAAGTCAATGAGTGCCTGTTAATTGATTTCAAAGGGAGCTGGATGAAGTCCCAGCATCAGATACAACTCTTTGGAGAGTTTTTGGGGATAGAGTCTGGATAAGCAGCTAAATATTTGATTCATGATCTGAACCCAATTTAATTGCTGATAGAGAAGGTTCATCCATCATTTCATTCTACCTTCCAAGTTTAGAACTTGGGGATTTATCTGCTTCTCTTTCATCAGTGAATCACATCACTAACATGATTACTTAAAGCAATGCAGAAGCAGAGCCTTCCCCAGAACTTTTAGCAAAGGCTCTTGCAGTATAGTGGACAAAGGATGCTGTTGAAGGAATATTGAGTACATCTGACATAAAAGGATCACTGACTCTTTTCCTCTGCTTTAGCTGAGCAGCGTCTGTGCTGTCTAATATCACCTCAGCAGTCTTGTCTGAGTGGTTAAGCAAGGGACTTCAGACAATCCCCAGCCCCAATCCCTCAGAATCTGGAAAAGAACAGAAACTTATAAGTCTTCACTCCAGTTTTCCCATCATAGCATTCATATATGAGATGGATTTTTTTAACATTATTACTAATTATTATTATTATTATTATTATTATTATTATTATTATTATTAACCAGCGTGAATTCTGGACTGTCCTGGTTTTAGTAATTAGATGAAGGAAGGACTGTTTTTAAATAGTACATCTTCAATTGCATTTTCAGTGAATCTGTGCTCTGCTAGTGATCCAAGACTTTAAGGTGCTTAAAACATTTAAAACACTTTGAATCACCTTTAACAACAACTGCCTCTAACACAAGACGATTCTGTTTTAACTTCAGAGCTCAAGGCTCTTCAAGGGCTTGGGACCCTGGAGTCATTCGAGCTGGACAAACCAACAATCAATGGAGGCCACAGCTCTGGCACCCTACCTTCAAAGCATCTGAGGGTGCTCACACTGTGATTTCTTTCTCCACAATCTGGCAGTGACTGTGTAGCCATGGGATTTTTCTGTTTCCCTCTTTTCTTTCCCTGTTCTTGATGCCTCTTTCAGCCTTAAAGCTGCTACACAGTTGTCAGAAGTCTGGCTTCAGTGGTCTGAAGGGAGACAGATACTGATAAATTTCCTTTTGATCTCTACTCTGCAAAACCACTCGGTCAGAAAAAAAATAGAAGGGTCTGTGTGCGTAGGGGTTGGAGGATGTGAAAGGCAAAAAGCACCCTCTCATGCCAGAACGAGTCTAACTCCCACTTCACATTTGATCTGAAAGAGGGATATAAAGAGTTTTGTATACATTTTGCAAATGAAGACAATGCACTGCAAGAAAATGAAGCCAATGAATAAAATGGGGGTAATGATACTGATCTCCTTTCTAAAGTGCTCTGAGATCAGTTGATGAAAAGGACTGTACAAGAGCTAGGTATTATTATAGTTAGAGCATTGCAATTGCTTTTCTCAAAAACCTTATCTTTTTGTTGTATATTCATCGGGATTGGTGTTGAAAGGTTACAGTTTATAACAACTACTTTGTTGTTATAGAAATGAGGCTGAAAAAGAACTTTTGTTTTCGTGGGGCTGCAGAAATTTGCAAGTATCATTTCAGGATATACATACACAGCTGTAGCAGGTGACTTCCACTCAATGTTTTCTCTCTGCCCTCATCTAAGATTGAAGGAAGAAAATGTGCCAGTGACCTGCATGCTGTCTTGAAGAACATGGTATTTAAAGTACAAAACATTAATCTTGATACACTGGCAAACAAGCATGAGCTAGATATGCAGAAGCAGTTCAGGAGGCATACAACTGCATTAGGCATGACTAATACTAAAATATTACCCTGGCCTCTCAGCAGAGCTTACTAGCTGAGATACTGCGTTGCACTAATTCAAAGCATCTTAACATTGGTAGAACTGACTCTAATTTGTCAGCAGAAACATAGGTGAAAAGCTTATGGGAGGATGAATAAACTCAAATGACAGTGCTTCAATAGAACTGTTAAATGAGCATCTCAATGTGAATTAAGATTCGAGGAAAATAAAGGGTACAAAATATTCATATAAAATCCCACATTAGTTTTTATGTTTCAGGATTAAGACTACCACTTTTAACAGCTGAGAGACAGGTTATTGCAAACAGGATATTTAGGGTAGGATATGCAAGCAAATTTAGAATTGGAAGTATAATAAAAAACAATGCAAATGAAAAATATTCTTCCTGACAAAAGTGCATTATGCATTCTTTAGTATATCATCACTCGCTGCCCATACAAAATAGCTGGTAGTTACAACATGCTAAAAAACTGGCAGCAAAATACTAGCTATAAATGCATGGGTAAAACTGACTTGTGATGTGCCTTCTATTCTTTTCACCACAAAATCAGCATAAAGTAATGTATAACCACAAATGTAAGGAAACAACACATCCTATAACAATATGAAAGGTTCTGGTGGGTTTTTGATAGATTCTGAAACAGCGTGGTGAGTGTTACTAAAGAACTTCCTACAGAATTTATCTCACTGTATGGGTTGTTTTTTTCTTATAGCTATAAAATAAGGATATTCTCAAATAAATGCTTTCCATGAAAAATTCTCTATATTTTTAGCAAATTTTTTTTTAAAAAAAGTTTTTCCGGAGGATTTCAAAGCTGAAATGCAGAAATAGATTTATTCTCCATCGGGATTTTACAGATCACGTTGAAAAATCCACAGTAAATGAATCTGTACAGAGTTTTCAGAAGAAACTTCAGTTTAGTATAGCTGTATTATTAGGATAGGAATGAACTTGCTATTTATTTATGATAAGATGTCATTCAAGCCTTCCATGTAGGCAAACAGCTTAATTAACAGCATCCTCCAAACTCCAAAATCCAAGTGAAAATAATGAGGTATTCGCTTGTCATGTACATGAGTGAATTCAAATTGATTTCCAACTGGGAAGCAGGGCAATGCTCAGAAACAGATTAAAGATATAAAAAGGACCAATTCCATAGAGGAAGTACAGGGTGTGTTATCTGTTGGGTACTGTTTGGAGGGTGTATTATTACTTCTGGTAGCTTGAATCTTGCTAGTTTCAAAAAAACAGGAATTTGTTTCTTGGAAAGAAACCTTCTTAGAAATAAACACAAATAAACATCTAAGAAAATTTGCTTGGTCAATTTCTGCATCCAGTGGGAATAACATGAAATTTCACAATATATCTAGTTGCTCAGATCAGAAAAGGTAACCATATGTTCTTCGCTATCTTTAATTATAAAAAAAGTAAACTACTGAAGAAAGCCTTCAGTTCAACCAATTCTGATAAAAATAGGAGTCTGGTTTACTGACAAATATGTGCATTTACATACAGCTGAAGTTCAGTTCAGTCTTTAATGTATGGCTATTATTATCACAGAGATGAAGTGGTGCCTAACTCCTGAACTGAGATATTATCACAGAGAAAGTTATATGAACAATTGATAAAAAGCAGAGTTCTACCTCAAATTTAATTTAAAGATATGACAAAGAAATAAATTCAGACAAATGAGTGTAAGGAAACTGGAAAATATCAGGTAAGTTTAACAGAAGCAGTGATAAGCGAAGGTTTCTTCAGGCCAGTAATCTAGCAAGTGCTTATCCACAGATATCAAGGAAAGAGAAGACCACGAAGCTCAGTGTAGGTGTTTGCATGTAATTACTACTATGCATAATGGACAAAGTTGGCAAAGGAATGAAGGTATTTGTAAAAAATCCAATATAAGCTGCATAGAGACAGTATATTTCTGGTAATACCTTGAGCCACTATGCTGAAAATGAACAAAAGATACGTGGTTAAAAGTTCAAAAAGTCTTTGAGAATTAGTGTTTTGGTAGAAAAAAAATGTTGTCTGGAAGAGGCTCTGCCATGGAACTAGAGGAGAAGAACTTATTTTTTTCATTCAATGAGCTTGTAAACAAAGTAAAAAGCAAATAGGGCAATTACTGGAGAGATAAGGGTGGACAGGTAATTACTGGAGCAGGATTGCACTGATAGGAGAAAGTGACAAAAACTACAGCAAGATTAATGGATAAAATGGAGGAGGGTGATTGGTGGTAGGATGGAATTGCTAGAGAAAGCTGAGTTGTAAGAGAAAGAGAGCTACTCTAGCATCTCTTTCTCAAGGAAATAAGAGAAAAATTTGGACTGAAGAGAAAGCAGAACAAAGTAGAATCCTTTGCTGATTTCTTCTCTGAAGCTGTGAAATGCTATTTGAGGAAAGAGTGATGGATGCAGGAGGATGGAAAACTTAAGAAGTGAGTCAGACATGTGGAAAAATTTTATTGAATTAAGTAGATTTATTCTGTGGAACATTACTTATAGAAATGGCACAACTGAAGAAGAAAACACAGCCATGGTGCAGGAAATCATCCAGGCTATCAAGTCATACTGAGCCATGCAAGACCAGGAAAAGAGGAAAGAAGTAATGAGAGTGAGTTTGAGTTCCTCTGTCAGAGGAAGGATTAAAGCAAAATAAATTGTGCAAGACAGGGAATCACAGAGGCAGGTATTACTGGATCAGCGAGAGAAAGGAATCACTTTCTTGGGAATCTGCTAGTCAGGCTTTCAGACTGTTCTAACCTTTGCTAAAGAAGTGGTCAGTTTCCCTAAAGGTAGTCATATAATTCTATCATAAAGTCAATCAGAACTTCATCTATTTTAACCTGAGCGCCAGGTACTTAGATGTAATTTCTGCAGCACCTTTAAAAAATTGAAGTTAAAGTACAATAGTTCTGTAAATGGCCATTTGTCACCATTTGCCTTATTCAAAAATGTCTCAAGTAATACAGTTAAGCTTAACTTCCCAAGGAAAATTCTTTTATGCATCAAAACTATATAGAAACTCAGAAGAGAAAACACGCTTTAATAATAAACAGATAATTAAAACCACTTGAAACACATGCATATGTTTTATTCGAGGTTAAAATCAATGGTATGCTGCAATTTAGTTATGCGGGCTGATTTAGTATCATGTTATATACCAGTAACACAGACATGTGCTACGGGCTTAGTCATGAAAGTGTGGAATGCACCACTAACAAATTCAATTTTTTGCCCCTAACTACTCACAAAATTTTTCTTCTTTTAAAGGAATACCATACATCATCTCTTATAGTGAGCTCGGTCAAAAAGAAAACCAAAATAAAGACATCCTTAACAGTGGGCTCTAACACTGTATGTATTTTGGGAAGAAAAAAAACAGCAAACAAAGAAAAGTAGAAGCAGTTAGGAAATTTTGCCTCCATTCTCAGAGGAAACTTCTGCTCTTAACAGAGTTCAGATAATGAAATCATATTTCCACATCACCTGGAAAAACATGTAAGTATCTAAGAAAATACTGACAGACGTGTTTTTATCATTCTGGCTAAACAAATGAAGCACATGGCTGGCTCAATAGCCCCCTGGGGATTTCATTCTTTACTGTTTGTAGTAAATTTGAATTGGAAACTATATTTTCAGCTAACTCATGTATTAGGTCAGACACCCGGAGAAATAATCTTCTTTTGGAGCACGAGGTCATTAATGCTGAGAAAGGTCAATTACAGCCATTTCCATCAATAAGCCAGAACACCTAGCAGGATGCATCCTTCAACCGCCATGAGACCTCATGGGAATTGCAGTTTGAGTGACTCAAGGTGGGTTCTCCTGTATTTATTTTGGTTGAACTTCCCATAGAATTGTCCTTAATGCTGTTTGTCAGTTCCAGTTTGGCTAGAAAAGGTCTCCTCAGAGACCAAATGCAGTCCCAGCAGCATATCATATAAAAAAACAGCTAAACTTACTTTGAGGGTGAGCAAGTATTTCTACAGTAACCGTGCAGTGGTCACAGACCCACTTTTCTCTAAGCTGTAAATTAATTAATAGTGCGTGATAGAAGAATTTCCTTATTTTGCTTCAAAATAAACATATAGATTCGAAACTGCTATGAAAAGGAAGGGCTCACTGTGGAAACTTTTGACTTTTGGTTGAAACTAAGTAATCAATAGCTACTGATGCATTTGAAAATCTATGATGTCATCATTTATAAATTTACATTGAGATTGGCCTACACACTTCAACTAATCCAGGGCCTCATTTTGCAAAAAATTGATCCAATAAATGTCACACCTACTTTCCTAATTTATATATGAAAATAAAGTCTAGTTTAGCAAAGATTTGCACCAATACAAACTATGTACATGTGTAAACAATGTAAATATATTTAATAGTTTTATTATGTAATTCAGATCTTACAGCAACTCAGTCTCTTACATTCAGATTTCCTCAAACATGTATAGGTCGTATGTGAAGATGGTTGTAAGTCACACTTAACCTGATTTGGACAATATAGACACCATTTCCACTGACATAACTTCTACTGAGGGATAGTAGCATCAGTTAGAGAGCAAGGAGCATCAACAATTGACTAAACTTAGACTCAATATATACTAGTGTGTGAGATGTGCTATCAGAAAGGAGTGAAAAAAACACATCTAGCTTCTCCCTAGGCAAAATATGTGGACTTAATTTCACAAGGAGGCTGTGAGGAAGGTACCTGCAGTATTTATGTGGAAAACAAACAACACGTTAAAATTGTGTTATAAACCTGATGTTGCTGATTTGCTGCTGGTGAAGGAAGAAATCCCACTAAACACTAAAAAATTGGACGACACCTTGTGAAGCAGTTGAAGTGTAACCTGTGTGGCATTTGCTCCTTTCAAAATGCCAGTCCTATTATACTGATGGCTTCAGGTTTGTTTGTCATCGGCATAATCACATTTGAGGGCATGCTAACAGTTATACAACAACAATGACAGAAAGATATCCTAGTCAGTCTGAAACTGTCATTGATAATTCTGATTTTAGAACATACGAAGGAAGAAATATCTTGAGTTTTTCAGAAGTTATTTGCACATAAAATATTTAAAGACAACATGTAAAAACATTTAAAGGACCAAAATCAAATCAATGAAGACCAAAACATTCAGAGGTCAGATTTTCTGCTCTATTCTTTTATTTTTTTCTTACATTTTTCAAAGGCTTAAATAAAAGTGTTAGTGAAAGCTAGTTTCAAGCACTTCACAAGTTTATTGAGTTTAGGGAACTAGTCAAATTAGGTTTATCAAATAATTTGGTGTTTGAATTCTGAAATCATGAAATTCACTTATGAGATTTGATTAGGCAGCTTTTAACCAAACTTCCACTAAGAAGCATTTTGTATGGCAGCAATAGAGTTGAATCCAGGAATATCTTACCTTTCTGCTCCTTAGTTAGGCTAAGATTTTCCAATGTTTCAGTCAAAGTACGTTTTAGCAATAGTGTACACATATATAAACATCATATGTTTATAAGTTTTCACTTATAAAAGTTTTCACTTTAAAGCTCTGATTAACACTTTGACATCTGAAGTGCTATAGTTGCTGATATGGTTCTGTTCATGTTTCACACCAAAGCAAATTTGTTAGACTGTGTTTTCTTCAGCTATTCAAGTTCCAGAGACCTATACACCAACACAGGACAATGCTGGCCAGGAAGTACAGGGATTTTTGAATTTATTAAATTTGCTGTAAGAAAACATCAAATAGTTTAAACGGGCTAAAATGGTTAAGTGAAATTGCAACTTGCATATTGATTTCTCTGATCATATTTCTTAGAAATTTTATCACATATGCATATCATACATTGGTGCTTGGAACTTGAACAACAAAAAAAAACATGCTGCCAGGTTTTTCTCACCTTCTGTACTGAAGAAAATTACAGTAATCTCACTGTTGTAAGAGTTAATGGTTAAGAAGATGGAAGTATACAGGTGATTATTAGGATTATTTAACACTGTCTCATTAATGATTTGGACCACTGGCTTTCCAATACTTGAAGTGAGCATAAAAACAGAGGGGAACGGCTGTTTACAAGGGTGGATAGTGATAGGACAAGAGAAAATGGTTTTAAACTGAGACAGGGGAGGTTTAGGTAAGATATTAGGAGGAATTTTTTCACACACAGTGTGGTGACACACTGGAACAGGCTGCCCAAGGAGGTTGTGGATGCCCCATCCCTGGAGGCATTCAAGGCCAGGCTGGATGTGGCTCTGGGCAGCTTGGTCTGCTGGTTGGCTACCCTGCATGTAGCAGGGGGGTTGAAACTAGGTGATCATTGTGGTCCTTTTCAACCCAGGCCATTTTATGATTCTATGATTAGTGCAGGAGAGCAGATACCACAAAACTGAATATTAAGACCCAGACTCTGGCAACCTAATTTTAATTTTATTAACTATGTACTAAAGTGCAATTGTAGCTAACTAAAACTAAGATAAAAATAAAATCAGGATGACAAAGAGTTCCACACTGAATAAATAACTGCTGATTACTAGATATGAGGAACATACAATGAAATTTTTGGCAGTCTACTGGCAGATGAAACACTTTGCAAATGAGATCATAAATGTATATGCTTGGATACTATTCTTTATTTACAAGATCAAATTAAATCAGTTTTAGTAATTCCATATTCATGTAAACATGTGCTATCTCACCATCACTTTGAATTCTCTTTCATGCTATTAAACTTTGGCTTATTTACAACTTTTGATTTTTTTCTTCCCACCTTGATATTGGAATAACCTGGAACTTCTGCCTATAGTCAACAATAGATGATGTGACTGCTGGAGCCTGGTGGTTTGTCCTCTTTCTCAACCTCTAGCAAGAGTAAAAAGCTGATATTGCTCAAGAGCAGGATTTTGCTTCCTTTGATTCGGTTTTTCTCTATTGTATTTGTTTGTTTGCTTGTTTTTAATCTACAATGGAAGATATGTAAAAACAGACAGAAACAGATACAGGTTTTAATGCCTAGGTTTCCTGACCACAAACTTTTTTACAAATTTAACACTTTAATTTTTCAGGAATGTAAGGAAAAAAAAAATTCATTGGGAAAGATTATATTGATGATGTAAAAAGAATGGGCATTTTTCTCAGTCCTCTATACTCTGTGGGTTCAACAGCATCAGATGACAATAGCATATTTAACTAACCAAAAATTAAGAAATATAACAATAAGACTCTGGGTATTACATTTCACTGAAAATCTGTAGGTATGGATATCTGACTTGCTCCAAATTTTTTTTCCATTCTTCATATTTTTGAGCTCTTCTAAAGGGTTTTCTCAGGAGATAAAAGAGGCTGAGTAGTGTCTCGTATCCTTTCTGTGGTTACTGTGGAAAGTCCTCTTCTGTGCTTCCCTATTGAAATAATGGTAGCGTGCTTTCAAGTTCCAATTTTCCTCAAAACTGTTTCTCAATAAATAACATGAAAGTGTATAGACATGAGAGGCCACACATCATTATTGTTTTATACATCAAAAATGGGAAGGAGCTCAAACGTTTGGAGCTCAAAATAGCTGATTGCATGAAATACACTTTTGTGCCTGTGTGACAGAAATCCTCCAGTCAGTATAAAAGTGTTGTAATTTAATTTTCTCTCCAGTTGCAAAGAGAAACTAGAAATCAGTTTTGACCAAGATACTTTCAAGAGGCTGAAAACTGGCTTGGAGGTTGTTGGATTACAAATCCATAGGAGTTAATGTTCCATATTCCTTTATTTCTCTGAGAAGAAAAAGAGAAAATGAAGATTTTCTGTCCTATAGGATGAAGGATAATTGCAATAAATATAGAAAGCATAAGTGGCATAAACACAATAGATGAAATTCAGGCCTCAAAAGAGTCAATGGGAAATTATTTGTAAAAAAATGCAGTTGATCATTTTTTTTCAATACTAGCATATGCTTACATTCTACCATATATTATCACAGGAAGCAGAAGGTGAGAAGTATTAAAAGCACTGCTGCAAATGAGAATCAACCTTAAAAATGTCTGAGGATGGTCATTATGTTTGGCAGATTGACTTAATTTACATGTTTTGCAATGAGGAATTTTAACTGAAAATGAAATAAGCATTCTTTCTAGCTGCAATCAAAAATCAGAAGTGAAGGTGATGCAGCAGAGTGGAAGATGAAGCCTCCCTGTCTCCTAAAGATATTGAAGTTACAAGAAATGACAGACAAAACTAGAAGAGAGGTCCTGAAAAGGTGTGAAATAAAATAAGTAATTTTTTTTTTGCATGTGAAACTTCACAGAGAGAGTGGTGAGGTGCTGGAACAGGCTGCCCAGAGAGGCTGAGGATGCCCCATCCCCAGAGGTGTTCAAGGCCAGCTTGGATGGGGTCCTGGGCACCCTGGTCTAGAACCAGATCTGGAGGTTGGTGGCCCTGCCTGTGGCAGGGGGGGTTGGAACTTGATGATCCTTGGGAACCCTTCCAACCCAAGCCACTCTATGATTTTATAATTCTATGGTATGCATCATTTAATGGGAAGAAGAAAAAAATACTTCATGTAAAAATTGGTTATATAATACATAATTTCTTTCAAAAGTGTATCTTGAAACTGTCTGCCTCTAATCCCAATATTGCATACAGTTAGGTCTCTTGGCTATTTGTGTTATACTCTGGATTTATGCACAATCTCTTTTTTTTTTGGTAGAATAGAATCTCTCTAGGCTCAGAAAACTAGTACGTTTTGCCCATCAAATATTACACTTCCTTTTGGAAACTAATTAGAAACAGATTTTATTTGAATCAACAGATCAAAAACAGAAATTACCTTCAGAATGCTGCATATTATTTATAGATGTTCACAATAATGACTGTAACAGTACAGAAAGAGAAAATGCTTTCTGAGAATGAGCTGAACAGAATCGCTGTTTTAGTTACTTCTGTACAGAAGGTAAAACTAAAATGCATAAAACAGGAAATGTGAAGAAAAAGATGTGACAAAATTATGAAATAGGTGATATTTTATTCTTCTCTTCTGTGTTTTAGATCTCAACCTGATATCATTTGCAGCATCACATCTCACGTTTTCTTTAAGATGATTTAGGAATGAGATACAAAGGGGCTGTACTGACATTTGCTGAGTCCTTGGGTATACCTTGACATTTCTTCCTGTGCAAACTCTACCAGTTACATAAGTACCCAGTTATCTAGATCAGATAATTCTCATGGCTGAATTTTAACATAAAGAACTCAATCACTGACACCCTTTTGAGGGCATGGAGAGCAAGAAGGACGGATTTGGAAATACTGTAAAATATCCTGTTGTACCTAACGTGTTTGGCCTAGCTAGAATTAGCACACAATGTCAGCATAAAGGATCATATAAGAATATATTGACAGCAGTATGGAGGTCAATTTAGGGCTTTTCATCAGCAATGAATTTTTAGGTAACATTAAAACACTTGTAAGCCTAGGGTCTGAGGTTCACCGCACTCAAGACTCTGCAAACTACCACCAGAAGTGGTCATTTTCCCTTCTTTGTTGACCAGTTTTTTCCTTTCTGTGTCAGCTGTAGCAGAGAATGAAGTGGTTCAGTGAACTGATGCAATAGAAAATTGTTCTATTCTTTTATATTTTGGTGGATTACTTTTCCATGGGAACAGCAAACTGTACTAACATACCCTTGGGTCACTTATTAGATCCAATATGAGTGACATGGAAGGAAAAATATGAAGGAATGAATGTAAGGACAGGGCAAGCCCTTCTGAGGGCTGCGTGTGCAGTTTCATGAGATTAGATGTAACATCAAACTACACCAGTCATCAACTCTCTTTCAACTCTCAGTGAATGAGCACATGACATTTAAATTCGGCCTCATGTAATCACTTCCTGGCAAGTTAGACAAACATCTTACTTAGATTATTTCTCCTTGATCATTTCAAAATACCACAACACATTCAAATAAATCCCTGATGATTTTACTACCCATTCTTAAGTTTATACTGTAGTGATTACTCTTAACTTTGAAAGCTGTAAACAGTAAGAATTCCTTCTTTTTTTTTTTTCCTTTAAAGCAGCAGCTAGAAGCTTCCACCATGGAAATGAGTTAGATGTTGTACAGATAGGCAGTTACTGTCCTATGGAATTAAACATGAAGATAATATTGACTTGAACAACAGATTACATCTTCCCTTCAAACTGCTTTCAAGTCTCTCCTAGTTCTTAAAAAGTGCTTGCAGAAGTTGTGAAACTTCATTACAGAAGGCATGGATGCTATAAAACCATTTACAGACCAATGGAAATGGCATGCATTTGACAGTCTTCTGTAGAAGAGGAATTCCACAGAAGAATTTCAGTCTGCCAGGGGGAATGTCAGAATCAACAGAATAACTGAAGATTTTATCTAGAACAAAAAAGGCCACCGAATTCATCAGATAACAGAGTCTGCTTGAGTAGTTAAGCAACTCTATTCTAATTCCCAGACTGGGTTGTCTTAACATATTGTACTGGTTTTCCCATTTGATCTTAGTCAAATCAGCCCTCTTATACATATGTATCGGGTACCCAGTCTGAGCTGTGAAGTGGTAATTAACTACAAAAAAAAAGGAAGGGATGTCTTCTTAAACTGCTTCCTTGGCCTGATACTAGCTTATATTCTAAAGTAATTCAAGATTGCAGGCATTAATTGGCTGTGGAAATGCTAGGTTTGTATGAGAAATGTTTTAAAGTGATGCTGATTTTCAGGCAGTTGCTGCTCAGCTCAGAAATTTAGCAGCCTCTATGCTGGTTCCAAAGCTGTTACAGCAAAATCAAACAAACAGACTGGCTGAAATCCTTGCTAAGTAGAAAATTTTAAATATACCTGCTGGTCTGTTGTTTGAAATAGAACGTAACTGTTCACGCAGCCAGATCTACAGAAGAGAGGTGAATTGGGCAGTGCTTTCTGACCTAAAAAGAAATGCAGCTCCCACACCAGGGCACCACATGGATCCATTGCCATTGTAATCATTGCACTTCATGTACTCAGCCTTCAGGCTGCAGCACTGCCTTGCCCCCCTTTGCAATTTGTGCTTGACTCAAGCTTAATCATTTCATAGACCAGTTTATATCTGGTAACAAAGTGAATCAACAGGATTGCTTTGAAGTCAGATCATTTGTTGAAAATAAAAGCTAGCTAAAAAAGGCTATACAGAGCTAACCTCACCAACGCTGTGGTACTGGAAGCATTTCAGAGTGAGCCATTCTGCTGGCTCAGAGGAAGCTGGAAGAAGCACTGCATACCCCATGATATTGTGGGAGCTACAGCTATGACTGTAATAAAGCACCTAAAGAAGATGGAATTTATTGCATAGGAAGATGACTGTAAGTTTTCACTGGCTATACAGGAAGTCTGGGTAAGGGGTGTAGACTAGATTCATAAATGTCAGGCAGCTATATTTGGGTAAGATAAATCCCATCTGCAGTTTCTCACTTTCTCCAGGGAGCTGAGTGATGTAGCTAAGCTGGGGGTAAAATCCCAGTGCTTTTGAAGTAAAAATAAAAGTTTCTGTGTAGGAGATTCAACTAAATAAAACAATTCAGTGATTAAGTGACTACTCCAGTCTCTAGTGCACAGTAACTACATCATAGTTTCATTTGCAGAGTAGCTACTAATTAGTTAGTTCCAAAAAGAAGCTCAGCAACCATTTGAGGATAACAAAAATATTACTGTTTTCTTTAGTTTAATTTTTATTTTCACATTTTTGCACTATATTTTGTGCTCTGCTATCACACTGAGAGTTTTCCCAGTGGCTAGAAATAAGTGTGAGCTTCGTATAAATCATTTAGTTATAAACAAAATATTGATTTCAACGTTCCTTTATGAATGCTTGCGTAATTATCCTGAATGGACAAGAAACTGCCCACAGGCAGCAACAAGCTTGATCTCAGACAGGGCTTAGTCTCAGAATGGAGTATTAGATAGGCTTGGATTTTACATATAAATTACTTGTTCAGCTGTACTACTGATTCCTAGTGTTCTGTTGAAGGAAGCAATGTACATATCATGGAAAACTCTTGCAGAAACTTTAGGAATAGTCATACCCTAGCTTAAAGTACACATTATTTCTCTTATATCAGGTAGGGCCTCAAACATTACATTAAAATTAAAAGTGGTATATTGAATGGAGAATGAGCAGCATGAACAGAGCAAGTTGCAATGCACATAATGAAGTGCTTTTCCTACTACCTAACCACTTGTAAAATACCTTTTCCAAAATTAGATATTTTCTATATTGTTCAGTGAATCTTGTTTATTTACAGAATCGCAGAATCATGGTATCACAGAATGGCTGAGGTTGGCAGGGAGCTCTGGGTCCATTTGCCCCAACACTCAGAGCAGTCTGTCCAGATCCATGTCCAGCTGGCTTTTGGAGATCTCCAAGGAGAGACACTCCAAAATTTCTGTGGGTAGCCTATGCTAGTACTCAGTCAATGTGTAGCCTGACTTCCAGTTGCTGCTGTCCCTGGCTGTCCCTGCATGCCTAGCTGCATGATTGCAAGTTCCCTTGGCTGCCTTCAGCAGGAATTGAGAGAACTGTGTAAGCCTAACTTTGGGTTTTCCTGCAATTTCTCTTAGGTGTAACTTTACAAACATAGGTATTACTACTACACTTCAGGTCTAGACTGCAATGTAAAGTTAATCTAGAACAGTTTTAAGTATAAATCTTTCAATGTCTTGCACAAAAAGTTTCACCTTTAATTTATAGCTTTGCAAAACACAATGTTTGGGTTGAAGTTACTGAACATTAGTGAAAAGCTGTGATAACCTTCATAATGGTAACATACAAAACAAACACGCTCAGTCTTTCTAGCTCATTATTCCATTTTTTTATTTTTCTCTCTCTCTCTTTTTTTTTTTTTTTAACATTCTAAAGAGCACCCCACTGACCTGTGAGTGTCTCAGTTTCCAATTACATTCCAAATCTCAGGCTGCTGCTAAACTTTATCTCTATTCCTGTCAACTTTACTATTGAGTGGCTTTAAGAAATAGATGTAATAGTCAACGAATTGTGCTCCTCCCTAGATTTTGATCAAAGGCATTTATTGACAAAGCAATTTGTAGCAACACGTAAAAAGCAAACCTACTTAAGAGCATGGATGAGGTATTTCTAAGATAAAGACAGACATAAATTATGATTTTTTTCCTGATAGAACACTTACTTTTTGTGTTCTGCTTTCAAAATAGTGTTTAATAAAATATGAAAAGTGATCAAATTCCAGTATCACTGTGCAAAACTGAAATAATGTGGAATAATGTGTTAAAAGATTTTTTTAAAGAGGATATTTATTTTGGGGTTTGGACTCGATTATCTCTGGAGGTCCCTTCCAACCCCTACGATTCTGTGATTCTATGATTCTGTGATTCTGTGATTCTGATTTGTGTTATGTCTAAATATATATCTGCTGAGCTATCAATCTTAGTAATTTCCCTGCATATCCTACTGCCAGAGTATTTAGTTCAATTGAAGCAAAGAATTTTCTAACATGCTGTATAAATCTCTTGAAAAATGAGCTTTTCCACTGATCAAGGCACACAGCTACTCATCTGAGAAATCAATTACTTGGTATGCCTTGATAAAAAAATAAATTAAGAATGGCATTAAGACACAGAAAACAATTAATTCAAGGAAAAATATTGCACATATTTGTTTTGATTATATCAAAATCAAAGCTGGAAAATGTGATTAAACTTGAAAGAGGTCCACTCATTACAGTAATCAATGAAGATTAAGACTGAAGCATCTTTATCTGTGTGATAATGATATGATTATAATGACAGCGTTTTGTATTTTTGTTCCTGGATTAGATTATATTTTATTTTTAAAAGCACATGAGATTCCTCAGTCCTGTTTTCCCTACTTATGGTACCACTGAAGGGCAAGGTTAAAGTTATTTAGGTGCCAGACTACCCTAATTTTAATCTGTTTCTGTTATGTGTAACCAGACTCCAAGAAAACACTGACACAGATGCTAATTTTCTTAAGGACACAATTAAACACAAATTTGAGGTAAAATAAAATAATATATTTACCTGAAGACTTAAAAGAGTCATACAACACTACAAAACTATGAACTTGGTGTGAACTTGCTGTCTGAATACTACATTACCTATTTTGGGCACATGTAAATAAGTCTTCATGGCAGGGCTACAGCTGGCTTTTCTGTAATTACACTGGTATTGATGTGCCCTGACCTAAATGGGTTGTTGTACATGTTGTGCATACGTGAACTGGGAATCAAGTGAAGATGTCAAAGTCTTTCTGCTGACGTCAGTGGGCTCTACACTAGGATAATGAGCAGACATTCAGTTGACACAATTGCGTTCTGCATAGAAGGACAGACATGCAGGTCAAAGAGAGGCTTCCCTACCAACATTTCACACAGGGAAACTGCCTCCAGTTTCTCCAACATTTCTCCTCACTCATGTTATCTTGAAGACCTATGAAGACAAAGGTACATATTGGCATGAAGTGCAACTTAGCAACATAAAACTTAGACAAGCTGGAATGGGAAACCCCTTCTGCAGGGTAAGAGCTTTCCAATGGCAAGATCTTGAATGACCTATGTAAAGAAAAAATCTGGTGGATAGCTTTCCAACAATTTGCAGTATGAAAATTTTGCAGCCAATGAAGCACCTGCTTCATTGTAAAATTATCTTTTGTATGCTAATATCTATTACTTATTTTAAATGAGTCTGTCACTGTCATTGTGTGCTGCTGTCTGTTTGACAAATATAATGACTTATTTATTCCATTTGAAAAATGCTTGACATCAAGTTTAACTTCTTGCAGTTCAGCTTCCCCATAATCCTGTTAATGCAGTGTCCAACCTACCCATGCTGTCATTGCATTATACTGTGGATCTTTCTTTGTTCCTTTATATCCTGCACTTGAAAGACTTATTTACTTTACAAAACAGTACACTTCCAAACAGGAACATTTTAGAGCTCAATGAATTTTAAGACTTGACAGAAGTTCTACAAGACTTTGAAACAAATTATGAAAATGAAATTAAAGATGTGGGTAAAGAATAAACTCACAAGGTAATGTCAAACAAGCAGGAGATAAATTGTCTTCCTAACTTCTTACCAATTTGGCAGTTTTTACAGCAATTACAGTGTGTTAGAAAATGCAGATCAAATCTCTTCATCAAAGATTAAAACCCCTGTTTGCACTGACTTATGAAAATACATTTAACTGTTATTAACAGATAAAAGCACAAATATGCTTTTCACTTCTTAAAAAGGCCTTTGTTCTTCACAAATAGCAATACAAAGGTAATAGTAATACTTTAGTGACTTTTTCTGCTTGGATGCAAAATAGGAGTCCTTAAGCTTTAAAAATCTTTTCTCTCAGAGATACCATCTTTTGCCTGGAGCTAAAGGAATTAGGGGATATTTACATGATTTAAGGCTAATTTTACAGCATATTATGTTCCCTCTCTGCTATGGAATCAAATTCTAAAGGATTTGATTTTTAAAAAATGTAAATAAAGGTAAAATGTAATAAAACTATTGTTTGTATGGGAAATTTCCACGTTAATCTGGAAATAATATGCAATATTGAAACTGTGTAACTTGGTAGTCAGCAACAGAAAAAATAACAGTGGCTCTGGGAAAATAAGGACCTGTGATAATGCATGCAGAATTCATATAAGACACTTGAAATAAAGTTTAAAATGACATTTTAGCTGTGACAGAGAAAAAGGAAACAGGCAACTACATAACGATATGTACAAAAGAAATCTGATAAATCTAATCTAAAATACTAAATCTAAATACTAACTCTGATAAACACTCATTTAATCAAATCTGCTATACTCGCCATTTATAAAATTGATTTCCAAATTGTCTATTCCAGCTATGACCAGAAAACTTCAGCAATGTTTTGGTGAGGGAAAATGCAACATTAGAACAGATGAGGAGTAGTTCTTGGTTTTTTTTTCTGAAGATACTGTTTAGCTCTAGGCAACTACAGAGAAAGACCCAGCTGCCAATATATAGAACCACTGGGAGAGCTGTTTTATGTGAACAAGAAACAAGGGAAATTGCTAAAAAGAATGAAAGATGGTAAAGATCCTTGAGAATAATGTTCTGTGATAAATGTTTGGGCCAGTTAGAGGGAACTGTGCATGAAGAAAACTATTGAACAAGTGACTGTGGGAGGTCTATGATGAGCCAAATTCAGTGAATGGGGTGAAATCCCAGTGACCTGAGTGGGTAGAGTATGTGGTTAAGATGATGGAAGACAGACCAGACAGGCTTACTTTGGAAAACCATCATTAGGAGTTTCAATCCTCTGGCTAGTGAAGAAGATCATGGAAAGATAATATTGAGTAAGAGCTAATTGCATGTAATACGAATTACCATCAAAAGGAAAAATATGCATTTGGCTAAAACATGTAGGAGAAAAATCTGCCAAAGACCTTTGGTCTACAGAGCTGAGGGATAATCGCACACAGATTCTAGGAAATTTCATGTGATTTCTCTCATTTTTAGTTTTGGAATGAATTCACAGAGAAATGGTTGCCTTCATTCTCTATACATTCGTCCTCTCATCATTCTTACAGTTCATTTTGAGGAAGATAGTAACAACATCACTAGCAGTTGCCTGTTTAGAGACTAATGTTTATGTGTGCAGTTAGGAATGAAGGAAGAAGAGGATTGCTTTACAGCTGTATGTACAGACACAGAGCTCACTGCGTGACAGATGAAACATGAAACATTCTGCACCAAGAAAAACAGCAAAAAGACAGGTCCTTCCAAATTCCATTACAACTGTTCCCAACTTACAGTATAAGAAGAATCATGGAATTGAACAATTGCCCACAACACTGAGCATTCAGGTACAAGTCCTGTAAAACTCCGCCATGCACAAGTAGAATTTTTTCTTCTTTTTTTTCTCCTTTCCTTATGTTATTTATTTATTTATTTATTTATAGCACGGACAGACCCAGTTTGTGCAGAAGTTCAAATGAATAAAGATTTTTAAGAGCTAAAGCCAGTATGAGAACCTTGACAAAAGGCAAAGAGGTAACTCTTATTTAGTCCTTTGTCAAAACACTCACTAAAGTGAATGGAGGATCAATAAAAAATTATAAAGGCCTACTGAAATTGACACTAAAGTATCTGGCTGTCTAAGCATTTTTTTTAGCATTCCAACACAAGAACACATTCTTCAGAAAGTTAGGAATTGGCAAATGAAATGATATCTTGCAACTGATAATATGGAGCAGTTTCTTTTTTTTTAAACTCTATCTAGTTATGAGCTCCTCAGCATGTGTTTGTGTCCCTCAGCCATTCCAATCAACCTCCTGTGCCTCTCATTTTCTTACACTGTCATGTAAAGAATGTATTAAATTCTGTGGCAGAAAATGTTGCAAAAGTAATATTTTACTAAAGAAATTATTACATGTACTTACTTTGTCAAATGAGAACAGTGCATGACCAGTAATGTCACTAGCATCTAAATGAGCAAGTTTGCATCAGAGCAGTTTGTGAATCAGAGATTAAATAAACCTCAGGTATGCAAACTATAAAACATGTGCCAAGGCAACTCTTTTTGGGGGGTTTAAAATTCTTGTTCTTAATATTAGAATTTTAAGACAGAGGCAATAAACCTTTAACAAAATATATGCATTTTCTGCACAGCCAGATTTCCATCTAAAATGTAAGATTGATGCTTAATTCACATGCAATTTTTGAGTTTAGGTTTGAACTGCAACATCACCTGTAAAACATGGTATTTTTTCTTTAGTGAAATCTCATTCACACATTTGACTTTTCCTTCAGTACCAGCCTTAATGCCTTCCACTTAATGCTCAATTTTCAGCAAAATATCCCTTTCAAAGTTCTCACTATATAAAAGCAAAACTCTCACGTCTGAGTACAGAACTGCCGTTTTCAGAACAAACACAAGAGGGGGCATTTAGATGATGTATCACTTCTTTAAATACTCCATAAGCTGTCAGCAAAACACTGAGCATGAGTAATATGTTTATAGATTTTGGCTCTAATTCCCTCTCATTCACTTTCCACTTGTGTCCTTCCATAACTTCTTAAACAAATGACACCGTTATTACTTCAGTGCAAGAACCAGACTCTGCTTTACTTCCTCTCTAAGAAGATTTGATGTACTACAATGTAGATTTAATTTTACTTCACACACACACACTTATAGACACTCATGCACCAGATCTTCATGACCTCTGAGACAAGGCTCCTAAATTTCACAGACCACAAACGAAAATAAACAAGCTGTTAAATCATTCCACACCCCATTTGTAGTCCACTGATCAACTTTTGTCCTCAACCCGAAGTACTTCCCTGTTATCACCCACAGCCCACATACTCCCACCTCACTGCAGAGCCACCAGCAGTGGCCATGCAGCCGTGTACTTCACACGGTGTGTGTTCCTATGTTACAGTGATTATCCTACAGTTGGTGTGGCTTTCGTGAAGTAATTCTGCACGTGGCTTTCTATAGTGATGTTTAAGAAAGTGAGATTCAGTGAAAACTGGTAGCTGTAAGCTTTACTTCTCTAACATTTGGGGAAGTGCCTGCCTGGTTGATCAGTGTTGGTTTTTTTTTTTTGTTTTGGGTTTTTTTTTGTTTTGTTTTGTTTTTGGTAATTATTATTTTAGTTTTTTCTACATTTAGTTTTTTCTACCTTTAGTATTAATTTTTTTGAGGAAATTGTAGGATTGAAATCTGTCAAAGTGTTTGTTTTGGTGAGTTACACTAATGGATGGAGTTATAGCTGCTCTTTTGTTGTCCAGAATGAATGTGGAGACATACGGGCAGTAGAAGAAGTTACAAAAAACAATGACAGGGTTAAATTCAAACAGTATAGGTGAGAGATATAGTTCAGATGGAACGTCCTATGTTTCAGCTTCCTTACTTTACAAATGGATCTGGTTACAGTATAGAAGAAAGCACTACCTATGAAAAGAGCACATGCCTCCTCAGAAGAACTGGATAGGGAAAGATAAATAATAAATGTATTGGATGTGCAATAAAATTGTTCCTGGCTGATTTGGTTTTGCTTTAATATCAGTTTATTGTAAGTCAGTTACAGTACAGTGAAGTACATGGTAACTGAGCAATGATGCAGAGGTTGTCTTTTGCAGGCTTATATAACTTTTACATACAGGTATGTATCTGAACAGGTTTGTACAAGAGCAGAGTCTGACAGCAATAAGAGACTGACAATGAGACTGGCAGTATGAGTCCTAATAAGGAGCTGGTCAGGCATGAAAATGAAAGATGAGTAAGGAAAAAATGAACAGGCTACAGTGAGGAATCATACTTCAAAATTTAGTCAAGTTACTGCAATGGCACATGTGGAAATTAACCAGGCATGTACGAGGCTTCTATCTCACTAGGGCAGAAGCAGTTAACAGAAACATGGTAGGGTATGGTCATAAACATATCATTTCCTTTGGAATATTTAGCATCTATTGCTGTTAGAATCACAACTGTTGACCTGATTTTACTGCATACACTATTATGAAACATCAACTTTTCTGAAAGTACCCAAAAAGTTGAAAATACTCAATTTTCTCATAAAAACCTGTGATGCAATAAGATGCATGCAGATCTCTGTGTAAGTTACTCAAGAAAAAAACAGGATAGACTCTCTCCTCTGCATAAAGCACACTTCTTTGCTTCAAAGATACCAAAACACAGATTTTCTACAAACTACTTCTGAAACTTCTTTTCTCTGTGTGTGCTTCTATGCTTTGACTTCCACTGAAGACTGAAGTTGAAAGTGATCTTCTCTTCACCTCACAAAGTTCAGTCTTTAGCAAAGGTCAGAACATTTCCCTCAGAATAAAGACTTTTTAAAATAAAAAGCTGAGGTCTGGAAGAAGTCTAAATACAGTAGTT
This sequence comes from Chrysolophus pictus, assembly GCA_037305975.1. Lineage (NCBI taxonomy): Eukaryota > Metazoa > Chordata > Aves > Galliformes > Phasianidae > Chrysolophus > Chrysolophus pictus. The sequence goes on along the minus strand of CM074579.1, from coordinate 12,591,686 downwards.
ATCAGAGAAACTTATGGTTTCTTACACTAATCTAGACACTTTAACCACTTACATAATGCACTTGAAAGTTTGTGTTTTCAACTGATAATTGTACTTAGGAAGGCTATCAGATGCATCCCTTGCTTAACAACTGGCTGAATTTCAGCAGTAACTTCTCAGCTTACCTGATAATGATTTGAACCTCTTGGTTAATTCCCCTGTATTTATGACAGTTCATCCCCTCTGTGCTTTGAGCTCTTTGAGTGAAAAGGTATGATTACATTTTTGTCAAATATCTTTCAGATTCACTAATTTTTCTTTTGATTTATTTTTATGATCTGCAGAAATGCTAAATCCAACAAAGATTAGGGAATAAGATTAGGGAAACCAAACAAACTTTCCAATTCAACAGTGAAATTTTAACAAATGTCGCCTGATATCCTCCTTCTGCCTCTTTGCTGAGTGATAAATCTTAAGCATGGTGTCTAAAACTGTGCTATTGTGGGTAAAAGCACATCTTAATACAAAGGTCAAAAGCAATGATGACACATCTTTTCCCCTGATAGGACCTGAAATAATGATATGATGCTTGCACAGCATTCAAAGTTAGACAGTTCCTAACAAAGCAAACATTTGGGGAAACAGCATGTGCTGTGAGTCTTTGGGCTGGAAAATATAATAACAAACACTGCAGGCAAAGCTGGTAGAAAGGGAAAATAAATTAATCTGTCCTCATTCTAGTCTGGAGGTGGCTCAGCTATGGAGCTTTGCAGTCACAGCCCCTCTGTGGCTGCTGATGGGGAAGTTGTCACACTGAAGGGACTGCAGCTGTGCTAAGACAGTTACCAGACTGCAGGCTCCCAACAGGAGCCTTTCCAGTGTGTGCAATGTCTCCAGTTATATTTCATATGGTCAGATTCTGAGTGGGGATATTTCTTAATCATGACTTTTTTTCCTCAGGTTCACAGCCAGCAAATTCCTCATTCGCGTCAACATGAAACATTCATTCCAATTGTGCATTTTCATTCAGATCAGCCTACAGGAACAAGTTCTTCAGCTGGACAAACCACACTTAAATTTCTTTGAAGTACTGAAGTCTGAAAAATTCTTTTCCTTTGATTATACAAAGTTGCTGCCTTCTCTAGCAGCGCAAAAGCAGAGGAAGCCTTGGGCTACAAGAAGTGCTGTTGGATCCAAGTCTAAAATTTAGACAATTTCTGCTCGGACACAACTGAGTCAGTTCTTTGCCTCACTAGCTTTTCTTTGGCAAAATTTGCTTGACATACATTACTTAGTGCTATGCTTTGGCTCTCTTATAAACTTTTATTTATTCATTTTATCTCAAGGATTTTATGAGCGTGGGACTTTAAAGTAAGCACAACTACAGTTGCATTCTCCCACTGAGAGTCTGTTGACTTTAGTTTTTACACCTCCAGTTTTAATTTCTTTTAAAGTATGGCTGTATGATAGATTGCACTGAATCTGTTCTTTCATGAAGGAGCAGATTAGAGGATCTATGAATCTCATGCCATTTCAAAATGTACACTCATTTGAAACTATGTGCACTTCAGGACATTTTCTCTAGCATGTTCTTGCTTTATTCATGAGTAGTGTGCATTACCAACAAATAATTCAATGCCAGTAAGTAGTTTTTCCAATGAAGTCTTTGGAATTATTTGATGTCTAGTAAATTATTAGTGAATCTTTGCTTGGTCGCCTGCCAGGTTGAACATGTTGAAGATGAACGCTCTTCTACTGTGTGCTATATCTATGTAATCCTGAGTTCTATCAGCTATGACAGAATGGTATTGTGAACCACAATTAATTTCCTTTACAATAGTGTGGATAACTTCATGGCTCATTAGACTGATGATTTCATTCTGAATTGTTGGACTTGTGTAATCTTGTTTTCTCTTCAGCTAGCTTCCCAGGGTCTCATTGTCATTGCTGTGAAGCTTCAGTAATTCGATAAAATTCTCCTCATCAATCTGATGGCCATGAATTAGCAAGCCCTGCCTACTCCAGTAATGTATGGAGAGTATTATTTTATCCAGTGAGCAAAACTGATCTCCTGCTTAATGTTTTAGCCTGCTTTATCCTTCAGACATGTTGAAAAATGCACCATGTGGACATTCCACTAAAAAAAAAAAAAGTTGATGACAATTAGAACAAGCTATTAGATAGGGGACATCGATGGATGGTGGAACATTGGCACCAGAGTGGATTTCTCTTCCTTCCTTCCACTACTACTGACTCAGTTCCTTCTGCTGCTGTTTCGGTAAAGCTTCATGTCAAACGTTAGAGAGGTAAGACATTGACTGGTCAGCTAACTTCTTATAGAAGTAAGTTTGTGACGTTATACTAAAGGACATAAGAAACAGCCACAGAAAAATGGAAATCTCTGTTGTACAAAAAAGGGCTATTATTTTTAATGAATATTTTTACAGGATAATAAAAACATTAACCACTGTTTCTGTTATTCTGAAGTTTGAAGAGTATTTTCATGCCTCATCTGCCAAAACACCGTGCAATGACACTATTCTTGGACCTACACCAAAACACGGTTCTTTCATGAATGAAGTTGGGATGACTTGTACTCATATTTTTCCATCTCCAGAAAAACAGTATGCAAGATAAAGGAAAGAGCAAGAGAAAGTAAGAATGAAAATACGTATATTTCAGGAAAAGATGGAGGATGGAAAAGCAAATGTGTACTGGGGTTTACTGCTGTTAAACTATAATTCAGATATGAAGATAAATGAGTTTTTGTTTCAGACATTTCATCAGAAACATTGAACTACTTTTGGTAAACAGGGCAACAGACCTGTCATTCATAGTGAGCTTAGAAATAATAGGTGTGTTAGCACACCCTGAATAACTAAAGTTAGAAGTTGGCAATGGCTTGCACATTTCATTATTCAACTGTTTGTGCTTTGGTTCTTAACCAAAGTGGGAACAAATTTAACATTAATATAGAAGCTTTTAATAAAAATAAATGCATCAAAGATTAAAAATAGTCATACAGTAAAGTGAGAGGATGCTTGAACATTTCTAGGAACGAGTCTGATACTAAGACCTCATCTCACTTTCAATTGTGAAGAGGATAATAAAATAAATTTCACAACAAAATGCTTCTTTTAATAACATTTCAAGTAAAACATCTTGTATGATATGACTTGTGCAGCATGAATTATGAAGATAATCCAATTTTCATGGGATTTTTATGTTCTTACTATTTCATATCACAGCACTGCTCTCTTTCACTGTCATAGTTAAACACTGGAGAGCATCCAAAAAGAAGTGGACAAAAAAGAATTAATGAATGAAATGTCTGAGCCACATTTTAATGTCATAAAGCCCATGGAAAAATCATGTTTGTCATCCATAAATAAACAACACTTCAGTTACGCTATATTTAGAATGCAACTACATTGTATTGTTTTCTTCTTTTAGTAACTGTGGATAATTCACAAATTCGTATTCTTTACATGAAAATGCATAACTGCATTTTCACTTTTATATTTAATTTGTATTTTTAAATCTTACTGCATTAATCATAATCCATATTTCAGAGTAAATATTCTTATTTTGAATCTCATCGCTAATCAAATTATAAATATAGAAAAGAATAACTATACAGTGTAATTAGAGAGTAACTATAGAACCTTTTTTGGCAGACATCAACTAAACTGTCACTGTTCAAATGTTTTTTTTTTAGAGATGGAAGATTCTTTTGGAACTTCTTCAGTGATTTCTCAGCTACTGTCTCAACTATCCTAGTAATTTTAGGCATTTTAACACAAGTTGTATAATGTTTTATTGTAATCTTAATATCTCAGATTACGCTCTCTGTGGGGCACAGCCCTTTAATAGTATAGCTAAAATGTTGTTCACTTCAGGAAAAAAAAAAAGCTTGCCTGTTTTTCTTTGATCTAGGTGAAAGACTGGCCATGGATTCCATTTTGACGTTTGGAAATACTGGGTAGAATTACAATACTGTGCACAGAAAGTAGATTTTTTTTCATAGTAAATTACAGGTATTTTACACATGTTTTCTCAAAGAAATTCTTCACTTTATACTTCAGTACTGTGACAAATTCATCACAGCCTTTCTCTTTTCCATAGCAGGGAAGAGACTGAAATTTACTGCAGGTTTCTGAGTAGTTCTATGTGCCAAAATATCTGATTCTTTTTGTATTAGATCTTTTTGTAGTTACTTAAGTTAGGTCTGATGGTCACCATGGTCCAAATTGTTTATTTACTGAAGCTCAAAGTTTTTCTATGTACAAGACTTCTCTAGGATCAATACCACTCACCACACAGCAAACAATATTTAGGATAACAATCAACTCTGATTTCTGAGTGAAGTTTAAATATGATGTTTTTCTCTTATAAAACTTCAGTGCTTAAGTTGTGATTACTTGAGGTACTGCCACTAGATCCTTACTGACCAGAGGCTTCACCATGGATGGTCATATTAAATTGCCTGCATTCTCTTAGCTACATTCCCATGCTGCCTGGATAAAAGTGTTCACATTATTCTGAACACCTTGAGTTACTGTACAACAATCAATTCATTTGCTACAGATTTTATTTTATTTTTTCTCCCAAATCCCCTATGTGCCATGTGTTCTACTCTCACCCCAGGCACCACAATGATAGTCAATGTTTTGTACCCCAGAGGGAAACAGCGTGGTCTGCAGATAAGCAATACATTCGTTTTAGGACTTACTTCCTCTTAACTATGGTGAGCAATGGTCTGTGGCCATGATGGAAAGATCAAAGGATGTCTTTCAGGACAGACTTGATAGAATACAAAGAAATAAATTGGACTTATCACAAGGAAGGGAGAGAAAACATTAAAGTGCTTATTTGGGATCTGTGCAAAGGCAATTCACATAACGTGATGATAGGCGATAAGTGACGTTTGGGTATTGTCTAGAGATTACATGGACTATGCAGTATGTCATGAAGGCTTTTGTGACTGAGATAAGGAATCTGTGTAGGATCTGTTAGAGAAATGGGAACCAACTGAGATATGCCACTCTAGAGAAAACATGGTCAGAATGATCAACAGGAGCTATTTGGGTTGACATGTATGTGACAAAACTATATTAATTATGGTAAAAATGAACATAAGAACTTGGATGAAAAATTACCTGTATAGATAAATAGATGTGTATAAGAGGTTATAGACATAAAAAAGCCCTATAGGAATTAAGCTTGCAGATGATCTAAAGGTATGAAAGCATCCTGGAGAACTAAGAGAAGATATAAAATAAGCAGGTAAGATTTAGAGGATGAAGCATTATTGACTTTGCAAGAAAAACAATATGAGATTCCTATAAAAAGAATCTGGACTATCTTACAATACAGAACCCATTTAAACTCACCTTACTGAACACATAATTTTAACAACTTTTGCCTGCTAATGGAATAGCTATGTACTATTTTTCTTTTAACAAGAGAATAAATTATTGTCATTTTAATAGTATTCTTAATCCAAGAAATACAATCTTCTCTTTTGTGTAGCTTCATAGTGTGCAATTTTTAATTTTTATTTTCCATGTGATGGGCTAAAGAAATAGAATTTGGCAATTGTTCCTGTTAACCGTTCCATTTAGGACCGAAACCCGTTTCCAACTTTGGATACATTCTTCTCTCCCATTTGTTACTCTGCATTATTTTTTTTTACAGCTTGAATTTCCAACCTTCTAGCTAAGAGACCTACTAAAATTTTTTTCTGTTTTGTTCAGTATGAACTGAAATGAGATCACCTTTCTGTTCACTTCAAGACAGTCATATGGCTACAAGAATGAAAAAGTTTCAGGACACAGACTGGATGAATCTCCTGTTACTAAATGAATTTCTACTAAGCAAAAGCTATGATATGTAATGGTGGGTAGTTCACACTGGCATGATCTGTGCTATGTTTACCACTGGTTTTGAACTAAATTCAAGCAGAATCAACCTCCCTACTTCTTATTTTTTAAAAACGCTACTAGAATATAGATGACAGGTTTGGGACAATATGTGCAAAATCAATGACTTACTAGGTCTTATTTCTACTGAAATGAAATGTGGAGTATTTCAGCAGAGAAATCATTGCTAGTAGCCATGATCTGTAAGTCCCATGGCCATAGCAATGGCATGTATTCTTCCTTTAGAGAATCCACCAGGGAACATGTGAACAGCGTAAGTCAGTCTCAATAGTAAGAGAAAATTCCAAGTTTTGGATGGTTAAAAAGTCTTTGATGTTCTACATGAATAGAGGATACATGGAGACCAAATACGTACTCTCCAAATTTGATTCAATAAAGCTGAAACTCTTTGCCTTGCCCGTGGCCTCACAGTGCACCCCACATTAAAACCATTCAATAAAATTTGATACGTTGCCAACTGTTGGCTGTCTGAAGATTAAACTACTTAAGTTTTCAATTACCTATGATATAATGCAACAAAGACACCAGAGTAATGTCCTTAACCCTCCAGCTGAGCAATCAGGGGAAAAAAAAAGGCTATTTACATTGGAGGAAAGCATGAACAAAGAGACGGACTTTGCACTATGCCCTGAAGGTCAACAGAGAGGGACTTGGTCTACCCATTCTGCTTTCTAGTGTAACGATGTCAGTTTGGGATCTGATTTTAAACATATATAACCCTTGACACTGAAGGACTTCTACCAGTATGAAGATGCTTGATCTTGGTAGAACTGGCACAGCTATTTCAATGCAAGTATAACTCACTGAGGAATGACTGCTGAGAGGCATGTCTGCTCTGTATCCTATTGCAGAGATATCTGAGCTAACTCTAGCTGATCTGGCTCTGGAACTAAAAAAAATGTGGCTGAGTTAAGGTGCTATTGAGCCTTCTGAGAAATAGATCCAACAAGCACGCAACTGTGATAATGCATTTGCTTTAAATGAACACTGTACTGTGCTCCGTGGATAAACTTGCACACTGATTGGTTTCTACTATGGTTCTGACATACACGATATAGATTTGATCACCATTTCCCTCCTTTTGATCTCTGCAGATCCGATCCTTAATCTAGCAAGAATTCTTTTCTTTCTGTTTCTCCTCACTGACATTAAAAGAGGACTAGGTGACTTGTTCAGCTGGGAAAGTTCACACTAGTTTAGAAGAATCCTATTTTTAATGTTTTGAGCAGAAGAATAATATCTTAAACTAGTACATTAATTCCAGTATAGCCACATTCACATAACCGGGATTGTATCGTTAAAGCAAGCAGATCTGCTTAATAAAAGTGGTACAACTCCCGCATGGAGAAGATGAAGTTACAACCAGAATACGGGATGAAAACTCCAGAGTCGGGATGTATCATGAAAATTTGCTATTCTCATCTGCTAAGGAGTTACTAACACATTTGGTCTCAGCAGTTCTGAGACACAGCAGCACACGAGGAGAGAACATGTACTTCAGGTAGCTAAGTCTTGGGAAATGTAAAGGTCTCAAAGTAAAAAAAAATAGCATGCAGATTTGCACTCAGAAGGGAAGTACTAATTAATGTACTGAATTAACACTGATCACAGTGTGATTTTTCTGACCAGTTTGACTAAAGATGCGAGTCACTGCATCTGCACCAGCTGGAGCTTCTGAGTGACTTTCAAGAGCATAATATGTTTAGCAGGCAGCATGGTAATCTAATCAGTGAAAGGAAAAGCATGACTGTAGGCAAAACGTGGGAGAATGGGAAGAACTTACCAGTTGAAAAAGGAAAACAAAATGAGCTTCCCTCAACATTTCTGAGCTTGCATTTGATAATGTATCTCCTAGGATTATAATTCATTTGATTTCTATGCTAGCATTGCCAGACATTTTAATATCATATCAACAACAAACTTAGATAACATTTTATCTTACAACTTCTAAACTGCTGGACTGTAAATTGCTGCTTCAATGAGAGCTGAAGAAATACTGACAAAAGCATCTGGTCCTATCTGCAGACAACTCCAATCTGCAGGCTCCTTGCATTGGTAAGAGTGCCAAAAGTGACTCTTGCTGAATTCCTGGAAATGAATTTTATACATTTTCAAAGTCATGATAAATTTCTGTTTAAGGTGTCCAAACATACGAATCAAAAAAACTGTTTCTTTATTCAGTGGAGAAGCAATAAATATTGTGGAAAATGCCTATTTCTTTTTTTTGAACTGTTATTTCAAATGATTTTGTTATGCTCTGCTTTAAAGTAGAGCATGGCACTATAGTATGTAACAAAATTACAACAGATGGTGTGAAATTAATATCCTCTAATTTGTGGAGATACGAAATACACTATGGAAAGGTAGCAAGTTTTGCACCTAAGGATTCTTATTTAGCATTAGGTCTAACAGAAAGAACAGCATTGGGAAAAATGTAGTGTACGTCTCACACGTGTAATCATATCATCAGTCTATCCTGTTACAGAATGACAAAAGCCATTGCCTACTTTAAAATTAATTCATTTTTGTATTGTAGTAAAAAGTATTGGGCTAGCCTCCATACCTGCATACACTGATGAATATTTAGAATTACTGCCTTGAAATCAGTGAAGTTTTAGTGCATGTAATTTGATGCATACAAAGCCCATTATCTTTTTGCAAGAAAAGAAAAATTTAGATACTTTTCCTGTACTTCACTGTAAATTCCTAAATTATTCTACATATTGCAAAGAAACACTGGACTTGATATTCTGGATCAAATTATCAATTTATATTTATTATATTAACAATTTATGTCAGGGAGGAGAATAACAGTTATTTAAAAGAAAGATGTAAGAAACTATGCAAAGAAGAGGTATGGAATAACCTGTCCAGTAGACAGAAATATAAAGAAATAGGGAATAAATATATATGTATAAAAAGAAAGGGAATACTGTAGCAAATGCATGCAAAGGGATTAGCGCTCTCTTTTCTAAAGATGTATGAAAATGCAACTGTGCTTTATAAAGCATCAAAGTATTATTGTTTCTATTAAATATTTAGAGTAAATTCTCTACTTAAAGAAATGCGGGGTACTTCTTTTGCATCCAATGAATATTCATTGGGAAGTTCATTGGTGGGTGCCTATTCAAAACTGAAAGATCAAAAGGGAACTGTGTCAATTTTGTCCTTTTCTGGGTTGACTGCTATTTTTTGATGTAATAAATTGCCAATTTTAGAAGGGTAAAGAACAGAAATGGAAACGAGTATGCCTTTCAGGAGACTTTTGACTGTGCCATTATGAATAGTCTCCAAACAAACAGTTTGTTGCAAGCTATTCACATAGTAGATAGATATCCAATTGTTAGCCATGCAAATAGCCATATCCAATGGTCAGACAGCTGTTAGCTGGCTCTTAGAATGATTGGTAACCAGACTGTTGCAGAACTTACCCATGCCTACAGGCTGCTGGGTCTCATCTTTTTCTAAAATCTTATTAATAAATTGAACATTTTATGCCATCACTGATGTTTATTCCCTCCCTTCTCACTATTCTCTCAGTAATTGCGACACGTTGTACAGAGTAAAACCAAAAAAGGAACATGTAAGAAAACCATATTTACGGCTTATGTTTATAGAATTTTCTCCATATATGAATATCATAGGTAAAGGTAAAGCTTACTATTTTATGCAGCTATTGCAATACCTTTTTACTTCTGAGTGCAAGTATGTTATACAGGCACATACATAGAACACAGACACTAGCACATGCTGCTGAAATACTTATACATATACTTCTTAGTCTCAAAGACATATTCTGAAGATGCATACATCAGGAGCAAGTTTAAACTTTTAAATGTCCATGAAAACTGGTACTGTTGTCTAGGAAAGTCTTTTGGAGGTACCTTTCAAGTGTACTGGGCAAATGTGCACTCATTTCCTTATGGACTCATTTCCTTCATGCCTTGGTAAAGTTTTACATGTAGCACCAAGAATTTGTGTAATGCAAATAACTAAGAATACTTCAGACAAATTGAGAAAAATTGCAAGTTGAAAGCTTATTAGAAATAAGACCAAGTTGAAATTTGGAGTGAGAGGAGGAGAGTGTCTCTCAATTTTACCTAGTTCAGCAGTTTTTGACACATTAGTAGTCAAAACTCACTTAATAAAATTGATGTCTGAACTTAGGACTTCCTGCCCATGGCTTCCCCCACCATTCTCTTAGGCACTCACAATCTCATCTTTCACTTCATAGTACCACAGAATGGCTTGGATTGGATGGAACCTCAAAGATCATCCAGTTCCAACCTTCCTGGCCTTGGGCAGGGTTGCCACCCATTAGGTCAGGCTGCCCATGTCCCCATCCAAATTAGTTTGAATGTTTCCAGTGATGAAGAATCTAGAACTTCTCTGAACAGCCTACATCAGTGCCTCACTGCTCTCTGGGGAAAGTATTTCCTCCTAATGTTTAATCTAAATCTTCCTTCTTTCACCATTCCCTCTTGTCCCTTCACTATCAGACTGTGCAAAAAATCAGTCTCCCTCTTGTTTTTGTGTTCCCTTTAAGGACTGGAAGGCCACAATGAGGTCTCCCTGGATCCTTCATTTATCCAGGCTGAACAAACCCAGTTTCCTCAACCTTTCTTCATAGGAAAGAATTTAGCCCCCTGATCACCTTCATCACCTCCTCTGGACTCACTCCTACAGCTCTATGTTTTTCCAGGTCTGAGTGTCCCAGGCCTGGATGCAGTACTGCAAGTGAAGCCTAATGAGGAGGAGGAACCACTCCCCTCTCCCTGCTGGCCACCCCTCTGTTGGTGCAACCCAGGGTACTGTTGGACTTCTGGGCTGCAAGTGCACACTGTTGGCTCACATTAAGGTTGTTATCCACCAGAACTTCCAAGTCCTTCTCCCCAGGCTGCCCTCAAGGAGTTCTTCTCCCAGTCTGCACACACATCTGGGATTGCCCTGACCCAAGTGCAACACCTTACATGTGGCTGTGATGAAACTCGCTAGGTTCATATGGGACCTGCTTTTCAAAATCTTTCCCACATGAAGGTTTCAAGTACTGCCTCTTAACTGTTGTCTCTCTTGTACCAGGCCATGGCTGTCTCTAGGCTCCTAACATTGCCACCTCTCCTTCCAACTCTGGCAGAACTTAGACATGTGGCTGAACTCCACTTGTTGTCCAAAGACACTAGTATGTCTCTGCATTGTGTTGCTTCCTCAGCTCTCACTTCTGGAGCAGCTATGCATACATTTCTCAGCAGCCTTTGTATGGAGTCAAAATAACTTCAGCAAATATTAGTTACTTGTTTCTGTACTGATTCTTGTAATTCATCATTCAAATCCACAGCACTCAGCAGGAATCACAACAAAAGTTAGTGGAGATGTGGTTATGTTAAATTTGATTTCCTTTACTTTCTAAAACAATTTGAACCTTTGCTTTCTGCTACCTGAATATATGAATTGTGAAATTTTAGACTGAGATGGAGCCTAGTTGTTTGTTTTTTAATGGTGATGACTGATATGAACAATGGGCAGTAGAAAATTAGAATATAATTAAACACCCTTCTAAATTATTGTACTCAGCCGATGAGACAGAAATCGAAATTTCAGTCCTGCAAAGGGTTATTGAAAATGTTTTTTGGATTTGGAATTAATTGAAAGATTACGTAAGATTACCTTTCCTACCATACTACATTTCTTACCTATGAGATTATGTTGTCTTTTTCTTTATATATTCTTTCTCTCTTTGTTCTCAACTCTTTCTGGCTCAATGACATTTTAATTACGCCAAACAATTAGGAATAATATCAGCAAAAGAAAATGACAAACAGAGGACCAAGCATCTACATTTCTTTTTCAGCACACTGTGTAACCACCTAAGGAGGGCATTCACTGAGAGAATGCAGTTTCTTCCTAAAAGGGAAGAAACCCAAATAGGATTGAAATACTTATATCTGCAATAGGTAGCAGAGGTTAGGTGGAGCATTACAAGGCATTGTGACACCAAAGTCCACCTAGGAACAGCTCTGTGTAGTTTTTTTCCATATCTAGATTTAGGACAAACACTGCATTATTCCTCACAGGTATGCTAAAGATTAAAGATCACAGTAGCGGCAGAATAACTAAAATGAGATCTAGAACTACATATAACTGAACAGTAGAAAGTGAATTTGGAGGAGCTGGGAATACGTGCAAGTAGGAGATCTTTGCTACATAGTGGTAATAAGATTATGCACTTCAGGGACATCTTCAAGGATTACTGAGGAAATACAGATAGTCATGTGGGACAAAGCATAATGGAGAAAGAAATGCAGACCAAATTCACCTTCATTTCTGTTTATTTTTCATAGCTGTTCGGAGTCCAGCAAATGCATCCTCAGTTTTGATTACTTTACTATAGCCAGTAATCAAAGACCTCTCGCTGGCATTTTCCAGGTCTGTCAGAATTCTTAACTATGTATCTTTTATCAATTACCTCAGAACCCATTTTAATACTCCTTATGAGGTATCTGATATTTCTGTTGCCAGATGGGAGTTCACAAGTTGAATGACAACTTGAAACAATTTAATGGGAGCTTCAATGTCATTGTTTTTTTACTAATTATTATTTATATATCCAGTGTCCCAGATGTCTGTGGACCTTAAAAGGTAGTTTAAAAAAAGACCATATCTCAATTAACTAGAATAGCAACTATATATACATATATATATATAAAAGGTATGAGATAACACATGTTATTGCAAGATTGAAAGGTCACAGATAAGCTGACTGTTACAGATGAAACTTGCTCATTTATAGCAAACTAACTTGGAAAGACTAGAACAAAAACTGTGAAGAGCTTAGCACTGGGCGCCTAACTGAAAGCTGAAGGCTTTGGAAAGAGATCTGAAAAAAGGAGAATCATTGTGCAGGGATAAGAAGCATGAAGCAAACAAAAGCATGTGTCCCTTGTGAAACAAAGAGGCTAACGGAAGTAGAATCTGTAGGATTGCAGGGGGAAATGAGGGTAAATCAACAGGAGGGTAGAAGCAAACTCTTGCCTGGAAAGTGAGGATGAAAAACTATTTGCTAACACCCCTTGCTGTGCTCGGAGCTGCATGCTACCACAGAGGACATTGTCTGTGCCTAAAAGACTGATAATGTAGTTGATCCATCATGGTTCTTGCAGTTACATTTGCCAAATTAGAGTTATGTCAAAACTTCAGAATGGGCTGACATGCAGTGTCAGAAATTGTTCAGATTTCTCAGATGTAGTGATCATTCACGACAACCCCTATGATTCTGTGGTTCTGGGATCGTCTGAACTTTTCTATCCTGTTTACAGAGCAAATTCACTTTCTATGCAAATTGCATCTTTGATGACATGGGGAATTTAGACAATTCTATGCAATTTTGAACTTATTAGGACCAGCAAAAGAAATGGTATCAAATCATCTCCTAGTGGAGTTAAAAATACTTCTCTTAAATTTATTTTAATTACCTTGCTTAACTGCAGCTGAAAATGTGACTATTCTCTTGATTTACCTGAATATGGCATTTTAATAATTTCTGTATGTTTCTTTTTTTATAATGACCTCTTGGTCCCAACTTGAAGACACTAACTGAAGCAACAGCATTAAATGTAAAGTTCAGTGACAATATCATCTAACTTAAATCAATAAAGACCATCAAAATTTCACATTTCACACACTGGCAAAAAGTTGTAAAAATTCTTGATGCTGCACCTATGCTGCTCATCTCTTCAATTTTGTTTCTTCATATTTACAAGAGCTGTAATAATTATTTCAGTAAAACTAACAATGGAAAAATAAAGCCATTCCTTGATTTTGTCTGTGTTATTTCAATGCATGCACTAGTTCATAAAATGTGTTCTCTGGTAAACTGCTTTGAAGGATGCAGGTGTAGGTTGATCCTTCATGAAGATGGAGCTGCTTCAATAGTTCCATGTTTTGCAGTGGATGGCTGCAGGCCAATATCCAGTTTACTTCCTGGATACAAGGAAAAGCAAGTTATCTATCTCCTTTATTTTAAATATACCTCTCTTTTTCTAAGTAGAACCATTAGTTTTTATTGATGGGACTAATGCTTTGCATTTAGCCCAAATTACAATAGGAAAGGAGATGCTTAAGGGTAACTGGGTGATGAAAGGACTACATTAGTGTACAAGTCCAAAGGCTGCTGTTTCCTATTTGTAATGCTGAATCCACATGCAAGTCATATTTAAGCTATAAACGGTGGCGCCTAGGGAGTATATACTCAGATTGCCTTGAGAAACTAAATACTTTTATCAAATCACCAGATGGATTTGTGTTCAAAAAAACACTTTCTTGAACAACATGGATTTTCTTGCATATATCTTTACATAATAAATAGAGATTTCGCTACCTAGACATCTTAATTAGCATGTTGACCTTGATCTTTTATAGTTTTACTTTAGCACATACACAATAAATAATTTCAAACTCCACATAATTTCACACAGAATACTGAAATTATTTTCAACTAACCTCCATTGATCTGTTTTGTTTTCGTAAGCAGCGATATTGTGCAGTTTCACTACCTGCAACTTTTTTTCATCAGAGAACTATGCTATTCATTTTTTTTCATCACAGAAATATGATTTCTAGTTGGGCAAGTTTAATCACTTGATGCAACAGATCTTTAGCTTCTGGAAGGACTGTATTGAGCACAGGTTTGGAGGAAATTTCAGAATAAAGTCCTTTGCTAAGTGGAAGAAACACATCCAATGTGCCTGATTTTCTCTGTAGAGATGGAAAGAATTTTGATTCTCAAGGTGTCTCACTGGGGCAATATGCTGCCTGGTTGAAGTAATTTTCATTGTAGTTGGAAGACCAGTGACAAAGAGGAAGACATCATTGAATATACCTTAAACCATAGCAGCTTATAGGGTTTTGTTACCTAAAATGTTGTTACTTGCAAAATAAAGAAGATAGGGATTTCTGAAGAAACAGAAAAAGAATAAAGGATACATGAGTTTAATTACCTCCTTGTCTCTACAAGCATTTAAGAAATAAGTCAAATGATCAAGAGGAACGATACAGCATCTGTCAATGATTATGTCTTTGAAAGCATAATGGAAATTCTGATGGGTGGATTCTGAAGTAAAATACCAGTGTAACTATAAGAAAGAAATCAACAGAAAGATGATATGTTTTTAGCATCATAAAGAAAAGCAAGTTCACAGCAACAACCTAAAAATACAAGTGAAGTATCATGTGTAAAGATGAGTCATAAAAATTGAGGGCATCTGAAAAACAGGTTTATGTGTTCCCAGTAAATGTCTTGTGTAGCTCTTGTATCCCGAGCCCCAGGATCGCAAACAAAGACAAAACAATTTAAATATCAGGGTAATTATATAATATCAAACACAAACAAATCTGAGTTTGAGTGCATGCATAAGATCTGAGCTACTGGAAGCTACAACAAACTACACTCCATGAAAATTAAACATTTGAAAAATAATAAATAGCTAAGACCAATATTGGGTGGGATGAATACAGTCAGGATGAATGTGGTGGAAATAACGAGAAGAGGGAAAGAGAAGGAGAAATGCTAAGTGCAATTCAACAGAGGGTAATTTAATTTTCAGATACAGCAATGAAGTTTATTTCCCAGAGGGATCCAGAAGAAAATGTTTTGCTTTTACAAATGGATGAGAAGGAGAAGCGACTCTTTCAAAATGAAGAGAGGATGGGAATTATTGACAATTTTTCCATCAGTTTCCTTGATGTGACATTAATAAGTCAATGGAAGTACCAGAAATTTTAAATTTTTCATTAAAAATAACAAGAAAACCATGTACTAGGATGAATTACGGTGGCTCTTTAATACTGCTCAGAGTTAGCCTAACTTTGATAAATATAATACCAATTATAAAAGTAATAAAAGTAATATCATTTTTGACAAAACTCTGGGTAGGTCACTGCTGAATGCTTTTGAAAATTCATTCCTCTTAGGAACCATCAACCACAATCATTTAGTGAAGGGTAATGGCCAGATGAAGGTTTGTTGTTTGGTTTTTTTTTTGTTGTTTGTTTGGTTTGTTTTTATTTATATAAAAGCATAAAAAATAGTAGATGATGAGAACAGTGATGGAAGATACTTGCATTTTAGCAGAATAGTCAAGACTTTTTCTCATGGAATCTTTCCCATTAATTCAGTTTGGCAGGGACAGCAGCACTGCCTCACTGACTATGCAAAGGCTGCAACTAAGCACGAGAGAGAAACTACTCAGACACAGAGCAAGGCATATAACGGTCTGGCTAGAGGAGAATGGTGACTCATATGAAGCTAGTAATCTTTAAGATGCTAACTCAGGTAAAAAACAAAAAGACAAGCAAATGTATTGTCTTGGAATGAAAAGTCAAGGAATAAGACTGTTAGATCAAGAATGAATGGTTATCTCCCTTTTTCTGATATTGAAAACAGAAAGGGAATTCCCTCATATTTACCACTTCAGCTTGACTAAATTCAAATATCCAAGATTCTTTCTGCATGCTTCCTTCTTCGCGTCTAGCAAGGACATCAACAAAAATGCTGAACACCATGTGCAAGAGGAATTATTCCAAGATGTTATTGAGATGCAAGCTTTTTTCCAGAACTTATGTGGTGACAGTTTTCACGACTGTAGTTGCTTCAAGTCATTGAGACAGTAATCACATAAGGTGTGTCTGCACTGCATTAGCTGTTCCCACACAAGGATTTTTTTCATTGTGGTTTAAGTCAGTAGTGTCTATACTGCTTAATTTTTCCCTGAGTTTCTATTTGGCAAATAAGCTTCCTAGCTCAAGATCTGATCTAAACTGTTAGACAGCTTAAAGTGGCAGTATAGATGGCTGGGGAATAGGCTTGCAAGCTAGCTTGACCTGTAAACTAAAATGGCAATATGGACTTACCAATACAGATTAGGATTATGAAGGCAGCCCAGCTAGTAGCTTGGAATGCTGAACCAAATGATCCCATAGAGGTCTGCACCTTGACACCACAGACTGTTACAAATAATTACCAATGCGATACACAACACACAAATAGAGTAGCATTTTTTTCACAAGTGTTTTTGCCTCAGGTAGGACAAGAATAGACCATTAACTTCTAAAGACAAGACTCATAGTTAGATTTACTTTTCCCCCAACCCATCATCAATTAGTAATTAGGAAAATTGCCTGTTCTTGTGATTTTTTACACTGGGCATGATATTTGATGTTTATCTGTAAGCTGCCTGTTTTGGAGTCATGTGACAGGTTTCCAGACCCTAAGGTTTTGGAGACATTTTTTAATTATTATTTTCTATGAAAGAAATAAAGTTATAGTACAAAACAACAAATAGAAAATCTCTAAGTTTTCATGTATTTTTAAGTGTCATTATTTATGTGGCCTGATGTGACCTTAAAATCTAAGGTTAACAATAGGATGTTAATGTTGTGTTAAATACAAACAAAAAAAACACTGTCACCCAAGGAAAATTGCTCTTATGTTTGGTAACACTTCTAAAGTTTTTATCTGAAGCAGGAACATCCAGTTACTTTTAGTCTTTTCCCTTACCTTTCCTCCCTGCTACAGATATTTCTAGTTATCTCTTCTAAGATTTTTTTTTCTTTAAACAGCCTTCTGAAACATTCAGTCTTGATGTTAATAGGGGATTTTCCAAGAAGAGATATTCAGTATAGAAGAAACGTCAGGAAGGATAGTTTGGCATATTTTATAGTGAGAAATATTTGAAACTTTCCTTTTTGGCTAGGAATGTGCAAGAAGAGTCTATTTTGTATCATGCAGTATCTTACTAACATAAAAGGCACAAAGACTTCAGGTTTTCTGCTGCTATTCATTCTGTTTTCAGAACCTATTTTCATTTTGTTTCCTTATACAATTGCTTTTAGTGATTCACCTTTTTTAATGAGAGCAGAAGAGAAACAGCAAAGAAAACATTTCTCTAAAATGTTTTCAGAAAGACCCACTGGACTTTGAAATGGGTCTTATTTGGTGTACTTTGCATAATTTGTTACACTAAATGTGAAACAGATTTCAACTGCAGCTGTAGTACATGTGTTGCTCAGAAAAGTTCAAGCCTCCCAGAACACAACTGTTGATTTATCCTGAGTTTGTCAAAATAGTGATTTCTGGGCAAAATGACACTGAGTAGAAACAACATGGAAAATGGAAATAAAATAAACACTCAGGAGCAGATGCTATCTGCTGAGAATCACACAACATTTGCTTTCTCTCCTCTTTGTTTTGGCAAATTACATCATTATTTCACGTTATGTGTACTGAGGGAGGGAGCAGCTAGTATTTTACTGATATGTCTGATCAAGATTACTGTTATCACCTATGTACATGTACAGTGAGAGAAGCATAAGCCTTGTGTTGTGTGGGCAATTTCTTGAGATATCTCCACGTGAGGCCAGATACCACTACTGCTCTATCATTACAAACCTTCTCTGCAGCCAAGCAAGACTGTGTGAAGCTTCTCTGGTAGAAGTGGTGACTTACAATAGGTCTGCTGTATTGCTGTGTTGATATCAGCTCCCCAGCATACAGCGCCTGCCTTCCCAAGTGGAGGGTGATCATTGCTATGTGTGTGGTGTCATAGGTATGTGTATGGTGACTGCAAACACCAAGCACAGCTGCTTCATATATGCATAGCTAGAACAATAACCAAGCTTTAACAGTGAAAATTTCCAGAACTGGAAAAATTTAAATTACAGATGAACGGTAAAACCAAGAATATTCTATTTATGAACAAAAAGATCTAGAGTAAATGATAAAATATTTATATTTGTAACTTGACTTTTAGGTATCATGAACTATTTAGCTCTTTTTATCTCACCAGCACAATGCAGTAATGGATCAAGATGAAACTCTTTCAGCCTACTGCAATGCAAGTGTATAACAGAAGAGACAAATGCATGACACTTACTGTTGATTATCTAATACTTCGTGCAATAAAGCCTGACCTTTATTAGTTGCTTGTTATATGAACATCTGAACAAGATTCTCACCGTGATCTGCTCTGTGATTCTTCTTGGCCCATTTTGCAGTGATGATCCTGTGCACAGGAAGTACATCAGGAAGAAGGGTCATTTTTTAAGTTGTTGATGAACATAACAGAGAAGAGAAATAAGAAAGTGGTATGAAGCTATGCAGTGGAGTCAAACTTGTGCTATGAGGAGAGCAGAATGGGTACGTTCAGAGAAGGTTATCATATTCAACAGAGACAGAGGAGATGGAAACTAAGTGCAAATTCTCAGACAATGTCAAATGTTAAAAGGGAAACTCTGTGAAAGAAGATATTGAGATACACAAATGAATCTTGCACATTCATTTTTCATTTCAACATATTAGGTCTTTGATTCCTATTTGTAAATATTTTTCAGGTCTTTTTTCAAATGTGAAATAACATAGATCAGCAGGCTTTAAAAGGAAACCTGAAACTGGAATGTCAGAAACAGTCTCTGAATACGTAAGGTTGGGTGATGAGAAACAAACGGATTTTATGAGAAACTTAGAACTGTGCACTGCCTGTCAGGTCATGCTAGTCCACAGTGTTATGAAAATAACTGATCTCTGAATGGATATGAAGAGAAAAAAATACCAAAAAGTGAAAAACAGAGGTAGTACTTTCTAAATGGAATTGATAATTTTCTTTCATCTTTCAGAGGACATTTCAGGATATTTCTAAAGTTTAGAAATTTACAGTATCGATATATTCAGAACTGTATACATTATTTTAATCTGTTCTTTGTTTTTCTTAATTAAAATTGACAAGCTGCTAACTGCAGCTAAGAATTTCATGTAATTCCCAAATAACTTTAAGCATTCTAGAAGAAACAGCCAAGCTGATCAAATTTGGATTGCTCTGTCATTATGATACAATCATCAGTCATATGCATTGTGGTTGTTTTTGTTTTTTTTGTTTTTTTTTTTTTAAAACAAAGGAACCAAATGCAATGTTAAGGAAGAACAGAATACAGATAACTAATTTTTAAAGCAATTTAGACCTTTGTTTCCTGTGACTTGGTACATTAGTCATACAATTTAATTATTTAAGTTCCCTGTCTAGTTAGTAAAGAGAAGGTGGCAACTCTAGACAATAATTCATTCCTTCCTAAAAGAGTTAGGGTGAATTACCTACTGGAAATGCTCAGCTCTTCCTCTTTATCATTGAAGATCATCAGAGTTAAGTGCCTAACATTTAAGCAATGGAAAGTCCCACTTTTAAGTATCTCTTGACTACTAATAAACAGAATTACAACCACAATGTGAAGAAATAGAGGACAGGTCATACAGGTATAGGTATAAACAGACTGTTCTGTCAAAGTCAGTGGCTATACTGACTTCAAATTCACTGAGTGCCTTCTACCTTTATTATCACATGGAAGATACGACAATCAAACAGCATTTGAGTGTTATAGAGATGGATTTGTTCAATTACAGAAGTTTTAAGTCAGGAATAATCTCATTTGAAATCAAAGAAAATGCATGAGTGTAAAATCTGGTGGAAGAAAAAGAGGAACTAAGAAAAGTAATGTGATCCAAAGCTCACTGAAATCCATGTAACTTTTTCCTCTTACACTACTGAACCTTGGATCAAGCTCCCTCCTCCTTTGATGACAAGAGCAGCCTGTCTTCTTGTAGTTGCTGTTTCTGCAGTAGTCAGCTGTATTCTGCTCCACTGAATCTATGAGGGTACTGAAAGTAATGCTCTGATGAATGGATTTGTACAAAACAAATCCACAGTTTCTGGACACATTTTCTTTCACTTACCAGTAAACAGAGGACTGAATTGTATATTAGGGCCAGCCACACTGTGACGTCTCATTTTAACTCTTTTACACTTTTGTAAACATTGTATCTATTCAGGCTTTAACACTTCAAATACTTAAATAAGTTACCAGTAGCTGTATGAATAAAAAAATAAGCATTTGCTTTGTATTTATATTTAGGATTGATCTCCCCTGTGTATAACAGAATTATCACTGCCTTATTTCATGACATATACTGTAAAGCTTGAAGTTCAAAGAATGTATTTTAAAATCAGTGCTGACCCAGTTTGATCTCAGCAAGCAGGCTAAAATCAGTAATAACATGTAAAGCTGTTAACAATTATAGGAACAAATAAAACCTTTTTTAAAAAAACTTAAGGAGAAGAGAATAGAACACAAAAAAACATGAAATTGTAATGATTTAATGTTGTTTTGATGCTGAGTTTAAGTATAAAAGAATCTCTGTGACTCTTCAGGATGTACCAACAGGTCAAAGCACTTTCCAGTTTCTTTAACTACTTAATAAAGTGGAACTGTTTGAGAAATTGACAAGTCCCATGGGTCAGGAAACATATTAAACAGCCTTAGAACATTTTTCTCTTTCAGTATTGAACAAATACTGTATGATGTAAAAAGCAGTGCTCTATTCTTTTCCCTGCCATATGCAGATCTCTTTCACCGTCTTTTTTTGAGTGTGAGGACATTCCGTTTTAAATATAAATCCTACTCAGTCCTAAACTGAGGGGAAAAAAAAAAAAAAAAAAGACCAATGAAGAGGGAGAGTTAAAAGGAGAAAGTAAAGAGAAACAGAAAAGAATAGGAAGGATGAAACAATGCAGACAAAAATAATGGCAAGGAAAATCATTTTTTCTTTTCCTCTTTCTCTTACTTTCACTCCCTGATCAAAAGACTGATGATATTGTTTGATGAAACACTTTGCCAATATCATCACCTGAAAAACGGTGTCTTCTTTCAAAAGTACCTCTTGTCCATTGGGTATAAACCCTGCTAAGTTTTACTGGAAAGGAGCAATGCCAACTCTGTTGGATAATAAGATTTTCCTAAATATTGAAATTATATCAGAATGCAAGTTATTCTAACATATACTATAATTCTGACTAGTTTGCTTTTCTGAAGAAGATTGCTTTCACAGGAAGAAAAAGATTTTGTGCTAAAAATATCAGGGATTTCTGTATCCATGGCTGAAGCTTATTGGTCAGGAATTTGGCCATTTCAGGTAAGTATCTGTCACTCTGTACTACTTAAGGCAGTAAGGGATTTCTGCAATTGGTAAAAAATTAAAGATCATGGATATATCCAATCTATAATTGGATGAAGATACCACAAAGATATTAGATTGAATTAAATATATGCTTATGTACTTTGTACAGTTTACAATGAATGTCCTTTTTTGCAACACATCATAGAAACGTGATATAAATGAAGAACTCTATTTCCATTAATTTGCATATCACAAAGTAATGGATAAGTGTGTTTCAATCTATCATCAACAGGATATGCAATAGCGATCTGTTGAGAAGAAATAATTCTGTAAAAACATAAAATAAATACACAGAACACTCTTGTTTTTAATACGTGGTGTTACAACACCAACATATAACTTAATCCTATTAATACTTATACAAATAGAACACTGAAACCATATCCAACTTTTTAAAATGTCTCAACACCTTAGAATGGTTAGATATCTTGTTGACTATTGTATTTTTCAGAATTCATGAATTTTTGGTGATGAGTATTTGGTAAGAGTTCAGATGCAGCGTGGGAACCTTATGCTTACTTACCCCATTGTACTGAAGCCACTGGCTTTTTTTGTTCAAAAGGTGTCACTTTTTGTAATGCAACTCTTCTTCATCTTTCTTAAAATAAAATCATTTCCCCCTTACGATTTTCACTTGGTGTTTCTCAGTGTCACAAATGATCACTTTTTTCACATCTTTCAAAGAGTGATTCCCTAGATCCTGACAATCTGCCCTTACATTTTCTACAGCTCAAAGAAAGCTGCAAATACAATCCCAGAAACCCATACTTTATTTTTACCTGTTACTCTTTCCTTTGGAAAGGGAAAAAAATAAAAACATTAAAAATTAAAAAACAACCCAACCCTGAAGAACAGAGAAGCAAGTGTAATATATTACCTCTGGTGGCTTAGCTGGACAGCAGCAGGGGCTTGTAATAAGGATGTGGTAATACACCACAAGGAATCTGTAGACTCATAAAACTTGACCTTATAAATCTCTGCGTTTATCAATTCCATACAGCAGCCACTCCCTGTGGTGGAAGTCTCAGACCAATAAACCTGCAGTTGATAACCATAGAATTTATCCTCAATTTTCCCCTTCAGGCCACCTAATCATGCTACATTAATAATGTCTGTAAAAAATTGGAATGTCCCTTAAAAATAAATATGTCACCTGATTCTTGTCACTACAATTAAGATGTTAAGTAAACTAGCATACAGTGATATCCAGGACTCCTACAAATTTTTTCACACTTGTTTCTTCTCTCAGTTTAAAGTTCCTACCCTCACACCTGAAAACTTCTTTCCTGTTATTTTATCTTTATCACTTAACTTCCTGAACTAAATGAGTCCCTTCTCTGAACAGTAAACACTTCAGAAATGAGAAGATAGATATTTTTGCTGCAGGGACCACTGCATCGCTATGCTAAGTAGAGGTGTCTTGTATACCCAGTATTTTCAGCAGACCTGCCTCAAGCAGAGGTGACCAGGATTTGGTGCTGAAGATTATAGACTGAATTTCTTTGGAACACAGATCTGTGTATATTAGTACCTTTAAAATAAACACCTGATTCTCATGGTCATGACTTCCAAGCAGTACTTCACACTGGGCACAGTAAGTAACATAAGTAAGTGAGAAAGTGAGAAAGAATTCAGATTCATTCCAGTTTTCAGTCAAGAAAATACATAGAAACCACAGAAATTTTAAATTTTCCTCTTGTAAGCTTCTGCTTGCATTAAACAAATACAGGAACTTCCATCTGCAGGCACATTAATTACATTATTCAAGGTAAAATAAGGAAATTCTAACTTCAGTATACCTGGCTATCAATCTTGTAGCTGGGCAGTTATAATACACATTTTTTCAGGATTTATTTCCTTGAAATATGATTTTTTAGCAACTATGCATTTATATTGTGACCTCATCTATGTGTTTCTGTTCTGGCAGGGAAACTGGACTAGATAATCTTTCGAGGTTCCTTCCAATCCCTGGCATACAGTGATATCCTAATACTTTAATCATGTGATCTTTCAAAAATATTTTAAAGATATGTTAACAAATTCACAATTCCACAACATTCTAAAAAAAATTTACAAAAAACTGTGTTGTTATACTCTGGTTCTTTCAGTCACTGAGAGTTATGCCACTGATTTTATTGGTTCTAGGATTTTTCTCAGGTTCTATATTCAGTACCGTGCATAAGATAATGTAAAGCGGTTTTGTGTTTAAACAGTTAAATGTATCACAAGTGAATCAAATATATCTCATGAATTACTTTGTAGACAAACAAATTTGAATAAAATGCAGTGCTTGCTAGACTTTTTAAAATTAAAAATTGCTTTTACAGTTTATAAAAATAAGCTGGTATTCAGACTTTTTAGTTGAACTGGTGAAGTCGTTTATTGTAAACATATATAATGGAAAATGTAAATTGCAAACACTGAATTGTGCAGTGTCCACTAACCACATAAGTTGTATCTCTTTTTTTCTTTCAGAAAGTCATCTGCCAGATATTCAGAGTAATCCCACCTCATCAAACCAGATTCGTGGAAGAATTTCACTTCCAATTATTGAAAGGCTGGGATTATGTATGTAAGATCTGCAGATTCAAATGCTTGTCATCACCATATAATTTTTGGCAGTTGATTCATGCAGAACGTGTCTACACTGTATAAGGGAGAAGACTGAAAGCACTGCTAGTCTGAGTAAAATAAAAGACTGACTAATACAGCACACTGCTTGTGGACCTGTCAGCTCACCCTCATGAGGACTATTCTTAGCAAAGCACCTGGCAAATTAGGTAAGACTGCTTTTCTACCTAAACTGTCTTGTACAGAATCAGCATAAGTATCAGTGCTTACCACCCTGTTGAGTAATCAGATTAGCTGTCAGGAATCTGGCACCTCTGCATTGACTTGTGGTCAGACTGATGAAGCACAATTATTCATATACTTAAGTGGCCCTATTCTTTGGCAGAGGTAATGCATTTCTATTCTGTTCTGAATGACACTTTCCTGTTGTTTGCACTTCTGCAAAAGCACTAAGAATAAAGTATTATTATTTCCCTAAAAGGTGCTCAGGGTTTCCCACAGCTGCTTATACATGTCCACAGAAGTCTGTAAGAGTTCAGACTGCTGAGTCTAATGTGTAACCTTAGGATGAAGAGGCAGAAGAAGAAATTTGGCAAGTTCTTTTTACTTTTTTTTTAAATCTCCATCTCATTGCAATTGCCAACTCATTCTCAGACATTCTCAGTATTAGTTTTTGCTTTGAGACCTCCCCTGTACACAAAACCCTAACAGTGTCAGTCTACATAGGAAAACTACTGAAATAGTAATGGTAGAACACTTGCTCAAGGACAGTCTATTTTAACAGAAAAGTTATTTAATCCTGCAATAATCACTAGTTCTCCAAATAGGGATCATTGTTGTAGAATAAAACTCCTTATTCCAGAAGAGAAAGATCACTCAAGGAATTATTTCACTGTACATTCTTCTAAGTACAAACATATGATACAGCTCAAATTGTCATCTGAAGAAATCACAGAATCATTTGTATTGGAACGAACCTTTATAGATCATCAAGTCCAACAGCCCTGCAATGAACAGAGACATCTGCAATCTTGCTGAGGGTGCACTCAATCCCACTGTTGATGTCACTGATAAAGTTATTAAGGAGCATTGGTCTTAGTACTGACCACTGAGGGACACCAGTCCTTACCGATCTCTATCCATACACTGAGGCCATCAGCCATCACTCCCTGGGT
This sequence comes from Chrysolophus pictus, assembly GCA_037305975.1. Taxonomy (NCBI): domain Eukaryota; kingdom Metazoa; phylum Chordata; class Aves; order Galliformes; family Phasianidae; genus Chrysolophus; species Chrysolophus pictus. Next base: position 12,565,965 of record CM074579.1, on the reverse strand, counting down.
ATGATCTTGCAATCAGTTCCTCTTCCACTGAACAGTCCACCCATCAAATCTGTATTTTTTCCAATTTAGTGAGAAGGCTGTTATGGGAGTATATGTCAAAGGCATTTGAAGACCAGATAAATGGGAATCACCCCACCAACTTTCAGCGATGGCAACTGTGTCATGATTTTCTAGAAACATGTTGGCTTCCAACTCCTCCTGTTTGTTTTCCAGGTTACGTTCATTGCTGCAAAGGCACTTCAGTGGGACAGCTGGTCTTGTTGCCATCTTGGAGGAGAGCTCCTTAATTCCTTTCAAGTATTTCCCTTCAGTTTCCATGTTGCCTTCTCCTATTGCCTCAGTGTTCCATAGCTCATTATTATAACATTTCAACAGTGCTGCAGTGTAGCCAGCACATCTCAGGGCAGCAGGCTGAGTTCCCTGTTAGCACTCTGCCACTCTAATCTAGCTATACCATTCTGTATCTTACAGTGGTCATGCTTGCTATCACTTCACTTCCCCTGCAAATCAGAGAGGAGACAGAGACGATGACCCATGGCCTTGATTACTTCAGCAGCCATCCCACGGCTCTTAAGTCCCTTTCGATAGTCCTTGAATAAATACTGTGTCTAAAGATCTAAAATTTCTTCCTTGCCCAACAACTTATTGCTTGATACCTGCATTAGATCTTTCCTTAGAAGTTCTTGTAGCAAGACCGGCACCTAACTCTATATGTTTATATAGTAAATCCAATGAAATCCCAGTGAGAAGTGAAATGATGTCTAAGATTTTACGCTTTTTATAGAGAAACTGAACTGCTCTCTACAAATAATAAGGAAAGGATTTTCATGTGTGCCATGATCTGAATTAGTCAGTGCACATGAAGATGTGCTTCGTACAATGGACATACGAAAGGTGAGAATTATTCAACGTTCATGAAGTGGCAGGGGGATAAGGAAACAGTTTCCTGATAGGTAGAGCAGTGGATTGACACCAGGGAAAGAGATTCTGTTTATGGCTCTCTCACAAAACTGCTGCAGGCTTTCTGATAATAATTACAGTGATTGATTTTATACCCAAAGACCTAATGTCGGATGCAGACCATTAATTTTTTTTTTAAAAAAGTATTGTATCTTTGCAGCTTGTCTTGTGTTCAGCAAGTCTTAAATACAATATAGATTCAATATTTTTAATTCTGACTATTTTTCCTTGTGTTTATCATCTGCTAGAAAGTTTCTTATTAAAATGTTTCCTGTAATAATAACAGTTTCAGAATGTTACCTTGAAAAATCTTAAAGCAGAATAGTTGGTTCATTACTGCCCCGAAACAGTCTCTTTAAATTGACCCATAACATAACCAACTAATAACAATAACAGCAGAATGAATATTTGTACATTTGTCTGGTGATCTATTATAGCAAATACTACTTACAAGTAATTTTGCTGGTAAAATAGGCATATGTGTAGAAAAAAAGCCTCAAAAAACTTGTTTCAGGTTATGTTGGCTTCTATGGTTGGGTGGTGATATTTAGTCTTGAACACAAATCCTTCTTATTTTTGTACAGATCTGTATTCTAGGTCAGAAGAGCACTTAGAAGTCTGCAAGGCATTTCTTTGGACCTCAGTAAATAGGATAGAAATGTGTTCTTAAGAAGATACTTAAGAAGGCAGTCTTCTGATTAGATGCTAATTCTGAATTGGTTCATTAGTCAGTAAAGAAGGTGGAAATACACTGCTTCCCTGCTCAGGGGGACAAGGTGAGAGAGTCCCAAAATTGTCCTCTCCTTCTAACTGGGCAGAAACAAGATAGCAGGAGAAGGACTTAACATCTGCTGCAAGCAGAGTCTTGGCAAGGTTGCAGAACAAGCACTAAATCTGGTAACTGGCACAGAAGAGGTTTGGGACCAACGTGCTCTCAATGTCCTCTCAACATCCTTATTAATGAGCAACATAGTGGGATTAAGCACACCCTCAGTAAGTCTGCTGATGACACAAAGCTGAGTGGTACAGTTGATACAACAGAAAGATGCCATCCAAAGGGACCTGGAAATTCAACAAGACCAATTGTAAGGAGCTGCACTTGGGTCAGGGCAATCCCAGGTATGTGTATAGACTGGGAGAAGTGCAGCCCTGCAGAGAGAGACTTGGGAGTTCTGGTGGATGACAAGATTGATGTGAGCTAAACAGTGTGCACTTGCAGCCTAAAGGCCAACTGTGTCCTGGGCTGCATCAATAGAGGGGCAGACAGCAGGGAAAGGGAGGTGATTGTCCTCTGCTACTCTGGCCTCGTGCAGCCCCATCTGGAGTACTGAATCCAGGCCACCTGGAGCACCTCACTTATCAAGAATGGCTGACGGAGCTGGGCTTGTTCATTCTCAAGAGGAGAAGGCTCTGGAGAGATCTCATTGCAGCCTTACAATACCAAAAAGGAGTTTATTAACAGCAGAGAGATCAACTTTTCACAGACTGATAGTGGCAAGGTGGAAAAGTCTTAAAATAAAAGAGAGGAGAATTAGAATAAATGTTAGGAGGAAATTCTTTACTTGGAGAACGGTAAGCCACTGGCACAGCTGTCCAGAGAAGCTGTGGATGCTCTATTCCTGGAGGCATTCAAGACCGGATTGGATGGGGCCCTGAGCAGCCTGATCTGGTGGGTGGGTGGCAATCTTGTCCATGGCAGGGGAGTTGGAATTAGATGATCTTTGTGGTCCCTTCAGCCCCAGCCATTCTGTGATTCTATCCTCATTGCACAGCAGTTCAGCACACCATGAAAGTGAATAAAAGGACTCTTTCACAACTTTTACTTCCCAGAAAGAATGCAGAGATGTCCTAAAACTTTTGTTTCTTAGCAAATGCATCGTCATAAGTCTAGTATTGTCTAATGGAGGTACAAGATGAGCATGTTTTTTCCTTCAAGCTTTTCTTCCTTTCTATAAAATGCAGTGGAAAAAAATGTAACATTTTTCCTGACAGTTCTAAGGAAAGTATATTGGCTTATTTATTTGCTTTTAGCACCAGTTACAGAAACCTATTTACCAGCAGAAAAGTGACTAGGCAAGAATCATGAAGGAAAACATTTATATGGGGTGAATGTAAAGTTCTAATTAACTCAGCATATTTCTTAGGCCTTGCATTTTATCCTTTTTTAATTAACTCATTTCTAGGGTTTAAACCTTGTACAGAAATATTTTATTGGAATTTCATTACCATTGTTTTCCTTGGGAAGGCAGCTTATAATCTTCATGATATTATTGTAAATCCATCACTAAGCAACATGCTTTGGTATTTGTATAAGCCTTTGTCCACCTCCTTCCCTCCACCCAAATGCACACATTTGCATTTACTGTTAAAATATTATGGATGCTGACACCAGTTTAGCCACAAGACCTGGTGTTAGACTGTCTCTAATTGATTTAATTATTCATAATTGCTCAGCTGGGGCTTATGTGTACTTCAGCATGATTAAGGGAGAACATACAAGTCTGCAGCTAATGATGTGTTCCATCATAATTTACAACCGTGAAGTTGCTGGAGCTAAATTGTATAGGCATAGTACATTTCTAATCCTGTTTAGAATGCTTTTTCAGACTCTGCCAAAAAGAAGAAAGAAACAATCCAACCACACTTCTAATGCGCTTCATAAATGAGTTTTAAGGAAAGATTGAAACAGCATGCAGTCTTTTTGTTTGTTTAAATTGAATAATAAATTGAAATAAGTGATAGAATCAGGTCAACATAACTGAGTTTGTTACCTGTGATTTGATTGTAATGTATTTATTTTTCTTGCCTAAGTGAACCTGTTCATCTGTTAAAACAATGATTAAATATTCTTCAAAAAATGTCGTCATTTGTGATTATTCAAAAATAGAAGCAACTTCTCTCAATATGATACATGAAAACGATCGCACAGTGGTTTACTTAATTGTCACCAAACATGTTTTCACAATTAGTTCAAGACAAGCTGTTCTGACAATGCCATGTACGTTTTATGAGACAACAACATCTCTGAATATTGTTATTGAGGGATGGTGAGTTTCTTGTCTTTCAACAGTTCCTTACACATGGTGAATACTACTGGGATAAAAAACAATAGCAAAAATACTGAAAAGAAACATGATTTCCAGAGTAACTGGATAATTTCAAATATGTCCTGTTTTTGGCTTCTCACATTTTTTGGAAGTGTACATGTCAGGAAAGCAAAATGAAGATGTGAGCTGCTGTGAGCGATAAATATTTTTGAGGCTTCTATAGTTCTAACATTGCTAATATGAAGTCTAACATTTCTTGTAAATTCATTCAGACTAGAGCCTAAATCAAAGAGAAAAAGAACAATTTACAGGATTGCATTTGCTTAAGCATTAGGCAGACAGGATAGTGATGCAAACTAGAAAACACAGCACTATTGCCTTGCTAGCAAAGGCAGAGCGGCTTTGTCTGGAACAAGCCTCAACTGCTGCTAACATGGCACTAACTTTCTGTGGTACTTTGTGTTTTGGTTCCAGAAATGGAGGTTCTCACCCAAGCCCCAGTTCCTAACACCCAAGCCCCAGAATGGGTTTTTTGGACCTTTGGAGAGACAAAACATGTAGCATTTAGAACTGCAACGTATTATCAGAAGGATGTAATTACAATTATTTATTTAAGCTGGTTCTGAACCAGGGAATCCTGATATGAAGCTGGAGCCAGTAAAGGCTTGAAAAACTACTGACAATAAGCAATTCTTCATGGAACAAAACTATTACAATAGAGGGCCTTTGATCTTGCCTGTCTCCTGTTGCCAATTGAACTTTGTCACCATGCACTGTCATCCACAAGGGAGCACTTTTGAATTAAGCAGTCTACAGCAATTTAGTCTGTTCCAGCTTTGAAGTGCCAACATCAGTCAGGCCAGTACTAACTTTTTTCATTAAATTTTTTTTGAGTTCTCTTAGGAGTTTAGCAGTCCTGGCATTTAGATAACTAAAGTCAAAAAACCAAGGCACTAAGACATCAAAAGCAAGAGGGGCCCCTAAAATACAAATGTGAACAATCATTAGGCTCTAATGGTGCACTTCATTAATGTCCACTTCAAAGCAAAAGTTTACTGACTTTGGGATTGACTAATTTACACATTGTGGGAAATTGCTGCCAGCCATGCATGTAACCACTAAATGTTTCTGGAATAAATAGAAACGCCCTCTTCCTTCAGAAATCAGGAACTGCAAACTGAGCCTTTAATTGCAAGATAGCCTTTCTTTTGAATCGGAATGGAAAACCTGTTTAGTGCATAAATCACTAAAGCTGTGTGTAGTTGTCATATAGACACACAGATGTCAATCAACATCCTTTTGCAAATTTATTTCCCTCCCCACATTCTGCAGCTAAAAAGGAATATCGCAGCATATTCTGTTTTTCTTTCAAATGTGTTCAGATGTCTTCAGAAATTCTCCTGTTATTTTGCACCCTAGAGCCAACTGGTAAATCAGCATCTCCTAAGTGAAGCTGTAACTACACCATTAGGAATGGTTTCTTTCAGGGATGAGGGGGAAGGCTTGTACTACTTCAGCTGAAAGTGGCAGCTATGGCATAGGTAGACAAAGTACTAACAAATTGCATCCACATTCCAAGTTACACTGCTCCATTTACATCATTTAAAAAAATCATAAACTAATCAGAAGAATTATAAATGCTATTGAGATAATCAGAATGAAAATGTACCATAAATCTACAGTACGCAAACTATCTAAACAGCAGTTTCATGAAGAAAAATCAAAGATAGCACTTCTTAGCTTGCAAAAGATCAGAATGCATGCAAAATTCCTTATGCAGACAGTAAGGATTGACTGCATTACAAAATGTGGTTGTGTTTGAATGGAATTATGACAAGTGAGTGAGAGGACACGGGGCCAGTCACCAGTTAGAGGTCAATGGAAGACAGAAAGACTGTGTTCAGCTGATGCTATGGTGAATATAATTTGTTCTTTTCTAAACACTAACCAGTAAGAGATGGCAACATCCTGCCACCTAACTAGATTGCTTCCAATCTTTTCCAAGTGCTAGCAAATGTTATCTAGACAAGAATCACTGTGGCTGTAAAATTTCATCCCCTTTGAAAAATCAAGCTGTTGGTTCTTAGGTGTAAAAGAGCCTAGAAAACATTTTACTTAAAAAGGATTTGCATAGGATTGCCAGAAATCCACACTTTAGAATGAATGTTTAGAAAGGAAAACTATTGTGGTTATGCATTGGGCAAAATATGAAGAGATGAATGCCAAGAGTTATACTGAAAACAGGGGGAAAATACGATGCTTCTGCTTTATATTTCAAATAACTTCCTTAATTTTTAGCAATTACCTCCTTGTTGCAACATTTTAATAAAAGTCTTTGCCATCATTCCTAGTAGGGAAGCTAACTTGCCATCGGCAAAAAAAATGGCAGAAAAAAAAAAAAGGAAAATGGGAAGGAAAAAAAAAACACTTAGCAAACCACAAATTTCAGAGACCTAGTCACATCTGTGTTTTATCAGCTTTTTCCGGATAGTGTTACACCAAACAATTGTCTGCAGATCGGTAGACAGCTGAGACTTTAAAGTGCTGAATTACTGAGAAAATGCTAGAGATAAAAACCAGCACATGTATCCTATCAATGTAATGAAACCAACCTGCTGCTAGCGCCATAGTGCCTTAGTTCTAAGTACCCTGTAGAGGAACGGAAGGCTTTCATTTAACTCTTAAGAGGAAAGCAAGGGAAAGAAGAGTAAAGGTCATCTAATACTTGCCTTAATCACTGAACTGAAATACTCTCAGATATATGAAGGGAGGAATGCTTGGTGTTCAAAATAAAACACCAACTGCAGACAACAGGAGTGTGTCTGATCGTACTGGGGGTAGCATTTCCTGCTGGAAATTCCCAAGACTTCGGCTGATGTCAAGTGGAGTTACAGATGCATGGAGCATGGCAAAAGATGAAACTGAAAAAGCTGGGTTCTCAAATGCTGCCACATAAAGGCCAATTCAATCTACTAAAAAACTCCCCAACAGAAGGTGAATTCAATAGATCAGCCAGAAGGTACACTGGAAATGAATAATGGATACTTCCTGAATGGAGCATGGTTATTAAGCATCAGAGTGACTGCTCAGTGACAGATGTAAAACTTGAGCTTATGTTTAGAGCTCCAGAAAAATATTCCATAGTGTGCTGGGAATTAAGTGAAGAAATGTAGAGATTCAAATAAAACTCCTTGGACAAACATGTTAGGATCGCTTTGCAGTTTAGATGTTGGGTTTGCTCAGCTGAGTGTAATATTCAAGTATATAGATCAATAATTCATAAAGTACTCAACTTGGTACCAACTGAAAGTGAAAATTTCAGAGATGAATTTATTTTTATTTTTAATTAAAAACAATATGTTTTGATATTTATTTCATTAAAGCTAAAGTTTACGCTTCTAATTCCTACTGGAAAAAGAGCTGGCCTAAAATGTATCTATATTATTTTGCCTTGTGGCCTTGGCCCACTACAGCAATACCCAGGAATTCAAACAAGGACTGACCTGTTGTACTAGATGCTGTAGAACAGAAACTAAATAAAGACATAATATTTCATGAAGAAATAATTTCATAAAGAAATAATTTTCCATAAAGAAATTTCAGGAAAAAAACAAAAGATAACAAGCAATGGAAAAAAGTAGGTAGTCAATATAAACCTTTTTGCATTCACATATATTTTGATCAGTTTTTGATTAAATGTATGAAAGGAGTCTTTCTCCACTAGTCCCTCGGGCTCCAAATGATTCTCAATTAGCCATTTCAAGTTAGCTAATTTTTGTCTGTTTTGTGGTAGAAACATAGAAGAGACATGAAAGAACAGCAATATTTTCTTCAGGCTAGAAATTCCTTGCTTTAGGAATAGTGCGGGGGAAAGCACAAAGGCCACAAAGACATTTATGAGCAAACAGAGAAGATGGCAGCTAAAGTAGGCATCGTGGACAATGTGTGAGAGATGGGTGTAGATAAGTGGGAACATGTAGAGAGAGGATCTTTTGTAATTAAAAAGTGACTTCAAAATCTTTTTCACTAAAATGTCTGAATATGCCACAAATTGCCATAATATTCAACCCAAATTTTATGAGTGTTCTCACAGCAACATCTATTTTGTCTGACAATACAAATGTTCTTGGAACTGGATATGCCATACACTGCATATGGATATATGGCATAAAAGAAATGAAGTGCAAAACACGCATTTTGTGTATTTCCAGTTAATTTCCAGTTTAATTCACGTTACTGTGCAATCAAGTGTAAAAGCGAGAGGGAACTAATATGTACAGAATCTATAAATTTGCATTATTTGCACCTAATTTTACTGTATTCTCAGTGAAAAAACAGTGGAGTAGTGAGTATCTTGCAGTTTGTTTTCAAAGCTTCATAACTAAATGTTCACATGTCGAGGCTCTGTGCATGCTGAATACTCTCTTCCATAAACCTATGAGGATGTTTCTGCACACCTCGTAAGGTTTGGTTCATCAACCAAAAGATAGACATCGTGAGAAGTTCTGTTTATGTCAGACATATTTTCTGTAAAAGAGCAAATTTTTTTAGGTGTATAAAGCCTGACATAATGTTGAAAGATGGGAATAAATTTCAAACAGCTTTATGAACAGAATATGACTGGAGTCACCCTGTGTATTATGGTTTTAAGGAATGTAAGTGATGAAATTAGTCCCATCAATAGACAAATATAGAAGATTTTATTTTGTTTACAAAGCTAAGATTTCAAAAGTTTCCAAGCAATAGTGCATATCATTCACTTATTGTTCCAATTCCTTTCTCCTTTAATGTTGATTGATTTGAAAAGATTGTCTTTAATTCAAAAGCTGTTTTCATTTTAGTTTTCATCTTTCTGACATGTTCCAAATGAGATAAAATTGAATTATCCCCATGTATAAACAAAAGAATTTTTATTTTCTTATTTGCTTTATCCCCCAAAGACTGCAAAGATTGCATATAAGCATCTTTTATCTTTCCTACCTCTAGACAAGAGAACATTCACCACGAGCGGATGAAAATTCTTCATTATCAGTCCCTTTTCACACACTGTGCATCAAAAATGTAGAATTTCTTATTCCATAAGAAAAATCTATGGCTTATAATTTTATGGCTACCATATCTTGTATCATAGTTTGCATAGTTTACATTGATATTCTGTACTTTGTGATAATTCTATCACTCCAATATGCAGAGGCTATTGCCTTATTGAGTTGCTGTAACTCAACAGTCACTCAACAAATTTGTTTGAAAAAAAAATATTACAAGGACCTTTGTCTAGGTAGTGTTGATCTTCCAGACTCTTCAGAGCAGTACACAGAAAATAGCTATTTTCGTCATTTGGTCACACTGAGTATATGAAAACCTAACAAATCTGATTTATGACTATGTAGCCAAGCATGAGCAACAAAAGAGATTCATTACAGACTACATTGTTCCTCTTTTAATAGGAAAAGAAATAAGGAAGAAAAGAAAAAGAAAGAAGATTTCTGAACAAAATATTGGCGGAATGTGGTGTGAGAAATATTGAAAATTCTGATATTATCAATATATATTGTCATGTCCAGCAAAGGGAAAATATAATTATACATATGCCCTTTTCCAAACTTCATACCAGGATCCATAATGGCAGATGATGAGGACATTTACACTTAATATAATATAATCACAATGTTTTACTTGTTTTGTTTTGGTGACATTATTGTCATGTATTTGCAACTACCTCGGTTTTCATGTTTTTGCTGTAATCCTCTAATTTAAGTTTCAAGACTCTCTGCTATATCTGCCTGGCTGTTCTCCAAAGCTATGTCAAACTTTGCTTTGGCTGAATGAAGCAGTACTTGGGTTAACACAGAAGAAATGTACATCGGTATCTTCTGCTGACAAAGTCAGGCATTGACTCAAGCTAGTTAAAATTCCATTTCAGCATGAAAAAAGGATAAAAATACAATCCCTTAAAACAAAAAAGCATGACAGCAGTCCCAAAGATCAGTCCTATCTCCTAAGAATTAATGTAAAGGTGCTGTGGGCCAGCATTTCTGACTTTATAGCTTTGAAAATATGCTTTTTATATTACTGAAAAATCCCATTCCTTCTTACTCCACCTTTAAATCCAACCTAGGAAAACACGCACCAGTACATAAGACTCAAGAAGACAGATGGGTCATTCAGATATTTCACACGTACAGCAGCTCCTGCGAGTTCCCAGGTTAGGACTTTTGACTTTTGCGCAGTGGTTAGATCACAGCAATGATTTACTCTTATTGGCTAAACCACCATACAGTTGTTGTGTTTGTTATTTCAGCAAATTGTTTTTCCTCCAAGACAATTAATTTTACTCTGATTTAATACCGTACACTGAATGTCAAAAGCTTTTACAACTTTCCTTTTTTTCTTCCCTCAAAATCATGCAGAGGGAAAGAGTAAAAAATTAATCTTCAAGATTTTGAAGCTGTGTACAATTTTAATTCGTTTTATTTATTTTTATAGGCCTTTATTGACAAACTGCTGACTTAGTGGTTTCTGGGTGGAATTAAGCTTGATTTCTTCCAGGCAATGGAAGAAACAAATTTGTATTTATTTTCAGCTGTTTATGTGAATGCTATTGATTGTGGAATAAATTCTCATCCTGAAATACTTCTAAGATATAACTGTACAAAATACCACAGATTAGTTAGTACCAATATATTTTGAAAAATAAGAATTTTAATGACATGTATCTTATTCTCTGCAATGAGAATATACATGATCTCCTGCTTATATATATTTCCTTTTCCTATTTATATTTTTAATATAAATAGAATAAATTTCCTTCCCATTGGAATGAAGCTAAGAAACAAAGAAGCAATCCTTTCACAGTTCAGAGTGCTATTCTAGTCTCTGACTAGCCAAGTATCAGATAAAAGTTTCTGGAGATTAATGATGAGATTGTAATAAGTCTGTTGTGAATGACTGTACCTTGATGTATCAAATGCATGGAAGATACTAGGTGTGAGATTGTCACCAAAACATTTATGCAAATAATATTCCAGTCTCTGTAAACTCTTCGATAACACCAGTAGAAAACTGTCATCTCAGATTCAAAGTTTTGATCCTACAAGTTTACAATCATTTTTATTATTTCCTTTAAAAAATTTAAAAATGCATGCATGTATTTAACTGAAGAATGAAGGAATCTACATTGTTTTCTAATTAATTTTGCCTCTTTAGATGTATAAATGCCAAATGTGGCCCACCAGACACTCAAATAATATACTCTGTAGTTGCAAATACAGATATATGTTGTATGTTCTTAATTCTAATCCAGAATGAAAAGATATGATTAAAATACTCATTGTTGCTCTTAATTTATATAAAATAGAATGTTTTCATTGGTTAAATTGTTGTAGTAAGTCTTTGTCCTTCACAATACTTTTACAATCATAAAATTCAAAATGAAAATAAGATATTCATATTATAGCAGAAGACGATAAATGATAATTAACTTGGATAAGATAAATCTTTGACATATTAATAGCATACTGGGACACTGTGAACAATCTATTTAAGACTGGAAGCAATCTTTTGCCAAAGATCTATATCTGTAGGGAGTATACCTAGTTTCCTGTTCATTTTAGAATCATTAAATTTGGAAAAGTCCTATAAGGTCATCTAGTCCAACTGTCCATCTACCATCAAGATCTCCCACTAACCCATCTTGCTAAAAACTACATCTACACTTTCCTTAAACACCTCCAGAGATGGTGACTCCACCATCTCCATGGGCAGCCTGTTCCAATACTTCTCCACTCTTTCTGAGAAGACATTCTTCTAATACACAACCTGAACCTTTCTTGGTGCAGCTCCCTCTGGCCTTATCAAATCAACATTTGGTAAAGGATGCTGAGTAACAAAACACTCAGGTTTGTAGATCCTCCAGTTTGTGTCTCCTTTGAGCACAGAAAACTCAGGATGATCTCAGTGCCTGAAAGGCATCAGTGTTGAAGGGAGAGAAGAATTAGGTGCCAAAATTTGGATTCATGGAAGCAACTGCATTGGGTATTGAGTTACCAACAATAGCCAGTTAAGCCCTTCTATTTCCTTCCCCCTACCGTTGCCTGCCATTTTAGTTTGCAGCTAAATTATTCTTTAGATTTCGAGTACTGACTTGATTTTTCATTTTAACAATTATTTTTCAGATCATTTCCCACAAACAGCTTTCTGGTTCTTCCTATAACCTCAGTTTGAAGTTCTAAGTTGGAAGCAATGGACAAACCAAACTCTTGGTTTGAACATTTGACTGCAATGGAGTCAAATGCAGATATGAATTTTTACAGGTTGCCTCCCATTACAATGTCATGTAAAATTAACTTGAAAAATAACCTTGCAAGTTTGACTCACAACATTTACAGGTTTAAAACGGTTTTCAGTGAAATACTTTAACACCTAAGCAAATATGGACTCTATGGGGGAAGTAAGATGACTCTGTTTCCTATCCTGCAGCCAGTTCTGCCCTGTAAAATTATTGCTATTACTGCAGAAACCAGGTCTCCTTTTGTTCAGCCAACACTGGTTGTTAATTAAAACACTGAAAGTAAGCAATCTGCCTGTTTCACAGTCCTTAACACTCTCCAAGACAACATGGAACTCAGAGGAAGGAAGAATGTTCCTGGGGGAAAGCTGAGAAGTGTAAAGAATTTTTAATTTTTCTTTTAAATCTGCAATGTCATGTTTATTTTTGTTAGCTGAAAGCTACTGTTTGAAGTCCATTTGTGTTGGTAGATTACTTTATCTACTTTTCCTTAGGGAATAGACACTACACTATCACTCTGTATACACTGCACTGATAGCGCCTTTACATTTGAGTGTGGAACTGTATGCCACTATGTTTAAGTGGTTTATTTTCCACTAGAGCTCTGAAACATCAGAGGAAACTTGTCTGTAGAAGGAGGAAGGCCTTGTTTTACTTAGTATTGCTTTTTCCTTATAAACTTTGTGTTTTGAAGGGTTGAAGAGGCTCTTCAATATAGGTAAAAGTTTAAAGATGCAAGAGATAAATGAGTAAGAAATAAAAGCATTTAAATGACAAAGAAAAGCAACATTTTCTAAATTATACTGTAAAATATACCATGATAGTTATGAGAGCACCACCAAGAAACACTACACAGGAAAGCTGTAAGCATTAAAAATACTTTTTTGAAAGCAATGATATTGTGGTTTAGAGTCACAATTCATTTAAATAAACCATTTAAATATCCTTGAAGTTTTATCCAACAACAGTAACAATCATGTTTTTACACCAAGCCTCCCATGTACTGGAAGAACTCTATCCATTTTTAAGGATGAAGTGCCGCCCACTGATAGCTTCAATCATGCTTTACTCCTTAAGTGTTGGTGGATAGTCACAACTAGCCCTAACACCAGAGAAAGGTTGCTACTGATGTTGCCAGGATTTAAAAATGAGAGTAATAGTCTCTCACTTTCAAACTGCATATGTGGGAGGTTCTCATTCCAGCTTTCTTCTGGGCAGGGTAGCAGACAATAGATATTTCTATGCCTTTTCTTATCACTGAAGTGGTCTTTGCATAGCTGAGCTGCAATAAAGGCTTAGGAAGAATAAAAGGGACCAGCTTAATTAATAGGGCAAATACAAGCCTGACAGTAGGATTGGCAAGTGGAGAGTAGCTACAGCTTAAATAAGGTGGAGAGTGAACTCAAGGACTCTCACACTGTACAGCTACTATACTATAGACATGCAGAGCAGCAGCAGAGCTACAATGCACACTCTGAACTCATACATTGCACTGATTTATCCATGATGCATAAAGACTAAGTCAGAGGTAGAACAGAAGTCTGAAAGTCTTCATGGCAATTCTGTCGATGTCCTCAGTTCCCCATCATAAGTGATGAAAAAGTAGGCAACAAATATTCCATTCTTCTTTAGTAAGGGACACATGATTTTAGACTGTTGTATGGGAACTTCTCTGAAATTATATAGGGCATCTGGAAACCCTTCATAATAATATTGAAATTAATCCTCATGAGTATAATAATCCAGCACATTGTTCAGGAGACTATGACATCAAAAAAGGATTAAAAAAAAATTAAGTAAACATAATCAGAAATGCCTCTATTTGTATATGAGGCACTCAGAAACTTTAGATAGATGCAATATAAATAGAACACAACTTAAACCTGTACTTATGCCCACTCATCTACGATACTATTATCATTGCCCCAGAAATTTATTTCTAAACAGAACCTGTATTTCCTCCAGTTTAAGCGTATGTGCTTACCTGTAATGTAGAGGGACTGCCCTCATGAATACTGTGTTTTTGTGATACTATCATATTGCTGTTGTCAGGCAAGTTAAGGTGACTTGCCCCATGACATCACAAGCCAGTAGGCAAGAAGGCATCTCCAGCTAACAGCAAACCAAGGCTGCCTCTAAAGATTAAGAAAACATTTTGAAGTCATCGTACATGCAATAATAATAATAAAAAAAGCTAGATAATGAAATGCACAGATTATAGGCTCCTCTATAGTGCACTCTACACTCTGTATAGTACATTCTACACTCTGAAGTACATAGGAAAGCAACTTTTATTAAATACTGTAGACCTTGGTAGCAGCTGGATTTGATATCAGTATCAGTTAATTATCATTACAATTGTAATTTAAAAAATATCTTTACAGCATTAGATTTCAAAGCACCGTAAAAGATAACACTATCTTTTTTGCAGGTGAGGAAACTGAAGCATGAAATAATGATAATATCAACCAGAAAGGAAGCACTGCATCCATTAGTTATCTATGTATACACTCCAACACTGGGAAAAAAACTAAAGTTCTTTTCCATTTTCAATAGCAAACCATAAGCTAGTATAAAACTTCATTTTTGCTACCTATTGAATTAGGAACCAGGTTTTAAATCAAATGAAATCAAATTCAGGTTTCTTCAATAATCAAGTTTTAAGTATTACTAGAGAACAGATGTGATCATTTTAGTAGGTTTTTTTTTGTTGTTAAATATGCATACATGGCTTCTCAGTCAATAAAGTAAATCAGATATAGGGCAAGTTCTAAGAGTTAGGATGCTAGAAATTTCTCTAACTTTTTTTTTTTAGAAGTCTGAATTTTTTTCTTATTTATTATTACATTTACTTTTCTTTCTAATACAGGTAAGGCCATTTTAGTTCTTGTTTCTCTAGCGAATATAATCTCAATATCAAGCAAAAGAAGGATTCAGGAATTTATCCTATAAGATGAGTGTTAAAGAATAGAAAGGGCTCCTAAACCTTTTCAGGAGCTAGTATGCTTTTTAACGGTTTCTCTTTAGCTATGTTTGCTGCAGAAAGAAGAAAACAGCAAAGATGCTGATGTGTGGTAACACGCTTTTCTGTCAGGGAAAAGCCAGATGAAAAGCCAGAGTTTATAGAAGTCAGCATCTACTACTGCAGTATAAAGAAACTCCAAGGATATTGAAATGCTTTTAGGGATAGTTGAAGCCTTGTATTCAACACAGATTGAATTGAATAGCGTGTGTTTATACTTAAGGAAGTAAATTTTGCCTTCCATTGCATCTGCCTGTCTTTACGTATTTCAATGTTACTGGAGGAAAATGTATAGTGTAACATTGCTGCTTGAATGATGATCTGTTGTGCATTCTAGCAGACATCCCTCTGAGACTTCAACACTCCAAAAGCAGTGATTATTTTTCACTCAATCCAGAATGAAATCAGTCATCAAACATAAATGTTGCTCATGACCTTAAGAGAGGTAAGTAACAGCAGTATTTCTCATCCATTTTGGAGATTTTCTCATTCTATATATTTCATTGGCCCTATTTTGGTTTTACAGTTCTGTGGCCAGTATCTGAAGGTAAGCACATGTAATTTCCCACCCACCCTGCCCTGTTTAGCAGGATGTACTGCCATGCTTAGTTTTTTTTTTTTTGTTCATGGTAATCTACAGTAACAAGTTTCTTTTCATTCATTGCAATTTTAGAAGGGATTTTAGTCTGATAGATGCTACTGCAATTTGTAGTGATATTTGCAAGGAAATGTTTTTCTGCATAAATCTAAAGTTTGCCTTTTAGAAATAGAGATTCATTGATCCATACTCTTTCTAGGTAGAAAGGTATGCTGTGAATATCTGCTCTGTCAGTCTATACACTCAAGTCACAATTTTCTCAGATACTGAATCAAAGCACTTAAAACCAGAAAAGCTTGTATCATACTAAAGGACTCCTACTAAAATCCGTGATCTCCTTTTGCAGGCTGTACTAAAACAAACATGAAATATAAGATGTGATAAAGTCAACTAATATCCCTGATCTCCTGACTTGCTGGCTGCTCTATTCTTGTGAAGGATGATAGCTGGCTATCTAATCAAAATGCATAAGCAGTGTCTGTTCCTTCCACCCCCAGACCCATTCATTTTCTACTCAGAATCTCTGCTTGGGGTAGTATAATTGATTTTGACATAATTTACTGCTTACTTGGTAATGCAGCATTGCAGTCTGTGATAAAAACCATATCAAGTCACAGCACTGGTCTAGAGCTTGAAAGGGAGGCAATGTAATCACTTTCTTACCCTAATGCACCACCATCTCGTTTCTGCTGGACAAGGACCTGCAAAGTAATCACTGTAAAATGATGCTGGTTCCAAAGAGGGTCTTTTGCTTCTCTGCCTGACCACTTCTCTTTGTCTCTCTCCTTTATTACAATGGGAGACATCAGGGAAACTTTTCATTGTTGGATTGTCATGAAAATGGTTATTGTCACGACTATGGTTCTAGTTGCCTACCATCAGGCATCTACCTCTGGCATAGGGCAAATACATCCAATCCTGAATTACATGGTAATGTTCAGGAAGATGTGGAAGAGCAAACGTTAAGGAGTGAACATTTTACGTAAATATCTTTGTTCTCCCATCCTATTTCTATGCTCCAGTATTTGTTATTGCCCCTGTGTCCACCTGTATTTTGTAACGAAGTGTAACTCTGTCTCTTTACTCCTGGCTGCCATGCAGAGCCTCTGTACTGGAGCCATATGCATAGGTCTATAGTGACTCCTCACCTTCCCTGTAGCCACCATACCTGTACAACTGACCCTGTCCACCAGGCCCATGCCAGAGGCTCACAGTCTCACAGTCTGTGGTGGTGTGTGAAGCTGAAGTGATCTAAAAAAGTGAGTGGTTTGCAGACACCTAGGTGATGTGAGAGATGATTGTTGGTTTGTGGTGTTCTGCACAGCATTGTGTGTTGCAGTCAGTAGATCCAATCAGGCTCAACTATCCTCTTTGTGAAGATGTAAAGTTCAGTAACTCTACAGTGACCTTCACCATATGCCATTTTCTCACACCACCTTCTTACAGGGACCAAAGCTTGCTGAGAAACTCTCTCTCATTGCCTATTTTCCCCTACCTGTAGGGAATGCCAACCAACCAGAGCTGCTGTAGCAGATTCTAGCCACTACCTTCCATTGCTGGTCTGATTTCTGAGGGGATAGAATGGCTGGGTATCCAAACAGCCACTGGCCTATCAGAAATAGGATGGCTCTACCTCTCCTCTGCAGCACCCACCTGGGCAAATCATGAAATCATTAAGGTTGGAAAAGATCTCTGAGATCATCTAGTCCAACGATAATGGCATCTGCTGCACCACAGCTAGGTGGCAGAGGCCCCACAGAGTGCACTGGGTGTACTGATGGGGAAGTGAAGGATGTAAGCGGGAAAAGGACTGTTTGATTTCAGTGGCCTGATTTCCCTAGGCAATTGTTTGCTGTGATTTATGTATCATTTGCATGAGAGGCTAAATGAGCACTTGGTTACAGCAGTTCAGGCCATCGCATTTCAGTGAGCGTCAGGCAGCCTAGATCATCTGCTCTCAGGGGACAAGTGGTTAATTATCATCTCTTGGTCACTCCTCCAAAATGGCCACCCCTGCAAAATGTCCAGATGCTGATAGTGGTTTTAGGGAGCTGCTTAGCCCTTATTTTTGACCGGCTGACTTGTACAGCATTTCTGAATCTCTTAAACTCTGTTCTGTGATCATGTTATGAAAACAAAGGACAATATATTACTTTTTAAAGACGATTATTACTATCTGCTTCCTACATCAGATTTTTGTATTATTATTATTTTTAAAGCAGGCAGTAGTGAGCACACCTTTACAATGATAGCTTCTCTGATCAAAGCTGAGGAAACAAGCTGGCTTTTTTTGGATGATAATTTAGAGCGATATTTCAAACAACAATGTATGTCCTCCTTGACAGTGACAGGCATATACATTGATATATCTTTGTTGTCCTAAAAATTAAATACCAATAACCACTCCAGTAGTTCATACATAAGGAATTCTTCCCATACTGCCATCCACTCAAATTCATTAAAGGCAGTGATTTTTCACAGCGATTCAGTGTACGTGTCTACCTTTGAGAGTAAGAAGATCTCAACCAGACAAATCACTGGAGCCCAGTCCTGGCAGAGAATAACCACCCCTGATGACCAGCAATTAGGTTGGAGGCGCACTTGGTACATGTGGGGAAAGATGTGTAACCATATGAAAGCTACTGTATCTGGTGGTCAGAAGCACACATATTGTACCAATGATTCTGGGTACTCCTTGTTAAATACTTAAATAAAAGTAATGGGAGTTTCTCCCCTTGCAATAATTAGAAACAACTAAATTTCACAATTTGATATCCAAGCTTTAGCTGAGAAGGAACTAGATATTATATAGACAGGTAAGCATTCATGCCAGCTTACTTTTAGGTACTGACAATCCAATCCAGACTAACTTTATGCTTTGAAGTTATAAAACCATTTACTTTTATTTTGGCAACAAAGTAAAGATCGGGATTTAGCGCAAGCTACTGCCACAGGAAGAGAAAACAAGCGTGAAAACAGTGTTTACAGGGCATGAAACAGTAAAATAATAGGTACTCTATAGTAGATAATCTCTTTAAAAAATGAAAAAAGAATGAAACAAAGATCTGTTACAGCTGAGAATCAAGAAGCCAAAGTGCTTTACATCAAAAAGTCTTTTCTGATACCGACTGAGAGTTAAACTCAGATCTATGCAGCAATTTCTACTTTTAAGACAAGAAGTACTACACCATAGGAAGGCCTCATCTACTTAAGTAAAAAGAGATAATAAGCAATTTTTCTGGCTTCAAATAATGTTGTATGTGAATATTCATGGAGAGAAAAATAAAACAAAAACACAACAGTTTGACAGACTATTGTTAAAAACACAAAATCCAGGGCATCAGGACTCCTCAACTCACTCTTTGGTGCTTAACACACAACATCAGAAGTTCCATAGAGGAGTTATCTCCTCCATTAAGTGGCCTTTGAGGTATACGGCAAAAGCTTATCAGAGAAAAGTGAGTTCAAGATGGGATTTTAGCCCAGTTTAAGTGGGCTCGAAAACTGTCCTGATGTTGGATCAGTTCCCACTGACTTTCACTATGTGAAAATAGCTTGTTTATTTTGCGCAGCATTGGTTTTGTTTCTTTAAATTGTTGCCTTTCCTTTATATTTATTGTAGAACAGGAGGATACATGTTGATTTATTTATTTTAATAAAATCTAGAACTGTTTGTATTTTTTGCATTTGTCTAATATATATTAACATTTTTATACATTTACTTTGGTCTGAGACTTTAAAAGGACTAACTGATGGAAAATCTGTGTTTAGAAAACTAATAAAAGGGAGAATTGTGTTTTGGGGGTGGGGTGGAGCTGGTGAACAAAAGGATACCTGTCAAGAAGAACACAGGAGTTCAGCGGATTGGACTATGCTCTTTTGTATGCTCAGGTTCTAGCCTGGAGTTACTCATGTGCTTGATATTAAGCACATGCATAAGTCTGTGCACGACTGGAATCTATTATTACCATGTTAACATACATTTGTTAAGGGTTTGATTCTGCTAACATTTCTATTGGCAATACAGAGCGACACGGCAAGATCCTGCATTCAGGAAGGTATTACTCTGCGTAAGGAGGATGGACTAGATTCTGGGGAGCTGTTAATACTTTAATGACATTCATAGAGAAACATATTTTAAATACATTTCTATGGTCATATATATTTCTAAAATACCTAAAGACATCAATCAATCTGTTGATTAAAGAGGCATGCATCCAGCCCTGCGAACAAAACAATTTTAAAAGATTTATTAATGGTTATTCATTTACTTAAATCTAGTTCTTTTAAGATCTCAGCTGTGAGAATAAGATGTTTAAAAACTGTCCCTTACTTCTCATCCTTTCAACTATAAATACATATTTGGCCTATGGATTTTTTCATAGTCCCAAGTTTTTTTTTTTTCTGGATTTAGGTGCAATTACCCTTTTTTTTTTTTTTTTTTTTTTTTTTTTTTTTACCAAAGCAGGAGATCTTAAGAAACACTACTGTATTTTCACTGTGGCAGCTGCTGTTATTCAACTGATAACATACTGGTAATTTAAAATAACTCCTACCAAGAGCATAAACCCATACTGAGCAACTTTATTTGGGACGTTTTTTCCTACAATGTTTGAACTACAGGCTCAGGCAAGCTTAACCTTCTGGTTTAAATCCAAATGTTTCAATTGCAGGAAGCACTACATTCTGTTTACACATCCATTACCTCTGGAGTATTTAATGTACCATTTCCATCACAATTAGATTTCTAGCCACTTGAATTTGGATTATTTTCTTTGGGCACAAACTTGTACAACTTGGGTTTATGAACTAAAGATTACAGAGTCTTTGTACTTAAATCCACATTTTAATACAATACTACATGGGGATGCAATGAAATGTGATGGATGAAAGTATTGGAGCCAGTTTTCTTAGGCTGTGCATGCTTTGTAAAATTGCCTGGTGCTGGGATAGGACATTGCCTCCACCTCCTCCTCACTTTTTCCTCTTCCTCCTAACTTGGCTCTGGCTGAGCTAGCTTGCTGGCTAAAAGCAGTGAAGTGGAGAATTTGAAAGAAAATAGTTTTGTTAGAAAACATCCTTACTGACTTAGGTGCTACTGTATTTGTTGCTAATGTGTCTGTGCAAAACTACCAAGCTTCTCTCTCTACACGTCATGATACCATGCTATACCCACTTGTTTAGCATTCGCATGGGAATTTTTGCTCTCAAGTAGAATGTAGATGTTCAAATATCTAGATTTTCTACATTTGCAATAGTGGTCATAGTTCTGAAACAGGTCCCATCTTTTGACAGCAAAGCAGTCACTTTTCCAACAAATACTTATTTGTAGAAAGCACGTGAAGAAAAACCTTGGGTTGTATAGTCCTTACTTAATGATATGCATATATATAAATGTTATCCTCACCCACAAACTTGGAAAAAAGGGAATTCTCAGTACCCCTCCTTACAGTTCCATCTAAGAATGGTGTTGAAGTGGAACTTGTACTCCAACCCTGTTCCCCTTTGTTCCCCAGGATATTACACACAAGTGAAACTCTGCACTTAAGAATGTGGTTAACCCCAAAAAATCATGTGTCCTGAGATTAGGAGTTGTTACTGGGAAAAATAAACCCATCATTAAAGTAAAAATAAAGCTGTTTCAAGGTCAGCTTGCTTTCTGATTCTCAGTCAGGTAAATGTTATAGATTAGAATAATCCTTCCAGAAATATTTTATGCAAGGAAGATTGTTCCTCTCTGCCACCTTACCTGTTTCACATAAACCAAACTGTAATTAGTATTACCATTATTCTATCCTTGCTCATCACCTTGTTCGAAGGACAAAGGAGAAGGAAAAGGTAAGAGAGGGCTGCAATCTCCTAGTCCTTCATTATAGGAGCAGTTTTTCTTTTTTTTCTTTTCTTTTTTTTTTTTTTTTTTAAATTTTTGTTTGGGAGGCAGAACAAATCTGAACCAATGTTTTGCCCCTCTTTGCTCGTTGTATCTGGCCACTGTGCTGGGAATGGTATGGACAGATTTCTCATGGGGAGGAAACTTAATTTCTTAGATGTGTGCACAAGGCAGACACAGAAAGCTTTTATATTGTTAAGTTCTGCTGACAAATTATTTTCTTACATGATCTACATCTCATATTAGCCAAAATGTGTTATTCAGAGGAAGATAGTAGCTTAGTCTGTCACCTTCTTCAGCTAAACGTGGCTCAACTCTCCTGCTTTTCACTGTCTTATCAGTGACAACTACGTAGCACCATACCTCATGTCTCAGTTAAGGGCATGTGATAGTGCCAGACTTGAACTTCATTGGGGAATATTTTTTTTTACTAAATCTTTTCTGCACAATATAGAAAAAAACAAAACCAAGGGCATTTAAGAAAGGAGGTGTGATCTTTAAGGTGTTGTTGTTGTTTCTTCTTCTTTCTGTTTTTATTTTTATTTCTATAGTCTGTTAAGTTGGATATGGCAGAGCAGTGAAATGGATTTGTAGTTTTCAGACTCCAGCTTAAAATTATTTGGCAAGAGTTCAGGCCTGTTAGCCACCAGCCACAGGTTGCCTCTGATAAGAAGATTTGTTGCCACAAATTAAGAAGATTGACACTAAATATTGAAATACCTGATGATTTAAATGCATTCAATTAATATTTTAAATACAGAGCTGTCCAGAACACAACAGCCACAACAATTTCCAGTGGCTTGGGACTTAGGATAAGTGAGATACTCAAGTCATTAACCATTCTTAGTCTGTTTTTGATTCTAACTTTTGTTTAAATTTTTAACCACCTCTTGATGGTTAGAAAATACTAGGAAAAGGCCCTAAACCAAGTATTTCCAGATCTTGATTTTGCCTGCATCACTGCCACAGAGTCCATTTCTTCTTGGTCCATCTGAATTTTATGTACCTTTTTGCATAGTTCTCAGCTTTGTCAGGAAGGAATAGAAGGTACACTCATCCCAAACTCACCTGTACCTGTGAAACATAGTAGCTTAGGCTTACATCTATATTGTTACTCATTACACACTTCCCAAAGTTGTTCAACTGTTAGGATGTTATATTATAAGGAAATCTCTCCTACTATTCAGACCTAGTATCTAAACAATTACCCAGCGAGAATTTATACATCTTTTTTTGGCAAGTCTATCAGATTCTAGCTAGTCATTTAATTCATTTGCTTAAATCTAGTACAGACTTCACACATCAGTCTGTATCAATTTCTGCTTGTTGGTTAGTTATCAGGTGCTTTGAATCGCCTTCTCTGGTATCTTTGTTCTTGAACAGTTAATTAACTTTGTTCAAGGATTAAGATAAAGCTGGATGTGATAATAGGTGAATAATATAGGTGAACCTATATAACTGTCAGCCTAGCAATGCCTATGTCCACTTCAAATGTAGGTTTTGCAATAGACATTCACAGCATAGGTAGCTCAGTGCCCTGCTGAAAATCTCTGTGCTCTTGCTGTTTAACTTGAAATCCTGGGATCTTAAACCCTGAAGTTTTAGCTGAAATATAAAATTGTTGGGAACTATGGTCTGAACATAAGCACTGGGAAATAGTCATAATAGTCCTACAATAAATCATGCTATCATACTAGAAAATAGGTAACAAAACTTTAGAACTTATTCCTTTATTTCACAGGCATATTCTAAAAATATTAAATTGGTACAGATTAATAAAATTAAAGGCAAGTCTGCCCACACAGAATAGCTTAAATGGAGTATCCTAAATGTAAAATGGGACCAGGTATTAAAAACAGAGTATTAAGATACTGAAGGAAATGTTATGAAATACCATCCATGTGCAGAAAAAATTGCAAGTGACTGTGTAATTAAAGATCCTACAATGATTATTTTCCACCTGAATTCAGAAAATACCTGTACAGACAACACAATTTCTTCCTTTTTTGTAAATTTTGAGTGTTTAATATTGAAGTCTTAATAGTAGTCTGATAATACAACTTTTAACTTTTAACCCTTGAATTATGATATACATTCAGCCATGAACAGAAAATTACAAAAACAGAAGTTTTTGTTTCCTCTGTGTTGCTTTGTTTTTCCTACCTTCTTTTGTTAGCAAAAGGATACAGATACTATGGTTTCATTTATTTTCCAGCAGTCTATCAAATACAATTGAATCACATTCCAGTGCTTTATTAGGAGCAGGTGTTAAACATTTTATTCTCCTTCTCTTGTGACTCTATCAATAACTCACTCACTATAATGTTATGACTAGATATTTGCTAAGCTGTCTAACATAATTAGTGATGGAAAAAGGATGCATACTAACCACTACCGTAATTCAAGTAGGTAGCATGAGTTTGTTTTTCAATTTTGTTCTAAATTTCCACCTTATTACCTTTGCTTGTAGAATGTCGAATGGTTTTGCCTCCTGGCAGATATTGAGCAGCCCAGGAAAACCCACTGCTACCTGTCAGATCAGTCTTTTTCTTACTGGTATGGATTTAAAAGGACATTTTACAGCATGGACTGGTGTGAAACATATGACAATTTGTTTAATTGGATTCTATCTGGGAATTCACTTATTAATTATCAACAAACATACCAATCAGTTGCGAAAAGCATGGTCATTCAAAAAACTATTGACTAAAATTAACCATTGCAAATAAAGTTGGAACCATGGTGCTATGTGGTAAGACATAAGCTCAGTAACATGGAATTAAAGAAAAATTATCATTCTACCTTAAAATTATCAACTCTTGAAACTGTTGTCTGAAATAGCCTGTTTCATTATAAAACATGCCTCCAAGAAATCTGGGTAAAGCCAAACCAGTGTCAAGTTACAATCATGCCTATTCAATGGTTATAGATGGCAGTCAGCTTCTGTTATTAAAGAACTACTTTATGAATTTTCAGATAGAACAGGACTGCTGGCATATAAGGTTTTATGAATAGCAGCATTTTCTGTGTAATCTTTTATCTATGGGTTTTTTCTTCTTCCAAATATGAGAACATGACTCTGGAGGAAAACAATTTCTGTTTTGAGCATGAAGATTGCCTTTTACTCCAAGCTGACAGAATCTTGTTTGTTATTTTAGTGGCCTGTGATCTTGATTAACTGTAGAGTGATTTGCTGCAGGAATATAGACAATTCATCACTGTGTTTTGCTTCTGTAGAGAAATACTCCAATTCAGTGGTCATCAGTGAAACTAGTAGGAGACTATCCCAGCAAGTGGAAAATCCAACTTACTCTTTACAATTGTTGAGTTTACACAGCTGGTCCCAGCACAAAAACATTACTTTCCCTTCATGCATTCATGAAAATTGTTACTTCTCCAATGGGGAGAAAATCCAAGCTATATCTTGCTGAAATCACATTCCTAATAGAATTAACATGATTTAAGTGCTGTAGAAATTCACGTTTTCAAACAAAAACAAACAAAAACCCCACAAACAAACAGAAGGTATGTTACTTATGCTTTATCAGAATTTTAGGGAATCACACAATCATACTTTATTCCTACTATTTCTTGGTACATCCATCACATGACATAACTGGTAATTCCTTTCCCAGATAACAAATTAACATGGCATCAGATTACTATCTGTATTATTACTGCTTTGTTGTTTTTATTAGTTTTAACAGAACAGTTAGCCAATATGAAGAGCTTCACCTGCTGTTTTTGTTAGGGTGAGCGATAACTGAATCTAGCACCTCTGATGCAATCCCCCTCATTTACAATGTACATTCCTCTGATCCCCTAAACACAGAAGAAATCAAAGAGGAAACAAATTCTTCACAGAGAACCCCAAACCTTTTTAATCCAGCTTTTGGCCGAAAAATACATACTTTGATACTCCTTCTGCTGTTACAGACAGTTTTTCTTCTTTTCTTGCACATATCACGCCTTTTCAATATATCTAACTTCATATTAAAATATTTCTTCCATGTGTTCTTGCAAATACCTTTGTTTTGTCTTTTGACTTGGGTTTATTTTTAAAGTACTAATAAAAGTACTTTTAGCTCCTCAGATGTAGAAATGATCTTAGTGACTTTTTTCAGCTGTCTAAAATGAAGTGACTTTGGCACCCCAAAGTTTATAAAATTAAATTCAATTATAAGGCAGATAAGAAAAGCTAGCCTATGATTGTTATGGAACAATTTGGTAGCTTTGTTAAGTTAGTGATGACTGTTGGCAAGGGATACACGGGAACGTTCTTGTTAAGCCCAGCCAAGACCACTGAAGTGATCAGCTCTGCAGGTGATTAATATGTTTCACATCATTCTTTTCCAAATTTTGAAGCCTATTTTTATCCCCTGAGTTTAAAACTCTGGTCTTTATTCTGATTTCTGCAGACAGCTCCAAGAAACTTTTGAATGGCATTTGAAATATTATTATTTGAGGCAATAAGATAGTCTAGATAAGTTTAATCCCCATTAGTCAATGTCCAAAATGTGAACCCTGATTCATATTCTCTTTTTCTTTTTCCTTTCACTGGCATAACATTTTACAACAGGGAGTCATATCAGAGTGGGAAAACATATTTGGAAACATAAAGCCAATCTAGATCCAAAAGATTCAAATCAATGTGTTCTATCCACATTGTGGAGGGACAGTTTTAAGAGTGTGTTGAAATATTCCACATTATAGAGCTGGTCAATAAACCTCAAAACATTTGAAGTTAAACTTTCTTCCAATTCCATGATTTATTTCTCTGAAATTATTTCTAGCAGTGATATTTTCATTATAGTTTATTTGACCACAATTGTTCAGCTTGTTGTTGTAGAAATAGGTTGTGGATTTGGATCTGCCTTTCATTCTATAAACCTTAGTATACTTTCAGAGAAATACATAGTTTCATATGTGATAGGTTTAGAACTGTTAACCCATTCATGCAATCACATACATACAATATTTATGTACATACAGATGGTAGGATATTTTTAAAAGAAGCAGAATCATTTCTGGGAAATGGTGTCATAATTTGAAAGAAAGCACTTTAGCAAAAACTTACTGCTTTTTTCAAACCCTCAGTGGATAATTTTATTTTCCAAATTCCTTATTGAAGATCACCCTAGGGACTACTGATGTTTTCACAGTAGGCTGAAGAAGCAATTGAATGACTCATAGACAGATGGACTGATTTGCAAAGTATTGTATGAGTTTTTAAGGCCACTGCTCTCTAATCTGAAAAGATTCCAAATGAAAGGTACGGGCAGCATCACATGACCTAGCCACAAGTATTTTTTTAGCCAAAGCAAATTTACAACTTGTAGCCCATACAGACTTGGCCTCAAATTGACCTTAATGTTTACAGATCAGAAAAAAAAACTAATGATAATGGAATATATAACTAGGGGACAAATTCAAAGCTACTTGGAAGGATACAAAACAAATAAACCTAGCAGGTTAAAATATATCTATTTTAGCTCTTACTCAAGAAACATACAAAGACATCACTCTTCTGTAACTAGATGTCATCTGTTGGGGCCACTTTGTTTTGTTTGCTCTTTTCCTCTAAACAAAGCATGCATAGGTCTTTCAAGACTGACTACATTCTTTCATTCTACAAATTTTTCCTGAATATCTCTGTTTACTTCTTTTACCAGCACCCAATCACTAGTGTTGTTTAACACTAACTGGAAAGTAACTTCCCTTGGACACACATGGAATGACATTATCAAGTGTAATTGTTTTTATGATGATAAACGTATTAATGAACTGTTTAATCTTTACGTCTGAGTTATTCCAATTTTTTTGTAATGAATTCAAAATTTAGTATCATTTGAAACTAAATATATGGCCTAGGTTTCTGGATTAATCTGAGTCATTTCATACTTTGTGAAGATCTGTAGACGTACTAGTCCTCGTAAAGTCACATAGCCTCTTCCACAATTTGTGTTTATACCAAAAGTAGAAGGTTTGTGAAAGTTTTTTCTTCTGTCATAGATATTCTAATTCTGTATTCAATTAGTGTATGTAATTGAAGAGAAGCCTACATCTGCTTAAGTTCCATGAATTTTTAAGGAGGAAATTCAGTGTTGTTCTTGCGGTGATAATGGATGGTAATAATGGAGATCGCCTAGATGATTTTAATAGAAGTCACTGAAAACATATATAAAATAATAAAAAATTGAATCTTATGTTTTACATCCTCAGGAACAGCATTTCGTTTCTCATAGAGAGTGAAAGAAGTTTCAGAAGTTCTTTAGACTGTGAGAAATAATTGAATGAAAAAGTGAAGATTCTGTTACTGGCCCTGATTGCATTGCCATATCTGCCATATTGAAATCACGGTCGTAGTTTTATGATTTTTTGGTTGTCGTTATTCCACATCAATACATCATGTAGCGCACTGGAAGTTAAAGAGTTAATGCTCCAATTCCAGGTACTTGTCCCTGAAGAGAAGAACTACATACCCCAGAGGACTTTGCATTCAGAGAGGAAATATAACCCCTGACAAGGTCACAAGACCTTTGGTCTCAGCAGTGTGTGAGCTCCCAAGTTTGTCTTGCCTCAGAATTACAGTAAGGCCTTTGGCTTTTGGACATTCTCATTTAGTTTGATTTATTAGCTTCAATTCAAATTATATTGTAGTATATTGTATTATAGTGTGTTTTCTTGCATTCCTATATCTTATCTAATAAATTTGTTTGTTTCTCCTCAGATTGTTGCTGCTTTTATATTTTAGGCCCATCGCTCTACCCTTTTCTCTTACCTCTTCTGATCCAAGGGCTCCCTCCGCCTTGCTAGTCATGGAATTGAGCCAAATCAGCCCATAAACTGTTGACATTCACAATCAAAAATGTTTGTGAGATATCCTTCGGCTTTTGGATAGCCAGTGTGCAGTTCCTAGCTGGTGTGCTTCATAAGGTAAAAACCTTGAAAAGGTTGTTAACAGTCATTTCTTTTTGATGCAATCCTTTTCACGATGAACATTTTGCTTAATGCTTTAATGTTACACTTTCAAATTACTCAGAAATTGCAGCTGCTACAGTGCCTTGTTATTAAGTGCAACTCTATATAAAGTATGCTACTTTCTCTGCCGTGATCTCTATCAGCTCTCAAATTTTAAAGTCTTTGTTTTTCCAATAAAGCCTGGTGCAACTTTGACTTGGGCTGCTTACATACATCAAGTACCTAATCTCCAATAGACTTTTTCTGTGTGTCAACTCCCTTTGAAATCAAAAGAACTTAGAAAAACATTTCAGAGTTGGTGCCTATTTTTTAATCAGTATCCATGAATATAATTTCTAAAAGTACACAAGGGAATTAGAAATATAAATCTAATTGAAAACCATAAGTTGTCAACTTTTAACTCTCTTAGATTACTCTTTAGGATAGAATTTCCAAAGTACTTGAGTTTTTTGCTATTTGTAATAATTAAAATTATTAAATTTATGAAGAAGCTGCTGGGTGTTCATTGCATATGGATCTTAGCCATTGGACAGATACTTAAGTGATTTTCTCTCTATATTTGATATTTTTGCCCATTTTTGACACGTGGAATGACTTGGCTAGAAAAGATCTTAAGGATCATCTACTTAGTTCCAACCCACCTGCCATGGGCAGATACACCTTCTTCTACAGCATGTTGCCTTGAGCCCTATCCTACCCAGCCTTGAACAGTTCCAGGGTGGTTCCATCCACAGGTTCTCTGGTCAACTTGTTTCAGAGCCTCAACATCGTCCTAGTGATGAATTTCGTCCTAATACAATTTCCTAATATGACCATGATGACTTATGATTAACTAATTCTACAAAGCAGTGTACCTTGAACTGTTGGCTTCAAAAACCTGGTTAAACCTCTATCCAGCAAGTGATTGAAGATTTTTTCAGAGAGATGTTGTGCAGTTATCAATAGGAAAAGAAGTGCCCAATGGGAAGGAGAAAAAAAACCAAACATTTAGCTAATGGAAGAACACTCTAGGCAAATGGGTCCTGATTTTAGAATTTACATTTACTGGATTCGATTAATACTTCCTTGGGTCTTTTCTCTTGGTACTGCATAGAATAGGGAGGGGGAAGTGCAGGGGAAAAGGACGGCTTGAATAGTAAGGGAGATTTCTTTGAGCTCTTTGACTCATTTTATTGCTTAGAATCAAATGCAGACATTAAAAAGGATTGCCAATGTGAGAAGGAAGAAAGTTTTGGGAAGGAGACCACCCTCTCCTTATATCACAACTTTGGATTTCTTCTGGCACCCACAAGTTCTGACATCATTTCAAAAGTCCTAATCTCTGTTTCACTGTTCAAGAAGACTGCTTCTTTCACCTACTGATTCTCATTAGTTCACTGCTGCTGTTGCTTGGTAATCTTTACAATAGTTGTTCTGTCTTATTTTACTGCTTGGCTTGTGTTATTGAACACTTTCTAATAAACATTCCGGCTAACTGTATTCCAGGTTTTCACCTTCTTAGCAAACCTGTTATTTTTCTATCACTACTTTCTTCACTTATGTCTAATTTCTATCTCTATTCTATCCCTTTCTACTCTTCTATCTTCTTCAATGTTGTTATTTATACACACACACATATATATATGTATTAAATGGTTTATTAACCTTTTTCCCTTTTGTGCCACCCATCAGAGTATTTTCTCTCAAATTTTTGATTTCACAGTCTCCTGCTCTTATGTGGTTTCTACTGCCCTTCCTGTGGTAAAGAGTCAAAATTCTATTTTTCTGTTAATTTGACCTGTGTCTTCATCACTTTTTCTCTATATTGAGCAATCTATCTGCCCATTTAAATGTGATATTTAAAATTTGTCATTCCGTCACTAATGAATTGTTAATACTTGTCACAGTGTCAAGGTGTGGTTGTTTCTTTTTTTTTTCCCATTTGTCCTCCTTTTATTTGTCACAGAAGACAACTACAGTGTTACTCCTGTCACTGTAAAAATGTGTATCATCCGAGGTTCATCTCATAATGTAATTATTGGTGATTGATTCTGTTTATCCTTGCAGTTAATATAAGAAGAAAATAGTTTAGCATATATTTGGAGCTGATTTCTAACATCCAGTAAACATGATCCTCTAACTAGTCTGGCATAGGTTTATTACTTAGAATGTATTTGATGAATCTGAAGTACGTAATAAGTTTAATATAATGATGGTGATAGGTGGTGTTTTTACATTATTTATGTTAATATGGCCAATAGTGTTAACACTTCCTGCCACTAATAGTTAAGGTGGGGATGTATAGTGATTGATCTTCCTCAGAGTGCTGTGATGTAAAAAGCAATCCAGGCTGTTTGAAGTATATTTTACAAGTGTGCATCGGGCCTTTGGGATGTCATATTGAAAAAACCAATTGTACAGTTATCACGAGAACCCAATTAGAACGGACTGCTTGAGCATTTCTTCATTCTTTCATCTTGACATAAATCTAATTTACTTTAAATGTTTTCATACGGAATTTTATTTGTATATTGATTTGATATATTAGTTGTTTATAAATTTTATTACAAAAATCAGAGAGTATTAAGTTCTGTGAATCCTTAGGACTTCTCTTTTAATTAGAATCTTCCTTTAGTATTTAAAAGTTGGTGAACTAAGAAAAATACTTTTTATGAATCTGAGTAGTCTCATCATAGTATTGTCATTACATGTATTTCACAAGCTGGAGTTCCGTGAGAACAAACAGGAAAACACCTTAATTATCAAGGACTTGTGTTCTAAACCATCAGCAAAGTCTGGCTAAACTTGTTCATGGCCCTTAAAGTGTCTTAGTTTTTACATATAATCTGACTGTTCTCTACATTTATATTCTGTTAACGTATTTCAAGGTTCCAGGTGCTTGCAGAGTAGATCTACAATATATAGGCTTCCTGTATCATAGGTCCTCCTCCTACAGAGGAGCTCACATGAAGCACTGAAGAATTTGTTCAGCTCCCTGTGACTCAGGAGTACCCTGTGTCTGGCTGCTCATCCATGGCCAGGGCAGCCAAGGAGGAGCTCAGTGGAAGATGGGCTTCCTTGGTCCCATCCAGGCAGCTCTGTGCTAGCCAATGAGGGTGAGGACAAATTCTGCCTTTTTCCATTTCTGCATATGACTCAATCCCTTCAGTTTATCCAATCTCTGCATATGTAGGAGGGAACCATCCACCTTGGTGAAGTGGATGACAGCAAGAACTCAGCCTTTAAGACAGGTTCAATGATTCTGGTGTCTCGGTTTCTGGTACGTGAGCCAGAATGAGGATGGTCTTGTGTGGAGCCAGGAGTTAAACATGAACATGATGATCCTTGTGGGTCCCTTCCAACTCAGAATATTCTATGATTCTATGATTCTAATTCCCTTCTGGAAAGATTTTATTGACTTCAGTTTTTCATCTTTCCCATATCAAAACCTTCTTATTTTGCCTTCACTGAATTCTTGACTTTTCTTCTTCCAAAGTTAACAGGAAGATCCTGATAATTGTAATCTCATTTGTGCTTTCCTTGTAGTTCACATCATGCTGACGTTCCTGTTCAGATAGTTTTTTTATAATTGTGAATATATTTACCATGACAATCTGACTTAATTCTCATTCTCTTTAGATTTTATTCCTCTCAGATGTGTTATTACATTGTATTGAAGTTTATATCCAGCAAAATGATAAAGGCAAAACAAAAGCTCTGCTTAAATCTGGTATGAAATTTTGATTACATTGATGAATTCCCCCTTACTCTTATAATGTAAGAAATATAAGAAAAAATGACCGATATAAAACGTATCATCAGCAAAAGTTTGACCATTCATACCATGGCATATTTTTTGGCTAGCTACTCAGTGTTGTGTATCATAGATGGCAGTTGTCTAAACCATACCTTTTCTTTCCTTTTTCTTGAGTTTTGCATATGTAATTCTGATGTAATTCAGTTCACCTCAGTGAGGTTATTCCCCAGTAGATTAGCACACATACTCAAATTATATTTCTCAGTTTCCAATATAAACAACTTGCTCCACAGCCCATAAATTTTTGGGTAGTATTTAACTTACAGCGAACCACACTCATGCCAATACAAGTAAAACCCACTGAAAAGGTATATGGATGGCAAAATCAAGACCTCCTAAAGTTGAAAACAACTACAGAGCTAACTAATCCTTGTGCTGCTTGCACTTTGCAGAGATTTAGAATTCTCCTGAGCAATCCCTCTGTATTGTAATATGCAATTCATTATAGAGACTCAAAGTGTGATTATTTTCAATCTTTTTTTAGCCCTAACAGGATTTAAGTTTGCATTTCATTTCTCACTCATATCTTTTCTACTTACTTTCGAATTTCCCCATTTGTTCTCTTTCACAAATGGATTTTTGGACAAATATTTTGTGTGTGGGATGGGTTGCCATGTTAAAAAGATTATCTCACCATG
Source organism: Chrysolophus pictus (assembly GCA_037305975.1). Classification (NCBI taxonomy): domain Eukaryota; kingdom Metazoa; phylum Chordata; class Aves; order Galliformes; family Phasianidae; genus Chrysolophus; species Chrysolophus pictus. The sequence goes on along the minus strand of CM074579.1, from coordinate 12,532,746 downwards.
GAGTCCGTAGGCATTTAGTGACAACAGCACTTATATTTTTTATCAGATTGTCTTTATCTCTTAATCATTCATTCTTAGCTGACTAAGATTTATGACATCATCCAGAGATAAAATCATGTAGTTGAAAGATCTTTAGTTTGTTAGCTATAGTGAACAAAATAACTACAGGCTTGGATGTGTATAACTATTTTCCAGTTCAATGAGCATGTGCACAGGAGAACAGACCCAGCCCCCAGCGGGGAATGATCAGTTGGTCCCAGCTATTGAGGGCTCTTGGTGCCAGCAAGTTTTCAAAGAGAGAGGGAAGGGCCCTAAGGAGTCCAAAGGATTTTCCTGACCCTCTTGGGTAATTTACACCAATCCCAAACATGTATGTTTGTCTGAAGTCTCTTTTATCAGCGTGGTAATCCCATTACTGACAAATGAAGATGTAATCACAGTTTATTCAAATCGTTAGAAAGCTTTATCCCCTTTTGAGAGAAAGGAGAAGGTACAATTGGCTGCAGCTGACTTCTTAAACTCCTACTGGGACATTAGCAAAGCAAAAAATGCTTTTTTAAAAAAAAATCAACAGTGGGATATGAGATGAAAACTATAGCCTAAAGGGTCCCTGAAAAATAGAATCTTCTCTTGCTGATGGACTTTACATCATATTCAATACTGCTACTACTAATTTAAATCAAGGAAATAGTATTCTCTCATTGGATTGTCCTACAGTGATATTTCTTGATAATGGTATCTCTGCTCAACTCCACAAGTGGTAGTGATAATGGGGATGTTGGCTGAACTACATCTCCATCACCAGGGTAACCACTGGCTAATATGCAGAGATCCTCTCTTTTGTCAAATGTACATCAGTAATAAAAAAAATTGTGGAAAAGGAGCTAAAAAACCTTGTGCATTTTCAAGGAAAAAATTAACTATAACAATTCTCTCCACTGGCCATGTTCGCAGCAGAGGGAAACAGAAATGTATAGCCAGGGAAAGGTCTACATGCAGAAGCAAAGTATTAAATGCTAACAGACGCAATGAAGTCTCTAAGATGAGGAAGTGCCAGAGAGGATCAACAGCAGGTTCTAGGAACACCTTGTTATATCTACTTCATGTGTGGAAAAACTTCCTTGTCTGGAGTGTGATACATTCACGCTGCTCTGATATATTGATAAATGCTTTAAAAATATTCTGTTACCTCCCTCTTATTTAATCACACCAAACAGCAGTTTTAGTCATATTATGATTGAATGTTTTCTCTAACTTTGAGGTCTACTTCTACTTTGAAGACCGTAGTCTAAAAAGACTAAAATTGGGAAGAGAGACTTGGAACAACGTGCCTGGCATCACACAGCAAGATAGTTTTGTAGCTGGGAGTAGTCCTTACTTCCATACCTTCACAGTTTTCAGCTAATACAATCCAGTACATCCAGTGCAGTCATACTTGTTTCTTTCTTTTTGTTGAGCCTTTCCATCTGTTGGAATAAGTTTTCTTGTGGTCACAGAGTGAACCAGAATTGAGAGAGGTAGAAGTAACACAGCCAGGAAAAAAAATAATTTAGTTTTCAGTTGGATCAGTTCCCTGGTCTGAGTCATTGTTCAGCTGCACTAACTCTCATGCTGGCACAATGGAAGGAATGACAAAAGCATGGAAATGGCCTGGCAGGGTAAGGGGAGAGAAATGTCCATGATGAGAAGAGCAATGTCAGTAGTAGGACTGGCATCCACTGGCTTCAGAACATGGCTTAAATGGTGACCTCAGCTTCCTCATGAGTTTAACACTGTGCTATAGCTGCATTAGTATTGTTAAGTTTCTTCTTTTCTCTCTGCATTGATTGTGTTTGTGTTCAAATGGAAGCATTCATCTCTGTGAACAACATTCTCCTTTGAAGTATCACTGTCTCATGTCTTGCAATTTAAGAAAAGGGCTGCAGAACCAGGAATCATTGTCCACCTTCTATTTTTGCTTTGCTTTTTTTTTTTTTTTTTTTTTAATTGGTTTTCTGTTTCTTATGATGATCAAGTGAAGTAATAAATTTCAACAGGTATTTGGATTAAAAAGAATTTAATTTGAGGTACTTCAGGTACGGTAATTATCTGATGAAAACAAAGTCATTAAGACCAGCCACTTGTATTGAAGAGATGTATTGTATTGAAGAGATGATACCTTAATGAGTTGTTCTCTGAGAAAACTGGTGTTCATGCTATCAAGCACTGCATGTTGCTGATCATTTAGTAATGTGCCCTAAAATACTTTTAGGTATGATCTGAAAAGGAGATTTTTGTGCATCACTATCTAGAAGATAGTTTACTATACCTCATGATGCACCCATGAGAGTGTTATTTTATTATTATATTATTTTATATTTTATTTACTTTGTTAGATGAATAAGCTCTGTGTATTGAGTATTTCCAGTTAAACAGGATCACTTCCTATCCATTTCTACTGGAGGCATCATGTCAGACCATATTCTGGCCCTGTGTATATTTTTCTACTCTCAAGGCCAAAAATAAAGGCCAAATTTTCTTTTTCAGCTTCCTTTCCAAAGCTGTTGAACTTGAGGCTGAGACAGAAAGCAGAGATCCATCAACAAAGGGTACAGAAGAGCAGTGGGATTAGGAAGAAGCTGTGCCATATTGCAGAAGATCCCACCGCGACTAAATCAGAGCTCTCAAAAAAGCTGCAAGAACTTTGCTGAGCTTCATCACAGACTTTGTAGTGGTGAAATGTGAGCCTTCTGCAGTATTAAGCAGTACAAGCAGAAGACAGAACGCAACCATCAGTGCGCTGAGCTGTCAAACCAAATGTAAGGAAATGAGCCAGAAGTAATTCGGGCTCCATTTAGGTTTTGGAGACTGATTTCAAGGCCAAGTACATTTGTTCAGTGGTCTTTGGATTTACTGTACTTGTTCTTGCTTTGGTATCATCTCATAATTTCTGTAAACAACTTTTTTTAAACCTTATAGCTTGAGCAATAAATATGTGTCCTGATCTTGATATAAAGTATGGTCCATGTTACAGAGCACGGTCTTGAGCAGCAGACTCCACTGCAAGCTTAATTTTTAAAGTTAGAGATTCTTTCTTTTTTGTTGGTGAGGCCTATTTTACTTCATGGTCTGATAGTACTCTCCTATAAATGAGTTATAGAAAGGAAAATCCAACCTAAAATCATACTATCAGCTTTATAGTATTTGTGCACTGTGCTGCCAGAAATTAATAATGGCTCCCCACTCTTCAACTCTGTGATTCTAACGTTGTCTCCCTGGTTATTAAATCAGATGTTAATATTCTCCCCAAAGTACATTTTATCACATATTAGACACAAACAAACAAATAAAAATCCCCCGTACCATTAACATTCTTTAATTTAGTGCTGATCAATAATTTGTAGATGTTTCGTTAAAAAAAATTAATTTTTTCTTTTCAAAAATAAGATGCCATTCCCACCAATTTATTATTATTATTAAAATGGATAATTCAAGAAAATAATGTAGGTATTTTTTTCTGAAAGAGATTTACTTCAATGGGAAAAAGTTGAATTTAAGAAGGGTTTTTTTTTGTTTTTTTTTTTTTTTACATTGATGAAAAGGGACAGATATGAAAAGATTATGTCAAGTATGAAAGGGTTTCCATCTTCAAAGGAAAGCCCTGAACATCAAAAAAAGATACTTTGTTGCTGAAAGCACTTACTAATTTTTAAATGAAAATGTTGAATGTTAATTTACATGATATATAATCAAATTTCCAGAGTGAAACTCTTACAGAACTGTTTAGCATTTATTTTAAGAAAACTATGATAGTCTACAAATACTGAAATATACAATTTCAACAGCATTTGAACAAAGATATTCAATATTTTAGTCACAAATGTGTTTTATTTGTCTTTTAGGTAGGACTGCATATTACACATCTGAAAAATCAAAATGAGCCAAATTACTTATTTTTAATGTTTTGTCCATCCTAAAAATTTTTTTGTCAGTTTCTTTCATACGTATTGTTTCTTCCTTCCTTCCTACCTTCCTTCCTTCCTTCCTTCCTTCCTTCCTTGCTTGCTTCCTTCCTTCTTCCTTTTTATCAATTTTGAGGGACATATGGCCAATTGTGAAATGGATGTACTGAAAATCTCATAAAATAAAAATTCTAGATTCTCCTCAGTTCTAATATTATCTTTGCCTGCTAACAGAAAAACAGGTCTGCCGAACGCCACATATCCACTCAGGCTAGTGTGGTTAGTTGTGGCATTTCAGTTTTGTAGTTGATAACATACAGGCTACAATGGCTATCCTTAGTTCCCCATTTGCTCTGACTGTAACAATTTTATTTAAGGCCCAAGAAATGTCAAAAATTGATAAAAAATCTTCTTAACTATGTGAAGTAAACTATAAAAGTTTAATGTTTCTATTTATAGTTAATCATAGTGTTAGAGAAAACAGACAATATTTTTTAGCTGTTGAGCCCAGTAAGGAGATAATCTCTATTGCTCTATCGCTATGATTGTTACAATGTTTATATTCACTTAAAAAGTTCATGATAGGCATCCAATGAGCTGTAAAATAACTTATGAAACATGTTGAAAAACACAATGACCCTTAGGCTATGAGATGGTGTACCCTAGCTCTATGTAATAAATCCTGAATTAATCAGGTTTTATGATATTGAGTTCCTGTTCTCATTGTGAGCTATGTCACAAAATATGAGACAATATGAAATATTGTCTTAAACAACGCTATTTCCTTCTAAATGATTATTTTTTGTTATAATTTGTTACTTTGCAAATATTTACCAGAGAACTGGAGAATCTGTAATAGCCTCCAGGGATTGAAAGGTCAGAAGTACCCAGATCTGATGGTCACACTGAGCATGCTCCAGCATATGTCTGAATTCTTGTGTGTTCAAAACTAGAACTCAAAGGATCCATGTGATGCCAGTAATCGAGCCTGAAAAGCAGGGTTCTATTACAAATTTCTTTCTGTATATAGGCATTTTAATATAAGGTGCCTTAAAAGTTTTCCTTGGTCTTTTGCATGTACTTTATGCCCTAGCTTGTAAATAACTGTACATCTGCTTCTCCAATCTAAGCACCAGAACTGAACAAATCTAAGCACATCCAAAAACTAATAATACAGCTGTCATTCTGCAGAAGTCTTCTGAAAGGACGTGAAGCAGACTACCTGATGTGTGCCGAGGAATCTGGAATCTGTGCAGAGCGTGGGATCATTGCTGACAGTCTGACATTCCTGGTTTGAGCAAGTGAATGCCAAATCCAGTTTTTCTTTCCTGTATCTTATGGAAAGACACATATGGCTGAAGCCTTACTGATTTGGGCCATGAGCTCATCAAATGTTTTACAGTATTCACAACTGCATCTGGTTGTTAGAATAAGTACTGGAATTGCAAAAAGGTAAGAACACCCTGTCGACTCATTGTGTTCGTGAACATGCTGGGTAGTTCTCATTCTTCTGAAACATCAATTCTACAGAAATGCTGTATTGCTAAACACATCTATCAGGAAGATAGTGCAGCAATGATATCAAGCCTGTTTCAATGTTCTAGTCATATCTTGCCTCCTGTAATTTATAAAACAAAGAAGTAGGCAGTAAGAGAATCAGAGTGAAACAGTCAAAGCAACAGCTTCCCTCATTAGCCAAGAGGAAAAAATATATTAAAGAGATTTGAACTATTGGAGATAAAACTGTGCCTTGGAATAATATAGTTCCATTACACACTTTATTAAAAAAAAAAAAAATGCAAAAAGAATGTATGGATTATACTTCAACAAGAAATCTGGAACCTATCATGATTTAATAACATAAAAGGAAAAGTTGACATTATGACCTAAAGGCCAAGAGTTTACATTGACCTACGGAAAAAAAAAAAATCAGTCTTTCTTTCCCCCCCTCCTGATTCTCTTAGGATTTAGCCAACTGGCTATAGTTCACATCCCTGTCTTTCCCATATAGTCCAGTATCTTTTGTATTCTCAGGACATCTCCACAACGTCTTCACTACTCCTCAACTTCTTATATAGGGTTGATTGGCCACATCTGCTGACCAGCTGTGTCTGCTTTGTGAGACCATGGAGCACGAGAAGCCACAGCATCTTGTTCAAAACAGAATCCCATCACGGAGCACATTCCTCACTGCTGCACATTGCTGAGGTCTCTGCTATGGTTTTGCATCAGCTGTGATGGGTATTTGCTCTGGTACATCGTTCAGTGTGTCATTGGCTCATGCACCACAATAGAATAAATGTCATCTCTTCTTGCAGTTATGCATTTTGCAAGCTTGAGGCACTAAACCCAGGAAGGAAGTGCCCAGATTCTGATGAACTGTAGCTTACAGTGAAGATGCTGTGACACTTATCTGGACTAGTAGACTAGGAATAGTTTGAAAAATATGGATATTACTGGCCTTTAGTGTGTCCTAAAACTAGTGAAGACCTTGTAGACTCTAAATTTTATGTATTTGGTGCCCAGGGTGGAGTCTAGATGTCATGTTCAGTACATAAACTTTCTATGAAGCTTCTGGGGAAAGGTAGGCAGCTCTGATGCTTTTGTCATCACAGTGAGGAAATGTCCTCTCTGCCATTATTCAGCTCTCATTGATATATGTCACTTCTAATCAGGAGCTGCAGAGACATGCTAGCATGGCACAGGGCATGAAGTAGTATAGATAGCATCTAGCTCAAGTGCAGCTATCTCACAGAACAGGCAAAGCAAGGTGATATCTGCCTACAGCCACTTGTGTGGCCTATCTTCTAAATGGATGATGCATCAAAGAAAATGTGCAGTGAGGGGGAAAAGAGAAGACAACATTACTTTCACCCTTCTTTGAAACATAAATACTTCCGTGCTTGTATCTGCAAAGGTGGCTGATTTCTGAAATCAGTCTTGATTTAAGACCTTGTTTCAGTCCAGAAGGCCCAAGCCTGTGTTCTAAAATACAACCAAATGAGGAAACACAAGTAGAACTCCATTGATTCTGCAAAGAATGCAAAAAAAATGGGACTGGAAATCCAGTGCAAAAGGAATCCTCATCTTGTAAAGACGGTGGCCAAGTTCAGAGAGGTCTAGGTTCGGTATTTGATTCAGAAACCAGCTGTCCTCATCTTCATGTGTTTCAGAAAGAAATCATAGTATTGAAGCTACATCTTCTTTGAGAATTTCAAATTGATCGGTCTCTATGATAGAATTTACAAGTAATGAAGTCAGTGAATTTAGGTCAGTGTAATGCAGAAACAAGTTTTTTTTTTTATTGCCCTTTATCACCAAGTACCTCAGTCCTGATCTAGGTGCCTAAGTCCTTTATTGGATCTTCTTTTTTAAAAAATATTTTTCCAAATTAGTCAAAAGGCAGAAATGATGTTTTCTTACTGATTCATTTGGAAGAATGTGCTCACTGAATCACTGGTTGAATTTCAAACACCCAATCTCATAACAAGCAACAAAATATTAAAAGAAACAAAAATGCTTTTATTTGTAGCTATTTTAACTGAGCATGGAATAATTTCTTTCAGAGATATGAAAGAAGGAGAAAGGAGGTTTTGAACTTTACATTTATTACACTCAGTGGGCTGAACTTCTTTTTTATCCTATCCCATGCAAATCAGGAGCAGCGTCAATGAAATCAGTAGAGTTACACAATTGTAAAATTGGTCAGCAATCAGCCCAGCTGAGTTGGCCCATGGCATTAATCACTTTTAAAGATCTGGTACCTAAGTACTTAATTTCTAGGAAACAGCAGAATGTGACATTACAAGGATCCTATTTGGAGACACACACCCTGTAGATCAAAGCAGGAACTACTGGAAATGCTTTCTGAAGGTATGTGCAGCTATAAAATGTTTTGAGTGGCTGCCAGTATTTTGTAATCAGTGTTGTAAAGTTTTGTGATACTCTTGATGTCTGCAGATGTTATGTGGCCCGTAGCACAGAGCTGATGTTCTAAATTACCAATTATATAACTAATGGAACCCTAGAACTAACTCCTGCCCTCCTTTGGGTACTGGGGCAGTCTTTAAACTCCAGCAAAAGACTGATTCTATAAATAAAACGCTGTCTCCATAGCTACAGGCAGTTCAGTGCTCAGCTTTCAACACTTTAAGAAGGTAATTACTGTCTTTTTTTCTTTATATTTTTCTATTCTTGGTTTATAACAGCAGTAATAACCTCCTGAGTTGGACATTTCCTGGCAATTTATGACTGACAGTGTTAAGAACACTTGGCTTTACCTCAAGCTCTCAAATCCTCTAGCTGGCCATTAACTGCCAGGAAATGCCCTTCCCCATAGTCATTATTGCTTAATTATGTAAACCTGGATTAGAAATTTAATTAGATGACTTTAATATTCTCTGATTCTCTCTCCCTTCTTTTCCCCATATCCTATTTGCCACAGCCACAAACTGGTGGGACTCAATTTTTTTTTACTCCATAATAGTGTCAATGTAGCAAGCAATGCATAAAGTCTCTGGGAAACAAGAATAATTCCTTTCTTAGCCCTTGGTCAACAGATTTTTTTCCTGCTTATTCTTGTAAAGAATATATTAGTTTAGGTTTAAAGCCATCTCCAAGCCCTATCTTGTACTGCTTTAAGTTCTGACTGAGGGAAATGGATGATTCTCTGATCTGATGAAAGAAGAGAAGCTTGCAGCGGAGGCCTCTAAATTTCTGAATCAAGAAGCTCTTTTTGATGCCAACTGTATCTGCTTCAAACAAGAGAGTTCCAGGTATTGCTACATTGTGTCATTGTATCGTTTCTCTTAAAAGCCCAAGTGTGTACTTAACTGTAGGCAAGCACTTGAAAATGAAATTAGTGGTTCTTGCCCATGTATAGCCAGACATGTTTCCATTTTCTGCAATGTTTGTTTTGTATGTAGGATGAGGATTATCTAAATAACAGCTAGTAAAGAATCCAAGCTGCTTCTCTGTATTTAAAAATAAATAATATCTCCAATACAGTTACATTAATACTGAGTTCATTGTGCCACAGGTAAGAAAGTTGTTTTCCAGGAATATCATCTCCCTTGGCTCTGTACCACTACTACTGTGGATACTTGCAGCACTTGTTATCAGCATCTTATTGGCACATTAGTTAGATCACCTACATACACCTTCTGATTTTCATAGAATCCTTAGAGTAGGAAGGGACCTCTGAAAGACACCTAGTTCAACTCCCCTGCAATGAACAAGGATGCCACAGATAGATCAGGTTGCCCAGCCTCACCTTGAAAATCTCCAGGGATGGGGCATCAACCACATCACTGGGCAACCTGCTCCAGAGCTTCCCCACCCTCAATGTAAAAGATCTTTTCATTAAACTTAACCTAGATCTATCCTCCTTGAGCTTGAAGCCATTTCCCTTTGTTCTATCACCACAGACCCTACTAAAGAGTCTGTACCCTTCTTTTCTGTAGCTCCCCTTTAGATACTGAAAGGTTGCTATCAGGTCACCTCACAGACTTTTTTTCTCCAGGCTGAACAACCCTAGCTCTCTCAGCCTGTCCTCATAGGAGAAGTGTTCCACCCTTTGGATCATTCTTGTGGCCCTTCTCTGGATGAACTCTGGGGGCTGCACATCTGAACACAGTAATCCAGGTGAGGCCTTGCCAGTGCATAGAGGTTGGACCACCTTGACCTGCTGGCCACGAACCTTTTGTTGCAGACCAGAATACATTCAGCTGTCTAAGCTGTGTGGACATATTGCTGCCTCATGTCCAGCTTCCCATCCACCAGTACCTCCAGGTCTTTTTCAGAAAGGCTGCACTCAATTCTTTCATCCCTTAGATTATATTGGTAATGGGAGTTGCATGATCTAGGTACAAAATCTTGCATTTGGATTTGTTGAACCTCATGAGGTTCACCTGTGCCTACTGCCCAATCCTGTCTAGGTCCTCCTGGATGGCATCCTGTCTCTGGTGTGTTGACTACACCCCACAGCTGGCTGTCATCAGCAAACTTGCTGAGGGTGCATTTGACCCCACTGTCGATGTCATTTTAGTCCCAAAAGTTTTATTTGATCACTATGCAAAGATAGAAAATGAAGTGTACCATGCCCTTATATTTAGACAAAATAGTAGCCAACCCCTAAAATCCACATGTGTGATTGTGGGAGAACATCTCCTAAATTGTTTCTGACTTCTATGTAAGCCATATGGCACCATTTAATGACTGAGTTTCTCTGATACTCCACGTGAGCTATAAATGCTCACATTCTTCATAAAGTACTTCAGTGTTAATTGTTTTAATGTACAAAGGGCATATAATTTGGATCAAAGGGCACTTTCTATGAAGTCTTGTGTATTGCAGCTACAGTACAAGATATTACTTCTTGACATATAGGCTATGTTCTAATAAACAGAGAAGCAGCAATAATGTGGACATGAAAAGTAGTTATTATATTACTGAATCATCTCATTAATGCACAACTGTAGCCTCCATCACGCTCCTTGCAGAAGCATTAGTGTGTTATGACAATAAAACACAAAATCATTAGTGTCTTCAAAGGTCTTTAGCTTTAAGCATTCAATTCATTTCAGCAGTGTATTTTAGAAGAAACAAAAGAAAACAAAAGCCTGCAAAACTCCCAAACAGATGAAAAGCTCACAAAAACAGTTGAAAATGATGTTAATTTATAAAACCCCGATTTCCATCTGTGGTTTCAAAACCATGCCACATAGGGTACAGCTCCAATCCTTCACTTACTAGGACAGGTACATATAGCCAAATACTTGTTTGTAGTGTTCTTGGGTTTCTTTGTCTTCTCCTCACATTCCTGCTCTTCTCTGTATCCTCTCTGCACAGCTATAAAACTGGGCTCAAGAGAAACAACTTTTGTTTCCATAGCACTGTAGGGGTGCAAAGACAACCTGCTATTCCTGGGAAAGAAGTAAATAAAATTGTCTGTAAGGCTACTTTTAAGAAATCCACATACGGTCATTGCAAATTGGTTCAATCTATATGGTCAGGTTAAAATAGGTGATAGGAAAGGAGAAAATGCTTCTTTAACTCTATGATAGACTGGACTAGAAGATGGAGTGTAAATCAGGCATGTGATAGAGCCTTGTTCACATCCTGACTCTGCTACCGATGTGAGACTTCAGTTCTGTGTCCTCGTTTCACAAATATATAGTGATTTGTAGCAAAGATTCTGATATATACTGAGAAAAAGTATTAAATAATAATTATGGCTTGTCACACTTCCACACAGACAATCCAAACTTAGTAACTGTGAACAGTCAGTTATTTTGGTGATTCATACCTAGGATTTGAAATAAATTGCATAAATCTGATCAGCTCAGAGGAGAGAATGAAAAGAAAGAAAATAACTAAGTATAGTTCACACATCAAAACAGATAGAACATCTTTTAAGAAGCTTCATAATCTACAACAACTCTGGCAAATATTCCTGAAAATAAAGATTTCTTGATGTATAATATTTACAGGGGAAAAAAAAAAAGAAAAAAGAATGTAATAGATATTTAGAGAGTTTTCTCTTTTCTATGGAGAAAGACTTTTTTTCTTCTTGTTCTTCCAGGACAGGTTTAAATCTCAATGAGAAAAGGAGCTGTTGATTTAGTGAGAATTCCAAGACTGACTCCCATAGAAAGCAACAGAATTTATTCACCTAAGAATAATTTCAGATTCTTTTTGCAAGATTCAGCAATGAATGAAAAGGCTGTAGTGGTTCATGTTTCTTCTGCCTCTCTTGTGTTTCAAAAAAATGCCTTCAAATGAGATTGTTTAAGCATTTCTCCACACAGAGAAGTATTGCCACTATCACATATTGCTTTAGCTCAATTGATATTGCTCCAGTTAAGTGCATTTGTGATGTTGAATCAGTATCCACACAGCATGATGTTATAATATTTCCATTGCAGACAAAGTCTGAGCCTTGCTGCAGTTGTGTGGAGCTGCTCTGTACTGGAGGTAGTTTTCATGGTATGCTGTGGGATATCTCTCAGCATCTGAAGGAGCAGAGTTTACAGTGAACACTTGCTGACCCAAAATCACTTGGAATGTTACTCCATTTCCAGATGGTTCTTCACTTGCATGACTGAAACACATAAAAGCACATAATAGTGTGTCCATTGTCTAACAGGAGAACAGGCTGCTTCATCAGAGGGCTGCAATATTGGCAGATACCATTATTTCTCAATCCATCTTCTCAATCTGTCCACAGATCCTGATAGTTCACAGGAGAAAATTTACAAATGGACGAAAGGAAATAATCCGTGACTTGAGAATGTCCTTACATTGTAATCTGTCCGAAAATTACAGAGGACTGTTTTCCTATGCAAAGCCCTGAGCTCAATTCTTTGATACCTGAAGTCATCACCCAGCAGGCCTAGAGACAGCCCCAGTGTGTGACACCAGGTTTCAGAGCCTCTGCATCAAGTAACCCAGGCTATATGTTTCCATATGCGGAGCTAACCAGAGAGCAATGACCTTCAACAGCTTCTTTGGTTTTACTGATAAGTTGGTATTATATATAGTAAAAAAAAAAAAAAAAAAAAAAAAAAAAAAAAAAAAATATGCTGGTTTTTTTTTTTAATTGATTGATACTGTGAGTTTTTTACTTTCACTAGGTAAAAGTGGAGAGAGTCTTCTGTAACATATTCTGTGTTTTTCATCATGTTTTCATGGAAAAGTTATTGGGTTTATAATTCTATTCTTTCAACATGAAAGCTCTCATGCATCTGAGCCACGCCTCAAGCAGGGCTGTATGTTCTTCCGCAAGGCAGGCAGCGAGGGACACAAGCAATGCCATGAATGGCAAGGGAAAGGGAACAAGCCAATTGATATACTGATAGGAGCCTAACAGTGTGGTGCAGCCTTTGATGAGTGTCAAAGGTCATCTCCATACGGTTCCCCAAGTCCCCAGGACCCACAACCTTGTTGACCTAGCCACTAGATCAGACAGGAGTGCTGAGACTTCATTAGCAAACAACAACCTAACAGATTTAGATAACTGGTAGACTACTAAGCAAATGCTGTAAAAGGAAGCGAAGGAGAAGCAGCTTTTCAGGAAGGGAAAACTAGGGGAGAGGTGGCAAGAAGAGAGAGAAATAGTTTGGAAAATCCCTACTCTTGTCTCTGTATCTTAGAGCAGGTACTAGGATGCATGAGAAACTGGGAACAAACATCACTGACATAAAGGTACCAAAACTCCTTCAAATTGGTTAAATCTATATTCATGCTAGTTCTTCACTGCTAAAGAATTTATGGCATTTTAGGTATTTCTTTAGCTGTCCAGGGGTGCTCAATATTTACATACCATTTAAAATGAATGAGATATCAACCTAAAAATATAGGCAACTACAGTGTAGGCACTCGTGCACCATTTTATCCTTATTTTGTAGGTTTATTTAACATTTCACAATGCAAAGGAGATCAAATCTACCTCCAAGCAGAAATCATGTAGAGATACTTATTCTGATTCCTGAAACAAACTGTATAGCTATGTTCATACAACACTGTGCCAAGATACTAAGCTCCGTTTGTCAGAACGGTTAGTTATTTTGGAACCGAAGCAGCCTGCAGTGTTGTTGGTATGACACTCATCTATATCCAGAATGTGCCTTGTTACTTCAATAACCTCAGTGTCTGTGCCTTCCCATGTGTCTGTGAAATAGGCAAGGAGATATTCAGTTACTTGGTCTGGCTTTCATATGATCACCATAATAATATACCTGATCTCAAAAGATTACTATGGTCAAGAAATGATATAAAAGTAATGGCAACTTATTCAGATTTTAGAGCCATTTGAGACATTTTACTGAGATTTGTAAGGCACCAGAACAGGCTGCTCAGAGAGGGAAGTGGTGGAATCACCATCTCTGGAGGTGTTCAAAGGGTAGATGTGACACTGAAGGACACAGGTTAGTGGTCAGAGTGGTGATGGGTCAATTGTTAGATTAGATGGGTGGTGATGGTTAAGTGACTGAACTAGACAATCTCTTGGCAGTCTTTTCCAACCTTTATGATTCTATGCTAGGAGCCTGTTTTGGGTAACCTCATTATTAGGGCAAGAAGGTTGTCCATATCTTTTCTTCAGGAAGGTACTGTCAGCATAAAATCCACTCAGGTGGCATGAGCTACCTCCCTCTCTCTTGTGAGCTGACATACAGCATACCAGATGTGAGCTGGAAGCCATTTAGACAGGCTTGGGTCCTCCTGAAAGGTAATGTGATGTTGAGATGCCCAACTTGTTTGCTTGGTCAGGGTACTGAGATAACACATCCAAATGGCTTCCAGAGCACAGCTGGCTTATCAGCAGGTCTAGTTGGCAATTGTTTGCACGTGGCAACATGATCAAACCAAAAGAAGACAAGATAGGTTCAGACCCTGCTCCACCTCACGTGTGTCAATCAGTTTGTGTGGAAGATTGCAATCATGGGTGAGCCAGGAGTTAATAGAATGGGCAAAAAAACTCATCTGGAGTTTACAGGAGTCAATAGCGGGAAAGTAAAAATTCTTATGTATAAACTGAGGAGAGTTAAAATGAGTACATGGAATGAAAAATGAACAAAATCCTTTTTACATTTGCTTTTTAGAATTTAAGACACTCTGTAAGGAAAATTTGAAGAGTGTTCAGAGTTAAATTAAATGGTGCAGATGAGATACAGAAGTTACCCAGCACAGTCCTTCCATTCAGCATCACAGATAAAGTAGTTTTTCAGAAGCTTATGTGGTTTGTTTAGTTAAACAAATTTCCTCAGAGATGTGATTGACTATTTTTACGCTGAACACTCACAGTAACAATTACCTGTGTTCTCAGTGTCCATGAGCCTCAATAAACAGCCCATGGATTTATGTCTTAGTGAGAACCAACCTATTAGTTTCAGCCATAAATCTCATGTGCCTTATGTGCAAAGTGAATTTTAATAAAAATCATATAAGGAGCCAGACTCGCGAGGCAGGGTTTCACATGGCTGCCAACATTTGAAAACAATTAATAGAGACCTTTTGGGGGAGGGTAAGTAGAACCATGTCTTTAGCTCCTGTTGAAATACAGTGGACTCGGTGAACTTGCCAAAAGGACAGAATAAAGACTTGAGATTTTTTCAATTTTAAAAAAAATAAAAATAAAAAAACCGAGGCCATCACTTATAAATAAAGGAAGAAGGAATGGAAAGGAGCATTCCTTTGGGTCTGCAATCTCATCCTTTCTGACACCCTGCTGCCAGGGAAGTAGCAGTAAATATCTTAAAATTAAGCAAAACAAAATAAATATACATCTGCATTCCCTGGCATTAAAGAAAATTCTGTCCCCAGATGAACAGAAGTAGCATCTGTGTTGATTTTATAATTTTTCCCTTTGCTACTCTTTGTGCACTCCATGCCTGAGCCTACAGAACATGTTGTGTCAAACAAAATAAAATACAAAGTTAAGAGTTCTCATTTTTATTCTTCAGGATATACTATTTTTATAAGCAAATAGTTGGGACCTAGAAAAATAAATATGAAAAGTTCAAAGAGAAAAGATTAGGTCCTGAGCTTCAGATGCTTTGTGCTGACTCTGCAGTGCTGAGGATTGAAAGGCTGCTCTGAAGGGAGGCTGGGCACTTCTGTAACACACGAGGAGCCTCCCAGAGTTTTGGTGTTGTGTCTGCCCAGTCCATATAGTACTAGCAGCTGGTGCGAATTAACCCAGCTCACATGCTAACATACTCTGCTAGAATACACTGAGGAATGGACGTCTTATCATCAGGCTGGTGAAGGGCCTGGGGATTGAAAGGTACCTTTCCTTCCAAGCCGTTCATACCAATTTTAACCAAATACAGCTGAGCACAGATCTGTTTCATTTCTAACAGCAATAAATATATAGGATTGGTTCAGGTAGGGAGTGCTGGCAGTGATAAAGGGATAGCTACACTCTACCTGACTGCTTTTAAGAAAAACATAACATGTCTGTTTTGAGTTACTGAAAAGGCATATTCCAGTACCTGTGTACACCGTACTGCTGCTCTTATATTCATGTTTTAATCCTGCTTGAGATGGTTATAATAAAACAAATATTGTAATTGCAGATGGAATTAGTAGCTTTGGAACTTCTTGCTAGAAGTAAGTGATAGTGTTTATGATCTGCTTTCTTAGGTAGTCAAGGTGTGGATCCCCTTATCCACTGCCATGCATATATACGTATTATACTGAAAATAAGCATGGGCAAATCATTTGGGGATACAAAAATCAAATCTAAAAGGATTGGAGCTAAGCTGGCTATACCGTGTCCAAACAGGAAGATCTGGGTCCGGCTAGCCTGTCACCAGGGCCTTGGTGCTGTGGGTGTTGTCAGTCAGTCCACTAGTGCCTTGGGTTTGCGTTGTCCTGCTCAGTGCATAGGAGGTAGGACCAAGCTATTTTTCTCCCCAGATAACTTCTGCAAGGCTTTCCTACTCTTTCAGGAGTATGATAGATTATTTGGTAGGCTTTGATAGTTTCAAGTAGTAGCAATGAAGGTGTCTTCACATCTTAAAGCAACTTAGGGATTAATTAGGCACATATAGAGAATCCATAGTTCATAATCATAAAGTACAAAATTTTAGAATCACTAAGGTTGGAAAAGACCGTTAAATCATCTAGTCCAATTATCAGCCTGTCACCATCACGCCCACTAGACCATGTCCCATGTGCCACGTCTACCCTTTTCTTGAACACCTCCAAGGATGGTGACTGCAGTTATACTGCCTTTGGATATGATTACACTGCTGATTTTAGTTACAACTAGCCAGGTATATGTAATTAAGCTCAGATTGGACTGCAGTGCTACATACAGTAAGACATGTGGAAGGCAGTGGGAGCAGGAAAGCTGGGAGCACTGAGACTTTGCAAAACAGATTTGAAAACTGAATCCCATTTGTGCCTAGTCTGGGGTCTATCTTGTATAGTAACATATCCTTTGAGACTGTTAAAGTGTTGATCCCAAACTGGGAGGTGTCTTTCCATCTACCTCTGTGGTCTTTTTTATTTGTAAATCTTTTGCTATCTTGGAGTAAATGTTCTGGTATAAGCTAAAGTTCCAACCCTCCTTTTCTTGCCTCTGGAGATCCTATTGAGACTGCTCAAATTACCCAAGAGGTTTGAGATAGCATATTGTTTTCTTGGACTTAAGTTTGTGCAATTATGCATGAGTAATCCTCATTTATTTCTGTTATCCTTTAATTGAGCTATAAGATTTTTTAAGCTTAAAAAATACAGCAGGCTTTCTGAGGGCTCTAAATTAAAATGCAATGAAACAAAAAAGTACACTCCTTAGACAAAAAATCTACCATATTTCATTGTAAAAGAGGTGGGTTTTGTGTTGGATCCTTCAGAACAGCAGTGTGGAGTCATTTTCATTTATTTTCAATTGTCCTGAAGTGCTGTGTCTCTATTTTCTTATTCTCAGCCTGAGGTGTGCTTTTATGACTTCAGTATCAGAACTCTGAAAAAAAAATCCTGGTATATCTTTAGCTGCATGGGTGGTCGCAGGTCTCACAATTGTTTCTCTGAAGGTCTCACTCACACTATCACTGCTGGAGCAGTGTCACCTGTTAACAGAGCTGCTGCAGTCTCTCAGCATTTCCATTATAAACCTCCCTTTTCATGAGTTCATTTCTTGGCTAATAAAAGTTTCCTCACAGCTGAAACTTGGCTGAAAGTGACTATGCCTGGGAACAATTATTATTAATATTTTATATACATTTCCTTTTAAAAATCTTACTGTTATTTTTAAATTAAAAGAGAGAGAGGTTTACAGGGTTCAGATGCCTACACTGTGCATATGCAGGCAGGTCTGGTGGCCTATTCACAGATAGATGCCAACCAGAAATGAAGGGATGTGATTGTCCTGTGGGTGATGCTAGCTGAAGAATGGGGTCACCTGCAAACTGCATGGAAGATCACTGGCTCCTGTGTACTTGGATGGCACTGGGTTCTAGAAGGATGCACATCTTAGGCCAAAGACTTCGGAAACAGGAATATCTGGGAATTTTAGGGTAGGAAGAGCACAATGGTTGTAGGTTATCCCTCCAAGAAGTGAGTTGTGCACACTGAGCTGCTAGAGGAGTTTTAGCAGCCTAAAAGAATACAGTCATTTCATATGGTACCCATCAGTTGTGCCTGTGCTTTTGCTGGATGGGTAATACCAAGCACAGTTGAAGACAAAATGTGTCCTACCTCCTTACTGCATGTTGCTCAGGACCTGTGTTCCCCCTGCTCTTCTCCCACTCCTTACCAGACACTGAGCTTCCAGCTGTGCCAGTCTACCCCCAGTGCACAGATTTCCTCTCCTCCTGCAACAGATACGGGAGGAGCACAGTCCTGCAAAGCCCTTGCATCCAGATTTTCTCACGTTCTTGTTGAAGGAAGGTTTAATCTCTTTCTCTCCCCTAAAAAATGGTCAGGAAGAGGTCATCCTATTCAACTGGTGGTTCTAATAGAGTGTCTGTTTGGGAGAGCAGAATTGTCTCCTGCTGTCCCAAATAATTCCGAGCTAGAGAAGAGGCAGAATGCTGAAGTGTACAGCAATATTGACCAGCGTTTCTTTCCAGACAGGAAGTGAAACATGAATTAGGAAATGCCTGCAAATCCACAAGGGTGGGATCCCCACCAAGGAATTTTGGATGAACTTACTTCACTGCAATAGAAAATGTTCCCAGCTCAGAATGGGGTATGCAAAGAAAACCTCTGATGTTGCCTTCTCGCTATGGACAATTCATAACAGGATTTGGGAAGCAAACAGACCTTGCAAAAGTAAGGGTCAGTTTTCCCTCTTCACACAACACAGACACTATTCTTTTCTATTTAACTAAAAAGAGACGAAATATCAAGTGACTGAGAATCAAAAGAGCAGCCTTAAATTCTTTGCAACACTGACTACGGCCATTTGGGATGTAGTGTTTGAATGCTCATATTTTGTGGTGCACAGATGCCACTGTGCAGATCCAGTGTTGTGGCTGGGCAGGAGTAGTGGTAGCCATCGGGCTGCTCAGGGGTGAAGCAGTTCCTGCACACCATGGCCCTGCATTGGAGACCCTGGCCTGGGCATGTACTACTAGTTTTGGCCACTCTACAGCATCCTAGCCACTGATTGGAGATCTGCTCACCCCATTTCTATGTGGAAGCACAAAGGATAACCTGCACGGCTTAATTGTGCGTTGAGAGGTGGAATACCAAACCTACATTCTTCACTGGGTGGATATTTGAACCAAAGCTTCAGACTCAAAGCACAGGAGTTAGCCCTCCCTGCCCAACTGGATTTACCCTGCTTGCTCCTTAGAAAGGGCAAATTACACCCTTATGAGGCAATTAGGTGTTTTTCCCTTTCCAGGAACAAGGACACTCAGTGTCCAGCCTCTCCTTAAATACCAGGCTGTGTGCCTACTCCAGTGCATCTTAACATCCTGGTCTCATGGCAGGGAATCAAATTACCCAGCATCACTCTGCAGCCAGATTCCCAGTCTCAGTGTCTTTGCTCTCCACCCTTCCTCTACTTTTCTTGCTCACTCTTGAGATGCTGTGGATGGTAGCCAGCCAGAATAAAAGTTGGCTTTTTCATTTTTCATCTCAGCAAGGATAAAGGTAGCTACCATCTATAATTTTCAATCCATCTTCATTGTTCCCTTTTCTCTGTGAAAAGGGAAAAAACTGTGACTAGTGCCTGATTTGGTGGCTGGCAGCCTTGGTCATGGCAGGGGACTGAATCTAGATAATGTGTGAGGCCCCTTCCAATCCAAGCCATTCCATGATTCTATGAACTACCAAGCAAAGCCTGCTCCAGCAGTCTCCTCTCCATCTCAAGAAAGTTGCTTCTCTGCCTTAGTTTCTCCATTGCTAAAATGAAGGTTGTATACATCACAGAAGAAATTGTAGTCGAAATCCAGAATAATTTGTTGATTTTTACTAGCTGGCATCTTGGTCCTCCAGTATGTGAAATGTAAATAATCTATTCTATTAGTACACAAATTCATTCTATACACAAATACATTCTATATAGTACACAAATGTACATAAATAGTACTATAGCACTGTCATTCCCTTGAAGGAAAGGGGCTGAATGCTACAACATTTTCTAACAGAAAGAAAATAAAATCTTATAAAATCTTTACCAAACAGGGTCTTCATTTCTCTCCCTACAACCTTTGCTATGGTGTTACGGAGGTGGACTTTCCCAGAAGTGCCACTGATTTACATCTCAGCAGGTGGAATAGGAGGACTCAGACCCAGAGACTTCAGATGATGCTATTTTTAACCACCAACAATTAGATGTTATGCAGTTAACTAACAACGAGATGGAAAAAAACTAAGGGGAATTGTAAATATATCCTAATAATTGTATTGCAGCATAGGATTTATAATTACTAAATGTGTGATAACTGCTTCCTAAATGCCCATGCTCTTTAAACAACCCAATTTATAATTTAAAAAGCTGACAACTCTTAAAGTGTTTTATTTTATCTTGTCTGAAATAATTGAAGAGTAAGTTATTGAAAACCTTTATTTTTCATTAGCCTTAAATTCAGCTACAATTAATGTGCCCAATTTGATTATAAACTGCACAAATTAAACAATAAAGAGCTGTCTAATGAGAAATTAATTATGAGGAACAGAAGAGGAGCTGGGCTGGATAAAAGCAATAAGTTATGGCCTATGGCAGGATGTGTCAGGTTTTAAAGGAGACAAAGGGCTTTTTCCTCAATGTGTGCCAGTGCTGATAGGGCTCATCACAGATCAGTAGATCCAGAAGCCATAACAGCACGGTAATTGAAACTGCCAAAATCAATAGTGCTGACAACCTTAATTAAATTAAATATGTCTCTGATGAGCTCAAACAGCATGGCAGCGGACCACTTGACCCTTTCTCGGAGCCCCGCTTGATGGAGTGCAGCATGCAGCGTGATGGATGTCACCCCCAGGGCCGCCCGAGCCCCCGTGCTGCTGCAGGAAATTGCTCCGGGAGGGCGGGCTCCCAGCTTTGAGTAAAGAAGCACTACACGAGCTTCTTGGCCTGCGCTGTCCTCTGCTTCCCCTGGAGCTGCTTCGCCGTGTATTACCCTAGAATTATCTGAAAGGTTGTCCTGAGATTATAAGAGGGGAAAACACAAGCCATAAGTGTACAGGAGACAAAGGGAAATTCTTGTTGCTTAAACCTCAGGGCTGGAATCGCAGTTCAGCTCTCCACTCAGAATTTGTTTTTCTCGCTAGGAAATTGCACGAGTAAATATTTTTGCAGGATGCTGTTCTCTTGGCCATGCAGCACTGACTTCCTAAACAACATGAAATAATTGCACCTCTAGGTTTTCAAAATGTTTATGTCAGCATCAACAAACTGTTCCTTCATTATAAGCCTGTCAAAGATCAGAGGCTGAGATTATTGCAGTAGATTCCTTTCAAATACTGATGTTGTTGCTGTGACAACTGCAAGAGAGAAGAGATTGTTGGAGGTGGACAAACTGGGGTTTTCCATTCCAAAAGGTTTTAATGATCTGCCTCCCTGTTTAAAAAAAATGCCTCAATCGGAGCAAACATTCTCCAGCTATGCACAGAGGCCTTGGAAATGTAAAATGTAACTTTGTGTCTAAGAACCTGAGGTTTTAAATCCTGCTGTTGAGCTTCATATATACAAATTAGACTTATCTTAAAGAAATGTGATCTAGATACTGTAATTCTGCTCCATGTATAACATTTTATGAAAGACACCTATTCAATATATTTTGGAGCATTGCTATCCTGCTAGGAGCTCATGCAGAAATTTATGATAATAGAAAAATTACACATAAGACGATGCCCTTGAATCATGAGCAGGCCCTCCCTCTTGGTGCACTTTATTGCATTGCTAATTTAAATATGGTTCTGCGTCAGGAAAGCTGTTTTATAGCAGCCTCTTCAACCCAGCCTTGGAAACTTTGTGATCTGGTGTGTAAGAAAACTGTTTGCAGGGAATGGGAGAAGAAGTTGAATTTGAATTTCAAACATTCCGTAGCCAAACTTTTCCTTTACTCCTCTTCCTTTTTGTTTTTCTTTTTCTTTTCCTTTCCTTATCCCTTTTCCTTTTTCCCTTTCCCCTTTTTCCTTTCCCCTCCTCCTTCCTTACTCACAGTGCAGGAGCCCTGGCTCAAGACTCAAGAGCTGATGAAACACATCTTCTGCTTGGGCGTCTCCTTCATCTCCTGTGGTTGTTTTGTTCTTTGGCCAATTGGATGCCTGTGTGCTGCCCAAAGCACCTATCACTTGTTTCATCCTATTCCTTAGGCTCTCAGCATCTTCTGTTTCCTTGTTTAACTTTCTTTGAAGCAACCTTTCCTTGATGCATCTCTTTCCGGTTTCTTGGCATGAAGAATTTCTTTTTCTGCTTCCTTTTCTTTCTTTCCTGCTCCCTCAGGTCCTCACTAGCAGAAACACCAGGGGACAGAGCCAAGGGCTACCACTTTAGATGGAGGTAAAGGCATTTAGCTAACATATTTGATGATTCTGAGTTTAACAGCAGATGAGATAATAGCACAGCTTCTCATCTTCCCAGCATTACTGCTGCTAGAAGCATGAAAAGCAATTTGCTGGGGCAAGGCACAGAGGCATGGAACGAGGCTGCTTTTCCCACGTCGTACTTCAGTCCACCTGAGCTAGTTAACAGAACAATCTGTAGTATATAATGATGGGAAAATAACATAGGATTGAATGAGCCATGAGGTGTGTGGGGAGGAAGAAGAGAAGCAGCGATACCACCTGTCTTGATTGCTGGTAATTAGCACATACATAAAAAATGAAATCTGCCTGAAATAGCAGTTTGTCTTAGCCTTACCCACATCAGTCATTGGTGACTATCTGTGACTTGTCCACCAGGTCAAAGCCTGAAGCATGGGCTTGGACATGCCCCCCAGCAGCTCTGGGCATTTTGGTTTCCTGCTTTATCAGCAGGTTCCTTTCCTGACTCTCTCATTTATGGTTGGGATTTCCTTCAAGGCCTTGAGGAGCTTTTATAAACAACAGTTTTCTGGATTCTGTAGAATTTATTGGTTCCTTACAAACCCATTTTTCCTTGCCAGAATACTGAGGACACTGCCGATAGCAGCCTAGATTAGTTGCTCCCACCAAAACATCCCTTCACAGGGGCATGGGTTCTCTGATCTTCAATGGGAGGAGTGAAAGGACTGTATCCATTCCCCAGCACAATGGGGCCCTATTACAATCACCCCAGGCTCAACACTGGGCTCCGCAGTCCCAAGGATGGAGAGAAGTGCTGAATCTTCATTTGAAGCCCATCTCAGCCACTCCATCCTTTGCACAAAGAGAGGATACTTATGAGGGAATCAGAGGCTGTTGGACATTGCTGGAAGGACTCATGCAGTTAGTGGATGTCTCAAGAGCTCAGATTGGTGTCAATTTTGATTTTTTTCTGGAGGGTCTGAGCTGACAAAACAGGAACTTAAAAGCTTCATCTTTGAAATTTTGCACTTTTAGTTTCTCTTGAGTCAAACGGTCAAAGCTTGCTCTTGTTAGGAAAACAGTTTGGAATAAGTGATTCTTAATCTGCTTATTCAAGATAGAGATATGCTCTTGATCCAAATTTTCTGAATGTTCTGTTTGTTTTGTTTTGTTTTTTGTCCAACTGTACCGTATCTCCCAAATCTTAAAGTACCTGAAGTATATTCCTGCTGTCATACAAGCCCTTTATGTTCAGGCAGATCTGATTAGCTACAGGCACCTTCAGTCTTCAGTACTCAACCCTCCACTCTGTTCTGCAGCAATTTATCTCCAAGTGACTGTGGAGTGACCCTTCCCACTCAATGAGAATACATAAATGCCCAGATCAAAAGCATATATGTAGAGCAATAAAAAGATTTTGAATTGAATCTCTATGTGTATATTCTACTAATAATTTGGCTTTGTCTCCTTCATTTTCTCTCTGCTCTGAAGCTTCTGATTAGTCTAGAGTGATGGATCTGGGCTAGTTTTGTGTCACAAGCCTTTGCAATGGAGAAGAAAACTAAGATAGCTCAGAAGGAGCAATTTGTACAATACACTCATCATGAGAGCATTACTACCAGGAACAAGGGTATTTCAGCTGTTCAGATTCCATTTTCAAGAAAGACTCTTGGCTTGAATAACTGTGAAAAGCAAAACCATTTCAAAGTAGTTTCCAAGAATCACAGTTTGGAGAGAAAAAAAGAAAGAAGATAATCTTCTTGCCTCGCTAGAAATGTGTATGGAGGATCTTCCACACAGCATATACACGTATGGATTTCCTAGGTGGCTGAAAGGGAAGACAAAGTGAGGACTGCAGATCCAGGTCGTGTCACAAAAGCAGGTACAGGTGTGCTGCTGCGCCCCTTCCACTAATGTCCTGGATGCAGCTGGCTGCGCCACAGTCATTTCATGCTCACCAAAACTCTTTGCCTTGACACCAGCAAAATGTGAGCAATGGCTTGCAGATGGCATTCAGGACAGTTTATTCTATTGTTTTCTTTTGTCCCATATTGACTGTTGTATTGATCCCATTCATGAGCAAGCATCCTAAGTATACATGTTTTACCTTATACTTGTACAGGACTAATCTTGTGAACTACTGACCCTCAAATCAGAGCTCCCTATTTTCAGTCTACATTCAAAAGCATTTATATTTTGGCACAGATGAATGGAAAGTGAAAACTTCAGTATTGTACATCAAGTATGATCTGTTAACACCCACTCCAAGCAAAATTTGGCTTTCTTGGGACCTGCTTCCCCAAATCCTCAAAATAAAAACTGGGGCCATGGCATGAACTCAAAACATACCACTGCAAATAGTCCCTGGTTAGAGCTTGCCTGCTCATGGGCAGCTTTCTGGGTTGAGGTGTGATGAGCTTGAGGCTTTATCGTTCGTGCTGGGTGCTAAGGTGCAATCTCAGCTCCCACAAGGATGCAGAGGCAAGCACAGAGAGAGGCAAGCAGAGAGCCCTGGTCTTCTTGCTCAGGGACGTGACTTAGCAGAGGGTTGTTAGAGTTAGGGTAGTATGGTTAGGTTGCTGTTGAACTTGATGATCTTTAAAGTCTTTTTCAACCTGAGCAATTCTATGATTTTATGATTCTATTTTCCCATTCCAGCGTTGGTACCAAAGAGATAAACGCTGCAATAGCAGTTGCGTGCCCTGCCAGATATCACTGGCTTCAGGACTATAACTGTGCTCTTCTACTGAATGTCTACTTTAGAGAACAACATTAAATATTTCATTAATTACATAAATATGCCTTCTAATTATAGAATAAAATACTCCTGTGTATAATCTTACCAGATATTTGTCTGAAAAAAACACCAAAACCACCAGCAGCTATATTTTGCTGCAACATAAAGTTGTTCACTTTGTTATTTATTGTTATTGATGTTATTATTATTTGTTGATCGTTTTTTCAAAGGAAGAACTGAAATGTTCTTTGAATACTCCTTACTCTTCTACTTCAATATTGCTCAATTAGAAATGCCAAGATTATTAGTGCTCTTTTGCTATTGCTAAGGGGTGTTGTTTTACCACTCTTAAATAAACCTTACTATTGTCTTTCTCTTTAGTTTTGTCAGCATATAGATGCAGTTAGCTAATGTCAGTTTTGTCCTTTCACTCACTTGGATTTAAATGCTGGAAACTTTTGATGCCCTGACGGTGTCTACTGACAACACAGAAATGCAATGAACTGTGCATGCCCTGAAGCACAGACCTTCAAAATTTAGAATAACATGCGTTCACAATGAAGGACATTTTATTGCCTTATTATTATACTATTATGGGAAATAGTCTTGGGAGGAATGGGCATATTAAGAAATTATTGTTCATTTGAATCAGAGGTCAAATCAGAGACCTTATTGCAAATGTATAGAAATTATTTTTACAGCTCCTAGAAGGTTAGATGGAGTTCAAGGCCAAGCACTCATACAAGAGAGAAAGGTCAAATTATACATATGATAATACTTGGTGACAACAAAGCCAAAGGTCAAGTCTGAGGCATTATTGTTGTGCATACAGAGAAAATTACCATTCAGATATCATATGGCATTCGTGCTGGCTCTGGGGCCAAATTCTCATCCTGGTTCAGTTGCTGTAAAATGAATGATTCCTGTTATGCACCTGTGCAGGGAAGAGACTGATTTTGTTCTTGATTTTTTACCTATCGTTCACTGAAATGTCCAGTAGATAAAATAAACAAGTTCCCTTTGATACATTTGTCATTTCCATTTCTGTATTTTAGCACATGTAGACTTATTTTCAAAACATAATTCTGCTGCTACCGCAGTATCTATGCACCCTGTAGTCCCAGAAAAAAATAACCAAGGCACAGTCTCATAAAATCTATCTACGTTAAGAAAATTACATATTGTGACTGACAGGAAAAACGCAGATATGCTTGCACATGTTCTACACAACCATTATTTTAGATGTGTTGCAAACACTTTTTCTGTCTGTTATCAGAGCAACTTTTAAGTGTCCTCACTTTGAAAGGTTTTAATTGACTTGCCTTTCTTGGATAAATGAAAGAATATATGAATCATTTTGAAACACATTTCTTCTTCGAAGTTGCTTAAGATTCTCTTGAAAATAACCCACTCAGGTAACTACTCTCAGAGTTGAAGAAGGGAGGCATCCAGCTTTTAAAACAAACTTTCTGCTGTTGTAAAAATGTACAGTGTCTGCTTAGGTCAAGTAGAATGTTTCTCTGCAAACCAGCAGGAGAAGATGTTCTAATGTAAAGTATAACGAAAACAACCACTTCGGGAGCATGTTCAAACAGTCGTGTAACTTGACTGTTTAATATATTGTTCTTGGCATTTTGAAACAATTTAATATTTCTATTGAAATATTTAATGAAAGGCCTAGAACTGTGATACAGGAAAAGTATTATCTCTACTGGCCACTTTTCTGTAATGTTCTCTAATGTAAACGGTTCCACAATGTTTTTTTTTTAATAACAATAATATTACAAAGTAAATAAATGTTGCTGTTAAACAGAAACCAATTCCACATTAATTATCTTATCATTTATTCAGATGTACTTATCATTTGACTCTGGAAAGACCACTAAATACAAAAAAATTTCATTGCATAACTGCATGGCATTTTACTACATTATCCCTTAAAATTGCTATTGCAAAACTGTATATTCAGACTTGCTTAAAAAATTGTGTCCACTAAGTAGTGAATGTAAAGATGAAGAAAAAAATTGACATACTTTTTTTTTTTTGACATTTTTGTCCTGATGTGTGTATATGAACAGGTACGCACAAACATATGGCATAATTCAAAATCAGCTTAAGTTGAAAGTCATTTGGTTTCATTTTCCATCATTTTATTAACAAAAAATATACTTGACTAGAAATGAGGTGTTTTCTAATAATGCAAAAATATTTATCATCAATAAGGTTGAATCCAATATTGCAGACTGTGAGTGAATGAAGTGGTGTGTCCTAGCAAACACTACTGCAGTTCATACACTGATTACTGCCATGACTGTGACTTCAGCAGGAGCTGATGCATATTTTTGCCAGCAGACTGCTCCATGGTATTTAACACGTAGCTGCAGTATCTGTTGAATTATGTTACCTTCTGTCTCACAGTCCTGAAGGAGTCGTGGATGACTGGCTTCCCTGTACTTCTTATTGGCACTACTACGCCAAGAGTTACAGTGATCTAAATACACCTTGATCTTCAGATATCAAGTCACCATAGGAATATGTTATTTGAATAACTGTTCTGCATTCATAATGTAGTGGTAGCAATGACTCAGTGCTGACCACCTTCAGCCCATTAATTGCTGGAAGATCGCTAATGGTGATGCTGTATTTTGTAGGGCACAAGGGTCACTGTTGTTTGGGTTGCGATGTTGTTAAAGATCCCAGCAAATGTATTTATTTTATTCCTAAGCAAGCCAAGTTTGGATATAACTATCTGATCAAATTCCACTTCTGCCTGCCTTTCTCACAGCCTGCCAGGACAGCCTGGAAAGGGGAGCAAGGAAGACAGGAGAGCAAACCAACATGAGCAATTACATCTCTCTGTGGCAGAGCAGTTGGCCCCATCCAACTGACATCCAGGATGACATTTACAGCTGACATACCCCCATGTTAGTTTTTCCAGGGTTTTTTAAATCTCTTCTGTTTTTCCCAGTCAGATCAGTTCACCGATCTGGTTCATTGGGCAGGCACAGAGCTGTGCAGTACAGCCAGAGGGGGAGTTGGCAGCCCCTCCTCAGCTCTCTGTACCCCTGCAGGTACACTCTTGGGGCTGATGCTGCCATTTGATATAAATGCTGCATTTATATAGAAGCAAGAAAATCAATCTGCCTTCTGGCTTCCCTCTCGTGCCCAGCTGGACATTTCCATCTCCCACTGCTTTCAGTGCATGGTGGTCTCGCACAGCCAAGGTGAGAAGCAGGCAACAGGTTAGGAAGAAAAATATCCTCTTATTCTATGGGGATAGCACACCTGACTCAATACCAACCATTCGCAGCCTCCTTTGAAGGCAGTAGCCAGAAAACACTTATTTCTGAGCTGTGATGCTGGCCCAGTGCTTTTGACTTCTGCAGACCCCATGGCCAGGTACTGAAATAGCTTCCAAAAACCTCAACACGCAGAAGATGTGAAGCACTTAGTGCCAGAAATTTTGTTCTATTTAGTACGGATCAAGTCAGGTACCGAAAATCAAAGAACTGCCAAAGCTACCTGCTAATTAGAGAGAAAGAAAAGGTTTGTTTTGAAATGCAAACACCAAATCTTACACAAAAGCCACAGAGAGAAAAAAATTTTTTTTTCTGATTATTCCCATGTATTTAATTATTTTTTTCTGACTGTTTTTATGTATTTCATGTGGAAAGTTAATATTATTTTCGTCCTTTAATTTCAATTTGCCTATCCTTAAGACTAATAAATGCTCAGTAAAGATATCAGAAAGCTTTCTCTGTCTTTCCTTAAAAGAGCATTTTGAAAGGGGCTTATCCTATATCTAGCAAATTCTAATCCCTATGAGCTAAACTCTGGAAGCGAGAGAGGAATGTAGGTAGAAAGCTTTTCTCTTTCAAAGTCGGAGGGTAATAGCACGTCCTTTCTATTCCAAAGTCATAGTGAAGACAAGTTCCTCTTGATGAAAGCGCACAGTTAATCCGTCTCAGGATTGGTGTCTCCATGCAGCACCCTGGGGAACTAGAATAAAAAGAAGTGGTTTTCGCCTGGTGAGCTGTAGAGTTACAGTGCAGGAAAATCCTTGTTGTACAGTACGCTATATTGTTTCGCTAATGTATTTTTTCTGTGCTCTGAATGAAGCGCTTATATGCAGTGAAATTGGCTTTGATGCAAGGGATGAAACCGGGCTGGTGTCAGTGATCTGCCTCGCAGCAGAACAAGCTATCAGGTGATGGATCATGTTAAACCACAGCCTCTACACCCGCCGGCGAGCCAATATAGCAGGGAGCAAGGGCTCTTCCAGCAAGGCAAGACGATCTTCTTCAGTAGAAGACTTTTGACAATGCTTTTTTTACCCTTTTAATTGTGTTTTTCAGACAACAAGCTTTGGATATGAGACCTGATCTCCTGCGGCAGGCCGCAGTATCCAGCCTTACCCATGTGTATCACTGGGCACTAGGTGTTGTTCAGTTAGGGCATAGAGACATGCAACAGGAGTGCCTGTTTCCCTGATTTTGTCTCTTTACTTTATATCGCTTTATTTCCTTATTATAGTGCCTCTCAATATCCAGTGAAGGCTGACATTCTGAATTCTGTCTTCTGACTCTGCGTTTGTGAGACCTCACCTGGAGTACTGTGTCCAGATGTGGAGTCTTCAGTACAGGAGAGACGTGGATCTCTTGGAAAACACCCAGAGAAGGGCCACAAAAACTCTCCAAGGGGTGGAACACCTTCCCTGAAAGACTGAGAGCTGGGGCTGTTCAGCCTGGAGAAGAGATGGCTCCAGGGAGACCTGAGAGCTGTCTTTCAGTATCTAAAAAGGGGTATAAGAAGAAGACAGACTCTTCAGCAGCGTCTGTTGTGACAGGACAAGGGGAATTGTTTCCAGACTAAAAGAGTGGAGATTTAGATTGGACATAACAAAAAAGTTTCTCACTCTAAGGGTAGTCAGGCACTGAAACAGGTTGCTCAGTGATGTGGTGGCTGCCCCGTCCCTGGAGATATCCAGGATCAGGCTGGACAGGGCTCTTAACAACTTGTACGAACTGTAGGTGTCTCTGTTCATTGGAGGGGAGATAGCCCTTAAAGGCCTCTTCCAACTCAAACTATTCAGATTCTATGATTCTATTTGCTGTTACAGAACTGGTCAGATGCAAGAAGTAAGAGTGATATATTTTTAAAAGACATGACCATAATGTATTTGTATGTCCAAAGAACTAAGTGCAGCCAGGCTGTGTTTTCAGCTTCAGAAAAACATTTCTTTGAATATTCTCTTTTGCTTTCTGTTGAGTTGCTGTTGTATCTAAAACCAGATCAATATAGAGAAAGCTCAGCTCCAGGTGATGAAAAACTTCCAAGAAGCTGTTCTTTGGG
Organism: Chrysolophus pictus; assembly: GCA_037305975.1. NCBI lineage: Eukaryota > Metazoa > Chordata > Aves > Galliformes > Phasianidae > Chrysolophus > Chrysolophus pictus. Next base: position 12,502,266 of record CM074579.1, on the reverse strand, counting down.
ACTAATTGGAGAGTGCTTCACCAATCAGTTCAATCTGACACTGCAGTTGCTGTAAAAGGTTTTCCAGTCAGCTGATGCTGGGTATAATCAAACATCATGTGAGGCTCATACTAGTGATACAAACTCATTCATTACAGAGTATACATGGCAGATGAAATCCCAAAATAATGATCTCCTAGCCTTAACCAACCATCCTAAAATTATTTTCTAATGAAAAAAAACAAAACCAAACCAAACCAAAACAAAACAAAAACAGTAGAGCATAAATACAATACAGAAAAGCCCATGCTATTTTGCTTGCTGAAGCTTATGGAAGGATGAACTGGAATAGGTTGCCCAGAAATGTATTGTCTGGACAGAACTGTGAGCACCTAATTGAGCTGTAGGTGTCCCTGTTCATTGCAGAGGAGTTGTACAAGATGGCCTTTAATGGTCCCTTCCAACTCAAACGATACCATGACTCCATGAAAGGCTGCTCTTTGACTTGCCACTTGGTGTTTTGCTGGAGCATTGAATTGGCCAAGCTTTTTTGCTCTTTCTTTCCCTCACAAGAATCTTCTTTGCCTAGTTCAGCTTTTCCATCAAGCTGCCAGACTGGCATTTGCTCTGATGGCGGGGAAAGCTAAGTGGCTTCATTTGTTCTTAAAAATGGGGAATTTCCTCATATTTGGGGCTTGTCCTAGTAAACCTGGTTCCGTCTCAGAAAAATTAGTGCTGTCTGTTTTGCAAACCTCATCACATCACCGTTAAAAAGAACAGTCTGAGCAATGACTGGAGAAATCGGCTGTTCTAATGTTTCATTATTATAATGCAGCTGTTAAAGCAATTCCTTTCCCTTCTCTTCAAAGCTTTCTCTATCCTCTAGAGCAAAAATTTATCTGGAAAAAAAAAAAACAACTATGGTTCCATTTATAGATGCCAATAAGCTGCTGTAACATTTGATCCATATATTTTGATTAAATACAGTCTTCTGAAAGCCTGCTTGTTCTTACTTTCACCTGACAATTATTTCCTATATGTGTATTGTTTTAGTAACAGTGTCCTCTTCATCTTCTTAGGACTGTTATTCCAGATTAATTCTCGGGTTTTTTGGGCAAACAATACCACAGTATCAGTTGATCCTTCACAGGTTCCAGCTTGGTGACTTACAAAGGCTTTTGACTGAACTCTGATTTAGAAATTTTTGGATGAATGTGTTTAGATGAAAGGTTAAAGTGTTATCCTTTTGATAAAGGCAGTTAAGCATGTTTTGGGATCAAGCCTCTGAGGATCCTGAAATGCTGGAAAATGCTCATGAGTTTTACTGCAGGAATATTCCAATCTTTTCTGAGATACTTGAGCCTAAGTGTAGTTGATCACCCACTTCTGTTACTCACACAACTTACTGAAACAGACAAATAACTCGCAGATATGTTAGGTAAATAACTTAGTTAAATAAATATCTGAAGGAGGTGAATCAATTGGTTTCTATTACTTGCCTAATTTCTAAGATTCCTAGAAATATGACTATCCGATTTTTTGAGGTCATGTCTTTATACTTCTAGCCTCAAATTTGCTCATTTCCTTCTTTTCTGCAAATGGGAACTGTTATGAGAACAAAAATTTGGCTAGAACTGACTTCTATAGCCTGGCATGTGTTATGAAAGCGCTGTCATCTTCCATTTTAATCACTTTTTTTTGTTTTGTTTTGTTAAAATGCAGCCATTTAACCATTAATTAGCATGCTTATGTCTTTGTGGAGTCTCAGTCTTGAAACAATATATGAAATGTCAAGGAGGTAACAGCAAAGGTTAAAGACGCTTGATGTCTTACAGTTAAGATAGAGCCAGAAGAAGTTTTTTATGTTTTTGAAGAGAGAGTTGCTGTTCCTTTCAGAGCAACTGTGATTTTACTTTTTTCATTACAGCGCTGCATGCATTAGTCTCCTACAGGGCAAATTGCTTTATTTAACATGCCACAGAAAGCTACTGCTGTTGCATCAGGGAGATGGAATGCTTCTCTTAAACTGTAATGCCAATAATTGCCTTTGGACTTCCACACAAAGAAAGTTTTGGTCTTCAAACTGTCTGGAAGAGTTTGTCTGTAATTGCTGTAATGTACAATCTCTCCTAGAATGAAAAGGAAAATGACATATATTTAGAAAGTTCAATAAGAACAGTGCAAACAAGCAATGCCATTATCCAAGGCGGTGAATGAGCCTCATGTTCTGAGGCTGAGCCTCAGAAATTGTTTTATTGCACATGGTGAGCAGACACATTGTTAATATAAAAGTATAACAAAAGCAGTTGGAGTAACCACAAGAACACCCTCTGAAGCATCCATGTTTGGTTAAACATATTTGTCTGAATTCATACCAGGCAACCGGACTGACAGATTATTTACGTCTGGATTCTCCCACTCCAGGCTGACGCACAGCAGAAGATGTATATCCCGTTTGTACATGGAAAAGTTAATTGCTTTCAAACTTCTGAAGCATTTAAAAAGCAAAATAGTGTGCATTTTCCAAGTCTTGCAACTGTTAAAATTCTAGCACTCTGTGGAAGATATCTTGGCCCAATCTCTCCACACTCGGTAAGTCACCCTCATGAATTTGACCCAATTACTTCTAACTTTAGAGCCCCACCTTCAATTTTGGCAGGTTTTGGCTGCCTCTATTACCAGAATAAACAATTTTTTAAGAAAGCAAACAGAAATAGAAGAAATGGAAGTCACCAGAATGAAGGAAAGATAGCAGCAACCCCAAATGCTCATTGTGGCTCAACAAGATTCAATGTCATTTCCTGAGAGCAGTGGGAAGTTGGCTTGCCAGTACAGGTAGCTCTTAGATACAATGTTTTGGGAGCCAGAAGCTGGCTGTAAATGGAGGAGGCTGGGAACTCCTCTCCTGATGCTCTGTAGCTGCAAGGAAAGACACTGAGGCCCTGGAGCATGTCCAGAGAAGGGCAACGAAACTGGTGAGGGGTCTGGAGCACAAGTCCTATGAGGAGCGGCTGAGGGAGCTGGGATTGTTTAGTTTGGAGAAGAGGAGGCTCAGGGGAGATCTCATTGCACTCTACAACTTCCTGAAGGGAGGTTGTGGTGAAGAGGGGTTTGGCCTCTTCTCCCAGGCAACAAACAGGACCTGGGGAAATGGCTGCAAGTTGTATCAGAGGAGGTTTAGGTTAGACTTAAGGAAGAACTTCTTCTCTCAGAGAGTGGTCAGGCACTGGAATGGCCTGCCAAGGGAGGTGGTGGAGTCGCCATCTCTGGCAGTGTTCAAGAGGCGTCTGGACAAGGAGCTATGAGATATGGTTTTGTGCTTGTGGTAGCAGTGGCAGTGTGAAGATGGTTGGACCAGATGATCTTATAGGTCGTTTCCAACCTTGTGATTCTATGATTCTATGATTCTATGATTAAGGACAGATAGAAACCCCAAAGGGTGAAGGAACAATTCATCCTTTTTAACTACAGAACTTGATAGGACTTGAAAAGGTTGTTAAAATTCTGCAAGATAATCTTCTAGGCAGGGAGAAAAATTCTAGGTCAGATGTTTGCATATGACTTCTGCTGCTGCCTCATCATTTACAACCTTTTCCACACATGAAATAATGATTTTGTTGTGATTCTCTTAATTATTATGGAAAATAACTGCTCTGTCGTAAATGTCAGGCTGTCTTCAAACAAGAAATATTTAGTGAAAACAAAAGACTTGCAAGACATATCTGTCATGTCTCCTCGTGAAAAAAAAAGAAAAAAGAAAAAAGTTCTTAATTTTAAAACTAAGGAGAGGAAAAAAAATCTTCAAAATTCACTTTCTTCTCGGTAAAATAGGTGTGAATGTTTTCCTGACAGTATCAGCATATTGATGAATTTTCCTGGCATGCTACATTCCAAAATGATTTTTTTTAAATGAGATGTCCTCTCCTACCGCCACATCTCACGTTCCATCACCAGAGCAGCCCCCTGACCCTTTGTGGTGCTTATTGGCAACAAATTCAGGTCTCTGGGCAACAGGTAAAGCAGATTGTAAATTGTAGATTGCCTCTGTAAATTATAGCATAGGTAGCTCTTCTTGCAGCTTTATCCTTATAAGAGTGAGCAAAGTATGGGATCAGATGGCAAGTGGTAGTTTTAGGACTTATTTTCTGTGAACATCTGAAAACATCAGTGCCTCTGTGACCTCTGGTGAAGGAACTGAGCATGGTTTGAGCTTTCTTATGAAGTGACAGCACTGGAACCCAAACATATTATGTTCAAAATTATTTGAATGGTGAAAAGTTGTACAAGATGTGGAGGTTAATACTGCAGGAGAAAGGATCTGGGTGTTGTGAAAATAACTGATGTTCTGCCTACAGAGGGGAAAAAAGAGGTGGGATATCCTAAATATTCTAGGATGACTCAAATTTTTATTTAACATTTCTCTTGGCATAAAGAGTTGAAAAACTGTAGGTCCTTCAAAAAGAAAAATGAGCTTAGCTGCTGAGGTTCTGTTCAAATAAGAGTAAGCAATGTGAAAATGAATAGTAGTTTTGAATTGACAAAATATTCTAGTGCTTTATTAACTAGAAAGTGATTGAAAAAAAATGAAGTAAATGTGATAGTGTTTGATTTTGGCTTATCCAAGAGTACATTTTTTTCAGTGAAAAACCTGCTTTAGACAGTAATGATGCAGCTAGAACTACTCAGAGGGTAACTATTAGACAGGGAGTTCTTTCCAGCTCCATTTCCTTGTAAAAAATCTCCCTACACTCTTCAGTTCCATTTTCCCTACCCTTCATGAAAACAAATGCTGGCATATCCACATTCATCTCCTCATTTTTTCTTTCCAAACTTGCTCGGCACATTCTCATCCTGTCACAAACTCACTTTGCATCTGGATCTGTGTCCTCCCTTTGTTCCCTGCCACCCTGCACCCTGATTTTATTCAAACCTTCACCTCTCTTCTGGCCACCCTCCTCTTCTGCATTTCCTCTGGTTCGAGCAGGACACCTATGAGAATAAGGCAGAAAACAGCAGGGCAGGCTTGGGAGACTTGAAGCATTTCATACACATGAGCTGTTCTGACAGGGCTCAGTCATTGTTTGATTTAAAATAGGGTAAATCTGCTGACATAAAAAAAATTGTCGGCAATTTAGAACTTCTCAACTTAAAACTGGCTCACACTTAAGATGTCTATGTGTGAGAGAGAGAGAAAGAAAAATCTGAAGTGATTAAAGTTGTTGGCTTTTATTTCCCTTTGAAATCCAGCAAAGTCTGACAATGTGGAACACTGTTCTGAATTTTTATCTGCAAATGTCACAAGACAAAAAACTGCACAAAAATCCTTCCTCCAAAAAGTAATTGGATTCCTGTGCAGCAATACTACATCAAATTTGAGCAGAAAGCTCCAGCACGATATATAGATTTGGTCCCTCCTTACAAGCAAACTGTGGTGTATCCTGATTGTCTGGATGAGGAGATACGAGATACAATTTAGTAGCTTGTGGTAGCAATGGTAAGAGGAGGACGGTTGAACTAGATGATCTAGTAGGTTCTTTCCAACTTTGTGATTCTATGGTTCTATGATTCTGACTCTTGTTGCTACTGACCTGAAATCATCTACTGACTATAGTTATATCCACCTGCTGCTGTTGCTAAGCCTCTGTACTTCACACTAATTGCAATTGAGAAAGCTGTCTTTTTCTACTCAGTGGGAGAAGAGCAGACTTACTGAGGTCACTATACAGATCTACAAACACTTCACTACAGATGAATCAGTGATGTGTGAAATCGTTCTTTTTTTCTCCAGCTCATCTGCTTCAAAAATACACATCTTTATTTCTGTTTGCCTCTTTGGTTTGCTCTTAAATTCTTTTACACTATTACATCTTTGCTGGGACTACACTACGAAACATCCAGTGTTCTTCAAAATTGCACACAGTTCTGAGAACCTGCTTCCCATCGGCCCCTCCATCACTTCCCTCTTCCTCCCAAATTCACATAGATCAAAGCAAATGAAAGAGCAACAGTGGTAGTTCCGCTGCTTGGATAGGCACTCTCATCTACTAAAATACAGATGTGAAGCAAAGGAGTCTAATATATATATATATATATTAGATCCCAGAGAGTGAGATATATATATACATATGTATCCCAAAGAGTGGTTCTCAGACAGCTCTTTTGTGTGGGGTTCATACACTTGACACCATGCCTTATGTGGAATGCACATCAAATCACCTGGAGACTCCACATCAATGGTAGTTATGTGCATGCATGTACCGCAAAAAGAACAGTTCCTTGAACCAGCTGGGTGCACAAGGCAAAACAAAAAAATGTCTAAAGAGTGTAAACTTGAAGGAGTACATCAACTTTCCATTTTTTCTGCTCTCTTATATCTTCTTGTTGATATTTTTTGATGTTTTAATGGATTTATTTTTATTTTATTTCTTTATTTTATTTTTTAAACAGGACTCTCACAGTGCAGCCAGTACTTTATTTTATAAGGTTCTGCCCTTAATCTAACACATCTGTGTTATCTGATCCAAGACTGCCCATAGGACAGAGGGCCAGACTTTCAGCTCCCATGTGCTCGTGCTGTGGACTTCAAACTGCAACAAGTTGATGACTTGTTCTTGTTTGTTGTCGAACTCTTAAGTGTTACCATATTTTTCCTTAACTTTTACTGAAGTCCATACCAAGTACCACTGAGATAAAATGATTTCCTCTGTGCTGCACTGATTTTTGCTCCAGGCTGGCATTTACTAATTTCAGGGAAGTTACGCTATCACAGGGAAAAGGAGCAAAACAAACCCTTTGTAGGAGCCAAGGGTATTCAGTATTTAGAAACGAGTTTTATAGCTCAGAACTGAGTGCCGGGTTAAGGTCCATTTGTCTCTTTCAGCCTAGCAATGGCAGGAGCGTCATAGTAGAAAATAAAATAAAAAATAAACTAGGAAGGTGATTACATGTCATGATGAAGTGGGTAAATTCTAAGTATCTTTCTGAGATGGAGAGACGTGAGGATGGCAATAGGGGCAGTTCACTCAGAGCACATGCATCCAGCCCCAGCTTTGTTTCCACCCTGATCCCATACATGATGATAACACTTGGATTTGGCCAACCCAATTTTCAGCAAATATGTGCTGTGTGGTTTTTAATTAGAACCTCTGGTATTGCAGTCAGCTTAACAGTGAATCCCTGCACAGCTGGCAGATGCATGAAGAGCATGAAGACTGCAAGGAGAAATTGAAAAAATAAAGGAAGAAAAGCAATGAATTGCTCAGTGCAAGGTGTGCAATAAAGTACAATGGGCTGGCTGCTAAGTCTGATGTTAGCTCAGACTCTACAAAGCTCTACAAAGTTGTCCTCGTGTATATCCAGGAGCTATGGTGCATTTTTAAGGCAGAAGAAGTGCAGAAGTGACTGCAAGCCAAATGTTGCTTCCCTCTGGTGTGCTGGTGTCAGGGGAGAGGGAAGGTCCATGGGTCGAGTTGGGCTCAAACACCATTGTGCTGTAAAATCTCGTGATGTTGGAGTGAGCATCAGCAAGGCCCGCACTGGTAGGTCAAGAGACTAAGAGCAAGAGCAGAGAAAGAGCCCCGAAAGAGAGAAGAGAGGGCTTCACCTCCTTATAGGAGAAAAGATCAAACATTTGTTTAATTTAGGATCGTACAATCATATCCTCATAGAATCATTTGAGTTGAAAGGGACATTTAATGGCCATCTGGCCCAACTCCCTTGTGATGAACAGGGAAACTTACAGCTCCACCAGGCTGCTCAGAGCCCTGACCAACCTGAGTTTGGATGGTTCTGAGGATGGGGCATAAATAAATACTGAAAAAATCTTTGACTTTGAATGATAACTTCTTCATCTTGTAGTGTTTCCAGCTACTTTTTCGGAAGCTATATTTTATCCGAACACATTTTTTGAACTCAATACTGCTGCAACTGGGTGAAATGAAGTGGCTTGTAATGTATACAGGAAGTCATATTAAGAAATCTGATGTTCCCATCAGTCCTTAAACACTGTAAATGAACCCAGAAACTTCTCAGGGTGATGACAGATTTGAAGACTGCAACTTCACATTGCAAACCCTCCACTTCAAGCAATGCAACCAGAATGTCAAGATCAAGCCTGACCATTGCATGGTTTCACTGCCTTCTGCAAGACAGAATTGTCTGCAAGCCAGCCTCTTCTATGCAGATTAAGAGCAGCTCCTGGGCCTTGGCTCTCTGTCAGTCTGCCCCTCCTCTAAGCAAAGCTCTGTCTGGGATCAGCCCTTGGCTCTCCCTTGTTTAATTCCCATTGCACCCCACAATGGCATTTTTATTTTGTTTTGATTTGTAGGTTTTTTTTTTTTTTACTTTAGTAACTGAATCAAGTAATTTCCTTCTCTCCCATAACGATTCCTGGAGTGTCTCCCTACAAGAAAAGCTTTCAATGACATGTTGCTCTTGCAGTGCTGAGCATCCCAGCCAGGTGCATCTGAAGAAGCCTCTGACTGATTCTGCTATCAGTAACTTTGCCTTTCTGGTCTGTTTCAACATTTTCACAAGTTTCTCTCTCTGTAAGTGATCCATCTCTACGAACCCTGCAAACTGATTGGAGTTGCTAACTAAAAGGAGCATTTAAAATGTTCACTTCAGATGGATCTTAATTTTTAAAAATCCCAAAGAAGCAACATGGAAGACTCAACCCAAGTTCTACATCAGCCTTCCAGTGCATGACGTAAACATAAGTAAAAAGTGATCAAAAAGATGCAAGAAGAAATCGTATGGATCAAACATAACTACCAAGCATTCTTTAAATTGAGAAAAGAGTAGGTTCTGTTGCACCTTTATAATTGAAGATTTTAAAAAAGTTTAGAAGTGTAAAAAGAAGGAAATAAGTAGAAAATACGATCTTTCAAATGCAATGGCCTTTTACTGTACCTAATTTGTCTTTTTGTTCAATGTCTTACAAGTTCTGCACACACTTCAGCGGAAAATTAATTTTGTCAAATGACTGAAGATAAGATTACTGTAGATTCTTAGATAGAAAGTGTGAGAATACTCCAAATCCCCAAAGCCTACTTTATGTACTACATTCTAAGAGTTGCCATGGATTTCAGTGGGATGTACTCCCATGAAATTATCAGATATTTGAAAAAGTTCTTTACAGGCACCTAGGGACTCATCTGAAACCTGATGGGAAGGGAAGGGAAGGGAAGGGAAGGGAAGGGAAGGGAAGGGAAGGGAAGGGAAGGGAAGGGAAGGGAAGGGAAGGGAAGGGAAGGGAAGGGAAGGGAAGGGAAGGGAAGGGAAGGGAAGGGAAGGGAAGGGAAGGGAAGGGAAGGGAAGGGAAGGGAAGGGAAGGGAAGGGAAGGGAAGTACTGCCCTGAGCTGCAAATAATTGAGATAGCCTTGTGGGTTTTTTATTCATTTGCTGATTGATTGGTTGGTTTTCTTGTTGTTGGGCTGTGAGCTACTAGCTGAATCTGTCAAGCTGGGTCATGAAGGAAAGCAAGGAGAGCTACAAGGTGAGACCCCAGACCAAACTCCACTCCCTAGCAATTTTTAGCATTACAGTGAAGTGTGTAACAGGGACAATGGGACTGCAGCTCTCTGGGATGCCTTTTGCCTGACAGCTCTTGTGTGCTGTAAATCCAGGCTGGATGAGGAGTATTTGGTAGCTATCAGCTTTAATAACTTCCTTGACAACTGGTTGCCTCCACTGAGATCATCAGGATAGAGCAGGCGAAACAAGGCTGGTGTGAGACCAGCTCAGGAGGGCGTCCAGATCAGGAAGGGAGGCAGCACGGCTGGGCCAGGAAGGGGGATACAGTGAAACCAGGGAAAGTCCCAGCTTAGCACCAGGGTGAATCCAGGTGGGCAGAGCTAGAGGGGATGCCGGGGGGGGGCTCTGGCACTGTCTGCTGTGCTGGAGCAGCCACAGTCACCCAGCTGGAAGCATGCAGGCCCACGGCCCTTTCTGAACTCCTCTGAGGAGGATTACAGAAAAGTCTCACGGTGCCTGTTTAAACAAGTGTGTCTGAGAAGGAAAATCAAACAGACAGGGAGCGACTTTGGTTTCTCTGCTTATATGATGCCTGAAATGATAAGTGAGGATATATTTCCACATAATTGGGCTGTGTCAAGGTACTGGCCATTTGATCAGATAGGGGCTTTCTACATAGTCTCACATCAGAGGACGAGTAAACTACAAATTAAGGCAGGCTTCAGATTCTGTCTGCAAAGTAGCCAAATAAACTGAATTTTATCCCTAAAGGTCATGCCAGTGGGGCTGGCTTGGTGCAGGCAGGGAACACAAAGAGGGCTGAATAATGTCCCGGGATAACTGAATCCAAAACACCAGGAGGAAAAAGGGAGCGAAATGGCAGGAAAGAGGGCTTGATTACTATTGAAAACTCATAAATTCTGGAAAGATTATCTCCATCTCTGCATCCCAGGAGGACTCCAGCTCCCTGCAATATGCCAGTGAGTGCCCGGAGAGCTTCTCTCTCCACTTGAGGACTGCAATGATGACTACAAGGAGTATGGTGCTGCTTGAAGGGCTGTTAAAGGTTTTGCCCTGAGTGATGGAAACAAAACAGCTGTTGAAAGGCAAAGTGACTCAACACCAATAGACAACCCACACTTGTTACATAAATAATGTCAAAAACACATATGCGAGGAATAACATGAAGGCAGCTCAAGGCAGCCTGGTGTTGAGAAATGTTATCTGTTCTGTTCCAAGTTCTAATCAGCCCAGCAATGGGCAAGCCAGGAACATTTTCGATTTTGTCTACGTTTGCAGTTGATGGAAAATTTGAGACAAACATAAGCTTTCTGAAAGACAAATCCAGCTCCCCTACAAAATATTTGGGATTTTTTCCCCTCTTGCTCCAGCAGTGGAATTGTTTGGTTACACTGATCTATTAGAATGACATAACTCACAGTATCACATCCAGCCATCAGCCGCCACTCAGCAGAAGGATGTGGTGAGATCACATCTCCAAAATAATTAAGCGCTGCAGTTCCCAAAGAGGAGGTCACATCTCGCCAGGACAGTTCCAACTGTTTGCGGATGGCTTTGATAGTTACAAGAGTGTGATGTAACTTTGTTTCTCCATAGACAGTCTGGAAGATACCTGGCACCAGTTACTCTGCTGCACAACTCTAGTTTCCTTTGCACAGGGAAATTAAAAACCATATCAGTTGCTCCAAAGTAATGCCTCCTATTTATTTCTGAGGAAATTACAACAGATACAAAGAACACAATAACACTGATAGAGCAAATTCTCAGTTACAAGATACTCTTATTCAACACAGTCACTACCATTAGCTCTACAGTGAACAAGAGTCTGCTCATTGAGATTTTAAAGATCTGTACCAACAGAGTCATTGTCACCACTTCTGAAATGCATCATCCACCACCTCACTGTGCTCACATCCACTGTTTGGTCTCTATAAATAGTCAGCAGGCATCTGTGAATGTCACTGGGAGCCATTTTTTCTGTATGGAGGAATTCAGTGATACACCTTTGCTTCATCTGCACTTCCATGTCAGACATCACTTTGTCAGACTGCCCCCTCTGCTGCCATCTGTCGCATGGCAACAAAATGTAATGGAACATTGGTGAGGAAGATTCAATCTCTATTGCCATACCACCAATATCTGTCACTGATATTGTGGGCCAACAGAATAAAACAGGAGGCATTACTTTTGGAGCAGCCCTCATATTTTCAGGCCTCAGTTTTTAGAGATGCAAATGGAAAAGGGAGGCAGAGGAGACTGACGTGGTCAAGAAAGGGTGCAGGAAGGAACAGACCACCTCTAGCCTCAGTGCCTGCAGCGGTGCTTAAGAGGCAGCGGCTGGAGGAAACCCCACTGCACAGGCACTGCCACATATAGGTGTTGGCTCTCCTGAGATATTTCTTTCAGTGTACTTTTTTTTTTTTTTTTTTTTTGGAAACAAATTTTCTATTGGGAACAAACTATTAGGACTATCAGGCTGTCCTTTAGATATGGTATTTTCCAGCAGTTTAGAAAGAGGTAAGGAATAACTTGTATACAACAAGCAAAGAAGCAAGGGCTTATTCCAATGCTCTTGCAAGTTTGGAGTATTTCATTTTGTTCAAAAAAAAAAAAAAAAAAATCCCAAACTATGTCCTTGTGAGCAAATGATTAGAAGAAGGCTGGGAATACAATAATTACCCCAAATGGAAACCCAGACCGCAGTCAAACAATACAGCTTTTGTAAACCAGCCTCGCCTGTAAAAAATCTAGGAAATCTCATAACTAGAGCTGGCGAAATCCTTTTCTTATG